>JAEIGN010000497.1:7150000-8350000 GCA_018903745.1 Drosophila repleta
CTCCTGTTATGGCTGCCCATGAATAAGTCATGTATTTTTAGCAGCTAACATCGCAATGCACTTAACTGCACTCAAAATGTTCAATTTGCGGTAAATGCAAATTGACATTCAATTGAAATTGTTTTTGGCTACGATAACAATAGTTGGCTCAACTAGCTAGCTAGCTAGTTGGCACTCAACATAAATATTCGTATATTTGACTATTAAACGACTTAAAACCCATTGAATACTGCTCTGTGGCTATTGATACATATATACTTCCATGCCCCGCCTCTCCCCACTCCATTGCATCTGAAGTTCTCCTCTTACTTTGAGCCACATTCTCGAAAGTCGGACGAAATTTCTACTTTTCATTGCTACATTGAATTTCTTTGCTCCTCTTATTGAGCTGCATTCCTCAACGTCTCAACGTCTCCTTTAAATGTCGCTGATGCGCTTCCTCTGGAATTTTTGATCAACTTATTCCACATTGTGTGCGACATTCTCCACACACTTCACATGCACCAGATGCAGAGTGCGTTATCCCAGTTTATCTTTTACATATTTATTTGTTGGCAGATAGAGCTAAGAGTGGAGAAGAGCGTGAATGGTGGATATCTCTATATTACTCAGTAAAGATTTTTATCTATTACTTCCTCTCATACTCTCTCTATGCTTATTAATTTATCTCTCTCTATCTCTGTCCCTCCGACTCTCTCCCTCTCTCTCTCTGCATTTCTACCTCTTTCTCTTTTTCTCTCTCTACTTCTCTATGTCTCTTTATTTTTCTCTGAATTTCTATCTCTCTTTGTATCTCTCTCTGTCTCTCACCTTCTTTCTCTCTCTTTCTCTCTACATCTCTTTGCTCTGTTTTTCATTCTGCATTTCTCTCTTTCTCTCTCTCTCTGTGTGTCTCTATTTTCTCTCTGTCTCTCGCCCTTCTTCTCTTTGCCATTTCGCTCTGCCTTTCTCTCTGTCTTTTTTTCTCTCTCTCTATTTGTCCCTATCTCTCTCTCTCTCTCTTTGCCTTTCTCTTTCTATTTGTCTATTTCTCTATTTCTCTCTCTCTCTCTTTCTCTCGCTCTCTCTCTCTCTATCTGTTTGTCTCTCTCTTCCTCTCTCTCTCTCTCTATCTCTGTTTCTCTCTCTTTTTCTCTCCCTCTCTCCCTCTCTCTCTCTGTCTCTCTCTCTCTCTCTCTCTCTCTCTCTCTCTGACTCTGAATCTCTATTTTTTCCAACTCTCTCCATCTCTCTCTCTCTCTCTCTCTCTCTCTCTCTCTCTCTCTCTCTCTCTCTGTCTCTCTCTCTCTCTCTCTCTCTCTCTCTCTCTCTCTCTCTCTCTCTCTCTCTCTCTCTCTCTCTCTCTTTCTCTCTCTCTCTCTCTCTTTCTCTCTCCCTCTCTCTTAGCTTCCCCCACTACTCAGTATCTCTCCTCTGCTGCTTAAAGTTCCCTGCCCACATTCTCCTCCTCCTCTTATTCTCTGCTCTGCGCCTTTGCACTAAATTTAATGCAACGCAACTGACGAAAATTCCCTAAAGACAAAGACTAACTGCAAACTATATACATCTATTTAAGCCGCATTCTCTCTCTCGCTCTCTCTGTGTGTGTTTACCTGTGTCTGCCTGGGCAAATTGCAGCCTGTTGTTGGCATTAAATGTGCAAAAGTTGCTCAATTAAAGGTGGGCGTGGCAGCCGTATGTACACAAAAGGCAAAGGCCCAACCACAAACACAAGCAGTAAACAAAATGCTTAACTCGGCCGAGAGTTGAAACAACGTAAATGTGGTTCTACGCCGTGTCTCTTAACCGTAGCCGTAGTTGTAGTTGTAGTTGTAGTTGTAGTTGTAGCCATTGCAGTTGACATTATGCGCATTAAATGCGCTTGAAATGTTGCACAACTGCCACAGCGAGCGACCGACACCAGCCGCCAACAGCAGTGCAACTGACACTTGCCGGACGCTGGACGTCAGCCGGCAAGAGCCGGAAACCTTCGGGCCCGGGTCCGGCTCTGACTCTGGGAACTGCCAAAGCGCTTTTGTAAATTATGTCGTTTGGGGTTCAGCTCGAGTGAGTTTCTAATGCAAAATAACAACAAATTCTGCCAGCTCTCTCCGGATAAGGCACAATCTGCTGACATTCACGTAACTGCCAGTTAGTACTGCTGGTCTTAGCCTTGTTGGCCATAATTAGCGTCGCATGTTGCGCCTTTAATTAAATATTTATCTAAACACATGCGTGTCCTCTGCCGAGCTCCTCTATATATTTATTTTTCTCTCAAGTAGCACTTTAAATTCATGCTCATTTTAATATTAGAAGCGCGCGCTGCGTATACGCAATTTTTGCTTAATTTCACCCGGCAATCTGTTGTTAATTAGCAGCTTTATGTCACGCCAGCTGGCATTACACAAAATTTGTACCTGGCGAGCAGGGTAAGCAGGGCGAGCACTCGCCACCTGCGCATTTGCTTAAGCTTATCTCAAAAAAAAAAAGCGAATAAAATAAAAAAGATTTTCCTGTAGATAAAATGTTTGTTCGGCATTAACGTTGGTTTAGCATGGCAATGAGTTTGGGCTGGGTTGGAGTGTGGAGTGTGGTGGTTGTGTGGTGTCGCTAGTGTGTGGTTGGGATGGAATATGGGAATAGCTGGGTAGTTTAGACAAATGTTAGTGAGAAGTGGGTTTTTGGGTTGAATGCTGATTAAATTTAAAATGTATTAACAATGTAATGGGATGCTAAGCTGTATTTGGTTTAGTTTGCTTCAAGAGCCACGCTTTGATTTTTCCTGCAAAGCCAAAACTATATCTCTTTCGAAAGTAATATTTTTCCTAAAGAAGAGCAGCTTTGTGATCTAGATTAAAAATTTGGTAGCAATCGTGGCCATATTTACCGAGATATGCACAATAGAAGTTGGCCTGCAAGTTGCTGAAAAAACAGATCTTAGCAATTTTTTCAAAAATTTTTTAAAAATATGTATCGAAATGATACAGAAATAAAACAGAGAATAAGAGAAAACAATTTGTAGAGCTATATCTCGAATGATATAGAATATATATTTATATAAAGTGAAGTGAAGGCTGCTCTTGACTGTTGGTTTGTGGTGTCTCCCCTTCTGGGTTACTCTGCAGGCTTGGCTTATAAAGTATCAGCTGACCAGGAACTTAACATTTGGTATACACTATGCATACTGTAGTAAAGCATATCATTTAAAACTCCCCACTCTTTTCATGGATGGTTATCTAAGCTAATGCCATCAAATGCAGCCAAATGGACTTTCAAAAAATATCAGCTTTTAATGCAATTACAACGATTGCGCGATAGACCTTTAAAAGAGCTGTCAAACATTCGTCCACAGTTCAGTGCGAAGACTAAAGCGCAATAGGCCAATTGGCAATGGCTAAAACTCAGTTGTTGCTGCTCTGGCTCAGTTTGCTCTGTTGCTCTCTCACTGGCAGCTGTTGGCCGGAAATTGGCATAGAAAACGAGCAACGGGCGGAGATGCTCTATAATTTGGTGGCAAAGGTGCATGAGGAAAGGCCGATTGGGCTGTTGCTGGTGCTGCAGCGGGGCGGGGAGTCAACTAATTTGGATGCTTTGCAACACTGGCCGTCGGCTAATTGGCCAGTGTTGCGTTACGACGAGCGAAACGTGATTCGTGTGGCCAATTATACACGAGCAGCTCTAGCATTGATTTACATAAGTGAAATACGAGATGCGACGCTGCTGACCGCACTGGCCGACGACTTCGAGGGCATGCGTGAGGCGAGAATTATAATTTGGCTGCAAATCGAGAATGTTCCTGAGTTGCTCGAGATAATTTCACAGCAGGCCAAGCGACATCATTACTACAATATCCTAATACTAATTGGAAGTCGCAAGTTATCCTTGTTGCGCATGAAGCCGTTTCCTCAGCCCAG
Source organism: Drosophila repleta (assembly GCA_018903745.1). NCBI lineage: Eukaryota > Metazoa > Arthropoda > Insecta > Diptera > Drosophilidae > Drosophila > Drosophila repleta. Next base: position 7,153,894 of record JAEIGN010000497.1, read on the forward strand.
CTACGAGGAGGTGGAGTTGAGGGTGTCTCTCTCGTTTACCAACACTAAACCCCTCTTTATGCAACACTGGTGCAATTTTCAAGGCAAGCGCGCTGTAATGGTGGCCTCACTCGTGCCCCCGAACAGCTTCATCAGTCGCGATCCCCGCTCGGGCCGCCAGTACCTGAACGGCTTCTGCTACAATCTGATGCACAGCTTCGCCCGTCATCACAATATCAGACTTCACTACTTCAGTCCGCTGGACAATGCCACGTATCGGCTCATGTATACGCCGGAGTTGACGGACATGCTGAGCCGAGGCGAAATAGATATTGTGACGACTGTGCAGCCCTTTGCGCAGAGCTTCAATGCGGCGGGCACACAGAAGTCGACGATGCTGGGCATGGTCAGCATGCTGATTGTGGTGCCCTGTGGCAGGGAGCTGAGCCTGGGACAAATCTATGCGCTGATGTTTCCACTGAAGAGAATTATCAAGCTGATGGCTATATATATTGTACTTAGTCTGCTTGAGACACTCGTTACATATCGTCAGCGGACATCGAAATCGAAAACGAAATCGAATTTCCATTACTCTCAGCTCTGCTTGAACTTGGGTGTCTTGGGCTATCTGATCAACCAGCCTGTGTCGTTGGCCAGCTCGAGGAGTTTCTCGTCGCGGCTTTTGTTGATGCAGCTGTTGACGCTGGGCTTCTTGAGCAGCGTCACCTTTAATGCTGGCCTGTGCACCTGGGTGACCAAGCAGCCCCACGAAACGCACATCCAGAACTATGCCCAGCTCAATACCAGCGGCTTGCCCGTGCTGTTCGACTACAGCTCGCGCCTGCTCATCGAGACGGAGTACGAAGCGGATTTCTTTACCAAGAAAGTGCCCAATGCCGTCTTCATGGTCTCCAAGGAGCACGCTGAGCTCTTGCTCAGCCTCAACACGAGCTTTGCCTATCAGACCTATTCGTCGATCTGGAACGGCTTGGAGACCTATCAGCGAAACTACAAGCGGCCGTTGCTCTGCAAGTCGCAGGACATTCACATTGCCGAAGAGTTCCCCACGAATACGATTCTGCAGCGGAACTCGATCTATGCCGTTGCCCTGGACGATTTCATTATGAAAGCCCACAGCTTTGGCCTGTTGCATTGGCTGAAGAAGCGAGCCGCTCATGATATGCTCATCGGCAAAGCTCCAGCGTTGGTCAATGATGCGGCGGTGACGAGCACGACTCGCCTCGACGACCTGTCGCTGTTCTGGAAAATGTTTCTGGCAGGACATGCCACGGCCCTATTGATTTTCATAGTCGAGCTGAGTGTGGGCCACCGGCAGAGGCGAGCACTTGCAGCTATCTCTGATTAGTTCTTATTTATTCTATGTCTATATATAAATTGCCTGGCGAATTACAGCTACAGACAGCGGCAGCTATGGCTATCTGATTAATATGTATTTATTAATATATCCCAAAATAAATATTGCTCTGATTGCATCTCGACACGCGAAGGGATTGTAGTCGGCTTTCTATGTGTATTAAATAAATTTTGGGTTGCTTAATTAAGAGGTAAAATGGGTCTGGCTTGAGTGCTATTGAAACGTTTAAGAACTGGTCAGAAAAAGAAATTGTAGTAAAACCAAGTTAAAGCTAAGGTAAATCGGGAGAGGGAGTGAAATGAAAAGAAATGAAATGGGGTTTGGCTATTAAAGGGAAATCCTTCGAAGTGTGAGGGATATAGAAGATATAGGGGAATAAATTAAGGTATTGAAATATGGATATTGATACAGCATATTGGCTTGAGGTAAGGGTGTGAGTAAAAGGATAAAGGACAGAGGATATAGGATGAATTATGTAGGATAAATGATATATGATAGAGGATAAATGATATAGGATAAAGAAAATGGAGAATAGAGGATATAGGATATAGGATATAGGATATAGGATGTAGGATATAGGATATAGGATATATGATAGAGGATATAGGATATAGGATATATGATATAGGATAGAGGATATAGGATATAGGATATAGGATATAGGATATAGGATATATGATAGAGGATATAGGATATAGGATATAGGATATAGGATATAGGATATAGGATATAGGATATAGGATATAGGATATAGGATATAGGATATAGGATATAGGATATAGGATATAGGATATAGGATATAGGATATAGGATGTAGGATATAGGATATAGGATATAGGATATAGGATATAGGATATAGGATATAGGATATAGGATATAGGATAGGATATAGGAATTAGGATATAGGATATAGGATATAGGATATAGGATATAGGATATAGGATATAGGATATAGGATATAGGATATAGAATATAGGATATGGGATATGGGACATATAGGATATAGGATACAGGATATAGGATATAGGATATAGGATATAGGATATAGGATATAGGATATAGGATATAGGATATAGGATATAGGATATAGGATATAGGATATAGGATGTAGGATATAGGATATAGGATATAGGATATAGGATATAGGATATAGGATATAGGATATAGGATATAGGATATAGGATATAGGATATAGGATATAGGATATAGGATATAGGATATAAGATAGAGGATATAGGATATAGGATGTAGGATATAGGATATAGGATATAGGATATAGGATATAGGATATGGGATACAGGATATAGGATAGAGGATAGGGGATAAATGATATAGGGTTGTGGATAATGGATGAAGGATATCGCATAGAAAATAGAATAGGGGATAAGGAATATAAGATAAAGAATAGAGGATAGGATTGGGAATAAATTGCAGAGAATGTCGAATAACGGATAGACGACAGAGGGAAAAGGATAAGAGAGCGGATAGATAAAAAATATTGAATCGCAATATTGAGGACATAAAACTTATGCGTGCCCGATCTAGAACGTAGAATACTCCTTCAATCTCTTTACATTTTTGATATATAATATAATATTTAATATTTCACATATATATAGTAAATCAAAGAGTATATAATATTAAAATAAAACAAGCCATAAAGATGCTAAAACACTTTGGCGAAGCGAAACAAGTCGCAGTGAGATAAAATTTATTCTGGGCAAAAAATGCGACTTCTAAGCGGTTTATGTCCTGCCGGCGGGGTTGGGGGCCATATGCCTAATAGGAGAATAAATGTTATGTTCGAGTGGCAGGAAGAGTGTATCAAAGAGTGTTTTCAACTGCTGAAATAATAATTCGAAGGGGACATTTAAATGGCCAGGAGTCGTGGAGTTTTCTTCTTTTTTTGGGGGAAAGCTATTAAAATTTCAACGGCCGCCGGACAATAAAACGCTATCAGCGAGAGCATAAAAAGCCGAATGACATATGAGACGGATATGGCGCGCATTTATGACATGTGTCGACGGAGCATAATGGAAAGTCAAGTTTCAAATACTACTGGGAGACAGTAAAAAGACAGAAAAGAGGCAAAATTTTTCTTCAGGGCAGGGCATTAATCAGACAATGACAACTGCGAACGTATATAAAGTATATGAAGTGGGACCTTGATACGGCTAAAGGTAGACAGAGTACAAGGTACTTAATTATTGCATAATAAATCAGGCAGTCCATATGATATTGATGAGAACATATATGTATATACACATGTATATCTAGTAATTAGGCAGCGCTGGGGTATCATATGGGTATATGTTAGGTAAATAATGGGAGGCATTTAGATGGGGTTGGATGAGAAACGGGCAGCTCAAAATCAATCGATTGACGTCAGGTAACAAAAGCGATTCAAGTGCCCAGAACCCCCAAAAAAACACATACATATAGAGCTCTGCTCGTTATGTATAAATATGCATGACTGCGCTGAACACACACACACACAAACACGCGCGCGAGTCTATGGCTTAGGGGGCGTATACGTCATGTGCCTTATGAAATTAACTGTGCTGTCAGTTGTTTTCCCTTTTGCTTTGGCTTTTTAAAGCAGCGCTCGAGCAACGCTGCGCTTTCATATTTCACACCCAAACTAACAGTGGGCGTGGCGCGCTTACAAGCCTTGACAAGCCTTAAAGCCCTTTTTTGCGCGCCCGCATTTAGGGCTGAAATTCCATTTTGCAGCTGATTTCGCATCGCTGCGCATACCCATTTATCATTTAATTAAATAAATAAATAAATGGCAGACACGTTTTACATATATTTATATTTTATATTTAATTTATATTTATATATATATATATTTTTTTATATATTTTATTAACTTATTTATAAATATTTTTTCTATATATTTATATTTTTAAAATATGTATTTTTTTAAATATATTTTTCCGCCCTACTTTGTGGTTAATAATGTTTTTTTTTGTATTTCCTGTCGACATTTTTGTTCTCTCTCACTTCTTCCCATTGGATTTTCGCTGCGAGCTTCTTGCATTTGTCAAATTGTTTGCTGATTGCCCTGGTGACTCGGTCTGTGTTCTGTGTGCTTTGAATATTATTGAAATGTTTTCTGATTGGACTGCCGCAAATTGAAGCTACACACACGTGTGCATGTGTGCCTGTGTGCGTTACAAATTATTTGCTTGCATGTCCTGCACCATTTTGATTGTCAGCTAAAATGATTAGCAAGGGATTTTCGATTCGACTAAAAGCTTATAAATTGCCCGCAGCACTAAACGCAATTTTTATACGCATTGAAAATGCAAATTGGCAATTTTAAACACAATTTTTGCTGGATTTTTTTTAAACACGTTCGACGGCTGTCAATTTGGGAGAGTTTTTTTTTTAAATATAATTATTTATGTATTTTAGATATTCATTTATTATGCCATTAATATATGTCATATTTTTTAAAATTTTGTTTTTTATTTTAGATATTTTTTGTATATTTGTTTCTTATATATTTTTAATTAAAAATATAATTTATTTATATTTGATTTAAATATTTGATTAACATTTTTATAAATATTTTATTTACATATTTTTTGTATATTTTTTTAATATTTTTTTTTTTTGATTTTATGATAAAATATATATTAATTTTATTTACATAATGTCTTAAATATTTTGTTTTATAAATTATTTTTTTTACAACTTGTTAGCATAATTGAGCGTTAGATTTAATTTAAAATATGTTTATTAAATTAGTTTATCAAAATTTTGACTTAAATTGTTTAATAATAAATTCAATTAGAATTATAATATATACATTTTTTTTTAATTTTCCAATTCTTTATTTTGTTTAAGCTGAGCTTTCTTCAAATGATATTTAAATGAAGTTTAAAGCTTTTCATTTTTTTCCATAATTTTCTCAGTATTAATTTATAAATATTTGAAGTGTCTCGCACGAGTACAGCAGCTGCTGGCTTGGCCCGAGCCGTAAGCATAAGCCTTCAAATATTTATGTACAGCAGTTGGGCCAGAGGCTCAATAGAATGGAATTCATTTACAGCTGTCAATGAAATATTTAATTCATGACAAATTGTCTAAATTCACATGGACAAATATTGATTGCATTTAATTGCTGGGCAAATATGCTGGGCATTCGAGCAGCAGCAGCAGCAAGTGTGCAATCAAATAGAAGATAATTAAATTAATTAGCAACCACCGCAAAAACTATGCAACGGCAATAAATTTGATATGCATATATATATAAATATATCTGAGTTTCTAGTTAGTTTGTATTTATGGGTTTAATGGTAAATTTTTGGGCCAGAGACCGCAGAAACTAATAAAGTTATTTTGTCAGTGTGGCAACAGAGACTTGACCGCATTAAAGCTGAATGTGGCAAAAAGACATTTAAATAAATATATATATATATATATATGTATAGAAATTTGTATATAGAAATGTGCAGAGCTCAGCTCGAGGCATTTGCAGTTGAGTGTGAAAAGCGCCACAGGCAGCTGTCTATCTGCCTCTCTCTCTCTCTCTCTCCCAACCTCTCCCTCTCTGTTTGTTTTATTTGCCTGTAAAAAGTTCACTTTGTGTAAGCTTGGGGCAAATATTTGACTCGTTGCAGCTGCAGCAGCAGCAAAAAAAAAAAAAAAAAGAGAAAAAGAATTGCAAGTAAGCCAAGTAGAATATTAAGACTTAACAGCGCAAAAGCCAATTGCAGCAGCCATAAAAGGAACTGCAATTGAGATTTGTGCAGAGCAAAAAAAAAAAAAAAAAAATAAGTACAAGTGGAGCAAAAAGTCGAACGTGCCAGACATTTAAAGTCGTTGCTCAATGAAATTATGGCAGCAGCAATTTTATTGCCGAGCCAACGAGGCGGACCAGGCAAAAGTTTTTCTTCTCCTCTTTTTTTTTTATTATTAATTTTTGGGCTGGCATCATTTATCAAGTTATCAGCGAAGTTAACAAGCAGCGACAGCATCTTTAATGCACTCACTGAGATAAAGTCAATTATCGTTGCGATGAGGCCAAAGAAAAATATGAAAAACTTCTGGCAAATGGCTTGGTAAATATTTCGGATCGTTTTTTAATGGAGAAGTGTCTAGACTTGAGTTATATTTAGCTGATCGTCAGAGCAGCTGCAGGGGCTGGAAGTTATTCGGATTTTAAATATTTGAAGAGGGCGTGCCAGACACCATAAAATATAAATATTCCTGAGAAGGAGAAGCAGCTATGTGAAGCTTGCTACGCTTGGTTATCTGTCTGTTTATTTATATTTAAATTTTAAAATATATGCATATATTTTTATGAACGTTTTTTTTTAATATTTTTAAAATATATTGTTTATTAAAAAAATTTTAAAATTTTTTTTTATAGAAACAAATTTAAAAAAATATATTTTATAGACATAAACTACAACAACATTTTTTTGTGTAGAAAAATATGTTGTTTAATATTTTTTTGTACAGAAACAAGTTTAAAAAAATATATATTTTATATAAAAAAATTGTTTTCAAATATTTTGAAACGAAAATGAAATTTTAGAAATTTAATCAATGTTAAATATGTTAAATATTTTTTATAAAAAAAATCAACAAAAGTTCACATTCCAGAGCAGAAGAAGTAAAATCAAATTGAAGTTTTTTAAAATTTATCTTATTTATAAATATTTAACCATATCAAAAATGTAACAAATTTTAAAAATATTTTTTATTGTTAAATTTCACATTCCAAAAACGCAAAGAAAATCCACGCACTCTGCCACAAGTCATGCACATTTGCATATTTGATTTATTGACTCGGGCTTGCCCCACATACTTTCAGCTAAATATGTGAAGCGTATAATCTAGTTATAGATTCGATCCCAATCTATATGCTTGACAGATTTGAGGGTAAGCCGCTGTTGCGATATACACAAAGTGGAAAATTGAAATTGTGTTGAAATATCTTGACATGTGGTGCGATAAATCAAGTTGCAGCCAGTTGCCAGGCAGCAAACCAACCAGCCCAGCCCAGCCCAGCCAGAGAGCCAGTCAACCAAGCCGAGCGTCTGCAATATAAAATCATAAATATTTTATGGCTTGGCAGAGCGCCCAAGTTACACGGCCTGGGCTGGCAGCTGGTAAACTTTGGCTAAGTGCATGACAAACGCTGTGACAAAACAGTTTGACAGACAGACAGACAACAAGAGCAGGCAGATCCAGTCTGGCAGCCAGGCAACAACTGCAACTGCAGCAGCCTGTCCGTTCCACAGTCTATAGACGCTGACACATTGCAGATATGCTAAAAAAAAACAGAGCCCAATATGATAGACAGATGGACAGACGTATTGTCAACGCACATTGTAGCTGCCAATCCTTTAGTTAAATATTTAACAGGCTGTTAAAGTGTTTTGGCTGTGAGAATTCCTTTCGATTTGATTTCGGAAAAGTTTTTGGCTTGTGAACTGCGGCACAAATGGATTTGCATGTAAATTGCAAAAAAGTTCGCACATTGACAGCGCCAACGACTGTCGTGGATGCATTTCAATTAAATCAACAGCAGCAACAACAGCAACAACAACATGAAAATGATTTAATTCAATTTTGCCACGCTCTTTACCATGAAAGTAGCGACTGACATGCCTCAACTGCAGCACTCACTCGCTTGCTCTCTCTCTCTCTCTCTCTCTCTCTCTCTATCATTCTCTCTCTTTCTTTCTGGCTACTCGGGGTGTTCAATTAAAAATGGCATCGATATGCGCTTCAGCATCGCCTGCATAATTTATGCCTGTCGACCTCTATGGTTCGCCTGCTCTCTGGCACTGAAGGCATGCCATTTAAGACTTGCTCAATCAACAATCAACAATTTAAGCACGAATCCAATTTATGAAAGGCTTTTTCTGCTCCTTTTTTATAGCTCTTTAAATGCCTGTTTAACACGGGAATTTTTTATAGTTCATTAGCTTGCGGACTGCACTTAAGTCTTATAGTTGGGGCGAAGTTCATTTTTATTATAGCCTACTTTTGTGGGCGGTTTTCGCTCCAGATATTCTGCGACTAGTTAAATTACATAAAAATAAAATAAAAAAGCAAGTTCTTAAGCTTTTAATTATTAATTTAATTAATAATAAGTAAAATTAAATTAAATAAAAATAAAATATAAACAAATTCTTAAGTTTTGATTATTTCACACTTAATTATACAAAATAAAAATAAAATAGATAAAAAAAAAAATAATAACAATCAAGTTTTTTTTATTTTATTTTTCTTTATTATTTATTAGGAAAATATTTTGATATTTATTAAATTAAATAAAAATTTTTTAAAATAAAATAATAATCAAAAATTGTTGTATTATGTATTACTTTATTTTATTTTTATATTATAATTTATGTTATTATTTAATATTATTATTAGTATATTAATTATTTTTTTATATTATTATTTATTATTTTGTTAGGATGATAATTTTTCTAAAGTTTCTTTTTGAAATACATAAATTTTTTTTAATAAACTTTAGACTAATTTTGTTTGTCAATATTTGTATATTTTTAAATTTTATTAAATTTATTTATATTTTAGGTTTACATATAATTATTATTATATTTATATAACATTCAAAAATATATTAATAATATTTATAAATATATTTTTTGTATATAATTTGTTTATATTTCTTCTATATATTTATATATATATATATATATATATATATATATATATATACAAATATATATATATATATTATATTTCTTATACAAACTCGAACTATATTTTCTCTTAAATACTCTCGTCACACTTAAAACTTTCTACCTCAAATAACTTTCTGAAATTCCCAATTAAAACTCCACTTATCACACTTCTTGTCTGTTTCTGCATAAAACAAACTAAGCTCAACTATTTTTTCGTTTACTTTCAAACTCTCAATACCACATACTGAGCCTTAAGTAGCTCTCGTTAGCTTAAACAAATTGAGCCGAACTTCAGTTTACCTCCCACGTATGCTTAATATTTGTGTTTCAAAGGTTCTACTTAAGTCGCGATTGCAGCTGCAAAGATTTTTAATTAACCTGCCAAAGCGGTAAGTTTACACACGCTGATAGCAGCAGCTGCGATCGAAGCTCATATGAGAGAGCGAAAAACCTCAAATGCCTTTTTCGTGTAATTTAATAATTAATTTTGGCCATTTGCATTAAACGTGCACGCGCCCAGCTGCCCCCCACCGCCGCTGCTGCTGCGGCTCATAATCCAAGCGAGCAAATGGAAAATTTGCTGACGTGTTGTGCGGCCTTTTCCGGCTTTTTCCGGGCTTTTCTTATATATATATATATTTCTGCTCTGGCGGCGTTTAATGATTGTAATGCTTACATAAAGTGAGGCAAATGAGTAAGTGTATAGGTGTGTGTGTGTGTGTGTGTGTGTGTGTGTGTGTGTGTCTGTCTGTGTTGTTGATTAAAAACTTTTGTCGATTATTTCCGTAGCGACACGAAATCGATGATAAAAGTAAGCAAACAATCAACTTGCGAATGGACAATGAATAAATGGCATTGTTGTTGCTTGCCGAGTTGTTGTTGCTGCTGTTGTTGCTGCTGTTGTTGTTGTTGTTGTTGTCTGGCATTTGCTGTGCAAACAGCGCAGCTTGACAACATTGATAAAGAAAACAGCAGCAGAGCCAGCCAGCAGAGCCAACAACGGCAGCAGCTGGTATATTGCCATTGTTGGCCATATACAGCAGCGACGCCTTCTACTGCGTCTTGCCTCGGAACATGTGCATATTGAAAGTGTTTTTGGCTGGCTGTAGCTGTGGGGCGTGGCTCTGGGTGGGGCGCGCTACGCATACAAGCGAAACACATTTGCCTGGCCCCAATGCTAGGTAATTTATTTTGGTTGTCCTGCTGCTGTGCTAATAAAACAACTTTGCCACTCAGTCAATGCGTGTGTGTGAGTGTGTGTGTGTTAGCCTGTTGCTCAATGCTTGACAATTGAAATGCTCAACTCATGGCTGTTAGCGGCAAATATTGCAAGCTGGCCGCGTTTGCTTTTCCTTTCACGGCTATTGACAATTCGTTGCTGGCAACATTTGCCTCGGCTAAAAATATAAAACATCTGCCGTGTGTTTAGCCAACACGTTTCAAACGATCTACCTTTTGCCATAATGGCCATCCATGTGGCAATGGGTGTGGAGAGTGGGGAGAAACTAAGATGAGACAAGTTTCATATAACATATTGTATAATATTTATTTTGTTAGATTTCGTTGTAGGATTATATAGATATTGAGGTTTATCGACATAATTCTAGGCATCTGAATGCCTTAACAAAAATAGGTATTGCTATATATAAAGAAATTCACTTTTATTATAAAAACTATTATTATAAATAATATAAAAAAAATATATATAAATAAAAATATGTTTTTTAAATTTCTATTTCAATATATAAAAGATGTAAAAAAATTCGTTTTTGAGAAATATTGAAAATTTCTTTAATGAAAATACTTATTTGAATATAAATAAAACGAAAATAAATTTAAAAAAAATAATAACAATGTATTAGGATAGAAATATTATCCCCATAATCAAATAAAAATAATAATAAGGATATGTTTAAATTATACAACAAATTTATAAAATATGTTTTTCCTTATTATTATAAAAATATAAAAAAGTGATAAATTACTGAATTTATATAGGTTTACAAATTGTGTAAATACTTTAAATATAATAATAATAATAATTATTATTATTATTATTCATATGAAAGAAGGCTTTAAAAAATAATATTTAAAAATGATAAAAATAATGGAATTAATTTAATTTTATTGTTATTATTCATATGAAAGAAGGTCTTATAAAAAAAAATTTTAAAATGATAAACAAAAATTTAATTTCTGCATAAAAATATTTTATTTATTTTTAGTTGTTTACTAAAATATTTAGAGTATGTTCTCACTTTCTGCCCACATTTAATATTATTTACTCCATAAATTTTCTAAAATGTAAAATTTATAATTTATAGAAATTTCAAGTCGATAAAGCAGTTGCCTCTAATTTTTCCCTTTATTTTTGCCAACTCAACGAAACAAGTTTAAAGCAACTAAGAAACCTTTTAAAAACGAGCTGAAAATAATTATTTAAATTAAGCCAAATTCCAGTTTTTTGTGCCTATGCAATAAGTTAAAACAGCGAATTGCTGTTTGCCCAAAAGTAAAAGAAAAAGAGAAGCAGAAGAAGGTATAGGAGTAGGAGTAGGAGTAGGAGCAGTGCTCATACACTGTCTACATTCGTAGTGCTCTACGTCCTGCATATATTATGTAGATCTGCTGCTTCTACTTCTGCTGCTTCTTTTTTTTTTTTTGTATCTTTAAGATGAGCCGTGGCAACGTTTGCATGCATAATTTAAGCTCATAATTTTTTTACCAGCATAAATTGAATTATTTTTTACGAATAAAGTGTGTGTGTGTGTGTGTGTTGCTCCCTGACTCTCCTCTCATCTCATATTCAGCTGGTAATTATTCTAGCATAAATTTTCGAAAATTAATTGTGTCATATTCCGGAGAAACTGTTGACACTGAGTGCCCGCCCTTTCGTCGTTTTGGGTCCACCCTAGGCCCGTTCGCTGCTGCCGTTAGTGTCAACAATGTTACTGAGCGCATCTAAGCCGCGATTTTCATTTGCTGCCGCTGCCGCTGACTGAGTTTCTAATAATGTATGTTCATGCTAATAAATAAAGCGGCTTAGAGCAGCGTCCCGCCTGATGCGAGCGCTGCGTAATTCACTAATTAAAGCGATTAATTGGCATTAAAATATGTGTCGCCTGTCTGCCAGCCAGAGACACAGTCTCTCTGCGCGTGTGTGTGTTTATATGAATTTAGCTGGGCTTAAACATGCTTGCAATATGTATTAAATGACTTGTTGCTGCGTCTAGGCAATAGAAGACATATAGGAATTAATGGCTCTGCCGGAGCCTTGCCTTTTTTGTGTGCCCAAAAGCTCAGGGCTGTTAGCTTGAGTTTGATGCTGGATTAGTTGTGTTTAAGCAATTGTATTTAAAGCTAAACCTTAAGCTGGGCAGATATTAGAGCAGAGTGACTCTTGGCGGGGATAAAGGTGAGATGTTGAGTTTTTATTGTGGGGCTTAAGCATGAAGTGGAGCTTGAGGCTTGAGCTTGAGGCTTGATTATATAGCCTATGCGATTCGAAGTTAAAATGTTAAGGCAGAGAAAAGCTGAAAGCAGGAAGCTGCCTGGTATAGGTATAAGTAGAGGTATAAGTGTAGGTGTACATATAGGTATAAATATATATATAAATATAGGTATAAGCTTGGGTATAAATATAGGCACAAAAAATGTTTATATAGATAGGTATCAAATATGTAAATATAGGTATAAATAGGTATACGTATTGGCATAAATAAAGGTATAAATATAGGTATAAGTATAGGCATAAATATAGGCATAAATATTGGTATAAGTATAGGCATAAATAAAGGTATAAATATAGGCATAACTATAGGTATAAGTATAGGCATAAATATAGGTATAACAATAGGCATAAATATGTATAAATGTATGTATAAGTTTTACTTGATATTTAATAAAATGGGTAATCATATTATCTGCCCGTCCTTTACAGATAATATATATATAATATAATATATAATATAATATACTCTGCACTTTACATTTCACTCTCGAACAAACCACTTTGTGCCACGTTTGCCGACTCCATATCGTAGCGTTAACAAATTTATGTAAAAGCTTTTAGCTAACTAAAAGTTTTTTTTTATAAAATTTAAATTATAAAATTAAAAAAAAAATTAAATTAAATTAGGTATTGTTTCATGAGCTTTTAGCGTTTTATCCGCATCAATTGCAGTCCATTAGCAGTGAGCAATGGTCTGTGAAGCTAATAAATATATTTAAAAATGTATATAAATCTGCTCAACTCATACCTTTTTGTTATTTCCACTTTATATAATAATCGTATAAAATTAATTAGTTCATATAAATCAGCTCGGAATTTCTATTTAATTTGTCTATTAGCTTGACAATCACAATGAATTGCCACGTAACCCAATGTGTCACTTGCAGAGATTTTTCCACGCATTACGTTTAATTGAGTTCGGCTCTCATATTACGTTACGTAAAGCGGCAAAAAAAAGTTTTGTTTTATTTGCTCGCCGGCTAAATTTTCTTCCACTTGTGCAACTCGAAGTGACAGCTGCCAGCCAATGGAGATAAACAAAGCAGAGCAAACAAGTTAATAGAGATAATAATAAAAATATAAATAAAAAACATGTGAATGCTTTTTAAGTGACAATTAATTGGCGTGCAAAAAAAAAACAAGAGAGAAGAAGAGACGAGAAGAGGGGAGAGAAGATAAAAATATAAAGCCGTTGAGGCTGCTGTGAGGCGAGCGCAAAATTAATATTAATTGTATTCCATTTCACTGCTGCCGACACAATTAGGGCTCAGTCCATTTTGGCCAAGACGAAGAAGAAGAAGCAGCAGCAGCAGCAGCAGCAGTAGAAGGCCAACAACTGTGTGAGCTGTCGAGTTGCTAATAAATTGAATTTATTATAAACGATATGCGGCTGACATTTCAGACTCCAGAGATTCAATTTGCTCTCCCATATTTTGCTATATAAATTTATTCTTTTTGAGTGTGCGAGACTCAACTTTGATTGAATTTATGCATGCCCGGGCCACATACAAATATTTTCATTAACTCTTTACATTTCTGCATATTTTATACATTTTTTTTAATATTTTGATTTGCCTGGGGGCAAAGTTTCTAGACAGTGCGCGTCTTAAGTCCATCTTCTGATAATTGAAATATAATTATTTACATAACTTAAGTGAGTTTACTTTGGGCTTAAAACGAAGTTAAAAGGGTTTTCTTTTTCTGTGGAAGTCAAATAAAATTGGGCTTAGGGTTTTGACAGCATTTTGCTTTTTATCTTAAAGCGACAAAGGATTTTTTGTACTTTAGCAAAAAGTCTGGGTCAGCTCAGCTGATTGTTGTTCCTGGAATTATTAACATGATAAAGCTCTACACTTGTTCTTGCTGTTCTTGTTCTTGCTGTTGTAATGGAATATGGAGTTAATTTAGATATTAAACATGACTTTTTGCAGTGTGAAGTGTGAAGAGCAGAGGCAGCTGAGGCAGCGGTTGCTGGTGAATAGTTTAAGCAGCTCTAAACAATTTTTAATCACTCAGGGAAATTGAGAGAGAGAGAGAGAGAGAGAGAGAGAGAGATAAATGATTCTTAAAGCTAACAGCACAAAACTTTGTTTACTCTATCTATAATTAAAATTTATATATATATTTATAATTTATTAAAATTTAAAATTGTATTTTTTTTTAATTTTTTTTTTTCAATAACCAAAATTTTTAGAATTAATAATATAAAATTTAATACTTATTCCAAATTTAAAATGTATTTACTTTTGAGCTTTAATTAATAATTATAATTAATATTATAAATAATTATATATAATTACAAACCTTGAAATATATATTTTTTATATATTTTTTTTTTAAATTATAAAACTTCATTTACTCTTTCAATAATCAAATGATTTTGAATTATAAAATATTATAAAAAAAATTTAGTATTTTTCTATGATTTTTTCCTTTTTAAAAAACTTTATCTAATTATATATAATGTAAAATAATTTATTTTAATATTTTTAAAATTTTCCTATGATTTTTTATGCTTAACTTTCCAACTCCTAAAATTTCTGGCAAACTTTGCCCAGCCACAAACATATACAGACTCTGCTGCAGAGTGTTAAAAAGGGCTTGAAAAAGAATTTTCATTTTCCCCTTTTTTCTTTCTTTGTTTTTTTTTTGGCTTGTTTTTCAGCTGGCAGCTGCTGAACCGCAGGGACTTCAAATACAAATTGCAGCTGAGTGTGTGGCATATAAAATGCTAGCTTTAATTTTCGCCTGGTCATAAATTTGTAAATATTTAATGTCTCTCCCTTGCTCACTCTCTCTGTGCTGCTCAACGCGACGTATGCGTAATGCACAATTTGCCTGCTGATGTGCGGCAAATGCGTTTATGCTGCCTGACGCTGGCCAAATCAGCCATAAAATCCTGGCCTGCAGCCGACAGCCCATGCACTTGGCTGTTTGTCGAAAAATTGTGTGCTCACACACAGACTCGCACACCTTGGCACCCCAGCGGCATTAGCTTAGCTGAGTCATGAGTGTGCTGGGACACGCGCTCAAGTGCAGCAGTGCAGCCTCAACTTAAGTGTGTGCATAGGTGAGTCTCTCTCCTCTCTCTCTGTGTTTAATTTATGTAAGTACATACGTTGGCTCCCCCGCTGGCACCTAATTGCCACGGCGTGCATTCGCCTCAGCTTTTATTGAGTTTTGCTCCATTTTAAGCTTTTGCCATTCCAATGAATCAATGAAAAGTGCTGCATAACTTTATTATGTCATGGCTCTGTGCACATTGGCAATGCGTGGCATCAGCAGATAGCATATAGCTCTGCACCCCCCACCCCACCCGAATGTGGTGCACGTATTTGGCAGCGCGCGTAACGATTTTGCGATTTCCAGTTCGCTTTTTACCATTTTACCGCTATATCGCTTCCCTTTTTTTTCTCTGTGTAAGATTGTCGCAATGGCTGTTCGCTTCCCTCTTTGAATGCACACGACGCTGCATTGTGAAATCCAAGTCAGGCATTCGCCTCTGCTGCTGCTGCTGCTGCTGCTTCTTCTTCTTCTTGTTTTGCTAATCGGACCAGCGTTCACCAGCGCCACCTTTGTCCCTTTTACACAATAGCTGCTGCAGCTGCTTCTTGTTCGTTGATATTCCAATGGTGTTTCAATTTCCGGTCTACCTAGCGAAAAAAAAGAAAACTGAGTGGGGCAAAAAACTCGAGCAAGCTTTGATTCGATTTGTTTTGCGCTAGAAAGTATGCTACGATTTCTTCTTCTTCTCTCTCTCTCTGCCTGTGTTTGGCTGTGATATTTGATATGCCATTCTGACCTTCCCCAAGCACAAGTTTGAGCTCGTCTCTTAAGTATTTAAATTCATAATACTATCGCTCGGAGTGTGTCTTTGCTTATTGATGCCTTGCAAAGTTCAAGTGTATATAAATGTCAAATCCGTTTTGCCTTGATGTCTGCATGCTGCTGATGCTGCTGCTGCAGGATATTATACTTCTTATAGAAAGTTCAGTTTTTTATGGTATTTAGTTACCAGCCATTAGGCCAACTAATTGGCATAGCTGTGTGGACTTTTTCTTGCCTCTGGCTGAAGCTAAATGGGTTTTCTTGAAATTAAAGAGAATTGAATTTAGCTGGAATTTTGTTTGAAATTTTTGAGAATTTCTAGAAAATATAGCTTGATTTAATATTTTGGTAAATTTTAGTTGGCAATAACTTAGAGTAATGGTAATACTACTACTATAATATATTAATAATTTTCTTAGAAATTATGAATTCTGATGAGAAACTTCATTAGCAGTCATAGATACAACAATTAGGCGATACTTAAATTGAGAAAAGCTTCTAATGCACACTATTTTACTACAGATACACAACAGATATCTGAATGAATTTCATAAATTATATCCATTTCTAAATACATATTCCTATAGTGATTAATTTGACTCTAAATATATATTTTATAAAATATTTTTTATACTAAAATCTTCAAAATATTTTTTTTGTACACTAAAGCTCTCAAAATATTTTAAATACTAAAATTATAAAATATTTTGTATACTAAAATTATTTAATGATAATTTCATAAGACTCAACAAATTTTAGTTTAAATTATATATTTTTTATTAGATTTTTTTTTATCTACATAATTTTTTTTTAAAATTTTTTTTTTTATTTAATTTTATTTATTTACATATATATTTATTTATTAGATTTTGTATATTTTTAAAATTATATTTTTATTTTATTTTTTTTTACATATGAATTTATTTTGATTATATTTATGATTTTGTTTATATTTATGTATATATTATATATATATTTTTATTTTATTTTTTTTCATATTCCACTCATAATTCAATTCTAATTACTGCTCCAGCTCCAGCCAAAATATTTCCAAATGAATTCAACAAATTATGCCATTGCATTAATACATATTTTTGCACATGGCTTACGCCTGAATTTCAATTAAAATTAGCTGAAAATGCTGTGTAGCTAATACCCATGCTTAGTTCGTTCTTCTGCGCCGCAGAAACCTTTTTAAATTTGCAAACAAATTTATAAATTCACAAATGAATAAAAGTATACTTAAATTTAATATAAATGCTGCGCACAGTGAAAATGCTTTGGCTTATCTGCATTCTAGATCTTTATAGCTCTCCGAAGAGCACTAAATTTATGTGCACTGTTTAGCAGGTAAATCGGTTTATGTAGAGTGTATATAGTATTGAATGTGCTTAATATATGAATTGGAAGCAAGTTTTATGTTCTGTTCTCTCTCAGCTGAACGCAATACGAATACATGGGAAAGGCAATGCTGCAGCTGGCTATCCTCCTCATTCTCTGCCTCCCATTGCTAAGTACTTCATTTTCCACCATAAGAAAATTCCAAAATGCCCAACAATTACCATAACTACATGAGACTTTAATAATTCGGCGTGAAACAGAGAGTCTGTGGACAAAGGTTCGAGTGTTATGCAGAGAGATAAATTCGCTGGGTCTTTGTGCTTTTGAGCATTTTTACACTTTGCGTAGTTAGTTTGAAGTGTTTTAGTGCGCTGCACGCATTTGCTGCGATTCGTTAAACTTAATTCAAAGTGGAAATTCCGGCTACAAATTACACAGCAGTGAAAGACCCCAAGATAAACTCATTAATCATCTAGCAAGATGCTGTTGCTGCTGCTTTGGCTGTCCCCTTGACATTTTCAAGCGCCACACTCGAAGTTCAAGCGCACAAAATTATGAGAAATATGCAAAAAGGAAAGAAAATAAGAATGGAAACAATAGCAGAGGCCACAGGCCAATGCGCAACACTTTGTCAGAGGGAAGTGGATGCGAGATATAGGGAATGAGAGAGAGAGAGAGAGAGAGAGAGAGAGTGTGTGAGTAGTCCATCAGTCAGTGGAGAGATGCAAACTTACAACTTGGCTCGCAGAAGGAGCCATAGTCAGAGCTTGTGGCCTGGTCATGGAACGAGGCTGTGCAACGTGTGGCAGTGGCCGCAACGCGTTGCAGAATGAAAATGGCGCCACTTACTTTAATTGCTGGCCCCGTTGCTGGTCATGGCAACAAAAGCCTGACCGGTCTCAGGACAAAGAGATGAGGGGAGCTAAGGTGCCGGAGGTGCCGCAGGCCCAGGTCGTATTGTTGCTTTGTGAAACGCTGACGCGCGGCTCATGTAATTAAAGCGTCGCTTTCAACGCAACAATGCGACTGCAACTGGCGTTAAGTTCAGCTGCTGCACCAAAAATGAAAAGAAGCACATTAGAATGCAGAGTAGCGAGCGCGTAGATATCCTTGAATGATGTGACCAGGAGGTGCTATGTTATTTAGCTGAAGATTAGCAGCTACTAGTGGAGTGAGACAAGAGTAGATGGAACAGATAGAAGTTTTGCCCGTTGCAGTTTCGATCAGTCTTGGATACTTTTAGTAGAGTCTGGAAAATTGTTGGTTATTAAATATACTTTAAGAAAAAAAAGTAGATTTAAGATACATTAAAATATATAGTCTTAATATGTTTCTAAATATTTTTAATATATTTAATACATCTTTTACAATATATATTATTTATTTTAAATATACTTTTAAACCTATTTTTAATACTTTTAAAATATTTATATATCTTTCAAAATTATTATCTTTAAAAATTATTATTATTTTTAATATTTAAACTAATTTTTTTTAAATACATTATATATTTTTAAAATATTTTATATATATTTTTTTAAGTTTTTTATATATTTTTTAAAATTTTTAAATATTTTTTTCAAATATTTTTAATATTTTTTAAAATAGTTTTGAAATATTTTAGATACTTTTCAAAATTATTTATATATTTCCTAAATATTTAAAATAGTTTTTAAATACATTTAAACACATTATATATTTCTTAAATTATTTTATGTATTTTCTAAATATTTTGTATATTTTAAAATTTTTTTATTGATTTTTTACATTTTATAATTTTTTTTAAATATTTTATATATTTTTAACATAAATATATTTTTAGTTTTTTTTTTATCTATTTAAAATATAATTTAAATATTGGTAATACTTTTTAAGTATGTTTTATATATTTTATATATGTTTAAAAGATTTTGTCTATTTGCAATAGAAATATTTTTAAAAAATTTTTTGCCACTTCCCTAAAGCAAGGTGTTTAGCAATCCAACTCGCTTTAGTTACTTTATTTTTTTTTTTTTTAATATTAAAAAAATACTTTCCATGGTAAACTCCAAGAGAAATTGCTATAAATGCCAAAAGCTACAATAAATTGTAAAAATCTATGCTAAAGTTAACATTCAACTGCTTTCATACTCTCCTCAAACAAAGTTCTGCAGCCTTATAACACCCACTCAGACATTGCCTGTTACATGCACTTAACAAACTTTAATATACAGCTTCTACAGCAACACTTTATAATGTGTCTAGGGTATAGAAAATATATTCAGCAGCAACAGCAAAAAGCCTTTTGTAAAATGGGTCTCCAAAGCGTGCAACTTCTTGGCACCGAAAATGTGTCAGAAAAACCTTTTTTGGCAGCTTCAGCTGCTGCCGCTGCTGCTGTTGCTCTGCTGCTAACTAACCTGACATTTTTCACACTACTGCAAGTGTGTGTGTGTGTTTGTGTAATTTTGGCACTTAATTGAACGCATTTAGTGAAAGGCGTCAAAACGGTTTCTGTTGCTGCTGCTGCTGCTGCTTGAATTGAATGGCGCACAGCCCACATTTCATGCCATTCCACAAATGTTGTTGCCCGCCACAAAATGTTGCCTCATCCACATAATTGCCTTGCGCCCCTGCGTTGACCATTTGCGCAAAACTTGGCCATTTCGGCGGGTGGCTGTCGCAGCTGTCGAGTGGAGTGGAATGGAGCTGATAAATGTTTAAATAACTTGATATTGCACAAAAACTTTTACAGCTGTTGCAACTTTGTGCTTAACACAGTTTACCATATAAATTCATTTGGAAACTTTAATTAATATTCAGCAGCGGCCTTACCCAATATCGATTGCGTCAAACTTTTGCCCAAGTAGCCTTTCAACTAGCTAACAGCATATAGATTGACTTTTCGAGTGCTACCACGTGACGCATGCGTAATATGGACAAGTTCTTGTTAAAAGAAATTGGATTTTGGCTGCAGATAAATTTTGTTAAAATTCGGGAAATTGTATTAAATGCTATTAAAACTGATTTTATTTGCAGAAATTGATTGGAATTTGATTAGAGTTGTTTTTGATATTTGATTGAAGACTGTCGGGGTGGCTAGGGCTAGAGGTTTTGGTGGACAAATTTTAGCTTGAGCATGTTGAGAGAGTAAAAGTTGACGATTTTTTGAGATAGATTTTAATATAGATTTAAATATTTTTGAGCTTTAAATATATTTGGTCTTTAAAATAAATTTAAAATAAATTAAAAATGCATTTTATAATTTATTTAAAATTATTTTTTATTGTCTTAGTATCCTAATATTTTATTAAATATATATATAAAAATTAAATCATTTAAAGTACATCAAAATCCATTTTTATAAATAATTCCTGATTCTTTCCAATTTTAAAAGTTTATTCACAATTTTTTTTGCTATATTTTAAATCAGCTTAAAATGTTTTTGACAATGTGAAAAGCTTATTATTATTTGTTTTTATTCCCATTCTCCCCCCCTCTCTCTGTCTCTCTAGCTGATAGCTTATCTCTGCACTTTGCTAATTTAAAAGCAATGCCCTTTGGAAAACTTGAATGCGTTTCGCATGTAATTTATTTCATTTTATTTTCTATTCTACTTTCTCTCTCTCTCTCTCTCTCTCTCTCTCTCTCGTTTCTCAGTTTATCACAGCACAACTTATATTTTCATTCAACTTAATGTCTTTTTCTCTTGCTCTCTGTCTCTTCCTATATTATTTCTTGCTCCTTTTGCGCACAAGTGACATTTCAGAGTCCTTGGCAGACAGTCAATACAATTTAATGCCCATCTTTATTTATTTGTGTGTTCTACTCGACGAGCTGCGCTTAACTTTTCAACATCTTCGAAGTGGCGATAAGCGCGTTTATTTTTTAATTTTTTTTGTTTTTTGCCCAGTTGCTGCCGCCCTTTGATCAGGGTTTATTTTTTGCCTCAACTGTAAATCAATTAGCCATGCTTCATTGAGCAATAAATTTTTTGTGGTTTCACCACACTTGAAATTCCTGCAGCATTTCGAATCGACAAAACTCTTGCGCTTCATTAACACGAGGCGTATGAGTAATTTTTTGTTTTTCCTTTTTTTTCTGCTTGCACAGCAGAAGCTCGAAATTGTTTTGTGAAAGTATTGCAAGTATTTTCTTAGCCATGATAAGCACTGAGCACCACAACAAATCATTGTCTGTCGAAAATCGAAAAATAAATTGAACTGATTTCTCTAGCCTTTCTCTCTCTCCCTCTCTCTCCCTATCTCTTTTTTTTGCTTCCTCTGCGGTTTGCTGACTTCTCCCCTGTGGCTTTCTGACCACATCCGCAGCTCGTTCCTGTGCTGTGTGCGTGTGTTGTTTTTCGTGTCTCTTCGACTTTTTTGTGCTTGAAACCAAAACCAAATGCCAAAATGTTAGACATTCGTCCAGTCAGTCAGTCAGTCAGTCAGTCGTCTAGTCTGTTGTTCGTTTGCTAACTGCGCTTGTTGTCGCACACAGTTTGACATACATTGGCTTTCTACTGCTGGGCAAGGCATGCGTTGCAGCATGCATGGCTTAAGCCAAGTTCTCCAACTAAATTCTTTAGTTTGACATGGGAATTTGAGCATTTTAGCCGTTAGATACTATATATGGTTAGATTTTTTATATGAAATTTATAAATAATAATAATAGTTGCAGCTTATGGAAATGTTTGCAATCATTACTGACTTAATGTGCTACAGAAACGTATTTTTTGTTATTATTTCTTATACTTCTTTTAAACTTTAGATACAAATTAAAATTCATATATATATTTTTCGTTATAAGATTTTTTATTGAATTTATATTTATTTTTCCATAGATAGACTAAGCTTCTGTCTTTACTTCATATGTGATTTATTGTTTAAAAAATGCATGTATTTAATATAAAATAAAAATAAAATATATACCTATAAAATATTTCTTAATTAATGGAAGTTGAAAATAATTCTCTATAAATTAGAAGAAAATAACATATATATGTAATTTTTTTTTACCAAAAAAATGGTTTATTTTTAAAATTCTTTTAATTTATTTTATTTATTAAAACTTTTATTTTTATTTATATATATTTTATATTTTATTATTTTTTTTTAATTATTTTTATTAAATTCTTTTTAATTATTTGATTTATTAAAATTTTTTATTTGTTTTTTAATTTTTTTTTTATATTTTATATTTTATAGTTTATTTTATATTTTTTATTTTATATTTTACGTTTTATATTTTTTATTTTACGGTATATTTCTTATTTTATTCTATTTTTTTCTACATTATATTTTATATATTTTATTTAATATTTTTTATTTTTTATATTTTTTTATTATATTTTATATATTATATATTATGTATTATATTTTATTATTTTTTTTTATGTTTTATATTCAGTGCGCACTTTTAATTGAATTGAATATTTTTTAGGGTATTTTTCTGCTGCAGCAGCTTTTTATCAAATTAGTTGACTTCCGTTTCTTTTGTTATATTTTGGCTTCGTTTTTTTTAGATTTAAAGTTCAAATGCAGCTGGCGTGCGACAGCAAGTTGATATATATAAATATATATGTATATATATATATATAGTCGTATATATTTTTTATATACATTTTGTCATGTGTGTAAAACAGCTGTTGAAGTTGTTTGTGTGTGTGTGCGTGTGTGCGCTGCATGTCGAGTTCATAAATTCAATTTCGTAAATGGATACAGCGCAAACGCTTGTCGCATTTTGTCACATGCAACGTGCAGCAGCCGCAGCAACTGCGTCAGAGGTAGCCAAAGCCAAGTTTTAAACTCTTTCTGCCGTCGCCCTGCTGCTGTGGCGGCTGGCTTGTCATGTCAACTATATGTGCGTGTGTGTGTGTGTGTGTGTATATATATATATGTGTATATATATAATAAGTTTCGTTGCTTTGACTGCTGTCATTCAGAGAGCGCAAAGCTTCGGCCAGCAGCAGTTTCCACAGTTTCCGCTTTTGTTCGGCTTTTTTCCCGCCTCCCCCAAAGCTGACAGCACGTGGCCGTGCGGTCGGTCACACGGCGCGTATGAGCGATATATATATATATATAAATCCAGTGTGTTTCGCTTATTGATTTCTTTGCTTTTCGTTGTCGTTTGTTACCTGAACAATGGATATATTTAGATCAGGCAGCTGCACAAAATTGATTATTAATTAATCTGATATTGTTTGCATTGTTTCCGGGCGTTTTTTTCGGGTCTGTTTTCGTTCGAGTGTTTGTCGAGTTGTTTTGGGTTTGTCACCAATTTGGCTTTGATTGTTTTTCTTTTATTAATAATATAAATGCACTCGAGTTTATTTTTGGCGCTTTAACTGACAGTTTGATTGCCACAAAATAGTCTCTGCTGTGGTTGAACTAAAAATAAAGCGAACTAATGGAAATATATACTTAAAAAAGTCTTTTAATAAATTTTATTACAGATTGCTGAAATAATTTCTGTTTAATATTTTTCTTAATATAATTTTGATGAGAGTTTCGTTTGGTTATTGCTCGCTTCAGTCAAGTTGTCTAATTCAATTAGTTTGACGACCAACTGAAGACGCTAGACAATTGAATTAGTTTTGCATGGCAGCTGAGTGCTGAAGTGGCTGCCTGATTGCCTGCCCCCTCCAGTGGCATTTATTGCATTCGCAAGACGCATTTAATGCTTTACTTGCACTTTTGGGGAAACGCAAGCGCTGGCAATTCTTTTTCATATTTTTCCATAGCTTTTCTTTATTATTTGGGTATAAAAATGTGTGAATCGGCAGCCGCAGCACAATTGAGTCGGACGTGAGCGAGTCGCCGGCAATTGGAATGAGACAATTTTCGATTTATTTTCAGGACCAACAAAGCAAATAATGAATTTTTAACAGCAACAACAACAAAAGTCCAATTAAAAATCAGCTTTAAGAGGAAAACAGCAAACTGCAAACTGACCAAACGTTAATTTTATATATAAAAGAAATAAAAATGTACTAAACTGACCAAAACATAAATTTGATATGAAAGTGCTTTGTATAATAAATAAATATAAATAAAATATATAAATAACGAATCCAAACTGACCAAAACATAAACTACATAAATGTGCTGTGTACAAAAATAAAAAAATAAAATATAAATAAATGTAAATAAATGTAGAAATCTGTGTGCTTAACTCAACTGTGGACCAAAAACAAAAAAGCCAACTTCTAAATAAAATAAAATAAAATAAAATATATATAAATAAAAAATATATAAATATTAAATAATATTTTATAAACATCTTTGCAACATCTATGTGAGACTTGTGCATAAAATAAACTAAATAAAAAGTAGACAAATTAGCCATAGATGATTTGTTGTAGCCTAATTATATAGATATATTTCTACGTATGATTTGTTAGTTATAAAGTTTAAGTGTACATATGACCAATGACAAACTGGTACACGATTTGGTAAAAGCTTTAACTAGTACTTAAGTCGTAAACTAAGCTGCGTCAATTGACCAAAAGTATAGTGTAATTATATATATATACATATAAATAAATATATTATATACAACTTAAAACAAACAACTGAAAGTGTAACTCTAGACTGTGCTTTAACATATTTCCAAAAACAACAAAAAATCTACTTAAACTAAAAACAGTTTTTCAAGCATTTAAATTCTATAAGCAAAAAACGTCGTCAGGTAAAGCACACAAAAATAATTAAATTTACTGATAAAGTTTTGGGAGCTGCTGTGTGTGTGTGTGTGTGTCTGCATCTGTGTTGTGTTGTCTAGTGTATATTACGCCCTCTTTCTCTCTCTCTGCCTGTCTATCTGTCTCTTCCTCTATCTCTGTGTCACTTGGCTTGCAACATGAGCAGCAACAATAATAA
Organism: Drosophila repleta; assembly: GCA_018903745.1. Lineage (NCBI taxonomy): Eukaryota > Metazoa > Arthropoda > Insecta > Diptera > Drosophilidae > Drosophila > Drosophila repleta. The sequence goes on from JAEIGN010000497.1 coordinate 7,179,466, forward strand.
CAATAACAACAACAGCAGCAATAACAATAACAATAACAATAATAATAATAATGATAACAGTCCTTTAACAATTACACGCAACTACAAAATAGTGAGTTGGTTTTCTCAAGTAAGTTTTGCCTAGTCATTTAAATGCTCGTTCACATAAATAAAAGGGTAGTCTGAGTGCTCATGTCGGTCTGCTTGGATGAAGTTATTACTATAGACTCGTCTAGATATTCATCAATGGGGTCTATAGAAGAAGATTGACTTCATAGATTGGAGTACAGAGTTCCACTAAGAGGCATAGCAGATCCAGAGTATCTTCTACAGTCTTAGAGCAAGGCTTATCAAGTTGCTTTACTATAATATATATCTATATAGATCTATAAGTCATATCATCCAACCGACTCGACTCTTATCAACTTCAAACCTATTCACATTTGATTCAATTTAACTCCCTTTCAATCGTGAACAAGTATTCAGCAGTCGGCTGCACTCGACTGATTTCCTACTTTTGTTTTTGTTCCCTGTCACCATTTGCTCTATCAATGCGAAATCAAATTAAAATGCCAATCCTTTTGATACACACACACACACACACACACACACACACACACACACTCGCTTTCATTGTTGTCGTTCTTGTTGCTCTGACCTGGCTTCCATTTCACATCCTCACATTCTTGCTTCCCTTACTCCTGCCTGCTCAACGTCTTCGTCATCTTTTTGTAACTCATCTCAGCTCAGTCAACAGTTGCCTTATTGTATTGGCTTACCTCTTAAAAGTATATATATATATATATATATATCTTCAGCTCATATTTGTGCTTATTCCCATTCTTTTCATTTTCCTTTCTTCCTCTCTATTTGGAATTTATTTATTACGCTTTGCTTGCTTTATGCTGGCCCAGCGAAGCGTTTTGCTTCAATTGCTTTCACAATATGTGTTTGTGCCTCTTAATTAGCTGGCAAAGTTGACTTGCGCCCAAAGTTCTGCAGTTTACAAACTTCACATGGGAGCACTGCGAAAGCTGTCGTAGTTGAGGCTCTAAAGACTTGCCCAAGTTAAGTCTGGCTTATGCAATATTTATGGCTTTTGTGCATGCTGAATTTACTTTTTTTTATTTGTATAATAATTGCGTAAAATTAAGCTGAATTTAATTTGGCATAAAAATAAATTAGTGAAGAAAATATTTAAAAATATATACAGCTTTTAGAGTAGACTTTTCAAATTAAAAAAAAAAAATTAAAAAATATTATGTGAAATAAAAAAAAATTATATTTATATATAGTTTATAAATTTTAAATAAATTAATTAAAATTTTATATATATATATATATATATATATTATATATTTTTATTTATAAATTTATTATATTTATATATATATTTATATATTTTATTTATTTTTTATTTATATATATATTTATTTATTTTTTTATAAATTTATTATATTAAAATCAATTTAAGTAAAGCCATTTGAATGATGATTAACAAATGCCAATAACAATCTTAATAAATGATTTATTTAAATTCAGCCTTCAAGCATTATTCAATTATAAAATTTAAATCAAAAGCAATCCTAGCAAAAGTCTTAGCTATAAACAATAGAATTCAATTGGATTACTGACTGCAGTATTTTTCGCTCACAAATCGTCGGCAATTCAACACGCCGTGAAATGTCAAACTCAGCCATATTGAAATTCAAACAGATCAAAAGCCGCAAAATACAATGGAAAATCAATGGGTTCAGGGCATAAAACAGAAAGAAATAAATCGTGGCAACCAACCGGCTGAGGCTGGAAAAGGCAAACAACGTGGCTAAAAAACCGACTGTGCGTGTTAAATATAAATTGCAATTTTTCAGCTGAAGCAAAAGGCATGAAACAAGCAGAGAGTAAGCAAACCAACAGATGCTCTGCAGGCCGGGAGTTGATTTAGAAAAATCTAAAATGAGTTAAAAGAAAATTTTAAAATATAAAAAAAATATTTATAATAAAAATAAAATTTAATAATTTAATGAAATATTGAAAATTTGTAAACAATTTAATTTGTAGAGTGAAGAAAATATATTTATCAGGTTTCGCGAATACCCTGTAGACCAGAGATGATTTGGAAAATTTTGAAAAGAATTCTTTAATAACAAATAAAGTTTAGAAAAAATAAAATTAGTCAACAAATATATTTTAATAACTTAACTTTAATTTAAATTTAATAAATTGATTTAAAAAATATAAAATTAAAGACAAATTTATAGGGCAAAGAGAGTATATCAATTATAATGACTATATATTAATTATAATAACTTGTAGAGTAAATATGACTTAAATGATTTAAAACTTAAAAAAAATAAAAAAATAAAATAAAAAAAATTCTTTTAGATTGAAAACTAAAATAATTAATATAGGGCATTTACTATTTGATATATAAATAATAAACTGTATATTTTGGTTTGTATTTTATCTACATACATACATATGTATATAATGGCTAGACTTTTTACTCTTTTTGCTCTGATGCATGTTAATTAATTTATATATTTTTTAAAATATTTTTTTATATATTTTTTATATAATTTTTATAAATTTTTTATATATTTTTTTTTATTAATTTATTTTCTTCAACATTTAAATTTTTGGACTATTTCCAGTTAGAAACAAAATAATATTGATTCAAACTTATTACTAATAATTTATTTACTTAACACATTTTGGGTTTTGCCTGTTTGCGTGTGTCAACTAAATCAAAGGGAATCATGTCCGCTCACAATTAAAGGCCATCCAATTGCTATTGTTAAAGCTCAAGTGTGTGTGAGTGTGTGCGTGTGTGTGTGTGTGTGTGAGGCAATCAATACTGGATTTTTAATGAAGAAATAAAGTGGCCATTCTCATGTTGTGCCGTGTCGTAAAAATTGTCTACATTTTTATGGCGCATCTTCATTTTTCGGTTGGGCGGCAGACATGGCATTTTTTTTACGGCCCGCCTCATCATAAGGACAATGAAATGACCTGTGTCCTGTACGCACACGCACAAGCATTGGAACGTGGCCTAAACGCCCGCTGTTGAGCTGGAAAATATGGCCTTTTGCGGCCAGCAGCTAACAACAGCTAACAGCAGGAGGCAGCCGCTCAAGCTGGCACAAGTGTTTATTTCGGCATTTTGCTTTATATTCGCACTCCTCCTCTCTCTCTGTGTGTGTAGTTGTGTGTGTAGTTGTGTGCGCTTGAACGCACTCAACCCCAATGCATGACAAAAGCCAGCGGGTCACAATTCTTTGCTTTTGACCAAGTTTTTTGTGCCCTAATGATTATTGGGCTCCACGTTATTCCCTCTCCCTCTCTCTCGCTTTATTTTTTTGTTCCTGCCCATTGTTCGCTTTGGGCTCGTTGGAATGCTGAAAATGTTGCCATTGTTTGTTTTTCTTTTTTCCCTGTTTTTTTTTTCGCAATGGGCGTGAAATCATTTAAGACATCGGCACGCAGGCGAAAGGCGAACCAGCTGCGTGCGGTTGATAAGCTGCGTTCAGGTTGATTTAACAGTTTTGCTAATTTTACACGTTTATTGCGGAAGCAAATTTGTCGGCATTTTGCCTTTTAATAATCGCAATCGACTTGGCATTTTTGGGTACAGCAAAAGTGTGCCTGATCAGTATCAACAGGCGACTCGATTCAGTTCGTCTGCTTGTATCTCAGTCTGTCTCTTCCATTGATTATCTTTCGCTTTCTCTCTTTCTTATTTAATTCAAGCTCATTATCGCCTCTCTATGAGATTCTCATGAATTCAAAAGAGTTAACTATATTATAAATAGCATTTGGCATATAACATATTTTCTGCCTTTCTATTTATATCGCATTGAAACTTACTTAGAACCAATGTGCTTAGTCTAGGAATTTGTATTTAATTGTATTTGCCATCCTATTATTGCTGTATTAACTACCAATTGGCTCCTTCTTCCTTCGTATATTGGCCTGTTTGTCGTTGGCTATTTTATGGCTTTATCTTTGTGGCTGGGTTAATTGGGTAGCTTCCTGACAGAGACTCGAATGCAAATAAGTTTTTATATCTTTTGTCTTCGAGTTATTCAAAGATTTCGCCTGAAATAGTTTCTTAAGCGCTTCGAATCAAGCTGAACTGTTGCCAGCAGCGTGAAATTTATTTTGATACAGCCTTAACATTTTTATAATATATATATATATGCTTAGTATTATCATCGTCTCATTGGTTATTACTCGGTTATGCTGTTCTACGAATTCTACGTATTCTACGCGTTCTACGCGTTTTCCCTGTAACTGTCTGAGTTGTTGTTGTTCGAGTTCGAGCTCTACGCGTTCTCACTGAAATTGAATGAGTTGTGGTCTCTGTTGTCATTGTTTCTGAGGTCGTTTGCATGCAGTTCTGAATGCACTGATCTCTGCTATAGCCCTTATAGCATGTGTAACCCAGGCGGCATTTACCCCTTGAAAGCACCCACAGCGGCCGCAAGGGTGCGCACGTCGATCGAGCAAAGACGGCCACATGTAGATAACACAGATCAACGGGCTGTTTTTCTGGATGCACCGGGTTCACTGACAATGCAAAGCCGAGCATCACAAATATAATCCAGCGAGAAGTCATTCCGATAAAACTTCAAAGTGCACTGAGAGAGACTTGAATGAAAATAAGTTTTTATATTTCTTATCTACGAGGTTTTTAAAGTAAAGTTTCTTGAGCGCTTCGAATCAAGCTGAACTGTTGCTAAACGCCTGACATTTATTTTGATATAGCATCAACTTTGTACATTATATATATATATATTTTTTTTTGTATCGTCTCATTGGATATCTGAGAGGTGTAGTGCTTCGACCTATACGCATGCTCCGCGGTCTTCGAGTTCTCCGCGTTTTCTTTGTAGGTCCAGAAGTTATGGTTACCGTTTTAGTTTTCCTTGATTTCCTTTTCCCACAGTTATGAATGCACTGTGCTCTGCTATAGCCCCTGAAGCATGTATAACCCCGGCGGCATTCACCGTTTGAAAACACCCACAGTGGCTGCAAAGGTGTGCACGTCGATCGACCAAAGAGGACCACAGGTAGTTTACATAGATCAATTTGTAGTTTTCTTGCCTTCGCTGCCAATGCAAAGCCGAGCATCACAAAAATAATCCAGAATGATTTCATTCCAATAAAATTCCAAAATGCACTGAAAGACGTTGAAAAGGTTTCGACTGACTGTGACTTAAGGCGTGAAATTCGTCGCATTTATAAAGTTAATTTAGTTAACTTATTTCTAGACGAGACCATGTCGATGCTGCATTCCTATACACATTAGCTTCACTCGCTCTCCAGTTGAATGTCCATTTAGCCTTAATTTCCTTCATGTTGCGCACTTGAAATCATTTAGCTCTGGCCCCCGAAAAGTGTTCTGGGAAATTATAAAGCTATAAAACACTGACAGAGTTTGCCTAATTAACAAAGTGTGCACAGTGTCTGATGCTCTCTCTCTCTCTCTCTATCTGTCTCTCTCTCTCTCTCTCTCCCTCGCTCTTCCTCTATGTGAGCTAATGATGATGCAAAGTGTTTGGTTTTCCTAAATACCCATTGGTTCAAGTGTGTTGGGTAGACCAGTGCTGACATGATGATTTTATTTTGATTTTATAAGAAATTTTATTGAATATGTAAATAGTTTATTTAACGCAATAAATTTATATAAATTATAAAAAATTAAAATAATATTTTAATTGTAAAAAGAATTTTTTATTTATTAGTTTCTTTAAATCAAGAAAATTATAAATATAAAAGATTAAATAAATTTTTTATTTATATTTCAATAAATTTTTTTAAACAAAAAAAAAAATAAAATTATTAAATAATTGTTATTTATTAATATTTTTTTGTTGTTTTTTTAAGTAAAATAATTCTTGTAAAAATTTTTTGTTTTTAATAAATATTTTATAAAAATAAAACTTTAAATAATAGTAATAATTTAATTGTTTTTAGTTATTATTTTATTTGATTAAATATCAAAATAAATTTGTATAATAAATTAGAAATTTAATTTAGTGCACAAATATTTTTTTATATATATATTTTAATATATAATTAAAAAAATAAATAAAAATAATAATAATCACGATCATAAATAATTTTTAAAGTTTATTTAATTGAAAAATAATTAACCAAGCCGCTTTTCCAGGGCAACTCCTTGCCTGAGACTGTGTTGTAATAACCTTTCGTTTCATTATGTCTGTCTCAGTTGCTCTTTCTCTCTCTCCCTCTGTTTTACTTGCCGTCTGGGACTCGATTGGTAATTACTTGTGGGAGAGCCGCATTGTGTTTCGATTGGTATTGGCGCAGACGCCGCCAGCGACGCGTCGACAATGCCTTAAGTAAATTTATGTAAATTTCGATTAATTTATATTTTGACACAAGCCGACGGGGCTCATTAAGTGGCGAAGGGGCGAGGCTTGTCATTAGGCAAGAATAACTGTGCTCTAATTGAACGGAAGCCCCTTCGCTGTCTGCTGATGACAAACGTAATACGTATTTAACGCCTGATTGCAACCAGATCAATCAATGTCCAACGACTTCGGCTTTTTGGTCAATTGATTCGCTGCTGCCAGCAGCTGCTAGGCGGCTTCTAACTAAATGAAGTGCCTCTCACTGTCTATCGATGTCTCTCACTCTCTCTCTCTCTCTCTGTCTCTCTCTGTCTGTTTTGTTGGCTTTGAATGACGCACAGAAATTGCATTGGGGCATTGGGCTAGAATTTGCGCTCATTTCCGTTTTGGTTTCTTCTCAGCTTTTCAGCATTTTAAAGATGCCCGAACAAAAAATCCGCTCTTCATATTTCAATTTCCGGTCCGCAACACATATTTGGTAAGCAGCTGTCCAGCTTACTAGCTCTCTCTCTCTCTCTTTTCCTCTCTCCTTTCTCTATCGTTCTCTTGTTGCAGCATGCTTAGATTTGATTGATGCTGCCGGAAGTTAATTTTACTCTGCTGCTCGCTCTATGTGTGCCCCGAAGCGCACATGTCATTTAGATTTGGCTTTCAAATACCCTGCATAACTGTGCCATCACTTGAGTAAAAACGGCTTACAAAGCAAGCGAATTGAGTCGCTGTCGATGCCTGTCATCGTTTGTGATTTAGGATTGATGAGTAGGTTAGTGTATGAGAGCTCTAGGATTGGTAAACGAAGATTTCAACAGGGTTTGAGAGTTTTGTTTCTCATTTGTAATACTGCAAATAATATCTTGAAATAAATTTAAAAAAAAGTTTACAAATATTTAGTAATACTATTAAATTTTTAGTTTATTTTGAAAAATACTTAAAAATATTATAGAATATTTTAAAATATGTATTTAAACTATTAAATTTTTATTAATTTTTTTTTTAAATATTTCTAAATTTTATAAAAAAAAGTTTTAAATATTTTTATTATATTTTGTAATTTCTTATTTAACTTTAATAATATTTTAAAATAATATAAAACATTAATAAATATTTTTGTATATATTAATATTATTTAAAATATTATAAAATATTGGTAAATATTTTTTTATTTCTTACTTATTTTTAATAATGTTTAAAAATTTGGAAAAATATTTGGAAATATTTTAAAATTTCTTATTTAATTTTTATTATATTTAAAAATGTAGAAACATTTATATATATTATAAAATTTCTTTTTTTTTTTTTAAATATATATATTTATTTATAGTAGTATATCTCTTATTTAAATATCAACAGCTCTTACTACTGGGTATCTATAAGTCAATACACTTGTAACCCTTGCATATGCAATCTGATTTCGTATTTACGTTTAGCTTTTGGCTCTTTGCATGCGCATTTTGTATATATCCATGTATGTTTGTTGGTGCCCTAACGACTTTGGATGACAGCAGCTCCCAAAATTGCAAGCCACACAGACAGTTGCACTCACACACACACACACACAGGCAGACACACACACACACACACAGCCACAGAGTTGTAAACTCGTGCACAGTGCTTAAATCAAAAATGCTTTACGCTCTCAATTCTGTTGCATAATTCATGCTGCTTTCAAACCAAATGCAACTCAACAACAACAACAACAACAACAACTACAACAAACAATAAATGAAATGCTTTTGTTTCCACTGACTGAAATGCTAAATATGCGAACAACAACAACAACAACCACAACAATCAACAAAACGCGCGCGCGCTGAAATATTTCAAATTTTAAATTGCGGCAAAAAAAAAAAACAAACAAAAAAATTTAATTAAATTAAAAACAAAAATAAAAATCAAAATAAAATTATAAATAAAATTATTCGCCCGCTTCGCTGCACACTGCATTCTGAACTCCTTCTTCTCTCTTCATTGACCACGCCCACCCCCGCCACCGCCCTTCACGTTAGCCGCCCACCACCCGCCCATTGCAGAATGTCAATGTTCTTCTTTCGCTTGCATAATCTCCAGCGCGCCGAGGAGAACAAACGGAAGAAGCGCGCCGAGCAGCAGCGTCAACAGCAGCGCCAGAGGCGCGGCGCCAAGGTCTTCAAATGTGTCAGCGATTCCACTGGCCACCTGACCCTGGCGCCCTCCCGGCTATTCGAACGGACGCCAATGAGCCCATCCGACAGTCTCGACGAGATTGCGCTGCAGATACCAAGGTGAGTTAACATTGAGTGCCAGCAAGACCAGCTCCGAGCTATGGGGCTGTGTGTTATGAGTACATTGTTGAAGCACAACAAAACCCAAACACACACACACACCTGGCTACACACACTCGTGTGCAATTGAACAACTTTTTGCCCTGTGTGCGACCTGTGATTGTTTTGCTTTACCTCTGCCCTGGGGCCTGAGGCAGCTAACCAAACTCTCACACACACTCACTCACCCACACAGTGGCTCACAATCGTCTACAGCCAAGCATCATTTGTGCCCCGGATTATATAACATAATATTAAGTATATAACCAAGTCGTTATTCCATTGTATAATGTACGTAACAAGCTGTTAACGTGATTCGTTATGAGCCTTGAAGAAGTCTGAAGGCTAAGACGAACAGCGAATGCTCTGGGAAAGCAAAGACTTATAAAGAAATAAGAAATGTGAATATAAAAAGTGAAAAATTATATATGCATATATTTTGGTTAAGCTGGTAAAGGCTAGGCTAAGCCTAACGAGCTTAATCTTGAGATGAAATTAAGTTTTATACATAATAATCAATGAAATATATATATTTGAAAATTTTAAAGGATTAAACTTATATAATCTAACCAAAAATATTTAAAATAAAATATAAAAAAAGTATAAACATTTTTTTTGGCCAGAACTTGTAATAAATAAATAAAATTAATTCTGAAAAAAATATATATAATTAAATTTGAAGTATTCATCCTCTTCAAGTATTATTAATATTTTTAAATTCATTTTATTATTTAAAAAAAATATATATAAAATGGCTACATATGTATAAGTATTTTTTAAATTAATAAAATGAATTTAGGAATATGAATAAAAGAGTAAATATATTATTATTATATATTTATAATAATATGTTTAGTCTTGTTTAATATAAATTATCTTTCAAAGAATATTTTGTATATATTTTTTATCTCTTTTAATATTTTCCGCTTTAAATGCTTTAGTTACTCTTCCATTTAATGTTTATTTAAAATTTAATATCGATTAAGTTGATTTGAAGAAACTTTTGCTTAAACTTCCTAAAAGCTTTTCAGCAGCACATGTCATCAATAAATGAATTATGCATGCGACATTCAATTTATAAATAATAAATGAGGCAACAAATTTGAAGAAATAATAAATAGGCCCAACTTTAATTTATAATGCCTTGAAAGGGTATATATATATATATGCACAATAAATTGTGTTGTGTAATCAGGAATAAATGAATTTTAGTAATAATATAGAAACAGCTAATATATAAACAGCTGAAGTAGCCTTACTACATGAGGTCAGACTTTTAGAGCCTTAACTTCAAATTTAAAGCAAAGTCGAGAATTTTATTGCTTAGAAAAAATATTTTATAATTATTTTATAATTTTTTTTAGAATTTAATTTGTTAGAAAATATCTAATAATAATTTTATAAAATTTTATAAAGTAGTAAATTCCATATAATAATTTTATAAAATTTTATAAAGTAGTAAATTCCATATAATAATTTCATAAAATTATTTTGCAATCAATTGCAAGTAAGGGTATTCCCTGCTGTAACTTCTTGCATAAATTTTCAATTTGGTGCTTAATTTCGAGCTCTTCAACTGACGTCTTTTTGGTATATGGCACGAACAGACGCAGCTTGTGACATCTTGATGTGCCACAATTGTCAAATGAAATTATAATGCGAGCCGAAATAAGAAATGAAAAGAGGCAATAGCTGATGGCAGCAGTTAGATATATATATATATATATGTATACTCAGCATGCTGAGGGCCTTTTCGTAATCAAGTTGAAATTGAAGAAATTTAAGCTAAGGAAAAAATGTAACAAAATTGTTTATACACAGTAGGCGTTTGGCTTTTCACTCGGAAATGTGGGCACAGCAGCTACGAGACGTTGAAATATATTTAGTTTACTCTACTCAACTACACGCAGCAAATCTTTTGCATAAATTAACACAACAAAATTATAGAGTAAATTGAACAGATTTCGGCAATAGTTTATAATACACAAATAGCAAAATGCATATGTGGTGTGAGCGCATCTCCGCGACATTGGGCGGCATTATAGTGGGCCTCTGGTACGGCAAGACCTTCCCCGCTGAGAAGAAGGAGGCGAACGACAAAAAGGCCAAAAAGAAGTAAAGCCAAAACCGGAACCCTCATCATTGCTTACTCCGAAGTTTTGGAAAAATATTAAGGACAGAGCTTGCGTGTAACGAGTAAATACTATGTGGAGGCTGAAAATCACGAGTCAGGACAATTCAAGACGTTGGGCTCTAAAACGTGAGGACTCTGTACTGCATGGATCTGCCATACGCTCATAGGCAAGGCTAAGTGAGGCTAAAGAAATGCAAACAAATATATGTATACATATGTATGGTAAAACTAATCTGCACAATTTTAGGTCAACGTTCGATTATTTGAAAAAAAGGAGAATAAAAATGGAAATGGAAAAATGATGTGATCACATGAGCCGAGCGAAAAACATCTGTCAAACAATTTGAATATAGTATGTCGATCTACATTAGGTATTCAGTTGTACGCTTTAGAGTCGAACAAAATTTTTAAAATAATTTATTCAGTATAAATAAATATGCAAGAGATGAGGCGATCTTCCTGTAGACCACAGCCATCGATCCTCTCGCGCTTGAATTGTAAGCCATGTAATCGTGTTCTATTCTTCATGGCCGGGGTGGGACTGGGTGTATTGTTCGTGCGCAACAAGGATGAAAACGACGGCCAGAAGAAACAGAAAAAGTAATCCCAAATCAAAAGCAAACAAAAAAAATAAAAAAGTAGCCGTATCCAGAGAAAGAGAGAGTTTTATCCCAATGACGCCCTAAATCAATACGTTGACACCGTTCGTGAAGAGCGGGACACGAGTACATGGACTATTTGTTATTTATACCGTTTTAAATACGTGCGAGATGACAAAATTGCAGTATCCCATCATAATTTATTCAAATAAATGCCAACTCAAGTTTAAATAAATACTTTTTTCTTATTAAAAGGGGAAGAGCTGTCTCAGCTGAAATAATTTTTAAAATATTTTTTCGTTGATAAAAAATATTTTAAATTGTGAAAAGTGCTTGAATAGTTGAAAAATTAGATAAATATTTTTATTGGATTTTCGTAGGAATTAAAGATGAATGATTTATAGTCTTGATATGGCAATAAATAACTAATTTTAATGCTTTATTTTTTAGAATATATGAAATAAATATTTAAATTATATTTTTGATATTTTTTTCTTTAAATAAATAAATGCTTTAATATTATTTAGAATATATGATATAAAGATTTAATTATATTTTCATATTTTTTAATATATTTTTTAGTAAAGTAAGCTTTAAATTATTAATAAAAAAATATTGTGTAGAAGATAGGCCTTTAAAGCCACAGTAATGCCAGGGAAAACTACCTTTTCTCTGTTGAAGAACCTTCTTCGAGTCACAAAATAAGATATTCTCAGCAATAGTTTAGGTATATATAATTATAAGTTAATACATGTGCTCTTAAAAATTGAAAATTTGCCCGTCGGTTTCTTTTTATTCCGCACATAAATTATTTTTAATTAAAATGCACTTTGAATTTGATATTTTTTTTTTTTTTAAACTATAATTTGGAGTCGCACAGTTAGCTAGTGTATAGGCGCACACCCAGTACCGCCTTTTCATTATCTGTTGATATTTTCATTTTTTGTTTGATGCTTTTTGCCTCTATCTTTCGATTTCTTTCTAAGGCCCTCTGCTTGAATTCTTTTTGGTGTTCAGCTTGGTTGATCTGGGAGGTGATGGGGCGCCTTATTTTTTCTCCTGTTCTTTGGCCTTCTTTTCTTTTTCTTTTTTACTCTTTTCCTGTTGTTCTTTGGCCTTCTTTTCCTTTTCCTTTTTCTCTTTCTCTTGTTTGTCCTTTTCAGCCTTCTCCTTTTTCTCCTTCTCCTTTCTCTCCTTCTCCTTTTGCTTGGGATCCTTGTTCGCCTCCTCCTTTGCCTTCTTGTTGTCCTCCTTTATTTTGTCGATCAACAGCCCAAGACCGGCACCAAAAATGAAGAAGAACAATCGATTGCAGGCCGTACAGTTAAGCTTCGTGAAGAGCGTCGGTGGCGGCCGACAAGTCGGACGCTGCGACGGCGGCGGCCTACATGATGGATTTGGGCAGCCCGATTGGGGCCGTACGGATCCAAGGTCTTTGTTACACATACGCGGGCTGGTCTCAATGAGAAATTACAAAAAGATTTCAAAAAGAAGAAAAGAAGAAATAAATTGTGTAAAAAAAAAAGTAAATCGAATCGCCAAAAAAACAGGGAAATTTTGAAGAGTATTACGAAAAATTTATGTGTATGACTGCCTGAAAATAGTTTTGTCGACTGACCCTGACATAAATAGCCCAGTTGAAAAACGCCTCACTGCCATCCCAGTTGGCCCACACCCAAATGTCACACCTACATTCGTTTCGGACTAGCATAAGTAACTGTCTGATATATCTGTTTCTAAGCTACGCTTGGAGAGTATGTGAGAGATGCCCACATAACAGAGAGAGAGAGAGAGAGAGATGCTATTTGCCATCGATAATACTATGCAGCTGAGCTGTTTAATATGATTTGCCATTGCAGCTGTCTGTGTGGTATATGAGTCTGAATAGTAGATAGATTAGTATATATAGGATCTTCAGTACATATACCAAGGATGAATACCGCAAGGCCTCATCTATGCCCTGACTAAGTCTAGCTGACTATAGCATTCATGGCTCCAGCTTTAAAATAAAACCGGAAATATTCCTCTCTATCCCAAATAAAACTTCCTTCGGTTGCACTTTCTCTTCCAATTGCTTTTCAGCCTACTCACAAATTTGTTTACCCGCCCAGCAGGCAGGTTGATTTTTGAGCTCAGCTGCCAACAAAATTCTTCCCAAATTTCCTATTCATAATTCAAAATTTTTATTCAAATTGCAAAATGGATTACACCTGGGCGGTCACATTGTTCTTGGGCTGCGTGCTTGGCTTTTTCGTCGGAATCAACTCATAAGACCGCAAGCAAAAGTACGCAAATCAACCGAAAGATTGGAAACTTCAGTGGAAATGGAACTCTTTGGCGTGAATCTTTCGGCTAATGAGTGTGCAGATCTGTGTCGGTTGACAGCAACAGCGAATGGGCTGAGAGGGTTATTGTGGTCTATCACAATTGCATGTGAATCGTAATACTTGGCCTTCAGTTCAATAAAATGGATTAGTTTAAACAGTATGAAAAGTGTTTTTGAAGTCGGCCAAAGAGGGGATTTTAGGGCGGCGAGAATGGGGGTTGAGAAAGAGAAGGGGCGCAGAGGGACTATCCTGACTGAACTTCGATTTAGCCATTGTTCACTGTTTGAGCTTTCTCTTGTAGCTATTCCAATCAATTTCAAGCAATGCCTTTGACTTTGCTGTCTCAAGAGTCTCCCAACGCAGCATGCTTTGAGCACTTTATGTACGAAACATTCCCAAGGCTTTAGATCAGTACAAGCCATTGCTTCGTGTATATCATATCGTATTAAATATTTAAGAATTTTCCAAATTTTTCGCTTGAAAAACTGTAACAGAAGTATCCTAAGATAAGAACATGGAGTTGGATTGGGTGCTTTCCCTGCTCTTGGGCTGCGTTGTTGGTTATTTAATTGGCATTAATTGTTAAGGCAGAGCAGAGAAGTGAAGAATGTGACAGAAGACAGAGCAGCAAGTCTCGCTTTGTAGTCAACAAGTAGACTTTGCTTTCCATATAAGTAAACGTATTTGAATATTTCATGATTCCCTCAAAAGGCAGACGACTTTGCTCACACCCACATTTTGTTGTGTAAGCCCATATTTTTTCTGTAAGTTTATTTATATTTATAAAATATATATAATAAATAATTATTATTTATGCACGCTTAGTCAACAGGACATGATGAGTCACATTATATCGTATGGCCTGGGCTTGATAACTGGTCTGATGCTCTGTAAACGTTGTGGTCCACCCTAGCAAGCAACCAAATTTTAGATGTACAACTTGGCGAAACAAAATCATTTGCGTGCAGCAAATTATATATTAAAATCATGAAATTTGTATGAAATAGATATAGAAATATATTCAATTGAAGATGTAGTATATGGAGAATTTTTATGGATTTTACTAGAAGACTTTTTGGTATGAAAGAAGATGTAGAAAAATATTAAAGGATGGGAAGAGGGAAGTAGGAAGAGACTCCAACTGTAGTTCATTTCATAGCAAATATATTTTCATTTTATTTTTATATTTTCCATTTTTATTCTATTAATAATTAACTAAATTAACTTCGGCTGCATGAAACAATTGAAATATATTCATAATAAACTAATTCAGTTATCTCGACGCCTGCATTTTGGTCTTCTGCAGCAGCTAAGGATGCCCACGAAAAAGCCAAAGAGAAAGGAGATTAGCATTTCGATACGCTGGTTGTCCGTTAGCCCAGCTCTCTGTTACGTGTAGTTCGAGTCTTTCCTTCCGAGGCGATTCACATCGAGAGGCATGTCAGAAGCGCTGTGTGTGTGTGTGTGGGAGAGATATAAAGATATAGAGTAAATAGGTTAGGCTATATCCAGAAGCAAATCTGAAATTCTATTGATATATTTACGCCGTGTTTTGCAATTAGGAAGCCAACAATGCCGCCGACCAAAAACGATATTGCGTGATTATGCATGGCTCAAACCGAACTCAATTTTCAGGAAAAATAAATATATATTTCTTTTTGAAGTTTCAACTCGAAATGTTAACTCGAAATGTGTCTCTGGGTCCTGAGCCTGTGAGGGAGGGAGGGAGTGTGTTGAGCAAAAGCCTGCTGGGTTTGAGTACGTGAGCAAAGCCGCTCGAGGAGTATTGATTTAAAGTTGGCATCTCCCAGCAGACGCCAGACCGTTATCAACCAACAAAATTTCGATTGTCTTCGCGCGTTGTTACTCGACCGCAATCTATTCTTGGCAAGCGGGCCAATAAAATATGTGTGCCCGAGTCGAGTGAAAGTTTCGCAAGTTGCCGTCCCTCAGCAGCAGCTGGACTAAAACTTTAGCATTTGTGGTCCCAAGGTGGAAGAGCATTTAGGCAGTCGCCACTAACTCCTTGCTATGTTTTTTTATTTTATATTTTTTATTTTCCATCAAGTTGAAGTTTACCTTTTGGCCTAATGGCCAAGTCAATTAACCTGTGCATAATTATGTAAAGGGCGGCCCACAAGTGTTTTGTTAATTAGTATGAAAAGTTTGCTTTACTTGAATTAAATTATTGTAAAATAGTTTACACACACACAGGTGTGTGTACAGGTGTGTGTGTGTGTGTGTTACCTTTCATTATGATTGATTATCGGGTTGGCTGGTTAATGATATGATGCCGCCCATGGGCCGTTTAACAAATGATTGAGGCGTGGCCCGTTCGCCGTATCGAAATGAGTTAGTTGTGTGGGCCAGCTGTCAGCATATCCGCATTTTAATCAGTCTGGCTTACACTCGCACACATCTGATAAATATTTCATGATTTTCGCCTTGAGAGCTGCTCGAGTGCGTTTTGGCATAACTTAGATGGGGTTTTATCTGAATACAAACAAAGGGCAGGGCATAACCGCAGCGAGACCCAAAAACTCTGCTCGTTTGGTAATTGAATGACTGCTCCTCCTCCTCCTCCAGTCGTTCTCGGGTTAAAGGATAAGCGCCAGCGAGATTGCCTACAAAACGTAATGTTGGCTGCCAGGCCAAATGATTGATGGCATTGTCAAGCCGAGCCAAAGGTTAAATTGTTTGGCCATGCTACCCAAACTACCTCAGCTTAATCTACACAAACGCACACAGAGAGACACACACGTATATACATATATTCCTATATATGTGTGTAGTTCATTCATACATTTATAGGGCCAACAACAGGTATGCACTTGTGAGTGCTTTTGGCCACAAATTGAAGCCTTATTGATTAGGGCCATCTTTTTATAATCTTTATCCTGCCCTAGCACAGCCAGCAAAAGGTTTTAGGTAACATATTATACCATATATTTCATTTGGGCTCTAAGCCTTTCTCTCAACTCTGAACTCTTCTTTGATTTGAGACTAAAAGCTTACTTTGTCTCAATTCGTTGAGGTATGAGAGGAATTTTATAAATGAAACATACATTAGTTTAAAATATTATTATTATAAAAAAAAAAAGATTTAACAAATATATATAAATTAATTCGTAGATAAACTAAAATTTGAAATAAAAAAATAAATTTTTTTATATATTAAAAATAAATTTAAATTCATATTTATATATTTTTAAAAATTATTTTATCATTAGAATATTTTATTTAATTTATTTTAAATTTATTTTGATTATATTTGTATTTATTGTTAATTTTTAAAATATTATATTCAATAAAATTACTTACAATAATAAATGAATAATAATTATATGTGTATAAAAGATTAAAATATTTTTTATAATATTTAAATAATAACTTATATAAAAAATAAATTTATAATAATATTTTTTTAATAATTTATGAAATTCCACTAGATACTAAAGCTCACCTGGCGTATACTTAATATTTTGATACATAAAATATAGCAAATATTTATTTTTTATATATTTAGAAATTAAATATTATTTACAGCAACAAATTAATGTTTTATTTCTTTTTATTTAAAATATTTATTTTTTTATAGCTTTTAGTTTTATCTGCTAACGATTTGAATTTCTGTTGCTCGCAGCTCGCAATTAAAGCCATTCGCGAAGCTTTTGGCTAACAGCCGCTTCGCTCTTACGCTGTTAACAGTCGCTCTTAACCGCCGAGCTTTGCCGCAGTTGCATGCTCTTACCTTTCTCTCTCTCTCTCTTTGTCGCTTACTCTGCGTGCTTCTCTCAGGCCGAAATATAAACAAATGCCTTGCCGGCTTTTGGCGCCATTTGACAGAAGCAGATGTTTCTTATTTGATAGCCCACCACGCTTCGACGGCCTGTGGTGAGTTTTTGGGCACATCGTGGCCAAGTCCAAGTGGGCCAGGCTCGTTTCGCCTCAGTCGTTATTCCTGTGCCGACGCGTACGAAAGCAATCGCGAAGTCCTGAACCTCGTCCACATAGGCACCCAAGAGCCAACCAGCGCGCATCTTGAACCATTCGATCGGACTCGTGCCGTGTTCATTTCTGGCTGTGTATTTGTGTCTCACTGCGTGTGTGTGTGTGTGTATAAGTGTGAACGTGTCTTACGGTTGTGACAGGTAGTCAAAGGTGTCTATTTGTAATGGGGCTTTTTTTTTTAATAATAAATGGAATGTGGAATTTGCTAAAAGGAATAAATATTTAATATATATATTACTAAATATATAAAAAAATATAATATATAAATATAAACATCATTTGAAAAAAACTCTTTCAATATTATTTAAAACTAAAATTAGTTGGATATTATGTCTAGTGTTGTCTAATGATGGTCTAGTAGACTTAAATAAATTGATATATATTTATAGCAAAATATATAGAATATTTTTGAAAAGATTTATTGAATAATTTTTGACTTTTTGACTCTATATTAATTTTAAAAAAATATTGAATAACATAAAAAATATAAATATGTTTACAAATAAATATACATATTTTGTAAATTAAAATAAAATTCTATCAATAAAAAATATTAAATAGCAAATCTTATTCGGATGGTTGAAAATTTTAGAAAAAAGAATAATATTTAAAAATAATTGTGAGACAGTATTTTTCTCAATTAATAAATTTTAATATAAAAAAATGAAATTATTAATCAAATATCAAATAAAAATAAAAAAATAAATAAAATATACTCTAATAAAAAAAAACTAGATAAGTAAAATTATTAATAAAATATAAAACATAAATAAATATTTATAAAAATATATATATAACATGATTAAGGTATTGACTTAGTTCAATATAATCAACATTTAAAAATAAAATAAAAATAGAAAGTGAAGCAAATAAAATTATTAAAGATTATATATAAAATGCAATTAAAATAAATTAAAATTATATATAATTAAAAATTATACCCTTAACAAATAAAGCTCGATTCATAGACTTAAAGACGAGCTGCGGCGACAAAGCGCACTTTAAAAATTTTTAAGGAAAACGCATTTTCATTAAGCCAAAAAATCCCATTAAAAAGAGCCAAATAATTGGTTTAATTAACCTTAGCGAAATCTGGGGGAGTGCAGTAAGAAGAGACGCAGACGCTGTTTACCTGAGGCGAACCTTTTGGGCAGCAGCAGCGATACGGGTTGTGAGCTGATTAAAGAGTTGGTTGCGATGGTTGTTTCAGTTACAGCTGAGACGAGTCGAGTGGAGTGGAGTCGTAGCCCTTTCTTAAGAGCCTGTCATGTTGAGTCAAGTGTCGAGTGCACAGATAAATTGACTTTGGGTGGCATTAAAAGTTGAGAACTTGTACAAAACTTTGGCAAGTCTCAACTGTTGTCACGTGTCACATGTTGCAAGCCGAACTAATCGCAAAACATAATATATCCAAAAATGACGAATATGTGTATATATGTATGTATATATATATAAGTCCAAATTGGAATTGATTAAATGCAGAACAAACAGAAAAGAGGAAAAGAAAATATCAAATTAGCTGTGGCCAGGCAAAGAGTAGCTGTGAGTGGGTGGCTGGGTGGGTGGGTGGTTTGCTTTGGCTTGGTGGCTGACCGCGGTCCAGGCCCACGTCTGGCAGCTATATAATTGAGTTATTTAACTTGGATTCAGTCATTTTATTATTATTAAATGGCTGCTGTGACAACAAGCTGCAGCTGTTAATGGCGGCACATAAAAATGAAGCTTGTCACATAAATATGGCCGCGTGTGTGTGTGTGTGTGGGCGCCTAAGCGCCGCAATGATTGTTTTAATGGCTACTTGAACGGAAATTAACTGACAAGAGCAGATAAATAAATAGCAGAGAAAGGGCGACCGACACTTTGGAGGCGGCTTTACTTTACCGCTGACAACTTGCCATTTGGGGCACTCAAGGGCACACACACACACACACAGAGACACACATGCCGAGGACCTTAAAGCTGCCACAGCTAGTCAGGCGTGAAACGCACACATACATACACATTCAAGCTGCGTATTTGTACAAATATTTGCTCATTGAAATGTCAAATAGGCTAATTTGGCATACAAGTCTAAGCCTTGCACACACACACAAATGACAAACAATTTCATGAGCAGATAAACAACAACAACAACAGCAACAACAACTTTCAATTTCGCACATGCAAATTGCCAAATTGCCTTTTGCTTTAGGCAAGAAAAAAAAAACTCACACAGAAATTTTGTGCGCATTTGAAATTAGCATAAAATTTATTCGCATAAACAAACAACTCTTAATGCCAAAAATCTTAAGACCAACAACAACAGCAAGAGAAAGTCTTAAATTAGCAAGAAATTTCATGCGAATAAAATTTTGCTTAATGAAAAATTTCTCCAAGAGTCAAGTGAGTGTAAAAAGTCAGGCCAAAAGGAATTTTTGCTTAAAGTATTTTGCCCATAAGTGTGCAAAAGCAATTAAGTTTGCTAAAATTCAAGCATTTTGCTTGAAGTTTCTTTTGTCAAACAACAAATTTGGGAAGGTAATAAAAATATGCAAGTTTTATGCAGCGCAAGTCGAGGCTGTGTTGACAGGCATTCAGCAGCTGAAATTAGTTTTGGCCAAGCAAAACTCGAGCTGCCTCTTTTGTTGAATGTTGAATGTGGTTGAAAAATTAATAATTGTAAACATTTTGTTACATGCAAAAGAATTTTTTAAAATTTTATGAATAGATTTAGCTGAGAAGTGCTAAGTAGAGCAAGCTTAAAAGATCTTATGAAATGAAATTAAATAAATAATATAATAAAATATTATTTAATAAAGATTTAAATAGAAATTTACAAAGCATAAATTATCAAACAGAAAATGCTTAATATGTATATATATTTAATTTAAATAAAAATAAAAATAAAAATAAAAAGTATAAATTATAGTAAAGAAAAAAATAAGATATATACAATATAAATATAAATATATAAAAGTGTATAAACTGTTAAAGTTTTTATTCAAAAATTGTATACAAAATATAATAAATAAATAATATAATAAAATAAAATAAAAAAATAAATAAAATATTTAATTAATATTAAAAGCAAAAGTTGCTTAACTGAAAAGGTTTCAATTTAAAATTTTCATACTCAAACTGTAATTGAGTTAAGCTGCCCATTAAGCAGATTTCTCAGATTCCTCAGATTCCTTAAATTTCTCAGATTTCACTTCACAATTTCAAGCAACTCTCGCAGGCTCAAGAGCTCAAATCCGCCAACAGCCCACACAAATTGTTGCTTAACATTTGAAATGAGCTTTTAATTGCAATATTAATTATGTAGATTGGCTTAGCTGCCAGCCTCGCTGACATAAAGTGGCTCAACTGGCAGCCAGTTGCATATGCAATTAAATATTTAATAGGAGTTGGTAAAGACTTCAACATACTTCATGCAATGCCTAGCTCAAAGTTCAAGCTGAAGGACTTCAGTCATTTCCAGCTTCAACTGCTAATCGAGCGCTGAGCCACATTAGACATTAGCTAAATTTAGCTATTCAAGGATGAGCTAAACTGTTTCTTTCCACTTATGACTTCATTTAGAGCTGAGCCCATCCACAACCCGTCCACGTCCACACGCGCTTCAGTCATAAACAATCACTTAAGTCTGCGTGGCGAGCCTTTCACCTATGTATGCATGTTTTCCATGCGCTCAGGCGCCCTAAAGCGGCACAGCGAAACAATAGAACGACGAATAAAAGAGAAAAGCAAAAGGCGTGGGAGTAGGAGTTGGAGTGGGAGTGGGAGTGGGAGTGTGAGCAGGAGATGTAGCAATGCCTGCTAAACGCTTTGTAATGCGCTTTTGTGTGTTTGTTCGCTGCGTTGTTTGAGTTGTTTGTCCAAGTGCCATTAAGCTGCTCAAGTGATAAATTCGCTGCTTACTTGAGTTTCGCTTCTTCTGTTTTCGGCCGCACTTTACACATTTTCACATCTCTCTCCAGAATACCCAGCGGGCAATAATTTATGGGGTATGCGTGTGTGTGTGTGTGTGGACAGAGGCTTGAGCTGAATCCAATCATCAACAGCTGAAGCGATCTAGGCAGAGTCTTTGATTTGGGATTTTCTTCTGAGCATAAATTTAATGTAAATATTTTAGAGCTAATTTTTTTAATTAATTTAAATTTAAGTTTATTGTATTTATTTAATTTTGAATTAATTAATAATTAATTTAAATTTAATTGATTTAATAAATTTAATTTAGAATATTTTTTATTCATTAATAATTTATTTTATTTTAATTTAATTTAGCCAAATTTAATTAACTAAAAAATAATTTTAATAATTTTTAAGTTCATTTTTGCATTAAAATTTAGTTAAAATTTAATATAAATATCTTTAAATTAATTTTGAATTAATAAGTAATTATAATTTTATTTAAATTAATTTTTTTCATTAAATTTTTTTACATTTTTCTTTTTTTTTTTATTTCATAAAAATTTTACTTATTGCCAACAAATTAATATATTTAATAGTAAAACAAAATAAAGAAATATATATTTTTTTATTTTTATTTATTAAATCTCCCATAGCACCAGCTCTCTACAGGGCATCGTCCAGCTCAGCACTTGCCTATCTTAACCTTCTTATATTTTTTTTCGTTATTTTTTTTCTTGTTGCTTTTCTGCTGCAGAAAGGTCGCGTGCGGTTTTGGCCAAGTTTAGAGCATTGATTTATGCGCACAGCTCCGGCGTCTGTTGTTCTTTCGTCTTCATTTTTGAGGGCATTCGCCTGCGGCAGCGTAATGACGTCATTTGTGTAAATTGCCCATTTAATAGCTAGCGATTGCTTCCGCACGATTAAGTGCAGCTCTCCGGCCTTATATGTTAACTCAGCAGACAACAGGCAGCAACAGTTGGCTCCTGAGCCAGGTCCAACTGTTTGCTCATATTCAGTTCAGCCGTGGGGGGCGGAGTATGACACGAGTCGCACCCAAGTCGGTTGACGCCTGCTTTAAACTGTTGCGCACATTGTCGGGCAAGGCGTGCCGCCTGTTGCCAGCGGCCGCCCTGCTGCCCGTCCGCCCTTAGTTGGCTGAATGCCAGGCGTTTGACACGGGGCACGCAACTTGGCCAAGTTCTTGTTGATGTTCTTTTTCGCTCGCTGTTCCGTTGGTTCGCGTGGGAAATACCAATGTGGCATTACGTTCTGTTTATTTCCCGTTAACTATTCGCAATGCTAATTTGACCAATTTTCAAATTCCCAGCGAACTGCATCATTCTTCAGTTCGGTTCAATGAGCTTCAACATGATAAACCCATCAAAAATGCCACATTTCACCATACGTAAAGGCTTATATAGAAAGAGTATATATATATACACAGAGATATAGAGATGTTTGTGTCATGCTTATATAGCTTATCAGATTTATGCGCTGCACATAAAACAAAGTCATGCCATAAAGCTGAGCAAATGCACAAATCATAAAACAAAAGCCCGTAGCACATTCGCAATCAAAAAGAGAGATGAGCGTCCAGCTTAAGTGACTTAAAGATACGCTGTAGCAGACGGGTGCGCTTGATACGTTCTGTGCTATATCAATCTATAGAAAATACCGAAAATACCAAATAATATATACTAAAATAGGATTGTCTTAGTTTAGATCTGTGTTCATGCCTTACAGAATACAGAAAGTATTACTAAAAAATATAATAAATTAAGGAAAGAAATTTTGACTGAAAATACTAAATAAATAAATATATATTAAATAAAATAAATAATAATATAATAAATACGGTAAATTAATACATATTAAATAAAATAAATAATAATGTAATAAATAAAGTAAATTAATACATTTTAAATAAAATAAATAATAATATAATAAATAAAGTTAATAAATATATAAGAAAACTAGAATATTTTACAAATTATAATATATTAACAAAATATTTACCAATAATAAATAATACAAATAAATTTAAAGGAAAAAATATATATAATCTGAGGAGAATGTAAATAGTATTTGAAGACTTTTAAGACAGTATATGTATTATGAAATATGCATTAAATTTATATCATATATTTTATAAATTTTATTAAACTAATAATATATATTTATAAAATGTATATAAATACAATGATTGCTCTTGAAGCTTTTTTAACTAAATTTTAAATTATTTTTTTACTACTTTTTAAAATATATATATATATATTTTTATATATTTTTAATACCCATAAAATATAAATTGTGACTTATTCAAATTTATTGATTTATATACATTTATTTATTTATTTTTATTATTTTTTAAATACAGAAAATCTCTATTTTTATATATTTCATTCTATTCCAATTCAATAACCTTTAACTAAATTCATTTTGATAAAAAACTTAAGAAACTTGCAATAGTTAATTTAAGATAAACATTTTTCTGCACTTATCTGCAGCAAGAACAAAAGAATAAATATGCATATCAAAAGATATGAGAGAAACTCTATAGCAGATCAGTTGCATGTGGCGCCTGCTGGTTAGAGTGGCGAGAAACTCTTCAGATTTGAATGGTTAAAGCGAATGGGGGTTCACGAACTGTGACGTCCTTTGTGAAGTGGACTTCCGCGAGCACTCAGAGTTCGTGCTTGGTTCGTTGGCGAGCGGTCAATGCGCAGCTGGCAGCTGAGAGCTGCCAACTGGCAAAGGTCACGGGCTAACAATGCGACTGAATTAATTTCATGTTGTAGCTGACTAGCTTTCTATGCAAATGGCGGACGGGCGGACGGGCGGGCGGTTGGTCGAGTGAAACAAAGGCCCAGAGCGCCAAGTGCCGAGTCCCTAGTCCCGGACTCGACTCCCAAACAATAAACTGAGACAGTTGAGAAATTATTTACATTTTATGCGCGCAGCCAAATTGATTTGTTAGCTAGTTTACATCCACTCGGGGGCTGTTTGACTAGCAGTTCGATGCACTGCAATTTGCTCGATAATTTAAATGTTTGCATAAATTTCGAGATAAAGTTCAGGCAGACACCAGCTGTCTCTCTCTCTCTCTCTCTGTCTGTTTGTCTCTCTGCTGCCCAATCGATAAACTTAATGAGCTATGAGCGCACCGGGCGCAGAGACAAACATTTGTTCTAAAATTAACTGCCACAGAAATAACTCATACGCCACATTGTGCAAACAAAATTTACGTAGTTCCGCCTGCCTTATTCCCTTCATTATTTTTGATGTGCTTTGCATGCAGCTGTAATTTGGCTGAGTGCAAGGCGCATTATGATCACGAATTGCACCTGCTGCACATAGTTTTCCTGTATATTTTCCTATCCAACTAGATAAGAATTCGTCATTAGCTTTTTATGTGAAACACGCTTTGGTGGTATGTAGGTCAGCTACTAGGGGCCTATGCGGCGCACACTAAGCCTAAGCCCAGCCGAAGGTGTAAAATACATGAATAAACAAGCATACAAGTAAAAGGTACTTAATGTAATTGACGCACAGTCATGTGTGTCAAACAGCAAAAAAAAAGAGAAAAAACGAGAACAAGGAAATAACAATACAAATTTCCATAAAATGCTAACATTTAGTGACAACACCCACATACACAGAGGCAATATATAACACACCCATTAAATACGCAGCGGCAACATAAAGCATAAATACGCTGCGTATACTTAATGTGCGTGCTCAGCCCAGAAAAAGGACAAGCAGGGTAGGCAGGCAGGCTGGCAGTCAGGCAGGGAGGCAGGCAGGCGTCGCTCATGTCATGCTCGAGTTATCAAAACCAAAAAGTACTTCAATTAATCACAGGAAATTCGTCAATTATTCAACACTTGACAATGACTCAAGCAAATATTGTACACAATATGTAAATTGCATTCAGCTTTTGTGGTCAAATACCCTGTGAAATCGCTACGATGTGACTGGAAAATGTAGGCATTTGTATTAGTGGAAATATATATGATTCATTATAGGCTGTATGTATGCATGAGTCAGCTATATATGTGAATTTATACGCATATTTATGGAGTATTGTGCTAAAAATAGAATTTATTTTCTTTAAATAAACATTGCTTTTTGGTAGTTAGATCATAGCAAAGTGCGTGAGTTAAAAATATATATAAATAGATCAAAGACTATATACATCAAGTACTATAATACTATTTATAGATCATATGAATTGAAGAATTTGAGCAACGATATAACAGCCTAATATATACTATATTTCAAAAGAATTTTTTTAATATTTTTATGCATATATTTTTTGCAAGCTTTTTATAGTTTTAATCAAGATTTTCCTTTTTTCAAGTTCTATCTATTTATTTTTATTCCTTAAACAGCATGTTCTATACTAAATACGTATAAATTATTTAAAATATTTTAACTACAATTTTTTGACAGTTTTTTTTTTATTATTTTTTGTTTTTAAACAATATTTTAAAATTATTTAAAATATTTTTAATAAAATTTTTAAGCTTTTTTCTCTTATTTTTTTCTCTTTATTTATATTTAAAATATATTTAATTTATTTTTCCCAGCCAGTTTCACATAGGAATATTGCATTAGGACGTGTCTACGTTTACTGTCTATATTTTTTATTGACTTTTATATAATCATATTCATTCATTCATATATATTAATAAGTTCAATCAATTCAATTAGCTGTTAAGTTGCTTATGCTGTAGATTCCCTGAATTAGATTAGGCGATTACTATAACTAGAAGCATGATTATTCATGCAGCAAAGCTTTAATTATGTGCAATAGCTACAGTCGTGGCAGAAATAATGAGAACTGTGCCGTTAAACATTCAATTTATACACAAAATATCAATATATTATATGATAAGGAGTAAAATAGAGAGCTATTCCTTTCCAAATAAATGTATGCCTTATGCTAAACTTCTTATGAAACCCTTTCTGCTTCTATCGACCTGGCTTTCTGCCTATGTTAATAATAACGCATTACTTGAGGTCTAGGCTACTTCAAGTTTTGTGGCTTTTTAATTGGCAGCTAAGCAATATTTGGCTTGAATATGCATGGGGCAGTGGCCAATCGATACGTGTCGTTGCTGTCAAAATTGTTGGCCTGGGTCAGCCCACGATTACAGCTTGTATATACAATCTTTTTTAATTGAAAAGGATGCTGGCTGCGCTTGGGGGTTGAGCAAATGGCAATAAATTGCAGCTGCTTGAGACAGCAAATTTAAATTGAATATAAAGAAAGCCGGCAGCAGCGAGAAGAGGCAGGCAGCAGGCACAAGTTAAAGCCTTGCCTCTGTAACTTTTGCCCTTTGGCGCTGTGGAGCTTAAACGAGGTCTCAGCCGTAAGCCAAAAGCCATTAGGTTCAAGACAAAACCACAAAATGTTGCTTAGCCTTTTAAACAGCTGCTATTGACTCCGACGCCGACTCCGTCGCCAGCTCAGCACGGACAAATTGTACGCAGTCTGTGGCATTTGCGCTTTGATTTGATGCTCGACCGTTTGCCAGTCCTTTAGTCATTTATCAATATGTCACTTAGTTGCTTTCGTTTCGTTTCTAAGTGCTCGCCGGCATCACGTCTGATGACTTTGACTTTGACATCTGAGCCACAGAGCCACAAATTCGCCGAGTGTCAAAAATCAAGAATCAAATCAAATAATTTGCATTGTCATGTCGGCCGGCGCCAAATTGTCTGCATTACGTGCCCTGTTTAACACCAAAAGCAGAAGCTGCAGACGATTTTCTACACTGTTTACAGAAATATACAAAATATCCTTGGCGACTACTTAAATATTTATGATACTTCACTTATTTATGTGGATATAAATATTTGACACACATTTTTCACAGCTCTCTTGAGCACCACTTGAAGGCCATTTGTAATGGTATTTTTTTTTTTCATATGTAAAAAACTCATTAAGGTCAGCTAGAAAAGCTCTAAAAGGTTAAGTAGAGTTTAAAATGGAAGAATAAATATTTTAAAAATATTATACAACATATTTATAATTATAATTGATATATATCTTATTATTTTCAAGATTTTTCATTAAAAAATATATTTAAAATATATTAAATAAATATGAACTAAAAAAGAATTGTAAGAATATGAAAAATATATAAAATATAATACAAATATTTAATAAATATAAAATATATGAAAATTTAAAAAATATGAAAAAAATATTAAAAATATTAAATAAATTAATAAAAAATATGTCTCTCAAAAATGTCTAATAAATATATTAAATAAATATAACCTATATAAAATTTTTAAGAATATGATAAATATATAAAATATAATACAAATATTTAAAAAATATAAAATATATGAAAATTTTAAAAATATATAAAAAATATTAAAAATTTTAACTAAATATAAAATATATATAAAAATTAATTTTTAAAATGTCAAAATAAATTATAACAAATATTTAATCAATATGAAATATATAAGAGATACAAATACACTGTATTATTTATCAAATATCCATTAAATACAAATACAACATTTATAATAAATATAAAACCTATATCAGCTCTCTCACTCTCTTTAAAATTTTATTACCTTGCTGAAAAAAAACTGCTAAATAGCATTGTATATTACAGCATAAATATTTGCATAACATTGAAGTTCAGTGCAAAGGCCACACTGAAAAGTTTACGTAATTAAATGCCAATTAAAATGGATGTAAATCCATTTAGCATTATAATAGTTCACAGGCACGTTTAAACAAAGTAATAAATGGCCAGAAAACCTGATTTAAAGCAATAATTAAAAATATGAGTTAATATTGATAATTAAAATTGAATTGCGGAGAATGTGAAAGAAATTAAGCAATTAAAAAAATTAAAAAAAAAAAATAAAAAGAATATAATAAAATAGAGAGAGAGAAAACATGAATGAATATGAATCAATGGGAAGCCCTGATGCCTTGCAGCAAATTGAGCTGACAATGACATGGGCTGGATTTGATAATTAAGGTGTAGGTGGAGTTTCTTAGTGAGGCTAAAATGTAGATGGAGAGATTTTAAGTTATTAAAAGTGAAAGAAAGTCTACCTATCAAGCTGACCCTTGAGTGATAGCTAAAGTTTCTGAAAGCTGCAGCTCTAGAAAGCAGCTCAAAGTGAACGTTAAGCTCTATGTCCATTAGTTTTCTTTGCTGAAATCATAGACTACTGCTCAAGCTTCACTGAACTTAAAGCTTTAAGCAATTCAGCTCAGCCCAACTTCAACTTAAAGCTTCCGTTTCAGCCCGTGTCATTGTGGCATTAACAATTACGCTGCGCCCATTTGTCGCTTTCAGTTCAAGGCTGTAACGCCAATAAATTTATTAAATGTCCAAAGTGCAAACAATTGACGATAAACACGCACACACACACACACACACACACGCACACAGAAAATCATATTGAAATCTGTTAGTGGAATAGGGTGTTTGAGTGTGTGTGTGTGTGTGTGGGCGTCGCGCTGTGTTCTGTATTGCGTGCTCAAACAACAAATTAATTACAGGCAGGCAATCAATTTTGATTAAAGTAAGACTCCGGAACTGTCAGCCAACTGTCTTAAAGTCTATTTGGCCAACATCATGTATTCCGTTTAGGGACTCCGAAATAATCAAATCAATTATTAAAGCCAACTACAGAGCAATCAATACGGATGCATCATAATCAATATAAGAATTCAATCATAAAGCCTAGCAAAACTACTGCAAACAGCCGTGAAACCGCTCACATTTGCCCTAACTGTATATTTAGTTCTAAGCTCGAACAATATTCAATACACGCATACAACTGGGTGTATGTGTGTGTGCGTGTGCGTGTGTATGGCTTATGTGCGTGTGATAGATAATTGATAACGACTGGCCAATGGATCATCTATTATGCAATATGGCGGGCAACAGTCGCAACTCGTCCTACAATTGTCTCTCCTCATGGGACTCCTATGATCGTATACCCAGGTATGTATTGGCAGGCTGAAAGCTCTCTGGCTGGCTGCAAAATCAAATTACGTATACGCAGCGTTGTCGTTAATTCAATTTTTCTTCTCTCGCTCCTGCTCTCTGTCTCTCTATACGTATCGATTTTTAAAGCATTGCGCTACGCAGCGCGTCTAAAGTGTAATAGAAAATAGAAAAGCATTTAAGTAGCAATCAGCAATAAATTGATTGCCATTAGCAATCAAATCTAATCAAATTTCAACTAAAAGCACACACTCACACATCACACAAGAGACACTAATAGTGTGCTAAGTGAGTGTGCTCGAAGTACTCGAGGCGCTTTAGTTTTGGCCAAAACTTATTTTTAGTTCACTTCGTAATTATATTTGCAGCTCAAGTTTAACTCAGCTGAAAAGTATGCTATGATATTTTTGATTAATAATTTACGAGAATTGAAGTTGGGAAGTTTATTTAAAGCAATTTATTAAAGTGATATGATGTATATATATATTTTTAAGTCAAATATGTAGCTTATGAATGAAAATTATGGTATATATAATATACATACATATATATTTATTAGGGCTTTATCTATATGAATAATATGAATTTCTAAACGGGTTTTTGATACTAAATATATATATTTCTTAGACTTATAAAATATTTAATAAAAAATAAATCAAAATACAAAAATGGTTTAATATTCTAAAATATTTCTAAATAAATTTTTAATATTATAAAATATTTAATAGGCTTAAATAATTTTTTAAAATTATAAAAAAAAGGAATATTTAAATTTAATTTAAGTACTTTATTATAAAAACAAATATTTTTATCCATTAAAATTTTTTTTAATTCTTTAAAATGTATATTAATATTTTATATTAATATAAAAATATTTTAAAAATAGTTCAAGTCAGATTTAATTCAATTTATAAATGCGCTTTAAAGTATGCTACAGTTTTTACTTAAATTAGCATTCGTTTAGTTTTTTAATCAAAGTTTACGCTCTAAACCAGCTCTCTGCTATTTACCAGCTTAGCCAGGTATATTTTTAGAGATCTAAATACATCTAGCCTTTTGTTATATTTTATTCGTGTATATATGTATATATTAATATGCATTCCATTAAAGAAAACTTTCCCTTAGCTGAAACAAACTTTGCAACTATTGTTTTTAAAGCACTTTAATTTGATTAAATTAAATGTGACGTCGGGGATTACGACTAAAGTGGAAAAAATTGTCAAACTTTTGGGTTTTTGCAAAAAAGGAAATTTATTTCATTTATTTAGATGGCTGCGAATATAATTGGATTTCGGGCATTAAAATAAAAAATATATGCACAGTGCTTTAAATATGTACATGTGCACCAGCAGCAGCAGCAAAATCAATGCCAAAAACTTTTCTATTGACACGGACAATGGGAGCAATAACAAGAGCCCCAGCAACAGCTTGTGCATGGCATATGAAGTTTTTTATGATGGAATCAATATGCATGTGCGTATGGTTGAATGTTATGCAAATATTTGCAGAAGCAACGACAAATAATTGAGAGAGAACTGAAGTTGGCAAAAAGTTTTTTGGCCACAGTTTGCCAAGATATATACACATATATATATATTTGTTCTCTGCATGTATAAATGCTTGATGAGCGGCAACAGTGCGTATGCGTAATGTGCGTAGCTCATCTAAAATGATTGCATGCAGTTGTTGGGCTCATCAAGTGCGTGTTGAAGCGAATTTAAGGCCTGGCATCAATTTGCACACGAACTTGCCTTATATATATATATATAAAGTCCTCTTTTTTTTGGTATTTGCTGTAGCACTTATTATAATGTTTGCCTTGCGGCGCAGCAAATTGCGCGTTAATGTGTTTTTGTTGCTTCATCATTTGATTAGAGCGTCAAATTGAATGTTGATATTGAATTTAAAGCTGAGCCTGCGGCAGCTTCTCTACCTCCTCACCTAGGCAGACCTCCTCCTCTCTCTCTCTCTCTCTCTCTCTCTCTCTCTATCTCTTCATATATTGTTTTTACCTTTTATTGATTTTTAAATGTGATTTTCGTTTACGGTCTGGCTAAGAGCTAGCTGCTCGCATTTCTATTAGCAGCAGCGCTCAGATTTGATTACAAAACTTGATTAAATTTCACTTTGAACGAAATATTTTGTTCTCCTTAAAGTGGAGCGATCCGGGCGGGGCTCGAAATCAAAGCGGGCCCCTATGAAATACCTGGCATAACAATGAAGAGCCGCTTTTGTTGTCCGCACAAAGACCTTACATCAAGCGCCATGGTCAAACAACGAGTTGTGCTCAAAGGCTGCTGCCGTTGTTGATGGGTCAAAATCCAATTGAGTAACGTGCTCGGGTCTTGATGGCGACAGGGCGTCGCTATACGATCAAATACATCATACTTGCGCTACAGTTGCGCTTGCCGGGCCATTAAACAGACGCACGACGAGAGCTGAGGAAAGGTTATAAAACAAAAGCGAGCGCGCACATCCTCTCCTTAAAATTATCCAGCAGTATTTTGGTATTTTTGCGTTAAGTGCTTCGACGCGTTGATTGCCCCGAGCAATTCACATTGATTGTGGCCCCATAAAAACCGCTGAGTGCTCCAGTAGAGACAGCACATAATTACAGCCCGAGCGTAGATAAAAGTCAAACACTGAAATTATTTAATGGCAACTGCATGCAAACTGCACTCCAAACTACAACTGTGAGGTCAGCTTCAGCACACTATACAGTATATATATATATATATATATATATATTTTTATGTGGGAGTTGAACAGTTGAAAATTGTAATAAACTTTAGCCCGAGGTCAGCTATAGTCGCTGGCAATTATATTTATTTTAGCGGCAGAAGCAAACAAAAGATACTGCGTAATTTATCTAATTAAAATGGCTTTGCCTAATGGATATTTGTTTGCAAAATTAAAGGAAAATGTAGAGGAAAGGTTAACTAAAAAAAATAAAATAAAATTATATAAATATAAAAAATACTACAATTTTTTATTAATTTAAATAAATTGCAAAAAAAAATAATTAATTATTTAATAATTTAACATAAAAAATAAAATTGCAAATTTTTTTAAATAAATTGCAAAAAAATCGTAAATAATTAATTATTTAATAATTTAACATAAAAAATAAAATAAAATTATTTAAATATAAAAAATACTAAAATTATTATTAATTTAAATAAATTACAAAAAAAAAAATAGTAAATAATTAATTATTAAATAATTTACTAGATTCATATAGTTTCCTAGCTGATAGGCCGAGCAAAGAAAATATATGATATTTTATTTGAATATATTTAAATTTAAATTTCAGCTTAACATAAATACCAATATTTATGGTATCATTTAATTTAATATATTAATAAAAATGTTTTATTAATTATATTATATTTTTAAAATAAATTCTATATGCCAGTCTAATATAATATAATTATTAATATATTTAAAATATATATTTTTATTCTTCAATCTATATATTTTACTGTTTAGAGTGAAAAAACTATAATTCTCATCTAGTATGCTTCATAACATGCTGCCTGTCCGAGCATTTCCAATCATTTCCACACATGCTGGCCCTTGTGTTCCTCTTTTACATATTAAACTGTACTTAGGGCTCACTTTACATTTTATTGGAATTTTTATTGCAAAGAGTTTAGCTTTGTCGGCCAACGTGTGACCCTAAGTCGAGTATTTATGCTTGACAACAGTGCCAAGGGGCTGGCCACGGAATAAATTCTATTCTTCTAACAAAAATTCTTATATTTACATTACTTTTCAGAGAATTTCTGAAAATTAGAAAAAAAAATGTATAAAAATTACCTAAAACTAAATTTTATATATTTTAAAAAAATGTATTTTTAATAAAAAATTAATAAATATAATTTTATTAAATAATAATAAAAATAAAACATTTTTATATATTTCAAATAAATATATTTTGAATAAAAAAAAATAATAAATAGAAGTAGAAATAAATAAAAATATATAAATGAATTTAATATCTGCCCTAAAAAATTGCTTTAAATTCTCAGAAATCCCTCCAAGCCATTGTCAGCCACTTCACGACCTCAAACACGCAGCCATTAATTTTTCACCTCTCACTCAGTGTCTCTCTGCTCTCTCTCTCTCTCTCTCTTCTCTCTCTCTCTCTGCTTTCTCTCTCTCTCTCTCTCTCTCTTTCCCTTTCAGATGTCACGTCTTTGTGGCGTAAAGTATCTGAGAAGAGTCGAAGAGCTTTATCAGCTATCAATCAACGAAATTGATTCGCTTTGGCTAAACTGTTGCATTTGGCGTAATGTAATGTCATCAGGCATTTGCAGCTGGTGTCATTGCACCGCGTCTAAATGTTTGTTGACATTTGCTGTTGCCTTTTTTTATTTTTTGGGAAGTTGGCGAAAGTTGGCTAAGCTGAGCTAAGCGGCGAGGCCAAACATCAAAGTCGCCTCGGGTTCAATTGCTCCAGCTGAACTTTGGCATTGTTTGGCCCCCAGAGGGATGTGTCAAAATGAACATTCAAGACGATTTGCAGCACGCATGAAGCGTGGAGCGTGGAGCGTAGAGCGTTGCATAGCTGAAAGAGCCATTGAATTCCGAATTGAGAATCGAGCAGCAGCTGCAAATGACTCCGCTGCCTGTGCCGCGTTCAATGGCCGAGTGGAATGAACTTGAGCCGCAGCGAATTTCCGTCTGGCTGTTTCGCCAGGTCAGAGTTGATTGTATGCAGCGTCGTTGGCACGTCGTTGTGCGGTTGCACGAACTGGCTGTGCCATAACTGATTGGTCACCAGTGAGCACCGACTGCCGAGTGTTAATTTGTGTGCCACGCCCCACGTTGCCCATTCATTCTGGCTCTATCTGTGCGTCCATTAACCTTGGCCTGCATACGCCGTGTGTAGAGGAGAGGACCCCAGAGATGGGCTTTTGTGTGTTCATAATTTCACTAACTAGCTGTTTAGACAAAGCATCGGTTTGGCTAGAGCTCCTAGTGCTCCGTCCGCTTTAATTACTTAAAACCCGACCCAGACAGACAGACGGACGGACGGACCGAGGACAGTCAAGTGCCTGAGCAAAGTCTGCTTGAACATTGCGCTGTTTGCCAGGCACTCGGCGCACATTTTGTGAGTTATGGTCAAAGCTGCAGCAATTTACATGCTAAACTTGAGATACAAGATGCTAGCAACGAGATGAAGACTAGAATGTATATATCTATGCATATATATTGTGGCTTGCAGTCGAGTTGTCAGCTGCAGCGCAATTGCCATTTTGCCATTGCTCATACGCCATGTTGCGCACTCAATGTATCCTTTTAGCACTGACAGCACAGACGTGCTCATAAATAATAAATAAAAACATCAAATGAAAGAAGCTCAAGTTGTGTAGCTGCAATAAACTACAGAAAAGCTAAAAAAAACTAGAGTTTTTACTTTGGTTTCTCAAAAAATTAATAAAAAATTATGTAAAATAAAAAGTTTAAAGCCAGCAATATTTTATTGTCAAAATTGCTTAATTTTTGTAATAAATAAAATTTATTTCATGCAAAACGGAGTTTTACTTGAAGAGCTATAATTTTTTAAAATTACATAAAAAATATCTGAATAACCGTTGACCACTTAAGGGTGATTCGACTTTTAATAGCTATATCTCAGCAGTTATTTAAGTTATTGAATCCTATTTAATGCTCAACATATTCTTTAATATTTGCCATTTAATGCTAAATAAT
Organism: Drosophila repleta; assembly: GCA_018903745.1. Classification (NCBI taxonomy): domain Eukaryota; kingdom Metazoa; phylum Arthropoda; class Insecta; order Diptera; family Drosophilidae; genus Drosophila; species Drosophila repleta. The sequence goes on from JAEIGN010000497.1 coordinate 7,214,802, forward strand.
TTGTTTGTAAATATTTTTAACCGAAAATCTTTAATAACTTTGTTAAAGAGTCTTAAGTACTCACGGCAAACTCCAGACTTTCAGCTGCTCATGTTTAGAGCTAAGTTTTACTATGCTAGCCGTTAAAGCCTCAGGTGTTAGCCACAACTTTAACTTGTGCTTAGCGCAGCTCTAAGTGCTCAGCTTTACAACAATCGAAACTTTTGCGGATTAATCCACATGGCCAGGAGCCAGCAGCCAGCAGCAAGTGCAATTGGCAGTCCATTTACAATGCAATTGCAGCTTTTAGTGCCGTTGCTACTGTCAAGGGAGAGAGGTAGAGAGATACTATCTGACAATTTAATATGTACTTGCCGAGGCACACGTTGCACACGCACTTCCTAATGGAAAATGCCTTGGGAGACTGTCGTGGCAGGTGGAAAGTGGAAAGGCGAATGGTGGCTGCCATTGGCAACGCAAGCAGCTTGCGCTGTCACTTGCTGCTCCATATAATGTGATCAGTAAGCGCATCAAATTGTCGAGTGCAGCGTCATCAGCTCAATTGTCATTCTTATAGCCTTTTACAATATACTAATTTTGTTTAGTACCAAATGCGCTTTGTATGCGCTAAGAGGCTTTGCGAATCGAATCATAATTTTAATGGAATTTTCTCTTTCTCGTTTTTCTTTTGTCTTTGCAGAGTGCGTGTGGAGTACTATGTGAATGAAAACACATTCAAAGAAAGACTGCAACTCTATTTCATTAAGAATCAGCGTTCAAGTAAGTATTTGGAACGGAAATGGAAAGAGATTTTAGATTGATGTGGCTGGAAGTTGGGTGGAAGATGGGAGGAAGATGGGAGGATGATGGGAGGAAGTTAAGTGGAAGCCAGGCGGATGATAGGTGGAAGCTAAGTAGATGAGAGATGGAAGCTAGATGGATGAGAGGTGGAAGCTGTGTGGAAGATAGGTGGATGAGAGGTGGAAGCTATGTGGAAGATTTGTGGAACTTAAATTGAAAATAGGTAGGAGACAAGTGGAAGCTACGTGGAAGAAAGTTGGAAGCTATGTGGAAGAAAGGCGGATGAAAAGTTGGGTGAAAGATAGATGGAAGCAAGTTAACAGAAAAATATATATCAAGAGTCCCTCTTTAAGGTAGTCAAATTGGATTTTCCACATGATTTGCTCAGTGATTGAGCGCTACTACAGTCAATCCACACTAAGCTGAACTAATATAATAATAGATTTATAAATAGAGTTTAGCTCAGTCCTTGAAATTCTTTCTTTTGCCAGAGCTTTTCCTTAGTAAAACCACTCTAAGCTCAACTCTTTTTATTTATATATAAAAACAGATTACTTTGAGCTTACAAATGATATATTTAGCTAAAGCTACTATAAGTAAGGTTCACTGTGGCTGGACTTAGGCCTTGAAGTATAAGCTCAAATATTGCCAGAGATGTCAAGTACTCTTTGCTTTCACTTGAGCTTAAGCCACACTCAGTTGAACTCTTTTAGCTTGAGCTTTCAAATAACTACATTTGCAATAGCTTTTCCACGGTAAAACTTCCCTTAAAGTGACAGCTCTCGACTTCATTAAGGCTAACTTTGCCTTGAGATAAGCTCATATAACTCCCAGATAACTCATATACACTTTACGGCCACACGAGTGCCCACTGTACATCAACTTCAACTTCATTGCCAGCCAGACTGGTCTCAGAATTCACGAGTGTAAATAAACTTATGGCAAAGCGATTAAAGTTTTCGTAGGCCGCACAAACAATTAAATCAATTGGAAAAACAGCCGCAAGACGACGAAGAAGCAGAGTAAAGAGCAACAACAACAACGAGAAGAAGGCGAATGGAATTGCCTGTGCAGTGGCAGACGCAATATACTTGAGTAAATATTGATTTGGTTAGGAAATAATTGTAGAGGTAAACAGCTCGGCCAGGTAAATAGGTAGATTGGTAAACAGTCAAAAAGTTGGCAGTTGGTCTTGTTTTTTTGTTGTTGTTGTTGTTTTTGGCTTGGCTGACCACAGCCACGTCGCTGGCGAACTGAACGCAGCTCATGTTATTTAGCCATTTGACCCAAATTTCGTTTCGTTTCGTTTCTTTTTTTCCCCCTTTCTGTTTCTATTTTTGTGCTACTTTCTCTTTCAAGGCTTACGCATACGAATTGCCGATTTATTCCTTAAGTTACTGTCGTGTGTTCTCTACATAATACGTGTGATATTGGATAAAAATCCAACATTTATAACATGGTAAGCCACTGGCCGGTGGCCACTCAAATAACAACTCGGATTTATTGTACAGCATTCGTTTCGCTTCCTCCACGCTTTCTCCAGCTATGGCTGCGAAGTGGCCAATAAGACAGAGTTTATCATCTCTGCCAAGCTGACGGAGGAGGAGTTCCAGGAGAATCCAATTATTAACTGGGATGCAATACTCTGGGTGAATCGGCCCACTGTCCTCTGGGTGCTACAATTACTTCTAGCCATGGTGTCGTTAACTCAATCTTTGGTTCTAACATATCTAGGCTATAAGGTGAGCTATTGCTGTTGAAAATTTTGCAAAAATATAATCAAATATATTTAATTTGATTTTTAAATTTAAAAAAAAAATTAAATATATTTATTATTTATGTTGATTTTAAGAAATTTTAAAAATACTGCATAGATAAATTTGAGAATATGATTATTTAATATACATTTATTTTTTTTTTTATATATTTTGAAAAAGTCTAAAACTAATTTGATTCAAGTTGAATTTAATGAATATTTCATATTATTTGTATGTAGTATTTTTAACATAATTTAAAGAACCTATAAAAAATATATAATATATTTTTATTTTTTTATGTCTAGTAATGTATAATTATTTTATTTGCATATATTATTATTATATTATTTTGTTACTAGTATTTATTTATTTTTTTTTATATTTTTGGTTTTAATTTTATTATTTTAAATTATTATTATTTACTCAAATATACTTTCAATTTAATAAAATTATCGAAAAATATCAAATATATATATAAAACATATTTATTTAAAAAAAATGTTAATTTAATATTTTTTTTTAATTTTATTTTATAATATATATTTTATATATAATATATATTGTTTTTAGCATCTAAAAATTATATTATTTTTAAGTAAGCATATTTTAATATATAATATATTATATTCAATTATATTATATTATTATTATAAATACAATTATTTTTATTTAGTATTTTTTTTATAAGTAATATATCTTATTATTACTTTTTTTAATTTTAATATTATTATTAATTATTAACATTCTTATATCAACTTATTTATATAATTTTTTATATATTTTAGTTTTTGAAATGCTTCAATAATCTAAAATTTTCGCATCTCATTCCTTTTCACAGGGCAACATATGGCAGCAAATACTCTCATTTCACTTTATACTAGAATTAGTAACGACAATACCCTTTGCACTAACGGTAAGTACACATGCTAACTGGCATGTTTATTTAACGATTATCCATTTTGCCTGTGGTTTCTTTGTAGATTGTGCATCCGCCGCTGCGCAATCTCTTCATACCAATATTTTTAAACTGTTGGCTGGCCAAACGCTCGCTGGAGAACATGTTTGTAAGTCTCTGCCTGTGTGTGTGTGTGTGTGTGTGTGTATGGGTGTGTGTGTGTGTGTATGGGTGTGGGTGTGTGTGAGCATGTTAACCATAATTCCCAATTTGTAACATTTTTTATAGAACGATTTGCATCGCGCCATGCAAAAATCGCAATCGGCTTTGTCGCAGCAGTTGACCATTTTGTCGGCCACATTGTTGTGTCTGGTGTTCACCAGGTAAGCTATAACAAAGTCTGTACCCCTCTCACTCTCTCTAACTCACTGTGTCTCTGTCTTTCTCTGCCTTTTAGTGTTTGCGGCATACAGCACTTTCAGCGCGCAGGGCATCGCCATTTGAATCTATTCCAGAGCACCTACTACGTGGTTGTGACCTTCTCCACAGTGGGCTACGGCGATTTCGTGCCGGACATTTGGCCATCCCAACTGTATATGGTCATCATGATTTGTGTGGCACTGATTGTGCTGCCCACGCAGGTGAGTAAATGCATTTAATGCCCGACTGCGCACAACTACTTTAACGGGACAGAGGACGAGACGAGACGGGACGAGATGAGACACAAAACTTTGCTGCCAGCGACTTATCTGCACTGGCACAGACGATTTTTTTTCTCTTCTCTTGCCAATATTTGTGTACGTCGTGTACAGACACAGTTTTAAGCTGCTTAGCTGCCATGTTGACCGGGCTCAGTCCATCAATCAAATTGGCTATTAACAGATGAGTCGATGGCGACTACACTCTGGTCATCAATCTGTCTAAACATATATACTATGTATATACTGATATGAGTCATGCCCTACGGGTCAAAACAATTAACGAATAATTGCTTGTTGACTCTAAACAGTTATAGAAGTGAGTTCGGGCCGAAAAAAAAGCAAGAGCATCAATCAAAACGCTTTTTCGTAGCATACTTTTTGGGGCACTGGCTGCAGGCACTTCTGTCAAACAAGCTCCAACAATTTATGACCAGCCATAACAATAGCAAAAACCAGCAGCAACATTCTGACCAAAATGTTGCCTCTGCTGTGAGTGGTGGGTGGTGGCTGGTTGCTGCCTGCGAAGCACTTAAATTTTATTGAAAATATTAGTGCTGCAATTGAGACTACAATCGAGTTAAACAAAAAACGCTCGCCCTGTCTCCGCTGTCAATATTGAATGTCAGCAATCTATCAAACTATAGATAACTGTACTATATACATACAGGGGTAGAGCATGTCAAGCAATGTTTGAGTAGATGTATGAAAGTGCAGCGCGTCAGCTGAGTGCTTTAATAACTATTCAAGCTATGGCAGGGGCTTAAATTGATAGGAAATAGTCAGATAAAATATTATTTTCAGTTTTAAATGAGAATTTGGTATTAAAATTTTAAATTTAATTTACTTAAATACATTTTTATTTATGAAAGAGTTAGTTAGTTTTTTATAAGAAAAAATACTTAAGAAATTATGCAATTAATCAACATAAAACTGATTTAACTTAATATCTGAATTATTATTAAATATTATGAATTTTTTAAATATATAAATATTTTAATGAGTATTAGTTTGTTTTATTATTTAAAAATAATAAAAAATATTTTAAAAAATCATTTTTTAATATTAAAATATATATAGTATATTTTTGTTTATTAAAAAATAATTTTAAAAATTTATAATAATTATTTTTTTAATATTTATAATTTATGTATAATTTTTTTATTAAAATTTTTTTGTATATATTTTTTTGTATTACAAAAAATTTTTATAATATTTTTTTTTTTATATTTATAATTGATGTATAATTTTGTTTATCAAAAATTTTGTTAAATTTATTTTTTATTAAAAAAAACTTTTATATGTGTTTTATTTTGTAATACATATATATATATATATATATTTTTTTTTTATTTTCTTTTTGATCTACTTTATTTTCGTGCTACATTATTTTATTTATTTTATATTATTTATATGTTGATTTGATGTATTATAATATTTTTTCATTTTTAATATTTTAAAAGACAAAAATTCTAAACAATTTTACAATTCAATAATTATATTTAAAAAAAAATATATATATATATATATATATATTTATATCTATTTTTAATCATTTTATTGTGACTGTGCCAAGGCTAGGAGAATATCAAAAACACTTCGTCATGCACACAGACAAACAACTTTTTTTTATTCCCCTGAAAAATATATTAGGATATTTTGTGATGTTCATATCGGGTTTGTGTTTTTCATGGCAGTTCGAGCAACTGGCCTTCACCTGGATGGAGCGGCAGAAGCTGGGCGGCAGCTACTCCTCGCATCGGGCGCAGAGCGAAAAGCATGTGGTTGTGTGCTCGACCACGCTGCACGCGGATACGATAATGGACTTTCTGAACGAGTTCTATGCGCATCCACTGCTGCAGGACTTCTACGTGGTGCTGCTCAGCCCCATGGAGCTGGACACGACGATGCGCATGATACTGCAGGTGCCCATTTGGGCGCAGCGCGTGATCTACATTCAGGTTGGTTAAATATTTGACAAGCTGCGATTCGATGCGATTCGATTAGGTTTCGTTTCAAATGCCGACTGACATTTTGACACACGCACAGGGCTCCTGTCTGAAGGATGGCGACTTGGCCAGGGCGCGCATGAACGAGGCGGAGGCGTGCTTCATACTGGCAGCTCGCAACTACGCGGACAAAACGGCGGCCGACGAGCACACCATACTACGCTCCTGGGCCGTCAAGGACTTTGCGCCGAATGTGCCGCAATATGTGCAAATATTCAGGTGAGTTACGCCTGTGTGCGTGTCGCCGTGTGCAACGGGCGGCACTTTGTCACGCCCCAGTTAATTCGATTTCTTGCGCCGTGCGTGACGCACAACCAATGCCGCCAATATATAACTAACTACACATATTTACCTCCATTTGTGTTTTCTTCTTTTTGTTTTCTATATAAATATATTTATGCATATCCTGCGGCCAGGCCGGAGCACAAGCTGCATGTGAAGTTCGCCGAGCACGTGGTCTGCGAGGATGAGTTCAAGTACGCCCTGCTGGCCAACAACTGCACCTGCCCCGGCGCCAGCACGCTAGTCACCCTGCTGCTGCACACATCACGAGGACAGTACGTAAAAAACAAACACACATATCACATATTCATATATATATAATATATATATGTATATACCGTGTAATGCCCGGTCAACTGTTAATGGCCAGCAAACACTAGCAAAAAAAGTGAGAGAGAGAAAGGAAAAAACAGTTAACTGCTCTGCGTCAGCAGTTTTGCCGCTTTGATGCGTGTCACCTGTGCCATCTAGCACTTCGCATCGCATTCTCTGATCTCCCTCACTATGCTGCGCACTTAGCCACTCAAGCGACCAAATTACTTAATCAACAGAAAAGGCCAGCAATAAGCTTGGCCTGTGGTGAGCCTTTGATGGCAGAAACTATTTCATTTATATTTTAATGTGATCTTAACTCATTTAGAAGCTTTTCAGTCTTTTTATTAAATTTTAAAATATATTTTATTTTATTTTTCATATTTTATTCCTATTTATTTTATATATTTTACTCTAATTTATTTATCATCTTTTAAAATATATTTTATTTTATTTTTCATATTTTACTCTCATTTATTTCTTATATTTTACTATAATTTATATATCATCTTTTAAAATATATTTTATTTTATTTTTCATATTTTATTCTTGTTTATTTCTTATATTTTATACTAATTTATTTATCATATTTTATTCTAGTTTATTTAATATACATATATTGTGCCTATTAAATTTTGTTTATTTTATTTTAATTTATTTTTATTTTTAATATTCCTATAGTATATTATTATAAATGTTATTAAATTATATTTCATAGTTTATATTAATTTATTTTTTTATATTTTTTGTTTATTAGATTTTTACAAGTACCAAATTCTTATCATTTATTAAAATATTATGACTTTTTATTTTTTATATTTTTAAAATATTAATTTATTATTATTATTTTTTTTTATTTTTTATTATTTTTTATTTGCCATTTAATTTATTTATTTATTATTAATGTTTATTTTTTATTTTATTAGTATTTATTTGCTATTTTATTTATATTATTCATATTTTTTTTATATATTAATACTCTTCATTTTCTCTAATTTTTTATAAATTTATTTTCTATATATTTTTTCATGAATTTATTATTCATATTTTATTCTAAAACCCTTATCCAGTCCTCAGAGTTCTCAATTAGTAATTATTTGTTAAATTTTTAAGCTGAAATCGTCTTTAATTGTTGTGCAGAGCATTTGAGCGCTCGTCTCGTCCACTGCCACTTCCACTTCCATTTCCTGCCTGAAACACATCAAACTGGCACAAGGACGCATTTGTAAAGAGGAAATATGCGCAAATCGCGTCAATTTGAAGTGCGAGTTTTAATTAAATTTAATGAGCAATTGTTTCTGGCGGCAAAACTGTGTTTTATGCAAATGCCGCCCGCTCGCTCGCTCGTCAAGTGCGTAAATTAAAAATAAAAAAATAATAATAAAAAAAAGCGAGTGGAGATTAAATTAAATTAAATGAATGGAATACTCTCTCGGGCTGTCTGCGGCTTGAGCACGCAACACGCCAGATTAATCATACGCCGCGTAAGACTTGACGCATTAGTTAACTAAAGAATTCTAATGAGCACTTTCGTGGGCGGTGGGCGGTGGGCGTGACGCCCGCCTTCGAATATTTGCGGCCAGACGCAAGCGAATCCGGACAATTGAAACTCAAAACCTGAAAACTTCATTCACCTTTTTGGCTTGCAGTTCTTTAAGTTGTCTTTAACTTCTCTCGCAGGGAGGGCCAGCAGTCGCCGGAGGAATGGCACCGTCTCTATGGCAAATGTTCCGGCAACGAGATTTATCACATTGTGCTGGGCGACAGCCGCTTCTTCGGCGAGTACGAGGGCAAAAGTTTCACCTACGCCAGCTTCCACTCGCATCGCAAGTAAGTGAGAGATAGATACTTCAAAATGCTTTTTAGCCAAACAAAAAGCCGCATTGACGTTTGAATGGCGCGCGCAGTGGCCGGGCGCAAATAAATGCCAACCGGCCACGCCTTCTCGTCTTTCGTCTTTCATATTTATTTAGAGGCGGCGGCCATTCAGATACAAATTTATGTAAAATGCCAAAAAAAAAAAATTGCTTAACATATATAAATATTATTTTTTCGCTTTCTCATATTTCTAATGAAATGTTAGGTACGGCGTGGCGCTGGTGGGCGTGCGTCCGGCCGAGCTGCCAGAGTTCTATGAGGACACCATACTGCTGAACCCGGGTCCCAGGCACATTATGAAAAAGGATGACACGTGCTATTATATGAGCATTACCAAGGAGGAGAATTCGGCATTTGTCGTTAATCAAAATCAAACTACGGATACAACAACGGCAGCCGGCAAGGATGGCGGCGGTGCGGGCGGCACTGGTGGTGCTGCTGCCGCCACCCACAGCTCACACACAGCAACTGGTGGGTACAATGTGGCACATGAATGCCAAATGAGTGTGTGCGTGTGTGTGTGTGAGCGTGTGTCTCATCAAAAGAATTATAAACTACCAAAAAGAGGCGAAACACACACGTTTGAATGACTTTGAATGTGGCCCATATATGAATGAATACATATATCTAAATATATTTATATTTCATTTCGATTTATGATTTAGCAACAAGTTTTTCGTCTTCTTCTTGTTTTTTTTTTTTTGAGGCTGCCTTCGTTTGCGTTCGTTATCGGCAAAGTTTATAATTTATTTGTCTGTCTTCAAGTAATTTGTTTTCCTTAAATTCATCTCGTTGCGGTCTGACTTAAAATTGCTAAATAAATTTGAAACAAACAAAAAAACTGAAATAAAAACGCTTTAAATGTGTGTGTGTGTGCGCGTGCCCGTCTCTAATTAATCTCATTTATTTCTGTCTTGAAAGTTGGCGTTTTTTTCATTTGTTCATTAATTAATTATCTTGCGCTCAAAGTTCGTTTCAAAAGCTAACACAACCGAAAATAGAATCAAAAAGACAAAACAAAATATGAAATTGAATAAAAAAAAACTCCACTGCTTTGTTATGTTTGTTCGCTGGCTCCAGAACGTCTCCAACTTCGCTCTTATATACATATTTTCTTTTTTTTTTACGACTTTGCTACTTTAATTGCCTCTTGGCTCTGCTCAAATTCTATTTATATTTCTCTTGTTTCGAGCTTAGAAAATATACATGACAAAAAACAAAACATAGAGTTTAGCTAGAGCAAAATATTAAAAATATATTTTATAGAGGAATTTTTTTTAGTCATTTCCAAAATGGTTCTAATTGAAAAGACTTTCTAAAAAAACAACAAAAATAAAAAAAAATAAAATACATTAAATAATAAAAAACAAAAACAAAATATTTATATATTTTTAAAAATATTTTTAAATATATATATTTTTAGGATTATTATTAATTTAGGATTATTATTAATTTATTAAATAAATAAAAATTAATACATGCATATTTAAAATCTAAAAAAACTTAAACTTATCTCTTTTACTATTTTATTATACAACATTTTTTAAAGTACTAAATTTATACATATAAATTTTTTAAAATTTTCTTACTTAAAAAATTCTTAAAGCTTTTGTTACAGACATTAAAATATTTTAAAAATATCTAAAAAATTATGAAAAACTAATTTCAAATAAAATATAGTTGAAAATCATTTGGAAATGGCTAGAAAATTCTTAAAATATGTTCTCATAATTAGTTGATATAAAACATTAGAAAAATGCAGAATAAATAAGCAAAACTCTAAAGCAGCAACAAAAATATATTAAAAATATATAAAAAGCCCAATAAATAGTTGAGTCAAAGCTCAGATAAACTAGAACTAAGCATCGGCTTAAACACACTCAAAATCTTGGCAACTCGTGACTACTTTAGCTGAGAACTAAACCCAAACACAGACACACAGACACATGCACGCACACCTCTACACAGGCACACACACACACACACAGTCTATCTCCTTAACACACACATGCTATATATAACAATATATATAATATATCATATATCGTATAATGTATGTGTAGCGAGTACAACAACAACATCAACAACAAAACAATCAACAACAACAACAACTACAAGAACAATACCAACAACAATTAGCACGACTCTCACATCATCAACATTATTATCAGCATCAGCATCAACAACAACAACAGCAACAGCAACAGCAATCGCTTTGAATCAAGCGACGATTGCACCCGTGCCGTCTGTTTGTGTTCGTGTGCCCCATAGTCCCACCTATGACTCTGGCGCCGGCACGCCCCTAATTGAGAGGCAACACTTGCAACCGTTGTATCCGTATCCGCCTCCGCCTCCGTCACCGTCACCGTCACCGTCACCATCACCGCAACCGTATCCGCAAATGCAACAACTAACATGTGACAGTGATTATACAACACTATTTGTGCGTGAGTGTGACTCCAAAAAAAAAAATAAAAAAGAAAACCCCATCAAAAAAACAAAACAAAACCTGAACAACTCCAAAAGTTTTTTATAAATCATAAAGAAAATGAAGCAAAATCCAAAAAAAAACTTGAATAATTTACACCTTTACATAACAGTACTCTCTCGCTCTCTCCTTATATATATATATATTTAACACTCTTTGCATTGCCTTCTCTTTGTCTCTCTCTCTCTCTCTATATATATGTTTCCTTTTTCTTTTGTCTAGAACTTAAGTTTTGCTTAGCGCCTTGTAAATGCCTTTAGCCTGCCCAACCCCGAAAGCCATTTTCCGCTATTTGAAAGCCATTAGTGACAGGTCTCACACACACCTCCAAACACCTACACACACTCACACTCTCTCACACACATCCGCTGAAGCAATTTATGTTACTTCCGCTTTGCTATTTTTGTCTTTTGCTTCATTTTGCTTTTAGCACTTGCTGTTCCTTTCGACGTATTTTATTGCATGTCTCAATATTTTGTGAACCCCTTCTAAATGTTTACTCTTTACTCCCCCTCTCTCTCTCTGTCTCTCTCTCTCTCTCTCTGTCTATCGTTTATTGATTTTATTGTTAGTTGATATTCTACTTAGACTCCTGTCAATTGTAAATTATATGCCGCGTACACGCAACAATTTGCTCGCACACCTTGCGTATACGCAACGCGTTGTGACTCTTCCATATCGCGTATACGCAAAGGTAGCCCACATCTGGCTGCGGCAACTGTTGCGTGCTGTTTGCCAAGGGCAGGCGAAATATTTCTATCAAAATACTCGTGTTTTGTGGCTGCAATTTATGTGGCTGCTGTCGCCTTTCGTCTTAATTAAAGCCTGGCAACAAGCCTCGGCAAATGAGGCAGAGTCATTAGGCAAGTCAACCTGGCTTGGCTTGGACTGCGCTGCGAACCAACGTAATTAAGTTCCAACTACACGCGTTAACTGAAAGTCAATATTTTGTGGCCGAAAACTTGACAGCGGCCAGACGTCTAATGGCATTAGCTGAAAGTTGAATGAGGTTGGCAAATAGTTTAGGATGAGAGCATCGAAAAATTATATATATACAGATATATATTAATTATAAATATTATTTAATCATGTATAAATTATATATATTATTTTACTATATATTATTTATATTTATTATACTATCAACAAATTAATATTTAATATAATTTTTTAACTTTGTATATATTTATCTAAATTTTTAAAATATTTTATTAAGTATATAATATTTTAATATTATTATCAATTCTCAGCAAATGCTTTTTAAAGTTCTTTAAGACATTGGCTTGTATCTCTTTATATTTTATTTTTATATCATATATAATTAATTCCAAATGCTTCATAAAATAGTAAAATAATAGAAAAGTATTGAAATCTGTTAAAGATTTTCTTGAGATTGATTTTAATTCAACAAAAATGTCTCTAAAATTTCAGTAAACTTTAAATTAATCATAGAATCTTGCCTCTTCATTTCAACAACCAATCAATTAAAATAAATATATAATCTACTTTCTTGAATTTAAAAGTGCATTAAAGCTTATTCCGAAAGCTTTACATGCAAATCAATTCTTTTGTGAAGCTTATGAGCACTTATTGTAGATTCCAGAACTCAAACTCTACCTGTTCAACAGGTCATTAAAGCTTGCTCATAAAGCTGCACCTTAAAAGCAAATCTCTTGCTAAGCTTCAAATATATTTTAAACTAAATTAATATAAATTCTAAAAAATCATTAAATGCTCATTAAAGCCTCTTCTCGAGGCTCTACTTAAAATTAAAATCTCTTGATGAGCTTAAAATCTATTTAAAACTAAAAATAATGATAAATTCTAAAAATTGCAAAATTCATACATTTGCTTCACATATCACACAGCTTAAATCCCTATTTAGCACTCACTTTCAGCTGGTGTCATTTGCTCAGCTACAGTTGGTGCTGCTGCTGCTGTTAGGCACTTGGCACTGCGCAACTTTGTCAGGTGCACAGTGCTTGGGCCTTGAATTGCAAGGACTTTTAATGAGTTGAACAGGTTTTCTACCTCTGCACGTCGTTTTCTCTATCTCTCTCTCTCTCTCTCTCTCTCTCTCTCTGTGTCTCTCCTCTCTCCTCCCACTCTGTTTGTGCGTCGTTCAGCTTCTTTATCCTAGTTGTTTGTTGTTTGGCTAAACTATTAGAGAATTTATCTTGTAAAGCAAACGACATTTTGTTCAAGTAGCTATAAATTTTGCGCTTAATACTTTGCGTTAATGCACTGCGGTCTAATTGGGCGCAGGGTACACTGAGCGAAAAATATTAATGAATTTGCGTTGCGAACATTTGCCTTCTGTAGCCAGCGACACACCGACGGCTGTGATAATATCGGACTCAAGGCAGAATCTGAAGGACACGACGGTGAGCACGACGCAGCTGCCGATGGCGGCGACGACGACGACCGCAATAACAACAACATCGCTGGCGCTGGGCGGGGGCGGGGGCGGGGCTGGCAGCAGTGGGGCGGGCCAAATTCAGGCCAGCTCCAGCAGCAGCGGCGGCCTGGGCGTCGGGCTCAACATGGGCACCTCGCTGAGCATCACACCCGCCACGCTGACCACCACGGGCAACCACCTGGACGTGCCCTTCGCCAACAATCCCAACCTGCTCAGCCCCGACGTGCTCAATCAGCGTAGAGGTAAGCAAAATACCAAAAAAACAAAAGCAGAACTCGACTTCAATTTGGAGCAAATAACCCTTATACCTTGTGCAATCTGCAGGCAGCCGGCGACCCTCCATTTTGCCCGTGCCGGATATGTTTACCTCCTCCTCGTTTAGCATAGCCGGCAACGATGACGGCGAGGAGGGCGACGAGAGCGACGACGAGATTGATGATGAGATGCCTTGGCGCTCGCCCTCGGAGAAAATTGCGTAAGTCTATGAATTTGCTTCCACCTTCCTCTCTCTCTCTCTCTCTCTATCTCTCTCGCTCTCTGTGTGAGTGTCTGCCGCGACCCGAGTACCTTTGTTTTCATTTTCTTTTGATTAACCATTTGATAATTGAGGCACTTTTCCCAACCAACCCGCCCGTCCCCCTGTATTGATAGCCAACTAACATGCATAACTGTAATGTGTACACCTCTCGATAAATACTAAACAGCAATGCAAAGTCCTCAGAACACATAGCCAACGACTGCTAGATAAACCTCTAACTGTACCTAATTTAATGTCTCTGACTGTGATGTATGCTAGAACTTTATGCTCCAATTGGCGTGCTATCGAATAACTGTCTAAATTTATAGTCTAAGAATGTATATACATATAGCCTTGAAAAAAGCGATATATTCAGCATTTTGATGAAGTTATCAAAAACAGTGAATGACTTAAATACTTTTTACTATATTGAAGTAAATGAAATTATATAAGCCATTTTGTTTATTTTTATAAATTATGCCAATTATTTAGGATTAAAATTCTTGGAGTTCTATTTTTTAAATATCAATAATATTTTTAGTAGCAATGAAAATAATAATAATAATATTATTTCAAAAATCTATTAAGGCGTTTCTCTTCCTATAACTGAACTATTAGACTTAACTAAAAAAGTATTTAATGAACTTTTACATATTTAAACTTAAATTTATTTAATAAATATATTTTAATTGCTAAAAAAAATGTTTCAATAACTGGCATAGTTTAAAAGTTTTTTTTAACAAAAAATTTGCATTTTTTTAAATAAATTTCAAATTTAAATTTAATTTTTTTTCATAATATTTTTTTTTTTGAAATTTTGTATAAATAAAAAATAAAAATTTGATCAAATTGTTTTAAGTTGTAAATAATTTTTAAAAAATGCATATTACATTTTTTTTTAATTTTATTTTTAAATTATAAGTTGTATAATAAAATAATTATTTCTTTAATTTTATTTTAAATTATATTTTTTATAAGATATTTTTTTAAATATTTTGTTAACATATATATTTTAAATTATTTTTTTTATTTAATGAATTAGATATATATATATATATATATATATATATATATATATATATATATATTAATATTTTAAATAAATATATATTTTAATATATAAATCTATTCGTTTTTTTTTTTTTAATTTTATTATTGTATTTTATTTATTATATTTATTTATTTATTTAATATTAGCAACTCTTTGCTAACATTAGTTATTACTTTTCGTTACATTAACTAGAAAATGCTGAAAATATCGCTTTGATCCACTCAGTTCCCTTAATCTATGTTTAATATATATATATATATTGATATATGTACAGATATATATATATTTAATTGTCGTATTAGCT
Organism: Drosophila repleta; assembly: GCA_018903745.1. NCBI lineage: Eukaryota > Metazoa > Arthropoda > Insecta > Diptera > Drosophilidae > Drosophila > Drosophila repleta. Next base: position 7,230,192 of record JAEIGN010000497.1, read on the forward strand.
GTAACAACTGCCCCTCCCTTAAGCACCTCGACCAAACACTTAGCTTAGCTTAGCCTAGCCTAAACACCTTAGTCCCTACTCTCGTCCTTCATATGAAACGCTGAAAAAAAAACAAAAACAAAAAACAAACTGAACTCTCGCAGTTGCTTGGGTGGTCACTTTCCACAATCGCGCACGTATTCGCTCATCATGAGCTCCTCGGAGGACTCGTACCAGCAGCGTGGCAGCGTGGGTGGCGTCAACTGCGGCTATTGCAATGCCAGTGCACCACCAGCGCAGCCATTGCCGGCGTCGCTGCGTCGGCGCGCCATGAAGAAGAGCTACAGCTGCGACAGCGAGTGCGCTGCGCCGTCTAGCCAGCGGTTGGGCATGGACATGGGCCTGAGCCTGGGCCAGGGCCTGGCCGGTGGTCCGTTGGCATTGGCGTTGGCGGCACGGCGTCGCCAGCTGCAGCGCTGCTCCTGCTGCTACAGCTGCTCGCACGACAGCTGCGGCAGCAGCAGCAGCACCACCAACACCACCACCACAACGGCCGCGGCTGCCCAGGCTCAGTGCTCGGCCAAAGCGCCGCAGCCGCCGCCGCCACCACCCGGCTTTACCTTTACGTCGAGCAGCTCCGCAGAGACGCGTCGCTTGGCGCGTCCGGTGTGGGCGTCCGACTATTCCGGGTAAGTTGCCGCATCCGAGGCGCCGCCACACAGCGGGCCACAAGACACCTGCAACTCGGGCTGTGCCTTTTGGAATGTTCCATTGTTGAAGAGTTGTTATCGTTGCTATTTGCTGTTGCCGTAGCCCTTGTTGTTGCTGTTGCTGCTGTTATTATTGTTGCTATTGCCGCCGCTTCTTATGCAATGTTTTGTTTGCTTGCAACAGTCGCTAGTTGCCTGCCGCAGGCCAGCTTTTAATGACTTGCAACGTTTACCTTGACTTGAGATTTGCTGATGATGCTCTCTCACATTGTCATTCTCGTTTAACATATACCCTGCCGCCACAGTGGAGTGATAGGCGAGTATCAACTGAACTTAGCGAGAGCTGCAGATTTTTAATTTAATTTACAAAAAAAAACAATTAATTCAGGGTGTAAAAATTGTTGTAAATTTGGAAAGACTCAAATTTATTTTTGATTAAAAAATAAATTTAAGAAAAATATGAATAAAGATTTATTCATATAGAAAATAGTATTATATAATCTAGATTAAGACATGAGTTTAAAGAAATTTATTTTACATTTTTCTCATTTTTTTTCTTTTTTTTTAATATTTAAAAAATTTTGTTTAATAATATTAAAACTCCTTTTTTTATTTAATCAACCTCAGTTAGGAGCTGGTTTTATTTTTTTTAAGACATCTCTTGTAATTTAAAAAGGTTTTTAACTATTTTTCTTATTTTTTACTCATTTTAATTTTTGCAATTTTTTTAAATATTTTAAACTTTATTTTTATGAAATATTTTGTAATTTTTTAAAGACTTTTTTGGCCTTTATAAACGTTTTATTTTTATATTGTAGTAAGCTTTTCAGTTTTAAGAGCTTGAATATATTTTGTTTATAATTATATTTATCACATTTTTTATTACATTATTTTTTCGCATAAAAGTAAAATAAAATTTTATTTTTATACACTTACTTATATTTTATATATTTTTTATATTTTATTATTTTTATATTTATATTTTTATATCCTTGAGGAAATTAGTTGTTGACTTTTCGTATTTACAGTGTATCTATATAGTCGTTCATTGCGACTATTCTCAATGCCAACTTTGACTTGTTGTTGTTGCTGTTGATGTTTCTGCTTACGCCTCAGCTTCCTTTATTTTGAGTTGTTTCCCTCATTCTTTGCTTTTACGCTGAGTTGCATTTTGCCGTTTGTCGTTTGCATTCATACAAAAGTTGTTCTTTGGACTCGGATGTTCCTGTTGTCGTTGTTGTTGTTGTTCATTTACAGTGCTGCTGGCCAAGGGCCACTCGCGATGACAGCCACCGTTGTAGGTCAGCCTCTGACTCCCGACTATCATAGCTAGCCAGTTGTAGCAGCTGTTCGTTGGGCCACATTAATTGCATGCTAAAGGGAAAACTTTACGAAAATCATCATCCATCCATTCAAATACAAGCCACGTAGTTAGATATATATGTTATTGTGTGTGTCGCCTGCTCGTATCCTGCACTTAAGAACATTGAGAAACGCTTTACTCTCTTTTCTCTCTCTCTCTTTTCGTTTGTTGTTGCTTCAGACACAATTCGGAAATCCATTTGTTCACTTGAGCTCATTTTCACAACTGCCACGCTTAACTCTCGTCCATTGCAGCATTGTCAAAGGTTTTCCGCCAGTCTCGCCCTTCATCGGTGTCAGTCCGACGCTTTGCTACCTGCTCAAAGAGAAGAAGCCGCTCTGCTGCCTGCAGCTGGCACAGGTGAGAAGGTTTTAAATATCCAGAAATATGAACTCAATTCTCTCTCTCACCCTCTCTCTCTATCTCTCTCTCTCTATCTGTCTTTCTCTAGGTCTGCGAGCACTGCAGCTATCGGAATGCCAAGGAGTATCAGTGGCAGAACAAGACCATCATTCTGGCTGCTGACTACGCCTCGAATGGCATTTACAACTTCATCATACCCTTGCGTGCTCATTTCCGCTCGAAGACCTCACTGAACCCCATTATTTTGCTGCTGGAGCGCAGACCCGATGTCGCCTTTCTCGATGCGCTCTCCTACTTTCCACTGGTAGCTGAGCTAAGTCTTCTGAAAGTTCTCTTGATTTAGCTTTGATTTCCTCTAGGTTTACTGGATGCTCGGCTCCATTGATTGCCTGGATGATCTGCTGCGCGCTGGCATCACGCTTGCGGAGAGTGTGGTAGTGGTCAACAAGGAGCTGTCCAACTCCGCCGAGGAGGATTCACTCTCCGACTGCAATACGATAGTTGCCGTGCAGAATATGTTCAAGTAAGGATATACCCATCTACCCATAATCAATATTCATATGATTATGATTATCCTTATCCTTATCCTTATCCTTATGCATTAACATATCCATATCCATATCCATATCCATATCCATATCCATATCCATATCCATATCCATATCCATATCCATATCCATATCCATATCCATATCCATATCCATATCCATATCCATATCCATATCCATATCCATATCCATATCCATATCCATATCCATATCCATATCCATATCCATATCCATATCCATATCCATATCCATATCCATATCCATATCCATATCCATATCCATATCCATATCCATATCCATATCCATATCCATATCCATATCCATATCCATATCCATATCCATATCCATATCCATATCCATATCCATATCCATATCCATATCCATATCCATATCCATATCCATATCCATATCCATATCCATATCCATATCCATATCCATATCCATATCCATATCCATATCCATATCCATATCCATATCCATATCCATATCCATATCCATATCCATATCCATATGCATATCCATATCCATATCCATATCCATATCCATATCCATATCCATATCCATATCCATATCCATATCCATATCCATATCCATATCCATATCCATATCCATATCCATATCCATATCCATATCCATATCCATATCCATATCCATATCCATATCCATATCCATATCCATATCCATATCCATATCCATATCCATATCCATATCCATATCCATATCCATATCCATATCCATATCCATATCCATATCCATATCCATATCCATATCCATATCCATATCCATATCCATATCCATATCCATATCCATATCCATATCCATATCCATATCCATATCCATATCCATATCCATATCCATATCCATATCCATATCCATATCCATATCCATATCCATATCCATATCCATATCCATATCCATATCCATATCCATATCCATATCCATATCCATATCCATATCCATATCCATATCCATATCCATATCCATATCCATATCCATATCCATATCCATATCCATATCCATATCGATGTTCATATACTTATCCTTATCCTTATCCTTATCTATATCGTTATTCTTATCCTCATCCTTATCCTTATCCATATTTATATCTAACTCTTCTTCGCTTCCATTTCAGATTCTTTCCGAGCATCAAGAGCATCACGGAGCTGTCGCAGAGCTCGAACATGCGCTTCATGCAGTTCCGGGCGCACGACAAGTACGCGCTGCACCTGAGCAAAATGGAGAAGGTCGGTAACAATGGGGGCCCCGGGGCGTATGTGTGCGCTGCAGTTGTCATTGGTTAATTTGTCGCTCACTTAATTGCAGCGCGAGAAGGAGCGCGGTTCGCATATCTCATACATGTTTCGCCTGCCCTTCGCCGCCGGCGCGGTCTTCAGTGCCTCGATGCTGGACACGCTGCTCTACCAGGCCTTCGTCAAGGACTATGTGATTACGTTCGTGCGCCTGCTGCTGGGCATTGATCAGGCGCCAGGCAGTGGCTTCCTGACATCGGTAAGTCAGAGTAGGAAATTGACTTTCTCCAGGACTCACTCTGTCTGCCACACACAGATGCGCATTACCAAGGACGATATGTGGATACGCACCTATGGACGCTTGTATCAGAAACTCTGCTCGACCACCTGCGAAATACCGATTGGCATCTATCGCACACAGGACACCTCAAATGCGGACACCTCACATGTGAGTAACTCGCCGGTCGAGAGATGGGGACCCTTCTCCGCCTTCAGCAGGCATTGTGTGCGCTTGCGTCCATCGGTGAGTCCAAAACAAATGCAGCAAAAAAAATAAAAATAAAAAGAAAAAAGAAAAGAAAAAGAAAATCAGAATCGAACAAAGTTTACTTTCAACCTTTTGGGCCAACCCTTTTGCCAATCCGATTGGCCGCACCAACTAAACTAACCAAAACTAAAAAAAAAACCAACAAAATTTGTTCTGCCTTCAACTTATCACACCGAAACTCACACCACTCACACAGCCTGTCTCTCTTTCTCTCTGTCTGTCTCTAACTAACTCTGTCTCTTGCTCACAAATTAGGTATACAAAAAAGTAAAATAAAATAAAAATAAAAGAAAAAGAAATTTATTTAAATTTTATTTAATATATTATTTTTAATTAATATTAATTAGCGGGCATTAATTTATGTTTTATTTACTGTTTTTATTTGTTAATTGTGTTTCGTCCATTAAGTTTAAGTTTTATTTTAAGTCACACGCTTACGCTTCGATACTAACTGCATTTGAGACAAGTCTGCGCCAATAAAAAAAAAATAAACTTCATTTGCATATTTTACTCAATATATATATCTATATATCCTATATCTACTTATAAGTAATCGTATATACTATACTACTACAGAAACTCTCTTTTTCTCGATTATTACTTGAACTTGCGAACGTAATGGCAAAGCTAAAAGAACTTTTAACAATTATCTCAATTAACGTAACTTTGACTCGCTTACCAAAGATCTAGAGTTTTGTTTCCTCATATGCTTAGCCGAATACAGAAACCCCACTCTCTCTCTCTCTCTCTCTCTCTCTCTCTAACAAGCATAGCGTGCTGATTTAGCATCAATTGTGTAAAAAATGTCCCCCTTTGATTTTGTATATAAACCAAGAAAACTTTCGTAGTTGATTTTATATTTTATTCTATATTTTGTATTCAATCAGCCAGTCGAAAGTTTTTTCCACCATTTTTATAGCTCATCTTTTGCCTACTCCTTAAAACATACACACATTAGCTAAAAATAAATGAAATGAAATGAAATGGAAGAAAATGATAACCCAAGACAGCCCCCACTTTTCCCATAAATTTGCGAAAATATTACTCATACGACCCATTTGTCGAAATGTTGAAATGAAAATAAACTAATTTGCGTTTGTATTGGACTTGACCAGCTATTGAATATACGCACACGCACGCAGTGAGTCACATATATTATTCAAACTAGTCAAAAAAGGACAATCTAAAAATAAGAACAAACAAAAAAACATATACTAAAAATATACCGAAAAACATCAAAAATAAAATCAATTAAAAATAAACTACATTTCTCATACTCAACTCTCACAACTGCCTGCCTGCCTCATCAGCCGTAGCATTTTCTATGGCCATTCTTGTGTTTGTTCTATGTGTGTGTGTGAGTCTGCCTGAGTGTGTGTGTGTGTGTGTGTATGTATGTAGATATATAGTACAGTTAGCTAGGAATTCGCTTGCATGACTCTGTTCTTCTCTCTGCTCGTTGTAAATTTTTTTTACATTTCCGTTTTTCTTTTTAATTAATTTTTTTTGCATGCAGTCCTTTAATTAGCTGATTGCATTTGCTTGTTGTGCGTCCTGCACGCCAGGACAATAGCTGGCCACGAAAAAAAAAAAGAAAAACATTATCTATAGGCGTTTCAGTACACCTTAACCAACCCCCACTCAAGCACCGTGTGTTGCCTGTGCTCTGCCGTAGCTGCTGTTCTGTGGTTTTATATATTTATTTATTATTTATAACATTTGCAAAATAGCATATTATAGGATACCCTTGCTCACGGTCTTGGATAATCCTTGTTTAGTTCTTGATTTCGTTGATCATAGTTATTGTTAGGCTACATATTGGTTTCTGCAAAGCTAAGCTAAGCGAAAAGGTTTAAAAGAAAAGCTGATACTGAAAATATTTTTATAAATATTTAAAATAAATAAAGTAATGACAACAAATTAAATTAAAATAAAACAAATCAAGTCATTATAATAAAATTTCATTAGTTGAACTAAATTGAACACTTCAAATAAAAGGTTATTTAGCTAGCTATAAATGCAGCTGCAGGCTTCACATAAATGTTTCTAAAATATATATGAAGTAACAAAAAATAATAATATAATAAATAAATAATAATAATAATGAATAATATAATTATTTATTATATATATGTTTTAATTAATATTAATAATAACATTAATATTATAGGAAAAAGTATTTATAATTTTTTAAACTTATTTTTAGGCTGCAGAAAAAATATTTAAATAAATTCTGCTTCAGATAAAAATTAACTTAATGCTTTAAAATATTTTAAAAATATATAACTATGCCTTAAATATTTTTAAAATAAAATAAAAAAAAAACTTTTCAATTTTTTAAATATTTTTAAAATATTAACAAAATCCTTTTCTATTAAAATAAAATTATAATACAAATATTTAGTTCCAAAACATTTTACCCATATTTTAAAAAATATCTCTGTTTTTTAAGTAGGGCATTCAAACCTCATTCTATTCCCCATGCCCACAATTTGACTGCTTTCATTTGCAAAAACAAAATAAATAAATAAACACGAAGCAAAAAGCCCACAAAACGTGTCGAAATGTTCATTAAAAATGTTTAGCTTGATTAAAAAATCGATAGAAATTAGCGGGGCGACAGGTCGACTATGAAATGCGAGCCACAAAGCACGAAATAGGAGAATACTAGAAACCATTTCATTTAGCATATTAATTAGATTTTTAATTGACTTTTCTATCATTTCGTTGCGAATAATTTCAGCAAGCGCTTGCCGAGCACCTTTCTCCGACCAATAGTTTTTATGAGTTTGTTTCGATGCTTTTTCGATTGATTTGATTAAACGAAAAATTGATTACGAACATGTTTTGGCTTTTAGTTAACAATTTATTCGGCATGACTAACAAACACACACACATTAAATGTTACCTTGTTTTTTGTACACACACACGCACACGCACACACCTACACACTCACTTATACATATATAAAGATACCATCGTTAACATTAAATGAGCATAAAGCCCAACATATATATATATATATATATATATATATATATATAAAGATAAACATCATTCATGCATAAAATTGAAACAATCTGCCATTTCAATTAAAAATCAATTAAATATGTAAATCATTTTGTGTTTAACCGAAAAATCCATTGAAATTTGCATACCAAAAACCATCTCGACCCAAAAACAAATTCCATGCACAGTATGATGAGGAGACTGGCACGCCCGACTCCACCAAGGATAGCACGGAAATGCTGCGAGGTGTTACATATCGTCCGCCGACAGCGGGCAGTGGTGGTGGTGGTAGTGGTGGCGGTGGTGGTGCAGCTGGTGGTGGTGGTTCGGCCAGTTACCGGCCGCGCCAGAAGTCATCCAACTGCCTGGGCGGCTGTTCGGAGCGTAAAGGATCATCCGTAAGTAAACTCATTTCAAGTCAAGTCAACAACAACAACAACAAAAAAAAACACCCACACACACATACAGGTATCCGAATTGTAGGCGTGGCGCGAGGTAGGTGAGTTTTAGTTTTTGTTCTTGGTTCTTGAACGCTTTGACGCATGCTGTTGGTGATGGATGCCACAAACTGAGTATATATCTAAGAAAACACTATCATAGCACACACATACATTAACAAATACACACACACATACATAATTGTGTACCTAACAAATTGAAGAAATTAACTATTTATATTTATATTTCTATTTATTTATTTGCTGTGCTAAAACATCTCTTGCAGTATTCCATCAATTTGGCAGACGAGGCGCGCGATAATCACGCCCAGCAAATCGAGCGAGCCGAAATCGCTAATTTGGTGCGCAGTCGCATGGAATCGCTGAATCTGCCGACCATCGACTACGACGATGTCAGCGAGAAGCGCAATCATTTGTCCTATGTGATAATCAATCCAAGCTGTGATCTTAAGCTGGAGGAGGGCGATCTGATGTGAGTATGAGTTAAGAGATTTAGTTGAAAATAAATATTAATAAAAAAATATAAGAAAAATTAATATTTAAAAAATTCTATTTAAAAATAAATTTTACAAAAATTTTATTAACAAAATTTTAAATTAAAATTTTTAATAATTGAATAATAATCAATTTAAATTGACTTTATTTATTTAAATTGAATATTTATTTCCTGGGCAGCAGAAAGAGAAAAAAAAACAAAAATGTTAATTGGCAAAATTCTAAAAAAAAATTATTATTTTTAAAATCTTGTTTTTGAATATTAAAAAAATAAAATATTAATCAAAAATATATAAAAAAAAATATATATAAAAATATATATAAAAATATACAAAAATACATAAAAAAATGTATAAAAAATATTTAAATAAGATAAATAAAAAATAATATACTTATAAAATTTATAACAATTCTTAAAAAATAATTTTAATAAATTTTAAGTAGTTGAATTAATAAAAATTTAAAAATAATTTTTAACAATTATTTTAATAAATAATATAAATATAGATATTTAAACAATATTTTTTAGATATTTTTTAGCAATTATTAAATATATTTAAAGCCCCCTTTAATATATTTAATCCCCCTTTCCACTCAATTTCTTTTTGAAACTCTCATTCGCAGCTATTTGGTGCGGCCCTCGCCGTTCTCGGCGCAAAAGACCTTCGAGCGGCACAACTCGCGCCGCAAATCGAACATTTCGTTCTGTTCGAACATCAACTTGGGCGCCACTTGCGGCCCACAAATGCCAAATATGAGCAACACCGCCGTCGGAGCTGGTTCGCGACGCGGCTCCGGCATCGCCGGTTTGAACCCGATGCAAATGCAGAGCGTTCAAACATTGGCCGGGTATGGATCATCGCAGCGCTGTACGCCCCCGATGCAGCAAATTAAATCGAATTCTCTTTCTCTACCCGACAGTCCGACGGTGGTTGGCTCGCAGCGCGGCAGGAGTAACTCATTGCGGGTTGGCTATTATTCTCTCTATCCACATCCTCCCACCTCTCTCTTTCTATCTCTCTCTCTCTATCTCTATCTCACTCACTCACTGCCTCACACGATTTCCACTTTCACGTTAAACGACACTCCAAAATAACCTCCTGCATTCGTGTTCACAACTTTATCCTAGATAAATATGTATTTATCAGCTGACAGAGTTGCTAAGTGGCTTAAATCCCAAAATCATAATACAGAGCAGTACAACTCTCTCAACATATAAATACATAGCCTATCTGCCACATATACAACATATTTATCATTCAAATATCTTTGCAGCAAAGCTAGAGAAGAACATTTTTCCGTATTTAAATTTGTTAGCTGGAAATTATTAACATCAAACATCAAACGTAGGCAGTAAAATACTTAGTTCATTTGCCCCAATTTTGAAGCTTTTCGTGGGAATCAAATTAGCATGAAATCATGCAATAAAGACTAGAAAAAGCTCTTCCTATCATTTTCCTTTGTTTTCTTAAAGTTCGAACAATATTTTTACAGACATTCCTGTCTGTCAGAATTATTAAAACTTTGAATTTATTTTTGCATAAATAAAAATAAAATAAAAAAAAATTTTAAAGTTCTATTTTTAGTTATTTATATTGCATAAATTACAAAAATCTATTTTTAACAATGCAGAGTGGACAGTTTTTTATTTTTTAGAAATGTAAATTTAATATTATAGATTTTTTTTGTAAATTTAAAACTAAATTTAATGAAGGATAGAAATATTTTGTAAGCTTTAAAAATGATTTTTGAAGAGGGAGAAATATTTTCTAAATTTTACTGCTTGCAAAAATAGTAAAAATAATATATTCAATATTTAAATATATAAAAAAAATTCGTATAATATATAAATCAAAATTAAAATAAATTAAATTAGAAATTAAGCTCCGCTATCAATTTTTAAAGATTTTTTTTAGATTTTGTATATTAATTTCAAGAATATTAATTTCTTAAGAGAAACTAGGCAATTTAGTTAGGGAAAGTATGAAGGATATATATTATTAAAGTACAGTAATTTAAGACCTTTAAGGATAAGCTCAGCTCACATTCCTAAACTGCTGCAAGGGTATTTAACACTTCGGCAAGCCGAAAATTGAATTTTACTTTATCGAATTGGCTGACATGACACCTAGACTTGAGCAAAACTTAAACACAGTTGTTGTATGAAGAAGCACAATGTTAAATGCAACTATGCTCACACACACACACACATGCACACACACACACACACGTACACGTAAAGCATCAAAATTTGGTTGCATTTCGTTTATGAAAGACTCGCAAAATCCATATCACAAAACTGAAGCGTTCCAAAAAGCCGCAGCAGCCAGACCAACATCAGCAACAACTACAACAACAACAACTATGTTATCAGCAACAACAACAACAACAACAAGCAACCAGTTCAGCAACCATTCCATAACCATAAAGCACGCACGCAACGGATATGTCCACATCACGTTTCCGTTTCCGTTAACTCGAGTTGGTTTTGCACCCGCAACAAGAAATAGCGAAACGAAATAATAACAATAATAATCATCATAATAATAATAATAATGTTAATATAATAAGCCAATGCAAACAATTTAATCAGCAAGCGTGCGGCACGGATTTCACCTCAATGTGTGTTTAGGCCAACAACAAAAAAAAGAGCGAATTTCTTGTAGCCAATTTGTATTGTGTAATTCGTGTGTTTTGTGTGTTCTCGTATTTTGTTTTGGCCATTTGGCCTGTTATCGCTAATCTCTAATCTGGTCTCTGCCTTTTGGATGTGTCCAATGCCTTGCTCTACTTACAGATCGATAACGATATCCTGCTGCGTCGCTCGTCCTCGCTGCGGCAGGGTCTGCCCAGCGTTGGGGTTAGCCATGGCCGGCGCAAGTCCTCGCTGGAGGAGATCGGCATCAGTCACTTCACCACACTCATGCAGGCCACCAATCACAGCAATCCCATCAAGATATCACTCAATGGCAGCATTGGCATGGAGGTACAAGACTCTAATTATCCTTTCATAAGGCAATTCCTATCTAACTTCTCTCTCTCTCTCTAGAACCAAATCTCTTTGCAAGTCACACCGCCCGAGGAGCCCACGCCCATGCTGGGCGTGCCGTGTGTTTTGGGCGGCGGTGGTGTCGGCGGCATTAATCCTTCGGCACTTGGCGGCAGCTCTGGCGGCGGCGGTGGTGGGGGCAGCAGCAGCGGCATGCTGGGCGCCAGCTCCTCACTGGCCATAAATACCGCAGATCTGGGGCCCGGGCCGAGCACCTCGTCGGGCGCGTCGCTGCAGGCGCAGGACTCGCTGCCGCAGTCGTCGCAGGCTCCTTCGCCGCAGCACTTGCAGGGCACGATTGTATGATACAACCTGATGTGGGGTCGCCGACTCCGCTCGTCCATGTCCAAGAACAAATGGATATAGAATTCGGCCAGCACACACAGACGTCGAGATAAGTTCTGAAGAGGCAACCACTGCTTCTGCTTACTATAAGGTCAAGCTGCTTAACCCTAAAGAAACAGAAAACAAAAAAACGAGTATAAAACCTAAAATCGAAAATCCAAAACTAATTATATAATCAAAAGGCGTAGAGATGAGCGCGTGCCGATATATCGTGACACGCATTATTTTATTTATTTATGGGAAAAAGTCTTTCCTACATGAAAATGTAAGTTTTTGATTTGATTATTATTAATATTTTTTATTGTTGTAATTTTTTTATTAAATAAGATTTTATTCTCATAACTAACATGTTCAGATTTTACTATTAAAATTATTATTTTTATATTTAAATATATTTTTTTTATATTCAAATTTTTTTTTAATTTTAAAATAATTTTTGTTAAATTAATTTTATTTTTAATTTATTTGATTTTATTTTTTATTTATAATTCAAATCCAATTTTTATTTATATATATAATTTTTTTTTATATTTAAATATTTATACATATATATATATTTTTGTAATTTAAATATTTTTTAAATATTAAATAAATTTATTGCATATTAATTTTTTTTTTAATAAATTTTTATATAATTTTTTTATATTTAAAAATGTATATATATATATATGTTATATATTGTTTTTTTAATTTAAATATTTTTTAAATATTAAATTATATAATTTTTTTTATATTTAAAAATGTATATATATATATATGTATATAGTTTTTTTTTAATTTAAATATTTTTTAAATATTAAATAAATGTATTGCAAATTAATTTTTTTACTAAATTTTTGTTAGTGAATTTATTTATAATAAATTATATCAATTTCATAATATTAAAATATATCTGCTATGTTCTATCATTATTATTATATTTAACATTTATTATCATTATCTTTAATATTGTTTTTTTTTTTTATTATTTTTACTTATTATGATTATAATTATATACAATTTTTTTAATATTAAATACACCTCTCTCAATTGCTCATCTCTAAGTATTGTGTATTAAGAACCCAGCCCACCCAAAAGCAGCCTGTGCCGTGTCTGTGTTGTGTGCGTGTCGCAGCTAATGAAATTGAATCTAGTATTGATCCCTAGCGGGGAGTTCAGTTCCCCTTCATCCTCCCACTGAGTTGGCTTGATGTGGATGTGTTTTATGATTTCGCTTATAGGCAAACTACAACTTAAGTATATGAGTAGCAATAAATTAGATTCGAAATTCGGTATGCTTTATTCAAGAAGTGTGCAACAAGTGTGTTTTGGGAACAACAAAGTAGTTAAACTATTGGCATGAATGGAATGGTACATATATACTCGTACCACTTTAGCTAGCTGTAAATAGTATCGTGCATCAAGATGTGTTAGCTGCTAATGCATTCTATATAGTTATGTAAGCACATTCAGATTCATTTCTAGCATATCTCGCTCTAATGCAAATTAGCTGCCCCATAACAAGAGGCTCAAAACCAAAAAACAAATAAATTAAATACAAAAAAAATATTTAAAATAATTTAAACAGCTTTTTTAGTAGCCCTAGAAACTATGTATATACGATAGTTGTAAGCGATAGTTGTAGTTGAGATTTGTTCATGATTTTTATTCTCGATCAATTTGAAGATTTCGTAGACAGTGCGCACAGCTACTTCCTTAGGTTTCATATGTTGCACAGAATTCGTTCTTTCGCTAAAATACAAAAATTAAAAAAAAAAACTATTTTTTACTATAAGAAAGGTGCTATCGATGTTTTGTACCGCAATTTTCTTTCAATTCATACAAAAAATTAAATTATAAAAAACAACTTTTTAATAACGGTTTTCAGAACATAAAGAAACAGGCTTTGGTATACTCTAATGCTTTACAAAGAATAAACATATAACAAAAAAAAAATATTTTAAAATTAAAAACAAAAAAAAAAACGAGAAACTATGCTATGTAGTTGCTGTAAATATTAGTTGTTAAGATGGTAGCATTCAAGGAACTGCATACAAACTATTAGAACTACTACGCAAAACAACAGAAATTAGTCAATAAAGTTTATGAATATATATAGTCGATAGTCTATAATCGATAGTCGATAGGCGATAGTCATTAAGCACTTAGTTCGGCTTTGGGGGCCGTGCTCAAAGCCTAAGCCTATAGCTTATAAACGAAACTGTACCAAATTCAATGAGCTATACACACATTCCAAAAGATCAACCAAATATATATCTATATATCTTAACTGTCGATTGGCACTTTCAAAACCAAAACCCAGACACGTCCCCAGCAACAGGGAAAATTTATTAATTAGCCTTTAGCTAAAGCATACAAATGTACCTACACTTCACACACACACACACATCCACAAGTATATATACACCTATATATATATACATATATATATACATATTCATGAACCTTAAGATATATACATAGAGCACAAAACAATTTTATACTAAGTGAATTTTACTCGGTTCCAGTTTGAAATGACGCTGAACCATGCATTCCAGTGTCTCAAGAACCTATGCGACCTACGCGCGCCTAGATAAGCCTAGCACACACAATAACAAAACAAACAACAACAGAAAAATCCCAAAAAAATAAATATAGCATCTATATATAATTATATATATATATTTAGTACTAGGTATTCTATTAGCAGTCACTAAATTAGAAATTAGTAAATGTCTCAATGTACAAAAAGCAAAAAGATGGCAATGCCTACAACAATTAGTTATCAAAGAACCACAAACAACAACAACAACAACTAAACAAAAACCAAATGTACTTACTATATTTAATTGATAATTGAGTGCTCTTCGCAGCACATTACAAGTTTAGATCATACAACTTTGCTGTAATATTTAAATGTGCTCTTTAAGGCACTCGAGAAAAACCTAAAACATGACAAGAAAAACTCACAATAAATTCAAAATATATAGTTGATGAAAACTGAACAGACTTGTTGGTACAGCTACAGCTGGGCGGGAATTGGAAATTTTATAATATAAAAAATATATAATTTTATTTTGGAATGAATTGACTATTTTATGAGAAATATTATAATACAATTTTAAGTTTTTTTTAATACATTATAATACAATTTAAATTTTAAAAATTAACTATAATTTGTATGCAAACAAATTTTAATTGATTTTCATTTTATATTAAATATTTTTTATACTTTAATGTTTAATTTTTTATTAATATAAAATAATAATAATATATATTGGTAGATTTATTTTTTTTTTTAAATATTAATACATATATTATTTAATATCAAAATTTCCAATTTAATTTAATGTTAAAATGAAGTTTTTTTATTAAAAAAAATTAAGTTATATATATATATATTTTTTTATCAATATAAAGTAATGCAAAATATATATTATTTAGTACAATTATTTTTAAAAACTCGTATTATATTGTTTTTAATTAATTTATTTAATTATTTTTATTTATGGTTTTTTTTTTTAATATTAATACATATATTATTTAATTTCAAAATTTTCAATTTAAATTAATTTTTAAAATAAATATATTTTTATTAAAAAATTAAATTATTTATATATTTTTTTTATCAATATAAATTAATGCAAAATATATATTATTTAGTATAATTATTTTTAAAAATTCGTATTATATTGTTTTTAATTAATTTATTTAATTATTTTTATTTTTGGCTCACTATATATATTTCTACTTTTGTCTGCTTATTTTATTTAATATTAAGAGCAAAAAAAAAGAGCAAACAAAACAGGCCTCTTTGCGTGCAACTCTGTCTCCCTGGCACTTACATTACGAACAACATAACTTAGCAGGCGTCAAACGGCAGCTGCTGCTCATACTTAAACGAACTCACTGCTCACCCAGTGCTCACCCTCTGCTCACCCGCTGCTCATCCACTGCTCACCCACTGCTCGCCCACCGATCGAGCCGGCAAAATAACTCAGCAACAGGTCGATGAGCAGAGTTCGAGTTGGAGTTCGAGTGGTTGGCTCGCCCTATATAAAGGCGAGCCTGCAGCAAGGCTGCTTCAGTCGGATGCCTGATCTCCTAGTGGACAGTCGAGCAGTGGACCTTCTCCTCTTCTTCAGTGTGTGGTAAGTGTTTGAATAGTTAATAATATTAAGCAAACTATTGTAATAGTTATATGCATTGTTTTAAGAAATTGTTTAAATAATATTTGTAAATAGTCTTTATGTTAAATATATATAAATATTGTTTTAGACATTTCTATATATACATGTGTATTTATATATATTTATTTTAATTTCAATTTAAATTTATTTGGTTTAAGTTATTGTTAAGAGTAAGCGTTCTTCGCTCAGCAATGCTGCTTCGTTCTTATGGGCGTAAGAGTGTACGAGGTTAAGAGCTCAGGAGCGTAATATAGTTACGTAAGAGCGCAATTACGTAAGAGCCAAGTAACGTTATTTCGTATGAGGGTTGGAGTGAAGAAGCGTAATACCACTTAATAACGTAAGAGCTAAATGACGTAAGAAGTCAATTACGTAAGAGCAAAGGAGCGTAATAGCCTCATAGGGTCCGTATGACAATATCAGTAAGAATAAACTTGCCTCACTTCAGGTTTCTAAAGGAGAGATTTTCTACTCTGAAAGTTATAAACCTCCTCTTTGAATACTGCCCACTGCAATAATTGAAGACAGTCAAGTAGATCTATTTATTTATATATATTATTTATTAGATTGAGTAGCTTTACAAAAGATGGCACACACATTAGTTTGATTTGCTTTACGAGTTAATATTGTTTGCTTTGCTTTGGTACGTGATCTTCAATTTTCTTAGTTCATAGATTCCATTGTTGTGCGTATACAAAAATAATTTTCCTTTCCATTTTATAAGTTATTTCTTTCTTTTCTTCTTTTCTTTTCTTTTCTTTTCTCTTTTTTTTGGTTTTTAACTAATTTAGTTGTTGGCCCTGTCGCGGGTCGCTTCAGTTGCGCGGCGCTGCAAAGTCGTAGGGCGTGGGCACGGTGCAGCCGGTGGAGGCGCTGGTGCATTTGCAGCTCTTGCCGGAGGGCGCCTTCCGGTTGACCAGGCAGAGGCGTGAGTCCGTGCAGCCGCCATTGTTGATCTGGCACTGGCTGGAGTACTGCGGGCAGTTCTGCTCCACGGCCGTCATGCCGTACAGCTTGTGGCTGCCGAAGAAGGTCGTCTGTATGGGCTTCTGGCGCACGCCCTCGCTGTCCACGCTCTCCAGCTTCTTGCTGCGAAAGAAAAAGAAGAGAAAACCTAAGAGAATCTGCCCACTAGAGAACTCTTTCCGCCACCTACGTTGTCCAGTCGGTCCAGTAGAATTGATCGTGCGTATAGGTCAGGCCGAACGGATAGGACAGCTCCTGGGATATGGTGCGCGTCTGACGGCTCTGTGCGCTGATGCACTCCACCTTCCGGGTGCCCGCATCCGCATAGCACAGCTCGCCGCTGTGCTCCACCACGACCAGGGAATTGGGCAGCTTGACGGCGTCGGCGCCCAGCAGCAGCTCGCGGCCAGTGCCATCCAGATCGGAGTACTCTATCTTGGGGTTCGAGCGATCCCAGTCGGACCAGTAGAGCTTTCTGCAAAGCAAGATGAAGATGGAGATAAGCAAAGGCATCTAGTAGCTATCTAGCTCGACTCACTCTCTGTAGGGATCCACAGCAATGCCACGTGGATTCACCAGATCCTTGTTGATGATGACAGCGCGCAGCGTGGGATCATCCAGGCTGGCCACCTCAATGGTGTCCTTCTCCGAGTCCGTCCAGTACAGGCGACGCGAGATGACATCAATGGCAATCCCCTCCGGGGACTCAATGTCTGCAAAGGATGTGATGAATGGACATTTGCCCATATACCCAAAGGATCAGTCGACTTACCCGTGCTGATGAAGACGCGCTCATCGGTGCCATCGTATTTGGAGCTGATGATCTTCCTGGCCGATATATCGCCCCAGTAGATGCGTCCCTCCACGCAGTCCTTGTCCAAGCCAATGGCCATCGAGGCGACCTTAATGGGCTGCACGTTGCGTCCATTCAGGGGCACACGCACCAGGACGACGCCCTGGCTGACAATCAGGAAGTTTGAATCGTGTTGTTGGCGCTCCAAGCACACGGAGCCATTGCCATAGAAACCTGCAGGGGGATTTATGATGGTTAAATAGGTGAGTTTTGAAGTAATTAAGAGTAATTACTTAAGTAATTATAGATAATTAAAGTAATTAAATGCTGAAAATGCTGTATATTATATTATTTTCACTAATTACAAACTATTATTTGTGTGACTTCAATAAATCGAAGTAATTAAAAGTAATTATATATAAAACATAAGTAATTTGATGGTAATTACAAAAATTAACATATAAATTAATAGTAATACATAATAATAATTATAAAAATATAAGTAATTACTAGTAATTACTAAAAAGTAATTAAAAGTAATTAAGAGAAATTAAAAGTAATTACTAGTAACTATAAGTAATTGCTCTAAGTTATAAGTAATTGAAAGTTATTCATGGTAATTACAAGAAATAAAAAGTAATTAATAGTAATTAGTAGTAAATATTCTCTTAATTTTAAGTAATTTCTCTATCAAACTCTTATCAAATTGCATTTAAAATATTTTTCCCCAAAATACTGAAGTAAACTTCAAAGTTAAGCTTGCTTTGCCTCACAATTCACGCAGATACAGTTGGCATTGATTTTACGTGTCGTTTATAATACAGCCTTCAACACATATCGCATCCTACAAAAATTCCTAACTAAATTAGAAGTCGTAAATATTTTTTGGTGAAAAAAAGTACAAAGCTAAACGAGATGCGTCCCGTGCAAAGTATGATAGCGAAAGTGTCGAGGATTGCGAGTGCGACAGCCGAGTTCGGCCAGCCAGCTGCCTCGCTGCTGAGGGGCAAGACAACGCTGTGGTCGCTGCGCCAGCAGCAGCGCCGTCAACTGCAGAAGGCGGAGCAATTCCGCCGCAAGACCACCACGCTGCAGTCCATGCGCGAGTTCTTCATGCATCCCCTCACCTGGGATCGCAACAATGGGTATCTGAACGTGGTGCTGGCGCTGGCGATCTTCACCTTCGTATTCATCAACTCGTGCACACCCTGCCCCGAGGACCGTATCCCGAACCGCAAGAAGACGGACGAGTAGAACACCACTCACCTGGATTGCAGACACAGACCAGACCCGAGTTCGTCGAGTGGCACTTGGCGTTCATGTCACACATGGTCGGATTGCTCAAGCAGTTCTGCTCCTCGATGCACACGTAGCCGTCCCCGCGGTATCCAGCATTGCACTGGCACGTATAGTTGGCGGGATCCCTGAAGGAAGACACGAATAATGTTTGCAATAAATCTCTCTCTCTCTCTCTCTCACTCTGGCCGGCTGGCTGACTTACTCGGTGGGCTCGCAGGTGGCGTGTATGCCGCAGTTGTTGCGCAAGTTGCAGGGTATCGGAAAGCTGGTACAGCCGGCCAGAGCGTCGCCCTGGTAGCCATCGATGCAGTCGCAGTACTGCACGCTCTGTGCCACATCCCACTTGCAAATGGCATTCGAACCGCAGTAGACCGCACCGCAACGGCCCGTGGGCACACAGCGATCGCTCACGTCCCGCTCGTAGCCGGCGTTGCACTGGCAGACGCCGCCATCGCAGTAGGCGTTCTCGCCGCACTGCTCAGCTGCCTGGCACTCCGGCGCCAGCTGGCAGTTGTGGCCGTCGCCCTGGTAGCCGCGCTGGCAGACGCACTCCGACTTGCCCAGCTGATCGTTGTAGCCGCAGCTGGCATGCGCATCACATATATCCGGTCGCTACGGGAATCAAAATATATATATATACAGAGAGAGTGTGAGAGAGAGAGAGAGAGGGATCGGGGCAGCTGCTTACAATCGCACAGGAGTCCTCGATGGGGTCGCAATTGTAGCCGTCGCCGCTGTAGCCCTCATTGCAGGTGCAGATGTGGCGCAGCTGATTCTCCCACCAGGCGCAGCGGGCATTGATGTGGCAGTTGGAGTCCACGTCGCAGGGCAGCAGATCCTCGCTGTTGTCCACCTCATAGCCGCCGGCAAAGCGGCACGTGCGGCTCTCCTCGCTCAGCTCGTAGCCCTCGGGGCAGGTGCAGTCGCCCAGTATGTTGCATCTCGGCTCCACCTCGTGGTCGTCCAGCAGTATGGGCACGCAGCGTCCGTGCTCGAACACCTCGTCGTGCCCGCAGATATTCGCGCAGCTGTAGCCATCGCCGGAGAAGCCCTCGCGACAGCTGCAACGCCCCTCGTAGCAGTCGGCGTCGGGCGAGCAGCTCTGCAAGCAGCCAGCCGAAAGATAAAAAGAATTTTCCAGTTTAATATTGTGAACCAGGAACGATTTCAGGGACGAGCATTCCTCCTTCCAGACAAACGAAAATTGCAAGCACCAAAAACCGAACCGCAAAATCCATTTGTAAAGTGATCAACTCAAGGCCAAAAACTCGCAATACTTTTAAAAATGTTCAAAAGTGCCATAAAAGTATTCATTTCAGGTAGTTAACAAGAAATTGACGAACTTTTTCATTGAGGGACTTTTGAGCTTGAGGCTTTCAGTCGAAACTATGAAGATCATCTTTTGAGATCATCTTCTATTTGAGGTATTGTTCTATTTAGATATTTTTTCTATAAGCCCATTTTCCTCTAAGATAGTTCCTGAGATCATCTTTTCAAATAAGTTCTATTTCAATATTTTTCTATTAAGATACTTTTCCTTTCAGATAAGATACTTGTCTTTCGAGATACTTTTTTTAGACTCTTTTCTTTTAAGTCATTTTTCCTACAAAACAATTTTCCTTTAAGATACTTTTATTATAAGATACTTTTGAGATACTTTTCTTTCGAAATACTTTTCCTCTGAGACACTTTTCTTTATAGATACTTTTATTTGAGGATACTTTTCTCTTGAGATACTTTTCCTCTGAGACACTTTTCTTTTGAGATACTTTTATTTTATGATACTTTTCTTTTGATATATTTTTCCTTAAAGATCATTTTCTTTTTAGATACTTTTCTAATAAGAGATACATATAGTTTTTAAGATACTTTTTTTTTGAGATACTTTTCAATTAAAATATTTTCCTACTTCTACTTTTCGTTTAAGGGACTTCTCTTGAGATACTTTTCTTTTCCTTTGGTAGCACTACAAAGAAACCATAATATGACAAGAAAAAAAAACTCTAGTATCGCCAGTGCCCGACTAGCGGATACCTTAACCCCCAAGCAATGCTGCTATTGCAGTATTTTCCATATACGCATATCTATCACATATCAGCCATCATATCTAAGGCCACATCCGAGTCTATTCAATATAATCTTTTCACTCACATAGCACTCGTCCAGGTGTTGTCCGTTGTTCTGATCGGGTTGATAGTCGTTGCGCTCGTCCGGCTGCTCGGGTTGGGGTGGCTGTGGTCGCGGCTGCTGCTGCTGCTGGTCCTCCTCCGTCGGGTAGCCCTGCTGGCCATCGACAGATGGCTCGGATGGCGTGGAGTACTCAATGTTGTCCGCCGTATTGTTGCGCAGGCAGCTGTGGCCGTTGCCCTCGTAGCCGTCGATGCAGACGCAGCTGAAGCCGCCTTCGTTGTTCGAGCACAAGGCGTTCTCGTCGCAGAAGTGGGTGCCCAGAGCGCACTCGTCCACGTCGATGCAGATCTCGGCGCCGCGCTCGTCCACCTGGGCGGAGTAGCCGGGATGGCAGTCGCAGCGGTAGGTGTCCTCGTAGGGCACGCAGATGGCATTCTCGCCGCACTGGACGCTGCCGTCGGTGCAGGCGTTCGACTCGGCGTCGACTCCGATCTTGGTCAGGGCACTCGTGCGCAGCGCCTGATCCCGCTCGAAGTAGTCCAGGGTGATCTTCGATACCTTCTGGAGTACACTGCGATCCGTGGGATCGGCGTCATCATCCCGCAGGCAGCTGTCGTAGAGGATGCGCTGGTCCAGCTGGAAGCCAAGCACACGTCGCTCCTCGGCCAGGTCCAGTTGGTGGGACTGCAGCGAGTGCAGCTCGCCCGGACGCACAAAGCGATACTCGTCCGTGTAGTCGGGCAGATGCAGTGCCGCCTCGGCGGCCACGCGCGGCACCGAGCCCGTCACCTCGATCCTCACCGTGAGCTGATCCCAGTAGTTAAGACCCTCGAAGGTCTGATTGACCAGGAGCATCTCGCCGGACTCGAACTGCACGCGCGAGATATGGCGATAGTTGCCTCCCGTCAGCTGGTAGCCATTGGCCGCGCCATTCACGGACTTGGCGAAGAGCCAGCCCACGGTGGTCAGCAGGGGCAGGACCAGGCGCAGCTGGGCCGCCTGCTCCCCGCTGAGGGGATTGATGGTCGTGTAGATGCGGGCATCGGTGGTGACCACATAGGACTGCAGCTTGGCCTCCTCGCTGATGGGCTGGCCATTGAGCTGGCCGGAGAGGGAGCCAGTGACACGCATGGGCAGATCGTTGGCCAGGCAGGAGCGTCCGTTGCCATAGTATCCCGGCTCACAGACGCAGCAGTAGCCCTCGGCCTTGTCGTAGCACTGGGCATGGCTGTCGCACTGGTGGCCGTTGCCCGTGCAGCTCTGGGCCAGGGCGGGCGACTCGGTGCGCGTCTCGGCGTTGTTGGGCGCCAGCACGTTCTCGGTGGGCTCCAAGGGCGCCACCTGGTAGAGCCAGACGCCAGCCACGCCCAAGTTGGTGCTGTCGCTGAGGAAGCGAGCCTGAGGAATGGAAGAGTTTGACATTGATTTATCTGCCTTTTTCCTACTTTAAGCCTTTCCACTTACATTCTCCGATCCGGATCCGTTCAGATTGTAGTAGCGTCCGTCCTCCGCCACGAAGCCCGCCTGGGCGCGTATGTCGGGCAGCCCAAAGACGCCCGCCTCGCCCTGCAGCCAGTTGAGGCCGCCCTGCGGGTAGATGAACTGCACAAAGGTCTGCGAGTCGCCCACGATCAGCGCCACCTGGAAGGTGTTCAGCCTGTCCGTCTTGGAGTTGAAGTAGCCGACGTTGCGCCACGTGCCGACAATCAGCTGGCGCGCCTCGAACTCCGTCCAGTCGCTGTAGGCGTAGCGCACGAGCAGCTGGGCGCGATTGAGCAGCTGGGGATCCTTCGACTCGAAGAGCGAAATGGAGCTGTCGTCGTTGCTGTTGCTCGTGTCCACGTTCGAGTAGAAGGCCGCAATGGAGGGATACTCGAGCGGGAAGGGCTGGTTCAAGTACTCCGAGAACTCCACGTTAAATGTCAAAATGCCATTCGTGTTGATCTGCAAGGGAAGACGGCAACGAGATGCTCTTAAAGTGTGTTTAGCTAAGGGTAAGGGTAAGGGTAAGGGTTGGGGGTGGGCTCTACTAAGTGCATATGGCCTATCAATTAGCTCGTTTGTGAAGTGCCAACAGGGCACTTAGCATTTAACGGCCACTGCGCCTGCCGGAAACCAAACAAAAACAAATCATTAACAAGCGCGCCTCAATGATCATTAGAGAGAGTCTCTCTCTCTCGCTCTCTCTCTCTCTCTGCCATCCTCCCTCCCTGCCTGCCTCACTTTCTCTAATGACTTTTCTAAATTAGTGCTAGATAAATACTCAGTCCAGGCAACATTAGCCAGCTGCCTGCGCCACGCACTCCGCTCGGAATGCCAAATTCAATTTCAATTTCAATTTCTCCTCGATCTTTACACTTCCCAACTTCAATTGCACAACTTTGCGTATTTTTCTTGCAGCCATTTCGCCTAAATAAACAAATATACATTTTTCTTTTTTTCTTTTCTATCTTATTTTCGAAACTGGAGCACATGTGTGTGCCCAAAAAGCATAAAACGACTCTGTTTTGTGGCATAAAACAATTTTCAATTTTCTAACAAATTAGCAGCAGCAGCACGACCTGCCGCCGCGCAGCGGGCTGCCCGAATGTGTGGAAATATTTGCCAAAGCCACTTGAAATGCGGCTGAGAGGTTCAAGAGTCTGGCAGTTGAATTTATTCATATATTTCTTTAACAGCTCATTTATTTGGATTTATTATAAATGATTTATTTTATTTACTGTGAGAAATTTATGCTTTTGCTATGAATTTAATTTCTTAAATTTTGTTTATAAATTTAACAAAATTTATAATTTTTTTTTTTTTAATTTTCATTTTGTCTTGAGGTAAGTTGGCCGGCGCCTTGCAGTACTTAAATTTTTCTTCATTGTGCTATGCTTTGATTTAGTAAATGATTTACTAATAAAAAAAAATATTACATATAAAAATATATTTATAAATTTAATTTAACTTTTAAATATTTAAAAAAATATATAACATATTATAAATGAAATATATAGAGAATTAATAAATAAATAAATATATATTTAGCCAACAAACTAAAAAAAAAAAAAACTTGTATAAATAAAATATTTAAAAAATTTAAAAAAATAATATTAAATATATAAAAGTTTTTTTCTTCAATATTTTGGTTAAATACATATAATTATTTATTTATTCAATTTATTTTATATTTATTTATTATTTATTTATGTATTCAATATATTTTATATATATTTATTTTATATATTTATTGCTTTCATATATTTCATTTATAATTATTCAATATATTTTTATATATATTTTTATACATATATATATATTTTTTATATTTATTTATTTCAATCCAATTTAATTTATATAATTTTTCAAAAGTTTTAATACACTTTTATTGGCTTCTCAAGATGTTGATATATTTATGTAAAAACATATGCATATCTCAAATGCGTGTCAAATATTTTTTGTGCACTTTTACATGTAGAAAAAACCTTTTAAAATCTCCAAAAATTAAAACATATTTGTCTTGCATACTCCAAAATTTTTAAAGAAAACATTCTATATATGTTATTGATAAAATTCCTATTCTTTGAATTCTTCTTTGATTTTAAAATAAGTTCAACCTCAATTTTCCCGGTTTCATTTTCAGTTTTACTGTTTCGCTAATGCGTTTGATCTCGGCTATTTATAGCAGCTCGAAAGGGGTTTGATAATAATTAAATTGAATAATGCGATTTGGCTGGAAGGAAAGAGGCTTTTGGTTATTTCTGGTCAGAGGAATTCTCGAATATTTATGCATTTCTATGGCCATAATACAAATGCCGCACACAATTCTGTGCCGCGTGCTATTTTTCGACGTCAGACACATAAATTCAGTTAATTAACTAACAGAAATAGGCGACACTTTCGCTGCGAGGCGACGCGACGCGACGCGCCGCTAAGAGCACATCATAATTTTTCGACACTCAACAAGAAAACATCATTAAGAACAAGCATATAAAATGTGGAAAGGCCTACGTTGAGGTAATGTGTAATTTCAATACTCTAACTGTATTTAATATATATTTAATATGTATTTAAAAAATAGAGATTATTCAGGTGAAGCACAGATTGATATGAATTCAGTTTGCCAATAGAAATATTTAGGGAAAGTACAGCAATTAGAATATATTTTTTGTATGGAAAAAAATATTTTGTTCAATGTGGATTCTGCTTGCAATGCTTTATAAATATATACCAATAATTTATAATATATATAAAATTTAATGAATATTAGAGAGAACTTGACAAAAGCTTGACCAAAGTGCAATGACAGCGATAGACAGTAAGAGCGAGATAAAGAGTGAGCGAGAGGGCAGCTGATTTCACACATGTCACAGACACCTCAGTGACTAATAAATATAAAACAAAAATTTTTGAAAAATTCCCAATGGATTTTTATAAATATCGTAACGTTCATTCTTTATATTCTTCGACCAAACTGATCCATAAAAACATGTTTTTTTCTCTCTAAGTCCCTAAATCATATTGGTAAAAAAAGCTACAAATTTGATTGCTATGTTAGACGAGTTTAGAAACCTTTAAAAAAAACAAATATAAAGTTTAAAAATCTAATATAAATATAATTTCTCTCTATTTCTCATATTTGTAATAGATTTCATATATAAGACTTTAATTGAGCTCAGTATATGAATGATGAATTAAATCTTTAAGAAAGTTTAGAGGGAGAAAGCAGGCTTAAAAATTTAAAATATATTTATATATTTTTTTAATTTTTATTAGAAAAAATTTAGATAGAATAGGTTCAAATCGAAGCTAGCTCTTCATAGATATATATATTTATATTTATATATATTTAAAATAATAATAATAATAATAATATCATATTATATATAGATTTTGGCTAGTATACTATCATATTCAAAAACCTTCCTTATCAATCAAAGAATATTTAAATATTTCTTTAACTCACTCAAAATGTTTGATCATTTTCAAGCACCCTGCCTTAGAGTATTTCATAAAAAAAAGGCGGCTAAAAGTTTGGATGTGCGCCAAGGCGGGCTAGATCTGAATGTTGTAGCTAGAGCGGGAACATCAATGGGTTGACTTGTT
This sequence comes from Drosophila repleta, assembly GCA_018903745.1. Classification (NCBI taxonomy): domain Eukaryota; kingdom Metazoa; phylum Arthropoda; class Insecta; order Diptera; family Drosophilidae; genus Drosophila; species Drosophila repleta. The sequence continues at coordinate 7,256,753 of JAEIGN010000497.1, forward strand.
CGCTATTTATTGTAGCGTCTGTGCCTAAAAAAAGCAAGAAGGAAGACAAGAGAGGCACAAGAGTGCCATGGACCACCCTCAAGTGCGAAATGTATCTATCAGATACAAAAGTATCTTTGTGTTACTTTTACACAGATGTCGAAACGAGGCAGCGAAGGCTGTCATATTTTGCCCAAAATTAAAGTCGATTTCAATTCTCTATTGAACTATAAATACATAAAACGAGATCTTAGCGAAGTGGGCAAACTATTTGCATAATGCCTATTGATAGACAATTGGCTTGGGCTTATCGCTGCGCTCTTATCAGCCAGTTGAATGCAACAAATATAAATTCATTCAGCACAATTTCCAGAGCTACTTTGTGAGCAGCTACACATAAGATTCACATACATAAATATATATACTTACTATATAGTCTCGCTTATACTCACATAGATCTGTTCATATTTCTCGCCATAGAAGCCAATGGGCTGCTCCAATTGGAGCAGCGCCTGCTCGCTGTTGCCCTTGGCCAGGTACTGTATGCTACCGCTGCCCTCGACGTATTCGTACAGCTCCTGGGCGCGCAGGCTGTCCAGGTAGTTCTCGAACTGACCCCTGACCTGGCTCAGGCCAAGCAGCAGCAGCAGCAAAGGTAGCCACGATTTTTGATTAAAAGTTTTCATTGCAAAGTTTGAATTTGATTTGTATTTTTTTGGTATTTTTTTTACGATTTCTTAAGAAATTCTTAAATTAATATTTTTCTTCTTCTTTTATCTGTGCGTGTTTCACAATTTTGCGATCAGCATTTTCACACACTCAGGCACACACACACACACACACACGGAGACGCGCGCGTAGTGTTTGCTTCCAAAAATATCGAATTTAAAAATAACGAACCGGCAGACAACTGAGTATCTATCGCCTATATATATATATGTACTTTATATATATAATTATATGGAATTGTGTCTTGGAGCGCCTTGTCTCCTTTGTAGCTTTCGCTTCGCCTCGATGCTTTGGCCGAGCAAAGTGAACCGCACGCGTTGAAAACAAAATCTTGACTGAATCGCAGCTCTGCTCTGCGGAATGCTCTTCGGTTCGGTTCCACTGACCGTTAACACTTAACAGAGCTCTGCGAACGTCTGGAGTCTTAACAGCAGCCCGTCCGTTAACAGTGCCTGGAGTCTTCAGGCGCTGCCTAACATGCCATCCACAGGCAAATGCACTTGCTGTTAACTCGAAATGCACGCATCTAACAGCGAGCGAAAGTTAACAGAGCGGAGAGCAAAGAGCGAGAAAGAGCGCGCTCTGATCCAAATAGATCTAGATTTTATATAGACGATTTCGCTTACTTATTTATGACATTTCCCTCTAGCCGTTGACATTTATGTTCCACACGCATTAAGTTCGGGCATTTTTTTCGCAAATATTTTACAGCCAAAGAGTTGGGCAAATTACTCAGAAAAATTATAAATATAAACTGAGTGGAATTTTTTGTACAGAAAGGATTTTTTATAGACATTGAAATATCTTGTTGGGCAGGCTTTTGAGCTGATGAGGTTTTAATATGATAATATGAATATTTTGCGAATATAACTATGAGGAACCTATTTTTATTTATATAAAAAATATTTTTTTGTTTCTTTTTTTAAGGTCAGAAAATATTTTAAAAATTTAATTTTGATTTGTGTATATTTATAGACCTTTTTTATGAATTTTCTCTTCAAAGAAAATTGTTTATGTATTTTTCTGATATTTTTCCAATAACTGGAAAATGATTAAAATCTGTTGTTTTGTATATTTATTTGCAGGATTTGCTTACATTATTTTATAATATTTTTTACTGTATTTTTATGTGATACATATATATATATATATTTTTTAAGATCTTTTGCAATGCGTAGAAATTTATTTAAGTTTAATTTTTAATTTCATATATTTATTTTTTTATCTTTTTCTTTTCTGACATTTTTCAATATCTAAAAATTAATTTAAATTTATTTTTGACATTGAAAGTGAGAAGATCTAAAAATAATTTTTTTTTATGAATTTCCAACTATTTTTTTAAATTTTTAAATTATTTCAAATTATGAAAATTTTTAAATCCTATAAAAAATATTTTTTAAATAATTAAAAACCCCATTTAGCATAGCTACTCAGGCAATATCAAGCTTTGGTGATCTAATGCCAGGAAACCCAGCCCATTTAATGAGCTTAGGCATGCAGCTAGAGAACTATAATCATAAGATTCCCTACATATAGAGAGCTCCAACTCTCCCCTAGCTTAGAATTGCTCAATCTGGTAGGTGTGTTGTCGGGTTGTTTGCTTGATAGCCACAAGGTGGGGCGTTTTTAGGGTGACCCCAAAAATCGAGACGGGGCGATTTACGCGTTCCAATTCCGCTGAACTGAACTTCGGGCGAGGGCGGGCACGTGCCGCTCGATTGGACTCTGATCGCGCTCTATCCCTCTCCCTCTCTCTCACACTCACTCACTCCCTCTCTCTTCATGCCACCGTGAAGCGCCGCAAACGCAGTCCCTTTGCCACACACACACACACGCACTCTCCGCGCGCCCTGTAAAAATAAACAAAAAATGCAAAGTTCTGAGGCGCAGCGACAGAGCGTCTGTGCGTCTGTGACTCTGGCCTCGTCTTTGGTTTTCGGTTTTATACATAATGATCATCTACTTGGGCTATTTATGATGTATTTCTCGGTTAATTAGTTGCAGCTGGTTGCCCGAGGGCAGGGGGCATGTGCCAGGGACAGAGGCAGGGGCAGGGGCAGGGCAGGGGCAGAGCCATAGCAGTTGCTTCCGCATGCAGCCATCAGTCAGTCCATCATCCGTCGTCCAACATGGAATTCCAACTCGAAAGTGAATTCTCTTTGGCAGCAGGGCGCGTCTGTCATAGATATATAGGAATACAAATATATATATATACATATATATATCTGTGTGCCGCTTGATCGGTGATGGATGGCTGCCTGCCTACTCCCAAAATCATTTATCTTCAGGGAGTTGCAGCCGAAATTCCAGGAATCAGAGCGAAACGTCGCCTTAGCAGAGTCGGCAGAGATCTTAGCATTAGTTTTGATATAATTGTAAGTGAATATAAGATTAAGGGAAGAGCTCTAGAAGTATTTGAGGGTATTTATTATTGGGTTTAAAATTATATTGAATTTGTGTTGAGAATTTATTTGAGAGAAGGTTTATGTAAGGGCTTGTAGGAGGGCTGAGAGATACGCCTAAGAGTTGATAGATAGTCCAAGATTGGGGAGGAGAAGATGTTGGTGGAGAAGTATGGAGGAGGAGGAAAAAGGGGAGAAGGAGGAAGAAAAGAAGTAGTAACAGTAGAATGAGTAGGGGGAGGAGGCGGAGGAATAGGAAGTGAATGAGAAAAGGTAGCAAGAGCAGGAGGAGAAGGAGCGTGAGCATTAGTAGGAGAAAGAGAATGAAGTGAACCAGTAGAGAGCCTTCTTCGTATTGCATTTCCTCTTCATACTCATGGCAGGAGAAAGAAAATGAAGAGGACCAGTAGAGAGCCTACTCTTCGCGCTCATTCTCCTGCTATGAGTATGAAGAGGAAGAGCAGTAGGAGGTTTCTCTCTGCCCGTCCTGATTCTTCACCATATTCAACTTTTTTCACGTTGGAGGAAAAAATATAAATAATTTGGTCTACTATAAAATGTTTAAGATAAAAGACAGAAAATAGAAGATAATAAAAGTTGTGTTCTTATAGAAGATATTATAGAAGATATATAATAGATAGCATTTATGGCATCGGCGAGCTCCCCAGCTACCTCCATTTCCTTTCAAATAAATCTATGAACTAAGCTTCTAATATCTCTAGTATCTCTAGAGCTGATAAAGATATAGATCTAATAGTATCTATATAGTTAACAAATTTAAATATAACTACCTAAACCTCATACAAAATTCTATATATATAACCATATACATACATCTCTATAGATATTTTTTGTATCTAAGTACTTTCTGCCCTAATGTAGCTGCAAATAATTAAAAACTTAAATTAAGCGAGTGATTAAACGATTCGAAATTGTTTTAAGCCACGGCCAATTAAGTAGATAAGCCCTCAGCTTATATAAAGAGACGAAGTTCGATCGAGCTGGGTATGGCATGCGAAATGTTCTCTGTGTGGTGGTGGCAACTGTTGAGTGCGGTGCTGTGGCTGCAAGTGGTGCAAATGATGCCACAGATGGACGAGTTGTGTGAACACCACTCAGCTAATACAATGGTGAAGCCGGTGGATCACATCATGAGAGTCAATTGATTAACTGATTTACGGTTTGTATTTTAGCACGACTTTTGCTGCGATCTGCATGACGAATCGCCGCAGTACAGCGACTGCCAGACGGAGTGGCATGAAAAAATACACTATACCAGCGATGAGGATGAGCTGCTCTTTTTGTTTGTGAGTATTGGGACGGGGGCTGTATGTAGGGGTGAAGGTAGAGGGTGTAGGTAAGGACTGTAGATAGGCGACGTAGAGCTAAAGGTTGGGGCTGTAGGGGTTGGAGTAGGGGTAAAGGTGGAGGGTGTATAGGGTGATGGTCGGGGGGTAGTTATAAGAGCAGTTATCCCTTAAGCTTAGTTATCATCTAAACTTGGCTACAATTATATAGATCCCAAATAGTTACTCTTCCAGCCATCAAGTCTTTCCTACTCAATCTTCTCTCATCTCTCGCCATTTCCAGTGCAATGCCGAGTGCACTTACAACAGCACCGACTTCCTGGCAGCCAATCGCAAGTCGCTAAATTTACAGCAAGTGCGCGAGCATCTGGAGAACGATCTGGCCAATGCAGAGGACGAGGCGCTGCTCTACGATGCATACGTCAAGTGTGACAAAATTGGTAAGTAAAAATTTTCCATTTGCTTTTGCCCAACTGACAAAAAATGCCTCGCCAGCTCTGGGGCAACTCGAGCAGAAGGAGGTGCAAGCGCTGGCCAAACGCCTGCTTGCATATGGCTGTCATCCGTTCCCTGGTCTGGTGCTGGAGTGCATGGTTAGGGAGATGATACTCAAGTGTCCAGCGGAGCGTTTCCACAAGACAGCGCAATGCCGCGTCGTACGGCAATATTTGCGAAAGTGCGTGAAGCATTAGAGGTTGACGTGGATTTGAAGAGGAAGAGAGATGAACCAAAGATGTGTGTGCGTGTATGGTGGGAGAGCGGATGTGATGGAGCAGCAATAAATTGAAGTCTTCAAGAGCAAGCATACAGAGTCCTAGACTGAGTCTCTCCTGGCTCCCGCTTGTAGTGGAAATGATTGCCAGGTTAATTGTTCCAGGCGACAGAGAGCAGGAGGAGAGCTACTGCTGACGAAGGTTGAAACAATCCTGAGGGAAAACTTTCTATGGCTCCTAGTTGAGATCAGGCTAAATCCTAAGAGCAGACACACTTTCTTCAAGCTTAAGCAAAGACTTCCAATCCCTGGACACGTCTTAAACTAGAAATAAGTGATAGTTAGCTCATGGAAAATACTAAGAGCAGGAATACAAAGCAAGCCTAAGCTTCAGGCAGGCAACGCTGACAAGTCCAGGCCTAAGAGCGAATCCTTCAAGCAAGCAGCGCTGACAAGAGCCATAAAACAGAAGAAAGCAGGGAGAGCTAGAGCTGCTCCTCTGCCCAGTCCATTCAATTGCTGCCCTAAGTCCTAAGAGCAGTAATACAGAAACAACTTCGAGGGCAGAACTAGATTCAGTCCTCGCCAAGAGTCCTAAGAGGCAGTATACCGAAGCAGGCTCAACTCTTCTACAGGTTCAACTGATCCACTGGCTCAACTCTTCTACAGGTTCAACTGATCCACTGGCTCAACTCTTCTACAGGTTCTACAGCGACTCCATCGCAGGCTCAACTCCTTCTTCGCAGTCTCATCTTAAAAGCAGAAACATTTAAGTTAGTTTTAGATCGTTGCTTAAAGTTTTAATGGTGCTCTAACGTTAGGTTCACATAGTCTAAATTACGCTAGATCATCAGCGGAAGTCTCTCCCTTCGTGCTAGATACTCTTAACCACATCCCCCTCCAGCTGCAGTGATTGCGACTTTTTGAGCTGCTTGTCGAAGCGCTTCTCGAACTTCTTTGACTGCTTCTCGCTGAGCTCCTCCACTGCCAGATGCTTTGTGTACTTCTTGAGCAGCTTCTTCTTGAGTTTCTCCTGGAAGATGCCCTCGGGCTGCTTGGCCACCAGCTTCAGCAGCTGCGCAGCCCAATCGAACTCGCTGCTGTCCTCGGCAGCTGCAGCTGGCGCAGCTGCCTCTACTTCCTCCTTCTTGGATTTCTTTTTGGGCGGCGCCTCTTGCTCCTTCTGCTGCAGTTCCGCCTCCTTGGCCGCCTTGGCTGCTTCTATTTCCGCCTGTTTAGCCGCCTTCATTTTGTTGAGCTCCTGCTCGAGTATGTCCCAGACTTGGGATGCCTGCTGGCGTGGCATGCGCATGCAATTGCCCACGAAGTTCTCGAATTTCGCCTTCTTTCGCGGCACATTGTCGACGCTCTGCAGCCGCTGGAATGCGCTACGCAGCGGGGGCGTCAGCTGGTACTCGCTGCTGTCCAGTATGGCGCGTATGATGTCCATCCAGCTCTCCTGCTTCTGTGCATTCTTGTTCTTTGGCTCCTTGGGCACGAAGTTTTGATTGGAGTACTTTTGAGCTTCCGAAATACATTTGGTGTGAGCGACATATTCCTCCTCGTAGAAATCTTTGAGGCAATCCATGCACGACACGTTCTTTGCCTGGCCGCGGCATCGTGTCTGGTAGTGTTTTTCCACGGCGGGCTTCTTGACGGACTCGCCGCAAATGTTGCAGGTGAAGAAAACCATACTTTTTGAGAATTATTTAAGGATTTGCAACCGAACAGAGAGACGCGGTGTATTCCACGTGCGCGCCTGCTATTTGTTATGTTTATCGTTAATCGTTAGTCGTTATCTATTGTCAATGTTATTGGCGTTCTGTTTTGTGAACAGTTGAGCCACTGTTGTCTGCTAACTAGCCTATTGTGAATGTAGAAAATCATTGCCTTACAGCGCTGTAAGCGTTCATATAAGTAAACAGTTGTAGAGCAGTTGTGATTTGTTATAGCTTTTCTGTTTGGGCAGCCCCTGTTACTGCACTGTTAACAGCGCAACAATGCACATTTTGAGGTGGCGTGCCATAACATTTAGCTTGCGACTGTCAACCCTGCAGAGTTTATTAGTTTTGCCATCTCTAGCGCGCCAAACAGCTGACTCGCGCACGCTGAAAGTGAAATGTGGTTGCCAATGTTGAAATTGCATCGAATTGTGCCGCATGGAACGCTACGAACTGTGAAAAACCATTGCATCAGTATGAGCAGCACAGTGTCTGCAGCTGCCGCGGAACAAAAGCCGCCCGCCAAATACGAACGCCAACCGAATGTGCTGCGCAAGAAGCTGAACTCCGTCGTGCCGGGCTCCGTGAATTTACAGGTGCTCGGCGCAGGCGCCAACGGAGCACCCAGCGCTGTTTACCTGTTTACCGACCAGTCGCGCTACCTCTTTAACTGCGGCGAGGGCACACAGCGTCTGGCGCACGAGCACAAGACACGCCTATCCCGTCTGGAGCAGATTTTCGTCACGCGGAACACGTGGAACGCGGTGGGCGGACTGCCGGGATTGGCTTTGACCATTCAGGATGCAGGCGTGCGCAATGTAGGCCTGCATGGCCCGCCGCACCTGGACACCATGCTGCAGAGCATGCGCCGCTTTGTGGTGCTCAAGAATCTCCAGATGCAGACCATCGACAGCACGCAGGGAGAACTCTTCGAGGATTCGATACTCAGCGTGCAGCCCATTGTGCTGCGCAGCGCGGAGCAGCCCCTGCAGCCCATACTCAGCTATATATGCAAGCTAAAGCCACGCCCAGGTGCACTCAACTTGGTGAAGTGCGTCGAGGCAGGTGTGCCTCCAGGCCCGCTGCTGGGGCAGCTGAAGAACGGCCAAGATGTGACGCTGCCCTGCGGCACAGTGGTGCACTCCGTGGACGTCACCGAGCCAGCCGAGACGGCGCTCTCCTTCGTCTTCATCGACGTGCCTAGCGTGGACTACCTCGAGTCCCTACACTCCCAGTCGGAGCAGTACAAGCAGCTGGCCAAGTCGGAGCTGACTGAGGTGGCGCTCGTTGTCCACTTCAGTCCGCCCGAGCTGACAGCCCATGCGGACTATCTCGGCTTCATGCAGAGCAACTTCTCTGCCGGCACACAGCACATCTACCTCAACTCGCACTTGAATCGCTTCTCTGGCTACGCCGCAGCCCATCGGATTCAGTATCAACTGCATCAGCTGGCGCCACGCTGCTTTCCACTGCTCGCCGAGTCGGCGGAGCTGCAGCTGAGCTGCCCCAGCAACTCGCTCAGTCACAGCCTCAAGAAAACGAAGCTGGAGAACGGCCTGAAGCTGGAGCATGAGGACAATTTAAGTGTAAATGAAAAAGTGAGTGAAAAGGAAGTGAAACAGCAGCAGCAGCAGCCGCAGCAACTGGAAGTGAAGCAAACACAGGGCGTTGGCTCCATGAGCAGCTTCCATTTGAGGCCGAAGAAGGGTGAGTGAAGGTTCTATTTATATAATATCATTTGAAATACGCTATCTTTTCATTATCTATATCATATTCCTATATAGTTTCTCATTCAATCTGCATTTGTGCAGAGGAAACCTCTTGAATTATTGAAGATTTTTGTTTAAAGCAATTTCATTGGGCAAATTCGATTAATTTCTTATAATGTTTGATAAATAAATATATAATTATTTCATCAGAAATATAAATATATAATAAACATTATAAAAAATATATTTTTTATATTTTATATTTTTTTTGAAAACTATTTTTCGCATTTCTTTTTTTTTTTTGGCAAGGAGTTTTGAGGAATTAGTTGAGATTAATATTTTAAACAATTTTATTACAAATATAAATATAAAAATTATAATATATTTCAAATATATGCCAAAATTAATACGAAATATATTTTTTATATTTTATGTTATTTTTTTAAAATGCGCTTTTAACTTTCGATTAATTTTGAAATTTTTTTTTAAAAAATATTTTTGAGGTGAGGTATTTTTTAAACAATTTTATTATGAAAGTTCGTTTAAAAATATATTTTTTTTAGATATATACTATATATAATATTTGATATTATTTATATATTTTATTTTCTATATATTATATAGTCATATTTCTCTAAAAATCAGTTTTGATCGTAACTTTCGAATTTTTATATATTTTTTTCTGACATGGGAAGCCCTTGAGTTGAAATTTTCGTTTACAGAAATTTATTTCAAAAAGTTTGAGTCATTTTTCATATTTTATATATTTTTATATTTAATATATATTTTATTTATATTTATATTTTTTATATTTAATATATATTTCATATTTGCAACTTTAAGACTTCGCATTTTTTTTTTAATAAATTAATTACTTTATTTTGTTAAAAGCTTGGCATATAAAATTTGTTTGGTGATTTGTTCAAAGTGTTCTATGGTTATTTAATAAAAAAAAGAAATTCAATAAAATCCAAGAGCCATAAAAAATATCAAAACTTGAGGGGCCAACCCGCACACACCCACACACAACACTCAAAAACTTCATAACAAACATTTCTATCCTGCACACATTGAAAAGCTGCTTTAACCTGAACTCATCTCATCTCACCTCATCCCATCTAATGGATGCAAATACTTTTAAACTCTGCTTCTTTCACTGCTTCGCACCTAAGGAAACTTTCTTAAACTAAACTGAAACTCATATCGCAAAACTTGCAAATCTTTACGCTACAGGATTGGATCGCACGCTGGAGTCGAAGCTGACGCCCGAGGAGTACGTCAAGGAGACGCACGCAGTGCCTGGCTTCAGCGAGCTGCTGGCCCAGCTGCAGAGCGAGACGGCGCATACACTGAAGATCGAGGAGGGCCGCAGCTATCCGCGCATCATCTTCCTCGGCACTGGCTCCTGCATACCGAATAAGACGCGCAACGTCAGCTCGATTCTCATTCAGACGGCAGCGGAGGCCTTCATGCTCTTCGACTGCGGCGAGGGCACCTACGGCCAGATCGTGCGGCTCTACGGGCGAGAGCGCTCGCGTGAGGTGATGCGGCAGCTGCAGGCCGTTTATGTCTCCCATTTGCATGCGGATCATCACATAGGACTGATTGCGCTGCTGCGCGAGCGACAGCGTCTGGAGCCGACGGCGCCACTGCTGCTGCTGGCGCCGCGCCAGATCGAGCCTTGGCTGAACTTCTACAATCGCCAGATCGAACCGATTGCCGATGCCTACACGCTGATGGGCAATGGCGATCTGCTGGATCAGCCGCTCGCCGGCGAGCGTGTCGAGCAGCTGGGCATTGCCTCGATAGCCACCTGCCTGGTGAGGCACTGTCCGCATGCCTTCGGGATCAGCTTGACGCTGCAGGCGCAGCACGAGGGCGAGCCCATCAAGCTGACCTACAGCGGGGATACGATGCCCTGCTCGGATCTGGTGGAGCTGGGCTACAACTCGACAGTGCTGATACACGAGGCCACCATGGAGGACGACCTGGAGGAGGAGGCGCGCATCAAGACGCACAGCACCATCTCGCAGGCCATCCAACAGGGCCGCGACATGCAGGCCCAGCACATCATCCTGACCCACTTCTCGCAGCGCTATGCCAAGTGCCCGCGCCTGCCCAGCAGCGAGGACATGCAGCACGTGGCCATTGCCTTCGACAACATGCAGGTGACCGTGGAGGATCTGCAGCACTATCCCAAGCTCTACCCAGCGCTGCTGGCCATGTACGCCGAGTACACCGAGGAGCTGGAGCAGCGCGCAGTCAAACGGGAGCTCAAACAGGAGAGAAAACGCAAATTGGCACAGACGTGATTGAGAAGGAGCAGATGTGGAAGAGGACTTTAATAGCTGGAGAGAGTCATGGGGAGATGTTCGTAATTGTATAGAAGCGGGAATAACTGGGGGATATATAATGGTCAGTCTTGAGCTTAGGTTTGATATGAGACGATGATGTAGGAATTTACGAAGACTTTCAATTTCTCTTGGACTCAAAGAGCTCTTTATCTATATATAGTTATAGATCGCCAAGTCTAGGCAGCATCGCATAAATATAAGTATACAAAAATACTTTCTATATTATTAAATATTTATACGCATTGTTAATTTGTGATTGGATTATAAGATTTGTATGCCATGCATGCAATGACAATATCAAATGTTAACTTAAATTATATATAAAATATAAATAAAAAGCATATTTTTATGTCCAAAGTGAAATGTGAAGAAAAGCAGAAAAATAAAAATTAAATTATATAATAAAATGAAATAAATCTTTTCTTTCTAAAACAAATATATATATATATATATATATATATATATATATCATATATATATACCTATAAGCATATTGTTTTATAGTACGTTTCGCTCTTTTAATATCTCTTTGTGCTTTTATGCTGTTAATTTAAAATATTTTATTAAATTATATCAATAAAACTATTATAAAGATTTTTTTTAATAAAAATTATTAAAAATCTTGAAATATATATTTTTCTATATCGTATAGAAATGTACCCAAAAATCATTCAAAAATTCTTATATCAATTTATAAAATATATTTTATATATAATTCAAATTATATATATTTTTTTTTTCATATTTTTATAATTTAATATTTAAAATATATAAATTATTATAAGCAATGAATTATAATTTATAAATTTTTTTAATTAAAATGATATAACACTTTCAGAGATTTTTGCTAGCTATAAAAATATTTCAATTTAAATAAATTGAAAATATTAAAAAAAATTTAAATTATTATATATCTAAAATAAAACGAAATAGTTTTTTGTTTTTGGTGTTTGTTTTTTTTTTTTATTATTATTATTTTGTAAATGTTTATTTGATTCACTTAATACGCATTCGCTTGCAACAGGTGTCTGTGTGATAAACGCTCATAGAATTACAAATAACGAATTTAGTTCTTCAATAATAATATTATGTAAATGTATAAATAGTCGCAGATTAATTTATTAGCATTGTCGACACAACAGAAGGGCACTTGTTTTACTTTTATTTTTTAATAATATTATTATGTATTTTCTTTGTTAAACATTTTATATTTAAGGCACGTTTTCTCTGTTGATTTTCTAATTATTTTTTTTTGTCAATTTTTGTGATAAATTTTTTTTATAATTTTTTTTTGTTTTTGGAAATTAGCTGTGACTAGTTAAAATTAGTAGTTAAACGAAAAAAATAATTTTTTTTTTATAAAAAATAAAATATATCTTAGCTCGAACTTTTCTTTAAGTTTAGCTTGCGATATTTGGTGTGTCTGTATATGTGTGTGTGTGGGCTGTGTGTTTTAAACTTCTGGTTAATATATTTTTGTTTTTTTTTTTTATAAATAAACATAATTTCAACATTTGTTTAAAAATAAATAAATAGTTGTACATTATTTAAATTAAAAGAGAAAAAACATCGGCAAAGTTAAGCAGCTGATATTTGTTTATGTTTTATGTTTTTTTTTAACAACAATTGAAATTATAATGTTTTTATAATTTATATAAATAATTAATAATTGCTTTTGCCTTGGCCTACAAATTAAGTTTGGAGCTGAATTCTCCTCTTAACGCTTTCTTAGACTCTTTGGATTTATTTTCGCTTAGGCAAAAGACAAATATCGTAACGGTATCTCACGCTCTTCTCATTTAGATTCACTTTAAGATATTTAGTTTTCTGTGCTCAGGCACGTTCCACATAGTTGCCGGGGAATGTGCCAAAGCAGCCCGTCCTCTGCGAGGTGCCCACGAACCAGCCATCGTCGCATTTCTCCAGCACATGCACCAGATCGCCCTCAAAGATCTCCAGCTCATCAGAGTTCTGTGGTCGATATTTGTACAAGGCGCGATAGCTGTTGGATTGAGGTGAACAGAAAGTTAATTAAGTTTATAGAGTTGTCTTTTATATAGTCTTACGTCAGGGGCTCGGAGCTGGTGTCCACGTGGAGTGCATCTGTCTTGTGCAGCGTGCGGGTCTCCTTCAGTATGCCGTTGGGCGGATGTGCTCCGTTCTGGGTTAGCGTATTGAACTCGTTATTGATATTTGTGCGCAGCACGTCCAGATTTGGACGCAAATTTGTGGTGCTCTGAGTGCTGATAACTGTTGTCGTTCTAGCCGCAATATCTTCGGCACCAATATCGGTTAAGACCTGGGAAAAACACACACACAGAACAGAAGAAGAGTTGATAAGGTTTGATTACGATGAGTCATTAAAAGTGCGTACGGCTAGTATGGGACAAGTTCTGAGAACTATTGAGTCGATAGATTGATAGATAGATAGATAGTGTTAGGGCTAAATGAAGTTGGCTTAAGGTGTGTGAGGGGCATAAGTTAGGAGTTTAAATGAATTTATGTAAAATATAACAGCTAAATATTTATGTATAACAGTTTTATAGCAATATATAACAGCAAAATCTAGGACTGAGATTTGAAAAAGCAATGGGCATTTTTGGGCAGCCTGAGGATCTATTGCAGAATATTCCAGTCTATGTCAGGTATGAATAATATTAGCATACATCTAGCATATTTAAAATACTGTAAAGATAACGAGAGCTTTGATGACTCATAGAGAATGCTTAGAAAAGAATATGTGTAACTGAACTGGGCATGAATCACATGAGCATTTTTTGAGAAAGTATTGAAAATTTAGAGTAGTGTAGAGTTATGCAGAATAGAGCAGTGGAGACTACAGTAGAGTAATATAGAATAGTGTAGAGTAGTGTAGAGTTGTATAGAGTAGTGTATAGTAGTGTAGAGTAGTGTAGAGTAGTGTATATTAGTATGGAGTAGTGTAAAGTAGTGTAGAGTAGTGTAGAGTAGTGTATATTAGTATAGAGTAGTGTAAAGTAGTGTAAAGTAGTGTAGAGTAGTGTAGAGTAGTGTAGAGTAGTGTAGAGTAGTGTAGATTAGTATAGAGTAGTGTAGAGTAGTGTAGAGTAGTGTAGAGTGGTGTAGAGTGGTGTAGAGAAGAAGAGAGTAGAGTAGTGTAGAGTAGTGTAGAGTAGTGTAGAGTAGTGTAGAGTAGTGTAGAGTAGTGTAGAGTAGTGTAGAGTAGTGTAGAGTAGTGTAGAGTAGTGTAGATTAGTATAGAGTAGTGTAGAGTAGTGTAGAGTAGTGTAGAGTAGTGTAGAGTAGTGTATAGTAGTGTAGAGTAGTATAGAGTGGTGTAGAGTAGTGTAAAGTAGAGGAGAGTAGAGTAGGAGTAGACTTCGGTAGAGCAGAGTAGTGTAGAGTTGAGTAGGGCAGAGTAGAGGAGGGTGTAGAGTCTAGGCTTACCTCCACATAGGAGACCGGGAAAATGCCCTTGCGATTGGCGATTTTGCCCTCGAACCAATTGCCATCGACGCGACGTGTCAGTGTGACCAGCTCGCCTTTGTTAAGCGAGAGCTCAACGCCGGACTGGGCCTGGAAGTTGTATTTGGCACGAGCCTGGCCCTCGGAAGGACGCTTGGAGGGTGTGCGAGCGCCATCGCGACTGATAATCTGACAGAGAAAGAGAGAGAAAGGGAAGAAAATTAGTAAATGATATAGAGAATAGATATCTAGAGTTCATACCTCGACATAGCTGGCAGGCAGCAAGCCAATCATGGCATTGTACTCGCCCTCATACCAATTGGGATCGATTTGTCGTCGTATGTAGACGGTGTCGCCCTTGCGGAACGAGAGCTCCCTAAAGAAGAGTATTAGTTTATAAGCGAGAGAGAGAGAGTGGGGAGCAGTTTTTGGGCTTACTTGGAGCTCTGTCCCTGGAAATTGTAGAGAGCGCGCGCCACCGTCTTGGGTCCCACCAGCGACTTTAGCGTTACGTCTGTGGGGAAATCATCGTAGCGATTGAGGGCAATCGGCGACTTTTGTGAGGGTGTGAAGTTGTCGGTGTGTCGTCGCGAATTCATGTCCTGCAGCTCCTGTAGGTATTTGCGTCTGCGCTCCTCCTGGTACAACTTTTGCATATGCTCCGCTTGACGTGCAGCTAATTCCTCATCCGATATGTTCGGCTTGTACTCATGCCTGAGTGGGGTCTTGAAGTGTATATTGACGTCTATATGCAAAGAGAAGAACAATTGGATGCGGCTCGAATGAGTATCGTATTGGAAATTGGAAGCTTCTGGCATGAGTTGGACTGTTTATGGCTACGACCGATGCTAGTGCCTAGAGGGGGCGGCGTCACTCGTAGGGCAAGTGTAAGACGAGCTAACCGCAAAAGTAAAAAAATAAAAATGTAAAAAAAAATAAATTATTGTCGCTGCTGTTATGAAACGAGCGACAGCGCTTATCTGTAACTGTAGCTGTATCTGTAACTGTCTATGTGGCTGTAGCTATATCTGTATCTGTATCTGTAGCTATCTGCCTCTGTAGTCTAACGTCTGTGCATGCCAATTGGTAAGCAAATAAACAACGTTAACGCTGTTCAGCGCACGCCTCGCTAAGCAGACAGACCCCACAAAACGCAGATAACCTCTCAGCAAACTGAGAAAGTTGAGATGAATAACAAAGTATATATATTTAGAGAGAGAGAGAGAGAGAGAGAGAGAGAAGTATATATACATAGTTTAGTCTTGTTGAATCGTTTTCAAATTGAATTAACATTTCTCATTGTATCGAAAATGAGCTGCAATTGAAGTTAATGCTCGTTAGTTTCCACTGATAGCTAAATGAGCCACCAATTGAAACGAAAGTGGTGCCAACTGGGCGTGGGTGGCTTAAGTGGGCGGATGGCACCCAAGTGCTAGCTGCTGCTCGGTTGTCAGCTCATGATTGGCATCTTAAGATAATGCAGCCCCTATATCACTCAGCAATGCAACGGCTGTCAATTAAAAAACTTTACAATGAAGAAATTATAATTATTATTTGTTTATCTGATCAAGTTTTGATAGCTCTTTTGAAGGGTTTCTTTCTTTGGGGAGAGTTTGGCAATGAAGTTGATGGCGTCTTGCAGACAAGATATAATAGATTATTTCTGATTAGCTGAAATTGTGAAAGATCAGCAAATATTTTATATACATGTTAACAAATGTAAAAATAATTGTTAGATATTCATTTATATATATCATATAGTATATTCAGGTATCAGGTAGTATAAAATAAATATTTTTCATAATTTTTTACATTTTTAATGGATTTTTTTTTCAAATCAGAAAATTAATTCAATTCTAAAAAAAAATCTAGAATTCCAAATAAAATGTATGAAAATTCTTTAAATAAGAACCAAGATTTTTAGATAAGCGAAAAATATTCCCAGAGTGAATTCAACAAGAATTAATAGATGTATTTGAAAATACCAAACGAAGTAGATCATAGAGATAAGTAGACTTCATCAGGCATCTGCCTGATAAAAATGCTAAATTCGAGAATGGAGGTAGACGAATCAAGAGTTGAGCTAATAAGGCAGAAGCGAGGGCAGCACCAAAGATTAACGAGACATAAGCAAAGGTAAAAGAATGTAGAAAAATATAGAAAGAGCAAAATATATAAAAATAAATTAAGCAGCATGGGCTCATAATATGATTGAATTAATGACGGCATACTCAAATAATTAAACAGCAAATTGCAGATCTTAATTGGGCTTGAAAGCGAAAGGGAAGAGAGTGAACTGAAGCAAACTGAGCTGAACTGAGGGAATAATTTAATTTAATTTAAAATTATAAATATTCCTCAAACTAAAAGAAATTTATAAAAATAGTATTTAATTCAGAATAATATATACTAATTTATTTAAATTAATAAACATTCTAAAGGAAGCTACAAAAAATATAATTGAATTCAATTCAGACTGAACTGCAGCTAAAATATGAGAGAATAATTTAATTTATTTTATATAAATTAGTAAATAATAATTATTAGCTCGACAACTATGCAGAATGCGCGCAGATCTACTAAATTTATACTGCATGAAAATTTGAGTAGTAAAATAGCAAATTTTATATATTCATTAACAAAGACTGAGGCAAGAGACTGACTAGCAGAGCTAATAATAATATGAACTTTATACAAAAGATAAAAATACTAAAAAAAATTAAATTAAATTTATAAAAATTCTTTGTTAGCTCAAAAGCTAAGCAGTATAATCATATACTATTATATAATAATATTTAAATATTTTAGAGCGAATTTAAAATAAGAAAAGCTAAAAAAATTAAGTTTAATTCAGAAAAATGCATAAAAATTCTTTGTTAACTGGATGACGACCCACCATGGGCATATATTATGCTTAAATTAGTCTTAATTCCTTACAGAAAATACCGCAAGTAATTAACTATAAAATTCGACATCTTTGATGAGGCTAAAGACAAAGCCAAGAGACTGCCCTGAACAGCTCAGACTCTAAAACAAAGGAAACCTCGAAAAAGACATTTAGTTAAAATGATTTACATTCAACATTCAACAGAGACTAACTAAAGTTAAGTTTTAAGTGCCTTATATACTCTGCTAGTCATACAAGATGAAACACTAAAAGTTACTCTCAGCTACAGTAGTATGGCTATATATTACTATATCATTTGCATAGTAGAAATATTCACTGCGGCCTTGGGCTGCATAGTTGGGAGCTTCAGTTGGCTATGACGTGGCGGCGTTTCGCATGAACTTGGGAGGGGGGAATTAATAGTAGAACAACGCTCAACTGATATGAATGCCAGTTAAGCAATTGGAAATCAAACAAAGCGAATTGCGCAGCAGCCGAAGATGAAATAGAAATTTGTTTCTATATTTTCTGATGAAGGGCTGCAGACAAAACGCGGACCACAAGCTGAACAAATATTTGTTGTTGTGTGTGTGTGTGTGGTGACAATGACAAAATGCTTTGACAAATCATAAAGCACGGCAAACAAACAACTTTTTGTTGTTGCACGAAAGAGAAAAAAAACAACAAAATGTAATTGTCACTTGAGAGATTTTTCACTTTCACTGATTTGTTTGAGGAGCCGCAATTTGCAGCGTTTTGAAAGTGTTGCCGATTTTCATCTTTCACTGCACGAGACACAGACAACAGACACACAAGAGACACACGAAACACACATGCAACAGACACACACACACACACTCATGCACTTCTCTGCACTTGCTTGCCCTGTTGAGCCGGCTTTTGCTTTCGAGTTGGGGTTAATCAGCGCTTAAAAAAGCTTTTCTTTTGCCCCTCCACTCCACACTTCACTGTGATTAGTCACACAATCAATCAGAATCGCCTGAGAAGGTCGTTCAGCTGATAGCGTCTCGGAATTAGTTAAAGCACAAACCTCGTCTAAACTCGATCGACGCGCGTCTCCAGCAACTGCCTCGTAGCACGCGTTGCGCTCAACTGAAACTGAAACCGAAACTGAAATTCAAACTGAATGAAATGGAAAGATTGAACGAATGAGCAACTGAGAGAGGGAGAGTGTAAGAGACTAAGAGAGAGAGAGAGAGAGAGAGCCTCTGCTGGAGCTGCTTGTGTCGCATTTCAGTTATCGTCGTACAACGAATGCCGTTTCTTAGGCGCCCCACCTCAAATCTCACGTTTATTCAGACATTACACAGCTGCGGCTGCTGCTGCTGCTTCTTCTTCTTCTTTTTCGACTGATGTGTGAAGTGCTTACAGTGGGGCAATTAACTCACGCACAAGTTGATAAGGGGGCTCGTATGCATGACACATTGGCGAGCGCCCATGAATCGACAGCAATTGTTGAAATATTTTAATGGAAATTAATTTGAAATGTTGGGAAATCTGAATATTGTAAAATACCGTAATATATAGATAACAGCTTATATGAATGTATCTAATTGCAGATTTTGATTGAACTACTATCTATCAGCTACTCTATATTTCCTACTCTACTCCATGATTTTCTGGAACTAAACTTCAGCTCTTCTATTGAAAACTTCTTTGGCTTGGTCTTAGCTTCTTTAGCTCAATTGCTCATAGCTTATCTACTCTTAAGTAAGAAAAACATTTAAATTTTACATTTAACAGTGATATTTAACATTAACAGCACATTTACATATTTAAACTGAATGTTAAATATTTATGTTAACTTTACCTATCCAGAACTGAATTGTGAACCTTATAAATATATTTTACATCTATAAAAAATATATATAAATATGTAAAATATAAATATATAAATATATTTTACATACATAAAAAAATATATTAATAATTATGTAAAATATAAATATATTTTAATATATAAAAAATATATAAATATGTAAAATATAAATAAAAATATATTTTATATAAATAAATCAAATACATATATTAATAAATATGTAGAATATATAAATATATAAATATATTTTAAATACATAAAAATATATATATAAATATGTAAAATATAAATATAAATATATAAAAAATATATAAATATGTAAAACATAAATAAAAATATATTTTATACAAATAAATCAAATATATTAATAAATATGTAGAATATATAAATATATTTTACATACATAAAAAATATAAATAAACATGTAAAATATAAATATAAATATATAAATAAAAAAATATTATAAATATGTAAAATATAAATAAAAAATATATTTTATATAAATAAATCAAATATATTAATAAATATGTAGAATAATAAAATTAAATATATAAATATATTTTACATACATAAAAAATATATATATAAAAAATATGTTAAAATATAAATATTAATATATTTTTCATATAAAAATATATATTAAAAAAAAAATAAAAATGATGTAAAATATATACATAAAATTTGTTCACAAAATTCAGTAGATTTTTCCTAAGATCTGTTCAAAAATATGACAACTAAACATCAAACTTTTTAAAAAGATTTAGATAGATTAATAGACTTAAAAAAGTCTAAATCTTTTCTGTTTGTAGAATATGAAACCTCAGATATTTGCACATCTTTTCTAATTTTGCATTAGCCCAAAGCAAACTTTGTCTCTGTTTTACACTTTATATCAATTCATTCATAATTCTATATGAATACTCTTTAATCTCTCATTATTATATATAAGTTTGCGCTTCAAGCACTTTGAGTTCCACTGTCTCTAGCCACGCACACGATCAGAGTTGAGGAGATCGTTGCACCTCAGAAAGCTGCAGCAATGCGAAGCTTTTTATCACGAAGCACGTGAAAAACGTGCGATGCATGACAAAAGCGTGGCGGGAGAGAGAGAGAGAGAGTCGCTATCGTTCTCTCTATCTCTTGCTCTCACTGGCTCTCTCTCTCACTTTGATAACAAGTTTTGCAAAAATAAATAGCGTGAGAAAGCGCCAAACTGGAAAATCGTTTAATCAAAAATTGAGAAAGTGAACGTTTTTGGCCTCATGAGTGGGCGTGGCAGTAGGGGGAGGGGTTGTGAATGGTGTAGGGGTATATATAGAAGCTCCATACTAACTGCCGCTTAGCTGTTGCCACGGCTGCTGCTGCTGCTGCTGTCGATGTTGCTGCCGCTGCTGGTGCTGCAGTTGCAATTGTTGCTGCTGCCACATGAGCAGCGGCATGGAGGCGCCTATGGCATGCCGATTGGCCAAATATGCTTGAGGCTGCGCGGGTGAGGGCGTGTGGGGCAGCCCTACAATATGATAGCTCACTGCAGTGGTTGTTGTTGTCGCCGTCGTTGTTGCTGCTGCTGCAGGCAGAGGTGGCACCATGGGCGCCGCTGCCGCTGCTGCTGCTGTTGCTGTTGCTGCCGTGTCGCGTCGCAGCCAGAGCAACTTGCCGCAGTTGGGCATATCGCAGACGCTGCGATGCAGCGTGGCTGGCGTCAGGTTGCTGCTATTGTTGTAGTAGCTAGTGCCATCGCTGCTCAGCGGCCGTTGCGGCCACTGATCAAAGTTGTTGTTGTAGTTGCTGCTGTGCTGCTGGCGGCGCAACTGTTGCTGCTGCTGCTGCTGCTGACTGTTGTCATCTGTCAGCTCTAAATCATTGCAGCTGCTGTGCAGCTTTTGATGCGGCTGTCGCCAGTGCACACGATGGCCCGCCGTCGAGCCAGTGCGTCGACTGTGGTTGTTGTTGTTCCGGTTGCTGTTGCTGTTGCCAGGGGGTTGTTGGTGCTGGCCCGCGTAGGTGTTGCTGCGACGCGGCGCTAACGTTTGATGTATCATAATTATTTTTTAATTTTTATTTCTATTTCTTCGAGTTCTTTTTTCTATATTTTCTTCTTCTGTTTGCACCACTCAGTGGTGCATTATGTAAGTGGAAATTGACGCGCGTCGCATTTAATTAGGAAATGGCCGCGCGTTGACGTTTTTGGCACGCAAAAGTGAAACTAACTGAACGGCACAGGTAACCAACGTCAGGCAGCTTTTCTGTCTCTGCTTCTTCTGCCTCTGCCTCTGTTTCTGCCTCTGCTTCTGCTTCTTCTAGTTCTTGTTTGTTTTTTGTTTTGTTGACACATTTTGGCCATGGCAACGTCTGGGCCGGCTTTGAGGGTTGGCTAGTCGCTCGGGCATGGCTCGTGCCTTGGACAGGTGCTCAGGTGTTCAGGTGGCGGCAGGTAAGCGGGTCAACGGCGCTGGCCGCCAGCTTCTGCCTTCAGCCCTCTGCTATTGGCCTGCCTATCGATTAATTTGGCCAACTAATGCACGCGGCGCACCTTCAAGGCGAAAAGCTATTGCCATTGCAGCAATTGCGGAAATTTGTTGCGGTAGTAAAAGCTCTCGGAATAGCTCAAAGACCATAAAAACGGCATTTCGCAAAGGTCATTGAATGAACGCAGCACGCAGGGGCGTAGCCAAGGAAAGTTCCATGTGAAAGGGGGGCAGGGGCAGGGGAGGGGGGAAGATTGAAGAAAGTTGAGTAATTAAGGCTAGAAATTGAGCTTATGCTGTATATAAGCGAGATAGAGAGAGAGAGAGAGGGAGAGAGAGAGAGAGAGAGAGAGATAAGTCAGTTTGAAGCTGGCCTAGGAGCATGATCTAAAATAACATATATATATTGTTGACTGAGCTGTGCTAAAATCATATTTTAAATGAGCTAAATTATCTAGCACAAACTTACTTGACTTAATATATAGTTTTAGCACAGTTTAGTCAAAAATATATATATTTTTAGATCATATACCTTTCAACTTGTCTTAACTTTTTAGCACAAATTTAAATATATTTTTTACTATGCGTCTATCTATATAAATTACTGTCTATAACTTTTTTATCCTATCTATATATGTATATAAGTGCCTAAAGTTGTTTTTAGTACACTTTTAGCTCACTTAGAGTATTAAGTTTCTTAAATAAAAATATTTTAAAAATACTTGAGACAGTGAAAAACATTAAATACTCTCAAATATGTTAAAAATAAATTATATTGTTGAGTTCAGAATATTTTTAGAACATTTTATGTGTGAAGTACAAGTACTAAAACGCAAATATGCTCGTATTTGTTGGACAAGTATGCCTTTTAGTACAGATCTGAATAATATTGATCTAAAAATAATAAACATATGTCTAATTGAGAGAGAGAGAGTGAGAGAGAGAGAGAGAGGGAGAGGGAGAGGGGGGGAGAATTAGAGAGATACAAGCGCTTTTTAGATCAACTTTGCGTTTTAGTACAATCGTAATTATGGTTCCATTAAGGAACTTGAGAGATATATAAAACATCAGATTTAAAGGATTATCTTAATTTAAACTCCCTTTTAGAACACTTTCTTTAAGCAAATCTTGACAATTTGCTCAGTTTTTAGTACACTTGTTTAGTACAGTTTGCAAGCATCAATCTGGCAGCTGACCAGGCACCTGCCTGCAGACTCACCTGTGCCCGCGTCAATCTGATCACCGTTGCTGTAGACGTAGGGGCTGTAGGGCTCGTAGCCGGAGTGGTTGCCCAGTCCCTTGAGCGGCGGCTGTGGGGGGATGGGTGGCGGTGGTGCGGCGCTCGAGTCAAAATCTACGCCAGCGAATGGATAGAAAATTTCGAAATGTGAACGGGGAAAAACCAATTGTGAGGAGAAACGAGAAACCAAGCCAAAGACTACGGGATTAGATGAGCAACGGAAGCGCAGGCAAACAACCCTTAAGAGCTAGAGACTCTCCAAGAGAGAGAGAGAGAGAGACGGCGACACACCCACTGCAACACTGTCCGGGGAAGTACTGTTACCTTTAAATGTGACCGCCATGGCACTGCGCTTGAGACGTTCCAGACTGCTGACCGGGCAACGCCGGGCAGCCGTAGCCGTAGCCGTGGCTGGCTCTCCGTCCGGCACATAGCGCGCCTTGGGCCGATGCTTGTGCGCGTCGAACTGCTGATTGGCGAAGATGTCGGAGGTCGTTTGACTCGGCTTCGCTGGGCGCATGGGCGAGGTGGAGCTGGCTCTGGGGCCGAGCTGTCTCCGGGGCTTCTTGGGCAGCGCCGGCGTGCGCTGCGGATGCCTGTGGGCCACCCAGTCGCCGCTCAGGTGCGGCGAGACATCGTGCACGTCCCGTAGGTCAGCCAGCGACGTGGAGAGATAACGTTGGGACGGAGTCTGCACCGGCTCCGGCGATTCGTAGCGCTGGCGCAGCGCCTGCACTTGGCCCGTGGCGCAGCTGTTGCTGCTGTGACTCCGGGTCGGACTAGCCGTGGGCTTCTCCGGCAGCAACTCCGCCGTTTTGCTGATGATGTCGA
Organism: Drosophila repleta; assembly: GCA_018903745.1. Taxonomy (NCBI): domain Eukaryota; kingdom Metazoa; phylum Arthropoda; class Insecta; order Diptera; family Drosophilidae; genus Drosophila; species Drosophila repleta. The sequence goes on from JAEIGN010000497.1 coordinate 7,280,376, forward strand.
TGTGCGGCATCAGCAGGCCGCGCTGACGTCGCCTGCCACGCTCCGGCGAACTGGTAGGCGTGGCATCGTCGTCGTCGTCGTCGTCTTGGGCTGGCAACGCATCCGTGACGTTGCCCGAGGCGTCTTCTGATCCTCCGGCCTTCAGTTGAGGATCGCTGCGCGCCTTCCGCAGCTGGCTAAGCCCAAAAAAATCACGCCGTTCGTTGGACTGCGCCCGCTCGATGCGCTCGAACTTCTGCTTGATCTTCTGCACCTCGCCCGTATACACGCGCTGCAGATAGGAGCTGGAGCAGGCAGACACCTGCGACTGGGGCGACAGGCTGCGCGAGCGATAGTACGCGTCGTAGAGCTCAATGCTGCCGTCGGGCGAACCAGCCGCGTAGCTGACCAGCTCGTCCGGCTGAGCGGGCTCGAGTACGCCGTCCGGCGGCCGCTCCGGCGGGCTGCGCAAATGAAAATTTACCCGTGCCGCAGCGCGTTCGCCGTAGACACCGCTCAGATCCGTCAGGGAGTTGCTCAGCTCCGTGTGCAGCAGCTGGGCGTGGCTGTGCCTGGCCTGCTGACGCGCCTGCATGTTCTGCTCGATGAGCCGCATCACCTCCGCCTCGTCCGGGGAGCTGTCCTCGCGCGCGTGGTAGATGGTCTTGCCGGGCTCCTCGAACTGCCGATCCTCGAAATACTGGATCTTCTGATTGATGGGATTCTCCTTGCCGCCATCCTGTGGCTCCGGCTCCGGCTGGGGCTCCGCCTTGACTACGGGCTTGCTGGGCTTGGGCCGTGGCGGCACCTCGGGCGGCTTGGGCAGGCTCAACTCCGCATTCTTGGCGGCGATGGCGCCGCGCGTCTCCCGTGCCACCACCACGGGCGATTGGCTGCGCGTGGGCCGTGGCAGTGTCTGCGCCTGCGCCTGCGCCTGCTCCTCGCGCTTGCGCAGCACGGGGCCCAGGAGCTGCTCCTTGTTGATGCTGGAGTTGCAGCGCACCTTCAGGGTGTTCGCGTGGCTGCTGGGCTGCGAGTGCTGCTCCACGGTGACCACGTACTGCTCCTCGACGCCGGAGCGCCTGTTGCCCGCATAGATCTCGTTCAGCTGCTGCGTGATCTTCTTGATCTGATCCTTGGACAAGGTGCTCACCAGATCATTGTGCAGATGACGCTCCGGCTGGGGCTCACCTTGGCCCTCCAGGCTGCTCGCCAGATCCGCAACGGTGTTCCGGCGCCACTGCCGCGGCGCAGGCGGCGGCTGCTGCTGCTGCTTGAGCAGCTGCAGCTGCTCGAAGTTCTCGCGCAGATCCTCCACGGACTTCTGCTTGGCGTGCAGCGCCTGGTCCGCCTCGTGCCGCCACTTGATCTCATTGACGTCCTTCGAACGGAAGTGGAGATCCCGCTCCCGCTGATCCGACTGCAGCTTGCCCACCAGATACTGCAGCTCCTTCTCGGCCCGCTCATGCAGTCGCACCTTGCGCCACTCGTCAAAGTCCAGCAGCTCCGCATCCTTGCGCAGCGGGTGGAAGTTGCTCGCCGAGGTGGCGCGCTCCAGCTGCCCCACCCGCTCCAAAGTGCTGTAGAAGCGGTTCAGCTCGGTGAACCGCTCGCAGTTGTTGCGGTAGCGACAGCTCGGACTGTGCCGCTCCAGCTGCAGCAGCGAGGTGGCGCTGTGCGCCAGCTCCCCGCACTGATAGAGCCCGCCGCCGGTGGTGCCAGCCGCACCACCGACCGCCGCCGCCTGCTGCCGCTTGCCGCGATCGTCGGCGCTGCTCAGGCTGCTGGCGCGCGCCACCGCCTGCTGGTGCTCCTTGCTGCGCAGGCTGTCGATGCGGCGGCGCGAGGGCGAGCGCACCTCACGCTGCTGCGGCGGCTGCGACTGCGGCACGCGCACCTCGCGCGTGGGCGAGAAGCGACGCTGCACCACCACCTCGGGCAGCTCCCTGGGGCCGGGCTGCGCCTTCGTCTCGTACTTCCACACGAGATCCTCAATGCAGCTGGACGCTGGCTGCGCCGTATAGTCATAGACATCCTCGCCCAGCGAGCAGTACTTGTGCTCGGTGGTGCCACCACCGCCGCCGTTGCTCAGCTGCGGCAGCGAGTGGGGCGTCTGGGCGTGGCCCTGGCTCTGCTTGGCGTTGTAGTCGTTCCAGAAGTGAGTTTTCTCGCGCACCGTCTCGCTGTAGGATTGCTGAGCCACCGCCGGCTTGGACTTGGCCGTGGCCTTGGTGGTTTTGGTGGTGCTGGCGCGTTTGCGTGGCACGTGGCCCTCGCTGCGGCTGGTCTGCAGCGGAGCTTTAGCCGGAGCCGCAGCTGGCTTCGACTTGCCCACGTAGGTCTTGGGCGGTGCTATGGGCACGTACTCCTGCCGCACCACCGACTCAATGGAGTAGGTGGAGTTACTGCGCGGCAGGCTCTCGTTCGAGGCGCTGCGGTGCACCGTGGCGACGGTCTGCGTCTGCGTCTGGGTCTGGGCCTTGCTGCACCTGGGCAGCACCTTCTTGAAGGCGCGGCTGCAGTCGAGCAGCTGCTGCGGACGCACCTGGGGGAAGCACATGGTGTGCCGCGTGGTGGTGCTGACGGTGCTGTGGCGCAGCCGCGGCAGCGACTTGCTGCGCGTGTGCTGCTGCTGCTGCTGCTGCTGCTGCTGCTGCGCCTTGCAGGTGGCATACGAGCGCACCGCCTCGCGCACCTCTTGAGGCGACTTCAGCGAGGGATCCCTGAGGATATTCGTGCTGGCCTCGAAGTTGGTGCGGCTGGCCGGGAGCGTGCTCTCCAGGCGCTTCTTCTCCTCGGCGAAGCTGCGCTCCTTGGAGATGCTGCGCCCGAAGGCCACCGGACTGCGGCTCGAGTGGCGCAGCGCGAGCAGACGCGCCGGACGGCGACTCGGACTGACGGAGCGTAGGCGCGCGTGGTGGTGGTGCTGCTGCTGATGCTGCTGTTGGTGGTGATGCTGCACCCTCATCAGGCAGCCGTCCTTGCTGCGCGTCTCCTTGGTGGCGGTCAGCGTGGCCAGCAGCGTGGACACGGCGCCCGTCGACTTGGAGCGGCAGATGGGCTCACGCCGGGCACTGGAGACCTTCCTGAGGGTTATGGCATTCCCGCCCGGTGGCTGAAAGCACTGGTCGTGGCGCGACTTGGCGCAGCTGCTCGTGATCTTCTCCACGCGCACCGTGCTCTTGGTGCAGGAGGAGCGACGGTTGGGCGGCAAGGGTGGCGTCTCCTGCTGCGGCTGCTTCTTGCTTAGGGGTATAAACGAGGGCAGATTCTTGGAGAAATGCGAAAACATATTGCTTGTAGGCGGCGGCGGCGGCGGTGGTGGTGGCGGAGGAGGAGGTGGTGGTGGTGGCGATGGTAGGGCTACTGACTCTTCCTTAGTCTCCTCTAAGGGCTTGGTGCTAACACGTATCTTGGTTAGCGTCGGCGTTATCTGTATGAACTCGAACTCTTCCACGATTTCTGTGGCGCAAGAGTCGGGGTCGAGGAGAGATTGGCATATTAATCATGGTAGCGGCGACTTTATAGAGGGTGCCCGGTGCTGCAGTGCTTCAAAGAACGCTCGACGCATTTGCTGATAACAACTTCTAGTGTGGCAGTGGGTGTGTACAGTACTATAACTATAACTATAACTATATCTATATCTATATATATTGATTACCAACAAAGAACTAGTTAGGATTAACAGAGTAGAGCTTGAGATGGTAGAGAGAGAGAGAGAGAGAACCAGCACCAGAAGAATTAGTACGAACTGCGCCTTAACTTGAGTTATTTAGTGTTGTCAGAGTAACCGGGTTAATAGTGAGCGAACTAGTTCAATTCGTGAGCCATCCTACCTTTGGGTTTCTCGGGCGCTGGCTTGCGGAAGCCCAGCAACGGCGGCTCACCACCGGCCTGCAGGCTCTTGTAGGCCTGACGCTGCTCCACAGGACTCAGCGGACTGCTAACGGGCAGCTCCTTTTTGCGAAAGACTAGATTCGAGTCGCTGGTATAGCCCGATTCCTTGGCCAGAGCTCTGAGAGAAAAGTGAAAGTAAAAGTAAAATATTATATAGTAGGGCATGAACGACTAGTAGATACCCTAACTTGGATAACTTGAGCTTATCCGAAATATAATAAAAATCAAAATTTTATTAAATACTCATCAAACTACATGCAAAATTTGAAGACTCTAGCGCTAAGAGTGTACGAGATATAATTTAATAACTGAATTGGCTTACCTTGACAAATTGCCTTCTGTATAAAGCGGCGATAGTTTCGATTGTTCCAAATTCTATATAGCAATAAAAAGGAGAAATCCAGATTAGTTAGAGTCCATAAAAGTCATTTTCAAGTGAAACGAATTTTAAAATTGTTTTTCGACAAATTTTTACTGTAAAAATTAGTATTACGAGTGCCGTTTGTGAACGTAGTGAGACCCTTTTGCGCGACTATATAGACGTTGACTTACTGCATAATTGTCAAGATCGTCGACGAACTCTATTATAATGCGTGGTATGCGTGTATGTTCCCTGAGCCACTTGGCGTTAAGCATAATTATTGAATTGGAGAGGGGGAAATCAGATAAAGATAAGATACTAAAGGAATTGCGGGATATATATATATATATATATGTATATACTTGACTATAATATAAAACGGAAAACAGACTTAACAAAAAAAAGGTAGCAAAATTTAGAGTCTATAACTAGGAATTATATAGATTAGCGTTCATACCCCGTTAAAGATGTCCATCACTTCGTCCCACCACTAGAATTGTGAATAGAATAATTTGCTGTGAGTTAGAATAGTTGCTACGCGATGTGTATATGAGGAATAATGAAGGCGTGCTCATGATATCATGTCAGATATGGAGGGTATTATATAGTGAAGGTGTGTCTGATTTGGGGGGAAATGAGTGAAAGGTAGAAGCGACTGATGGGGCGAGAAGTTGGGCATATTTAGCATTAGCCGTGAATGAGTTCACATAGATTAGTTCTTGATAGGTTTTGATAGAGAGAGAGAGAGAGAGAGAGAGAGCGTTCTGCGCAGCCGACTTGGGCACTTGCCTCCTTCTTCTCCTTCTCCGAAACGGACGAGTGACCCGTGGTGTAGTCCTCGATGCGACCAGGCTGATTCTTGTATGCGTTCTGTGCCGACTTTATGGGATTGGGCATAGTACCATACAGTCTGTAAGGAAAGTTTCGATAGTGATTATATATTCAAGTATATCTCAGTTATTTGTAGACTCACTTATCGTCCTGGCTCAGATTGCGCACATTGACAGCCGATGAGACCGATTGCACGCGCAGCGGATTGGGTGTGCGATATTTCACTGTTGAGTAATCGGAGTCGTAGTTGGGCTCGGGCTCGGAGACGTAACCATTGCTCTTGTACGAAGGACGAGCTGCAGGATGTTTGGTTGGATAAGGATTCGATTAGATTTTTGCTGGCAATTTAAAGTTCAAATGTTAGAAATTTACGAGCACTACTGAGGTTGTTGTTGTTATCACTGATGTTGCAGTTGTTGTTGTTGTTGTGGTTGTTGTTGTTGTTATTGGCAGACATAATGTTAGAGCTGGGTGTGTATGAGTAGGTACTTAGGCTAAGTTTAGTGTGGGAATTTTGTATAAAGCGTTCCAATGAGCTAAATGGCACGAAAATATGACGAAAAATAATAAATATATATGTCTATAAAATAATACAGTAAAAATCCAATAAAAATATATGATTAAATCGAATTTCCGCATGCCAAAACTGATAAAAAGTAAAAGTCTAGAAATCATAATAAATATTACAGCTACCAAAAGCAGGCGAAGCAGATGGAAGGGAGCTACTTAAGCAAGGCTTAGACAGTATTTGGAATAGATTAGAGAGATATATATATATAAAGAGTTATAGAATCACCTCTGGGACACTTGTAGCGAATCACAAAATCGTCTGTTGTATGCGATTTGACAACACAATTAGACAGAGAGAGAGAGAGAGAGACAAAGAGTGTGTGAAGCGTATGGGGGATGGGTGATATATATAGTGGAGGAGGAGAGACATTCGAAAAGAGAATTCGGAGAGAGTTAAGTAGCTGGTTCAGCAGGCGCAGAACTGAAGCATTATAGAGAGATACATATTTATGTTATATGGGATTATGGGGTATTATTTGGGGAATGGATTTGGGGTTGGGCTCTCGTAATGCTTCAGGTTCTGTTGGAGCTTAGTGGTAAGACATTTACCGCCGTTCTTCTGCTTATGTATGGTCTGATAGAGTCGCTTATACCATTCATGCTGATGCGGTTCCTGGACCTCCTGCAGCGTAACAGACAAAATATATATATGTACATATCAGATATTGCGATTCGATCTAGCTAAGCTTGAGCGTGTCTCTCGTTTCATTTTACCGATCTGAGTATGATGGGCATTCCATCGTTGGTAACGGGACCGATTCCCTCGTACTGCCGTCGACCTAACTGTGCCATTTTTCTCGGGCGATCGCTTTCCGTTTCCGGCTCGCTCATATACTCGTGCTTGACTTTGTAGACTGTAAACCGTAGATTGTTTTAAAATTCGTGTTTTTAGTGCTGGAGTCGGGTGGAAAAGGAGTGGAAAACGTGTGTGTGTGGAAAACATTTAGAAGGCAGCACCTGCTCGCCGCCGCTGTTAATTGTTTTGTGTGTGCGTACGACTTGTGAACGCGCGCGGTTAGAACTCTCTGGGAGTGCCCACAATTGATATACTTACTGACTTCATTGGGCCTATAGACGGCGCGACTAGTGTCGTTCAGTTGACGGCGTGCGAACGGCCTATACAGCTCCGATGTGGAAGCCGAGCGTTCAAATGCTTCACAAACGATAGAACGATAAGAGAGTCATATATGAATAGGAGAAACTACTGTAAGCTGGGGGCACATAAATCCGATTCTAACAGCAAAATGCGAGTGTTACGATCTGATATAGATTTCTATTTGATTTTGAATAGGGTTTGTAGAGCTCAGATATGATATTTTTCTATGAGATCTGTGAGATCTCTGCTCTTTGACGTATCTTTATATCTGATCTTTAGATAGAATATGTGTTATGTAGAGTATATGTGAGATATCATATCATATAAATATAGATCTTTGATCTTTAACATATCATCACATCTCATCACATCTCTTAGATCTGTGATCTTTGTTCTCTGATGAGAACTCGAATATTTATATAGATATATATGTATAGATCACCGATCTGAGTTAGCTCTTTTTAGTTATATATAACTCTGAGTTATATATATATATAGAGATAGGTAAAGACATAGATATATAGATCGCTGATCTGAGTTCTTATATAGCTTAATCTCTGATCTTTAATATATCATCACATCTCCTACATCTCTGAATTCTGATATTTATAGAGATAAAAAATACATAGAGATATATGTAGATATAGAGATCGCTGTTCTGAGTTATTTCTAGATATACGATCTCTTATATGTCTGTATCTCTGATCCTTGCCATATCTTATATCATATCCTTAGAGAGTATATGTACTATATACAATATGTGAGATCGCTGTTCTCAAGTGCTTATACATATATAGATCGCCGATCTTTAACATATGTCAGTTCTCATCACATCTCCTAGATTTTTGATCTCTGATAGAACTCAAAGATATATATAGATATAGATATATATAGATCCTATATATCTAGCTCTTCAATCTTCTACATAAAACCCCTAAATTCCTAATCTCTGCTCTCTGATCTCTCTCGTAATATTCCTAAATAGATTTCCTAACTCTTGCACACATATGGAAAGCTTTATCTACTTTTGATCTTGTCGGAGACGCTGGCACTGGGTGCCACGGGGCCGAATTGATTGGAATAATCGGTCTCGGCGTAGTCCGAATTGTTGGAGTTGAACGTGGAGGGCGGCGTGCTCAGATTGGTGGTGCTGGTGGTGGTGGTGGTGCTGCTGCGTGGCGCAGGCACCGGGCAACTGCCGTTTGTATAGGACCACGGTGGTATCGTCGTCGTTGTGGCCGGCTGCTGGTGTTGCTGCTGCTGCTGCTGCAGGGCCGTGTAGCGTCGCGGCAATGTGGGCGATTCGAAGCGCACCGGACGGAACTCCTTGCGTCCGCTCAGCGCTGGCGACGGCTGCGGCGTCCACACGGGCTGTGTGGGCGGCGGCGGTGGCGTGGGCGCCGCCGAGGAGCTGTGATCGAGCTCGTTGCTGGAGCCGTACGGAGTCCAGACGCCTGTTGATAGTGGGGAATGAGTTTGTGGCTCGAATAGACACAGTTGGCTGTAAGTCACTGGTTCAGTGGTTCAGTGGCTCAGTGGGTGGGCACACACATGACATTTTCAGGGGCGCAAGTTCACTAGTTGAGTTCCCTCTCTCTCTCTCTCCCTCACTCCCTCTCTCTCTCTATACATAGATAAATTTTACTGCCGCTGACATTTACACTTGTCAACAAATTTATGCTCGTTTTGCGGCCGATGCTCGGTTTCTTTTTGGGTTTTCAGTGGTTTCCATTGGTTTCAGTGGCTGCTCTAGCCAAAATAAATGCTGCAGTCAACAAACCGAGCGAAGACAAATTGACAAACAAACATCGCGACGTTGAACAGCAATAATTAATACGACCAAGGAAGCCGCTTTTGGCACCCATTCAAAATTTGCCCACAACAACAGAAAAAACTATCACACACACAAAGACATTTATGCAGACATACACACACACACACACACACACACACACACACACAGTGGGATGAGTCATCGCATTTGGCGCATGTTTAGAATTTACAAAAAGACTTTCTCACACAGCTACAACGCGCAGACTGTTATAAAATTATATTTGAATCAAACGACACGAAACACACTGAAAACAACAAGAAACGAGCCTCACGAGGTGCTTCAATTGTTGAGTACAGTGGCCACTGGCAGAGGCAGAAGGCTGAGAAGGCAGGGCTTATGCAAGAAATTTCATTCATTAGTTTTTTTTGGGCGAGTTACCAAGAGCAGAAGTCGCTAAAAATATATTGAAATATTTTTGGAATAATCTGCTATTGATTATATATCTTATATAGACAGATACTATACCCAATAGCTTTTTGGTGATTTTCTCCGTATTAAAATCTTCGACTTTCTACGTTTTTTCTGAAAGAAAAGTTTTCCATAATCAACTTTTGCTTTGCTGTGACTATAAATGAGCAGAAGTGAACAAAAGTTATAAGAAGTGATCATAGTTGATCATAAGTGATCATAAGTGATCAATATATGGACTATATGCTTAGAATATTTATAATATTATATTTATATATATTATATATAAATATTTTTATATACCCAACTTTTATGACTTCTGTAACTTATTTTTAAGTCTACCCAATTTATTTATTTATTTATTTTTTTGTCAAATTTCTATTAAAATGAATTTACTTCAGTTTAGAAAATATTTCAATAAAATTTAACATTTTTATATATTTTTTTAAGATCAAAACGAGAAAAGGAAGCCAGTTAAATTTTAATTAAAATAGTATATATTGATTTGTTATTTAATTTTAAAATTTTTGTAATACAATTATTTAAATAAATATTTTTTTTATTTACATAAATTTTTTATTTAAAAAAAAACTGATGTATTTAAAAAAAATATTTATATGAAAAAAATTTCATTACAAAAATTTAAAAAATAAATAACAAATTAATATATATATTTTTTGTATTACAAATAATTTTTTTTACGATTTTAATTAATTAAATTTTTGTTTAAAATATATTTTTTTAAATATATAAATTTATTTTTCATTTTGATAAAAAATTTACATATATTTAAAAAAAATGTATTTAATTAAATTTAATTTCAAAATTTGACAAAAAAAAAGTAAAACAATTTTTACTTCACTTCGATTTCACTCGCTCACGAACAGAACAGCCCTCGTTGTTCTTGCAGTCAAGATCTTTCACTCAGCAGATTTATATGCCACCTGTAATAGCACACACATACAGAAGCAGCCACACACACTAACACACACACACAGACACATTAGATACGCTGCTGACTATATAGATATTGCCTGCCCTAGGCGCGATTCGCCGCCAGACATTGACACGCATAGCGCATATATAGAAGACGTTTTGGCTTCGATATATATAGCGATATCTGCCTTTTGTTGTTGTTGTTGTCGATGTATTTGTATAGTGGGTGGATGCGCTGACGTCTTAATTCAATCAGCACTTGATCGAATTATACAATCGTATCAAAGTCTTGCCAATGCCAATCAAAATCTAAATCAAAATCAAATTCACACACAGTCCTGTGCCGTCGCACCACTCGCTGAATCATGCACTTAACACTCGCATTTTGCTGCCGAAACTGCTAGTTACCCTGATCAGGATATAGATTGGATATATATATATATATATATATATATATAGATATATTATATATTTAAGTGGATTTATTTAATTGCGACGAGTTCTCGAGTAGCTGACTCCGCGCGCGGCTCAAAGCGACTGAATTTTGCGTGAGCCGTCGTCGTCGAGCAGACCAACTCGGCGTTTACGGATTTTTCTTTTTGGGAACAAACTGCTAAATGACTAAAACAACACACACACTAACACATAGACACACAGATATAACAGGCAGTCACAGTCAGAGCACACACACCCCGCCAGAGTTCACAATTTCCCAGCAATTTTAAATAGAAGATCAATTACGGGCTGCAATCAAATATGGGAGCGCGTGCTCGATGAAGCGCACACTCAATACGAATAAACATATATACATACATACACCTATATATACATACATATATATATTTATAGTATATTTGATTTGAAGCAAGACAAAAGCAGAGTTTTAGTTTTATTTTGGTGAAACGCCAATTATGCGTGCAATGCGAAATGGAACGGATGTGTAAGCAACTAAATATACCACACTCTGAATGCTGAATAGCTATATATATGTATATATCTGACTATACTCCCCAAAATACATATATAAAAGAGTGCAGCTAAAGAGTCAATCAAAATGATTTCATTTGTTTTGTAAACTCTTTTTTGAACAAGAAAACAAAAGCCGAATGTGCGTTTGGTTTGGCTCTGACTCGACTCGACTCGGCTTGGCTTGGCTTGGCTTGGCACTTCCGGTTTGTTCATAGTGCTCTGTGCTCTATGCTCTTTAGAATAAATCAAACGGAAATTTTTGCTTCGTTTTTTGTTTGTAGCCAATAAAAAACAATGCTCATTAAAGTAGCCCAAGCCATTTGAGCTGTTGAGGGAGCGGCACCGCAGGGCAGGGCAGGAGCTCAGCTTAGCTCTGCTGCTGCCTCTGCTGCTGCTGCTGCTGCTGCTGGGTGTGTTGTTTTTATTTCAAGGAGCGCCCGCGCTCGTTCGTGAAGAAGCGCATTTACTTGGAGAATCGACTCGTCGCTACTGGCAATTTATGTGAAATTTATTGATTTGCAAAATGAAAATGGAAATGAAAATATCGCATGGGTCTTTAAGCAAATGGGCAAAGCAGCGGCGACGGCGGCGACAAAAATATATTTTCTACCTGCAATTAGAGCACTTTTAATTTTAAGTAGACTCTATGAATGGGCCAGCCAGTAATGAGTCTATTGTTCAAAAGTGATGGACTAGCTAATGCCCTGTGGGCTATAGATCGCTAAAATATAGTTTATATAAATAATATTTTATATGTAGACAATGTTTAGCTGCTCTATTTTAACTGATTTATAAATATTTTCTTTAAAAAAAAGTTATAATAATAGAGCTGCCACAAATAAGCTAGGGTTCTAGTTATAAATGCGCTAATGAGTCTTTGACAGTACGCTGCAAAAAAAAAAATATTTTTTAAAAAACTAAATAAAATAAAAAATATTATAAAAATTTCTAAATATTTTTTTATATTTCTAACTATTTTTTGAACAAACTGATAAGTTAAAAAAATTGTTAAAACAATTTTTAAATATTCCTTAAAACTTTTAAAAAATTAATTTCTTTCAAAATTAAAAAAAAAAATAATTTTAAAAAAATTTAATAAAATAATAATTTTTTTAAAATTTCTTAAACTTTTTTTATAAAAAAAAACTTACAAAATTTCTAAATAATTTATATTTAAAGCCATTAGAAAATTGTTATTAAAACTATTTATAATAGATAAGAAATATTTTAGCGTAGCCACAAAAACCTACTTGAATCTTTATATATTTGTATTGGCTGTAAATGCGCTAACTGACCCACGTAACTCGACTTCCATACATCCGATCTTTATGAAACATTCAGCGCAGTTTATAATCTATTTATAATGTGTGTATGCCAAATTTCATGCTTCTGTTCCATAAAATGCTCGAGTTATGAGTAAATATTGTATATTAAAATCAATTTAATTAGGAAAATCATGAAATATTTTAGTCAACCTTTTAGACAAGCTTTAACAAAGCCTCTGCTAATCTTTACATATCTTCCTCAAGCCACCCCACTCTCACAGCCCTTCACTTTACAGGGTATATTCTAGAATCGTTCTACAACTATATTTTTAGTGCCTCTGCCTTATGGCCTTGCAGTAGAAACTGAGGCTGGCCGTCTGGCCGAGCTGACAGCAACCTGTGCGTGCGCCCATTTGTTGTGCGATTGGAACGGGAGCTCTTTGGATAGAGCGATTGACTCTGGGCTCTGCCCAGCTATCGAATGAGAGGGCGTGCCCAGCCGCGACCTAACATCAGCGCTGTGACCCAGCCTGCGCTAGGTGCGCCACATTGCTTTTTATATTGTGTTTCGGATAGCATTCCCGCATTGATTTATTTGGTCGGCCCCATAATTAAGTGTGCAAAGTATTTATGGAGTGCTGCTGCAGCAGCAAAGAGCACTTCGACTCACTGACTGTGGCCCTTTAGAAAGCGGCACGAGTTTCATGTTTGTCATGTTGGCTTAGGGCGGGAGTGCTGCAGTGGCGGATCTAGGGTTGGGCCAGCAGGTTGTAAAGGTCATTGAGTTTCAATAGAAGCTTTGGCATGGGCAAAGGTAGAAGGTTATAGAGAGTAGAAGATTTAATTTTAATGTAATACATAATATGTATATATAATATTTATAAAAGGCTGAGCTGAAGTTGAAGCTTCATTATATAGTCTAAATAAATATTATATTATATATTATATAAATTTAAAAAATATATGTTTATAAATACATATAAAAGAAAAATTTATTAAATTTCATTCTTGTTTTTTTTATTATTATTTTTTTTTATATTTTTCCCAACTCAAATCCTGTAATCCTTTAGTTTCTAAGCCTCATGCAACATAAACTTTCCTCAAAAAATATTTAATGCCCCAATAAATCTTTGGCAATAATTTTTTTTTCAACACTTTTGCTCAGCAAATGAAGACCCAGAGTCGACGTCATCTATATATCTGTTCTTCACCTCTATATAAATATGTATCTTTAGCTTAATTAAATTTCAGACTTAAATCATTCCTTCATTCTTTCATTCACGCAAATATATCAATAGTCAAGTTCAACTGAATTTATATTAACTATAAATTATGTTCAGTCACTAAAAGTCTCCACGAAAAAATAAATATAAATATATATATTTTTTTCTGTATTTTTTTTTCTTTTTTTTTCTGCCTTAAATTTAAAAATAACAGCGAACAAATTAATGCTTTAAATAAATAGAGGCGCCTTTATGGCCCAAAAGAAATGCTCAAAAAGAGCAGCATAACATTTTCATAGCGGAAAACTTGGCCAGCTAATGCTGTCGGATCGTGACGCCAATCAAACGGGCAATGGGCCGTATACGCATTTTGATAGATTAGCTACGCCCACGGCTAGTTCCCAGTTCCCAGTTCCCATAAGGTGTTTATATAGCGCAAAACGCATCAGTTAGGATCGTCGCCGAGCCCATCAAAATTGTTTGAGACATTGATCCTCCTCTGTCTCTGTGTGTGCACTGTGATTTTTCATTTAGTCTCTCGACGCCCATCTGGACTTGCTTTGTGTTTATTTTCCATTTTTAATGGATACTGTAGGCGTCCATATATATATATAAACATATACATATATATGTATATATTTGTAATAAATATTGCGCGGCCAACAAATTTTTGGATTGTACGTCATTTTGTATATTTAGCACAAAGCAAAGGAGCGCGAAAAAAAAACCATGCGCACCTCCAGTTCCAGTTGGAAATATTTTTTTTTTGTTTTTCTGTATTTTCTTTTTTTGGGGCTGCACAATTGAGATGAACTAATGTGAAATATTTGAAATAAACATATGCGAAGCCAAAAATCAAGTTCACCTCTACTCAAACAAGAAAAAAGAATAGATGAGAAGACAAGCAAGATCATCATCATCACCTCGATCATCAGCAGAGTGAAAAGTCGAAAACTAACTGAAAGGAAAATAATCTATAAATACGTGCCAATAAATTTCAGCACATAACAAAAAATTGCTCGACAGTTGATTAGAAAATGGGCCTTAGATAAATAAAGAAATTATTTAGTTGATATTAGCGAAAGGCTGAATAAAGAGAAAGCTGAATGATAAGCTCATTAAATTGTGGAAAATAAATATTGCAGAACAATAAATAGAAAAGCGAGGGAAATGTGATTTGAAAAGGAAATTAAAAGAAAATTAGGTAATATATATATTTACGGTCTACACTTTGAAGTAGAATTTGATATATATTTGGAGAAAATTTAGAGAAAGATTTGCAATAAAGTTATAAGTGTAATTCGAGGTAGAGCTTGGAGTTCAAGTTGAAAAAAACTTAGAAAAATATTCGGAGTAAATTTCTGTATAGAACTTGTAAAAGAATTTGGAACAAATATAGAATAATATTTTGTGTAAAATTATAAATAAAATTCGGAATAAATTTAGAATAATATTCTAATTAAAGTTACATATAATATTCGGAATAAAATATGTATTTTAATTCGGAGTAAAGGTCAGAGAAATGTTCATATGAATATTAATTAAAAATAATATATATTGATAAATAAAATTTCGGAGTAAAATTCGGAATCAAATTCGGAATAAATTTAGAATAATATTCGGATTAAAGTTACGAATGAAATTGGAAATGAAATCTATATTTAAATTCGGAGTAAAGGCCAGAGAAATATTCAGATTAATATTCGGAATAAAGTTCGGAGTAAAATTTTGAATAAAATGGGAATTGAAATCTGTAGTCAAATTCGTAGTAAACTTCACATTAAAAGTCTGATTTCAAGTAGGAATAACATACGGAATGACTTTAATTGATATCCGAAAAGGTGTTCAGAAATTTTCACTGTAAATAACTCAGCTAGAGTTTTTTTTACCACAACTGTTGATACTAACAGTTTTTTTTAAAATTTAATTTAAATTTTAATTTAGAGACATTTTTTGCAAGTTAAATATTTTAATATATTATTATTGATGTAATATGTATTTAATGATATTTTTAAATTATTTTAATGATCTGACCTAAAAATATATTCATTGTTTGTCAGAAATTTGAGTTGCTTTCAACTCATTTCCTGAATCACTTTAAAAACAATTTATAAATTTGTTAATATTTATTTAACAAAATTAAATTTCTGGGGAATTTCAAAAATTCTAGGGAAATTATATAGAATATAGAATTCTTATTGTAGTCAATTAATTTTGTAGCCTAAAATATGAAAATTGTTCGATGTGTGCCGCAGGCAACAGTTAGCAATTCGAATTTATTGCAAAAATATGAAAACAATTTTTGCTTGGGCAAAATCTTGTACATATTTGACTAGATATAATTTGAAATTGAAATTAATTTATAATTTATAATTATATTTAAAATAAATTAAATTGAAACTGAGATCTTCAATACATTCCCACGCATTCATACGAAACCTCACCAAAATACCAACAAATATCTATTATTACCCAATAATCAAGATGTGCACTCAGTTCTCCATAAACTTCACATAATTAACAGATTTTATCATCCGTTTACAACGCACACACATACTCGAAAAAATTCTCAAAAATTCAGAAATGAAATTTTTACAAGGAATTTCCAAAGCTCTTAAAGTGAAAATCAGAAAAGCCATTGAAAACGTCATGTTTGCAAGTGCCACACCCGCGCGTGTCTTGTGAACCAGCCCACACACAGCGCGATGCAGCCGACAGCATCGCTATATGGGATCGTCTATATATATATATATATAGATGTATATAGGGCTTTTACCTGATCCAGTTGGTGCGCGTGCTTTAAACTTGGGCGCAAACATTGTTGTGTTGTGTTGTGTGTGCTCTGCGAAAAATGTTGCAGAGATCAATTAGAAGGAGTAGGAGAGTAGGAGACTAGAAACGCAACACTTGCAACAAGCAACACTTCACTTCACTTTTAATTTAACACTCTCTCGTGGAACACTGCACAACAAACAAATTGGAGAGAGAGCGAGCGAAAAGCGCGCTAAGCAAGTGCTTGGAAATAACGCTCGACTAACCCTGCCCCATATTTGCTTTGGTTTGCTTTGCTTTTCTGTTCTTTTCGTTTGCTCTGAAGTGGAAATATAGAAATGGTGCCGCTGCCTCCGATATATCTATATCTATATATATTATTTATATATATATATTTTTTCGTTTCGTTTGCTTTTGACTTTTTCACGCGCCTTCGCGTTGCGCACACGACTTAAACACGACGACGACTACGCCAGGCCAAAATCTTGTACAAGTTGCTTGAATTTTCTTTGACTAAAATCAAACTCAATTTGTGTGTGAGCGCAAAAACAACAACAACTACAGCAACAACAACAGCAAATACATATACAAATACGTTAAATGTTCCCTCAACAAATTTGATTTTCCAATTTTCCGCTGGCATAAACAAAATGCTGCTCCCAGCGTAAACAGAGACAGGAAATCAGGAGCGCCAAGAGCGCCAAGAGAGAGAGTGGGAGAGAGAGAGAGAGAGAGTGGGAGAGTGGGAGAGAGGCAGTGTGACGTAAACATGCCGCCCAGATAAAGATACATTTTCTTCATAGATTTTCACGCGCTGCACAGGTCGTATACACAATATTTTTTTAGTTCACAAATTTTTGCTAGCATACTTTGCGGCGGCAGGTGCAAAACTTTTGAATTTCAAAATAAAAAAGGTGTGAGTAGTGATCGAATCGAGAACTTTGTTGGCCAATTAGTGCGCAGCTGCTGTGGATTAGAGACATTTGGAGGGCAGACATGGGGCTAGTTAAGGGCAAGGGATATATATGTATATACAGATTTGGATACAGATCAGGGTTCAGTTGGCACCGACCGTTGGCATAGAGAAAGCCCTTGGCCAGCTGCAGCTCGTTGTCGATCTCCTTGAGCAGATCGCTCTCTGACCAGCTGCGTCGCTTGCGCTGCTGCTGCAGCAGCTGCTGCGGCGAGAGCAGAAATCGCGTCTGCTTCTGTCGCTGTGGGCGTAAATGTGGCATCGGCTGCGCCGTCGGCTGCGGCTGCGGCTGCGGCTGCGGCATCGTCGTCGACGTCGGCGTCGCTGTCGTTTTAATTGATTTGGCTATCAAAAGTTGTTGGCATTCGTTTAGTGTTCGCTCAGCTAGACGCATGCTGCACTTAGTCTAAACAGCGAACCCTGTGCTCAATTGTCTCTCTCTCTCGGAAAACAAACGAATCGCTTGTTTCCCTTGCCCAGCCAATTGAATGGAATTAATTAAAATTTCCGTTTAATCGCGATTTGTGTGCAATTGCATGCAGCGCCCCAGATAAGCCGCCTCAATTGCCAGCGGGAAACACTTGAGCGCAGAGTTGCAGATGCGAAAAATCAGAAAAAAAAACACACTTAATATTTATCTTGATGAGCATGTAAAAGACCTGAATGACTCTTCTCTGTATATATATATGTATGACTGATATATATGTATGTATGTATATATGATCTCTCTGCACAGCCAATAAATTTGTATTAAATTAGTGGCATTTATTTTAAATATTCTAGCGAGCATTTCGGCATTCTTTGCATCTGAATGCCATAAATTTGTGTCAATGGAAATTATTATGCTTCGCCAAATGTGACACTTAAGCAGCCGAAACGAATGTGGAGCGCAGCTATAGTAAACGACATATAGCTGAGCAGCGAAAAAAATTAAAAAAAATTATCAAAATAATTTTTTTTATTAATAAAAATTGACTTTAAAATTAAATTGAAATTTGCATAAACAGAGTTTTGAGCGCTGTCAGCGTGAAGTTCATTTTTAAGAGCTTTCAGAAGCTTTTACAGCACTTGCTGAATGAGCAATGGAATAGAGAAAAGTATTCTTTTTATTTATATTTTTAATTCAACAGCTTAAGATTTTTGTTGTGTTGAGAAAGCTTTAAGCAGCTTTTTAATTTATTTCAGTTTGATGTAATGAAAGCTTGAATTTATTTGTGCTTGACTTAATTGAAGCATAAAAACTTTTGTTTCTCTATAAATTGAACTCCGAACAAAGGTTTTATTCGATATTAAAGATATATAATTTAAGCAGCTTTTATGTGCTTCTAGAGCTAAAATATGATGCATATATTAATAGATCTGAAATGAGTAAAAGCTTAGCTTTAGCTTTACCTTTAAAAGTTCCAGCAATATATCACATTGAATACAAAAGCTTTAATGAGCTTTAAAAACTTTCAAATTAACTTCAATATGACCTCACATAGGCGTTCAGCTTATGTAGAATATATAGATCAAATCTCACAGCTATAACTATTTTTTTTTAATTATTTCCAATGCAATATGAAGCATTAAAGTCAGAATGAGAACACAAATACTAAAATTAATGCCACTAATTTAAAAATCTTCATTTATCATATATGGTTCATATCATGGTTCATTCATTGCATGAAATGCCAATGAATAATGAGTGATATTTTGGTTTATTAGTTACGATTCGATCAATGTATATATATAGTTTATAGCTAGGACATTCACAGTATTAGTCAGTTGGTCAAGCATCATTTACAAGCGCTGAGCACAAAACAAATCTCTCGATGACACAGCTTAGGCTAAGATATATGGTAGATAGATAGGTAGATATATATTTATATATGGATCATGCATACAAAATAATAAACACTAAATAACAATTGAGTTTTGTTAATCAATTTATCGTTTATTAAACATTCAACAACACTATAATAAATTGGATTTATTTCGTTATTAATTTCGAAAGAGAGAAAAAAAAAAGAAAAAACAATTAGCTAAATTTTCACAAAACAGTTTTCAAATCTTTGTTGTTGTTTTTTTATTTAACATTTGCCTAGGACAAACATAGATAAATATTGAAAGAATTTCATTTAGTTATATGTAGGCTGCATGCTGCTGGTGAGGCTGAGGGAAAGGATTTTGTTTAAATATATATTTTTAATATTTTTATTTTTGTTTTTTTTTGTTTTTGTTTTTAAAGCGTTTTCATTGCGGTTCCATTAACAAAGGTTTCTGGGAGTATTTTGCTATATTGGTATATAGATATATATATATGTATATTCAGAAACTGTCGGACGTGGTTCTATGCTCGAAATTGCGCCAATATTTATCAAACTCCTCGAAGATTTTCGAGCGAAAGGGCGAGCTGGCAAAGAGCTCGTCGAAATTTCTATGAAAATTGCCCAAAAATGGCGGAGATGTGGGCGTGGGCGTGGCTCCTGTACGTTCGGAGTGCGATTCGGTTCGGGATTCATTGACTATATGGCTACGCATAGTTGACGTTGTTTCAGTTGTACTGTTGTTGTTGTTGTTGTTGTTCTTGTTGTTGTAGCTGTTGTTGCTGGTGTTTTCATTGTTGTTGTTGTTGCTGTTGTTGTTGTTGTTGGTTGCTGTTTGATCATTGTCTGTGTGAGGGCGGCGATATAGAGAGAAATTTGATATACAAAAGAGCGACACACACACGCACACACACAGAGTGAGAGAGAGAAAAATACAGTTTGTGAGAGAGTGAATGAGAGAGAGAGAGATTCTGTGTCTACACAACAACAATAAACACATATTTACATTACGTTTTTCGTGAGAGATGTGAGAGGATGTGCCAAATGACCATTCACCAATGAGTTTGCATATAAAGTACACTCAGAGAAATAGATGTGCGCAAGTTACGAGAATTTCTGAAGCAAATGCGGACTTTAGTTGGAATTTCCAATTTTTTTTATCGTCTTCTTAATTTCAATTTACTGATTTCAAGGCATATTGTCTTTCATATTTGAATAATAAATAATAAATTAATTAATTTATTAAATATATATTCAATAAAACTTTAACAAAATTAAAATAATAATATTAAAACATTTAAACTGTCTTCAAAATGATTCTTTTTTTTTATAAATATATAATTTATATTAATATTTACTATATGATATTAAATATGACTACTTTTTTTATTTTTAAATAAATTTGTAAAAAAAATAAATAAATAAAAATTATATAAATTTTCATTATTAAAAGTAAAAATATTTATTTATTTTATATACAAATTTTGGTATTTATAATATTTTTTGTATAAAATAAATATATACTTTTACTCATTTATTTAATATCATTTTTTTTTTGTATATAAAATAAATAAATATAATTACTTATTTATTTCATATAATTTTTAGATATATTTTTTTTTATAAAAAAAATGGTATGAAAAATAAATAACTATTTTTAAAATAAAAAAAAATATTTTATAAAAATAAATAAATATTTCTTCTCATTTACTTTAAATAAGATATAGAAAATATTTAATTTTTTTATATTATATAGAAAGAAAATAGAGAATAATATAAATCATATTCAAATATTTTTAAACATAAAGAAAAATTGTATTTAAATTAATTATTTTTCAAGTGCATTTTGAAGGCAGTTTAAAATTTTTGACAGTAACAAATACCAAAAAAAAAGATATATTTAGTTAACAATTTAAATATTATTGAATTTAAATAAATTATTTATTATTAATAATAATATTTAATTTTTCTAATTTTTGTTTTTATTTTTCTTCTTTTCAGAATTTGTTGCATGGAAACATAATATAATTGGAAACATTGCAAAAGCCTTCAAGTTTATATCCAAGTAAGTAAAAATAAATATTATTTTCGGGTAAATTGAAATCAGAAAACCATAAAGAATTTTACTCAGCTCAAATTCCAACTCTTAAATGCAGTCGCTTAGCTCAAGATCCAGAACTCTCTCACACACACACATACACATATATATATATATATTTCTCTGAGTGTCTTTTGGGGTTTAGCTGAACTTGTTCCAGGCCGTCAGCACGGACAGCCCGATGAGGAGCGCAGCGCTCAGAATGCCGCCAGCTGTGGAGCTGGAGGAGGATGCGGAGGTGTTATTGTTGCTATCGGTGCGCTGGGTGCTGGTGGGGCTGGGAATGGGCGTTGCCTGGGCTATGGGGGAATTGGGATGGGAGTGAGTCGTGGAGGAGGCGGAGGAGTAGGATATAGAGGGGCAGGAACAGGAACCTTTGGAAGCGGAACCACAACCAGTGTCAGGCGTTGGGGAGCGGCGGTCGCTAGTTACAGAAGCGTTGCCTAGTTGCAGATTATGACTAACAAGTTTCGCGGTGTTGGAGCGATAACGATAACGATTGGCAGCCAAGGGCGGAGCTATCGGCAGCTGGTCCTTGGCTAACTCACCCTGGACAGACGGCGGCAGCCGGGACACCTTGTACGTCTTCACAATGGTCGACTTCTTGCTGGCGCTGCATCGCGAGTTCTCCGTCGCGCTCTCGTTCCGCTCCTGCTCCTCGTGCCGCTCCACCTGGCCGTGGCCCTGGCCATTGCCCTCCAGCTGCTCGCAGCTGCTGAATCTCGCGAACTCGCGCAGGTGGCGCGGCAGCTCGCGCAGATTGGCCTCCGCCTGGCCCTCGAGCACGCGCACTGGCCCGGGCTCCGCATCCGACGCATCGCTGGCCTTGCCCTGGGCTGGGTGCGACTCGGCGCCGCTCTCCCAGTCGCTGTCGGCGGGCATCGAGAGCTTGTGGCGTCGCTCCTTGACGCGGTTGAGGAACTCGTCGCTGATGTTCGCCTGCTCCTCGGTGGCGTGCTGCTGCTCGTCCTCGATCTTCGAGATCCTGATGATCTTGTGCTGGCGCCGCTGCTCCCGCTCCGCCACCTTGTGCATCCACTCCTCGGCCATCTGCTGGCGGAACACCTCGTCCTCGCTCAGCGTCGGCAGCTTCGCCGCCGGCCGATAGCTCTCGCGTCGCGGCGGCGCCACCTGCTGCAGCACAGTCGGCGCCCGCTCCATCTGCTCCATGAGCCGGCGGCGCTCCTGCTGCAGCCGCTCGAACTCCACCTTCAGCTGCTCCTCCTTGCTCAGGATGTACTGCAGCTGCTGCTCGTGCAGCTCGCGCGGCAGCGACGCTCGCCGCTGTTGCCGGTCGTAGGCGGGCGGTGGCGGCGGCGGCGGCGGGTGTGGCGCCGGCGAAACGCCACGCCTGGAGGTGGTGCTGATGTACGTGGGATTCGGATTGCGCTCGATCATGGAGTAGCAGCTGGCATAGTGCGGCCGCTGCTGCACCGGCGCCTGCTGCAGCATCGGCGCATGACGCCGCGCTCCACCATACGCATTGAAGCTGTCGTAGCTGTTGCTGCTGCTCAGATCATTGGTGCTGGCCGAGAGGCGGGGCGCGCGTATGCCGTGCGGCTGCCGCTGGTAGCAGATCTCCACCTCGCGCGCAAAGGGACGCGCAATGTTCTCCGAGTGGCCCAGATCCTGCGCGTAGCGCGCCCAGTCGTCCTGCGGCGCGCGGTAGTGCTCCGCGGAGCTGTGCGGCCGCTCGTTGAGGTTGCAGAGCGACTCGGAGCGGCGACTGCGATAGTCTGGAGCCAGCTCAACGGGTATCTCGTGGCTGCGCGGCACGGAGGACAGACGCTGCTGGCGTG
Organism: Drosophila repleta; assembly: GCA_018903745.1. Taxonomy (NCBI): domain Eukaryota; kingdom Metazoa; phylum Arthropoda; class Insecta; order Diptera; family Drosophilidae; genus Drosophila; species Drosophila repleta. The sequence goes on from JAEIGN010000497.1 coordinate 7,303,195, forward strand.
AGCGGGCCGAGCGCTCGATCTCACGCTCCAGCTCCTGCAGGTGGGCGTGGCGCTGCTGTTGCTGCTGCTGGCGGCCCGTCTGCAGCTCAGCGCTCAGCTGCTGGGAGAGCGCGTCAAAGTCCTTGAACAGCTGGCCATTGTCCGGCGCAGTTTGGCCCTGGCCGCTGGGCTGAGCAATGGCGTCGAGCGCTGCCTTGGCACGCTGCCGAAATTCCTCATAAGTGCCGCTGTTGCTGCCAGCTGCCGATGTTGTTGCTGCTGTAGCTGTAGATGTTGCTGCTGCTGTAGCTGTCTGTTTGCTCTCTCTGTGTTGCTGCTGCTTTGCGTCATCGTTGAAGCCATTTAATTTGGTTGCTGACATAATATTAGCCGAGTCCACCACATCAGCAACAGTTGCTGCTGTTGTTGCTGCTGCTGCAATCGGCTCGCCCTCGCGCTGCTGCTGCCGCTGACTGTTGCTGTAGTCGTACACCACTTGACCGTTCTCAATGCGCTTCTGTGACTCGTATGAGCTCGTCTCAATGTTGGAGTAGCGCTTGCTGGCTGCTGGCAGCAACTGTTGCTGGTTGCTGTTGCTGTTGCTGCTGTGCTCAATGTTGGAGTAGCGCTTGCGCTGCTCGGCGAATATATCGCCCTGCTGGGCTATGCTGGGGAACATGCGCGCCAGCTCGCTGTCCAGGCTGGCTGGAAATTTGCCGCCGTTGCTGGTGGTGCTGGTGCTGGTGGTGCTCATGTTGCTGCTGTGACTCTGACTGTGACTGTGACTGTTGCTGCTGTGCGTCTGCTGCGTGAATGAGTAAGGCAACGACTGATCAGCTGCTGTTGCTCTCGCTCTTGGTTTATTTTCAAATGATGATGTCGCTGGCAATGTTGCTGCTGCTGTTGTTGTTGCTGTTGTTGCTGGCGTGTTTCTCTTTGCCTCGCTTGCGTCATCTGCTGCCTGCTGCTGCTGCTGCTGCTGCTGCTGCTGTTGGCTCTTTGCCTTGGCCGCTGTCTCGGCGCTCTTCACAGGCACCGGCGGCGGCTGCTGCTGCGGCGATGTTGGCGTGGGCGTCAGGCTCTTGCGCAACTCGCGCATTTTGGCCGCCGTCTCGAGTATCTGCTGCTGCTCCAGTTCCTGCAGCTCGGCCTGGCTCAGCTCGTGGTAGCCGCGACGCTGCACAAACTTCTCGTGCGCATCGAGCAGCTGATCCGCCGCTGGCTGCAACTGTTGCTGCTCTGCTAGCGCACGCTGCGCCGGCGACAGGCAAACGAGCAACTGCGGATCAGCCTGGGTGGGCAGACCCAGCCAGGCATCCTTGTCAGCCCTAAGCTCATCCAGCGAGAGCTGCAGCTCGCCTATGTGCGGCAGCTGAGGCAGAGGATAGGGCATGCTCGTTGGTGGCTCTTGTGGCTGTTCTCGCTGCAACTGTTGCTGCTGTGACTGCTGTATATTGTGTGCGACGCTGGCGAGCTCCTCAAGCATCTGCTCGCCGTAGGGCATGGAGGCCAGGGTCTCGGTGCATAGCAGGCGCAGTTTCTTGATGCGCTCCGCGTCCGCTTCCGTTGCTGAAATGTGGGAGAGAAGAGCTAGAGGCGTGGCCGGCTGGCGCGGCGGGGGCGTGGGTGGGTTAGCTGTGGGCTGGGCTGTAGTGGGTGGTGCTGGTGGTGGGGAGGCCATGTTTATGGCGGTGCATTGACTGTGCTGTGTGCTGTCCGAGCAGTGTGAATCGTTCGACTCTTGGCGTGTGAGCAACAAAGGCGTGAGCTGTGGTGGTTGCTGTGACTGTGGTGGTGCTTGTGTTGGGTAGTGCATGCAGCTGGGTGGTGGTGGCACAGGCGGCGGGGTGGGTGATAACCTACAGCGCTCGCTCGTGGCCATCAAACGCGACGAATTCGCGTTTTCAATTTCATTTCCGTTTCCGTTTACAGTTTCGTGCCCGTTACCGTTACCGTTACCGTTAGCGTTGCCGTTAGCGTTTCCGTCCGCTTCGCGTCGCGTCATCTCGATCAACTCGCGCACTTTGTCCATGTTGCGTACGAAGGCCTCGCGCGTTGCCGCCAGCGAAGCGGTTGCAGCTGAACTGTTGGCCAATTTGCTCGCCTCGTGCTCGCGCTCGTTGGCCAACTTGGGCGGCGTGGGCGTCGCTGTCGGCGTCGCTGCTGGCGTCGGCGTTGGCGTCACTGTCGGCACTGGGGATTGAGCATTAACAGGTGTGCTCTCGCGACTCGACGACTGCTCGGCCGCCGTCGCGGTTGCCTCCGTTTCCGTGTCCACTTCCGTTTCGACCTGCAATTGTTGTTGTTGCTTGACTTTAGACGTGTTGCTGCTGTGCGTTAGCAAATTGCTGTCAGATTCTTTATAGAGTATAGCGCACTTCACGCTCAATTGCGCTGCGGAGCGACCCAAATTTTTCGAATTTTTCTCAGCCAAAAAAACAAAACAATTTTCAAGCAATTTAATCTAGAGCATTTTCCCATTCACACTTTCTGCAGAATTTTGGAATTTTGTTTGAATTTTTTACGATTTTTTATTGAAAATTAAATTTTTGTTTTTTTTTTTTGCATATAAAAAAATACTAGATAATTTTTAATACTATAGATTTCTCATATAATTCTAATTCTACTCTCAGTTCTTCTCTCATCTTCTCATCTTTGCTTATTTTATAGACTCTCTGCTCGGATAGGCAACAGCTGCAAACACTACAATTTTGCTCTCAAATTTGCCTTTTTATTGTGATAAAATAAACTACAAAAAATACCATAAATTTGAGCGTGATAAACGTGTGAACTGTGAACTCTGCTGCCTAATTTATAATGTCAAATGAAATGCGTTTAATTTTTAATAATTATTTTATTTCGCTTTTATGCGTGAATTTATATTTATTTTTATTTTATTGCTATTTTTTATCTAAATATATATTTTTTATTATATTATTTCTGTTTTGTTTTTAGTTTTACATATTAATATTTTTATATTTCTTTTATAATATTATTTTTATCTATATACAAAGTATATTTTATGTTCAATTATATTATTTTGTTATAATTATTAATAGTTTATATATATTAATATTTTTTTTATTATATTATTTTATCTATATATTTTTATTTATTTTGTATAGATATTTTGTATATATTATATTACGTATATTAATTTATAGTTTTATTTATGTTTTTTTATTAATGTTTTATTTTTTATTTTATTAATACCATTTTATTTTGTTTTATGTTTTTTATTTTTATTATTTTTGCATTACAATTTTTTGTTTGTATTATATTATTATTTTATTTTTTATATTATTTTATATTTAATACTTTATAAATTTCTATTGCTTATTAAACAATCTTTATGCCTTTTGCTCCACTGCATTTTAATATAATTTGTCGGCGTGACTCAGCCTTTGACTAATTTTTAATAATGACCAAATTTCTCAAGGTGCTTCAGAAAATATTTAAAAACAAATATTTAATATTAAAATATTTATCAAATAAATTTTTAATGAATATTTATATATTTTTTTTCATTCATAATAAATATTCATAAATATTTTATATTCAAAATTGGAAGCTAACTTTTAACCATCTTCAATTTATCTTTGGCAAATATTCTCTAGAGTCCAATAAATGTTGAGCTATTGTCATATTTTTAAATAAAATAATTTATAATATCTGTCTAATGCTTGAGTTAATATTTCTAAATATTTACAAACAAGCTGTCAAGCACTTAACATGAAGTTGCGCACAGCTGTCAAATTGCTGTCAAAAGCAACTGAAGTGAAATGTGAATCATTTTTTGTGCTGATTAAATAATTGCTTAGAGAAAAGTGCATGAGAAGAAAACTTTTTGTCATAAATATATATATATACATATATAGTACATACACACACACATATATATATATATATATATATATATATATATATATATATATATATATATATATATATATATATATATATATATATATATATATATATATATATATATATATATTAAAAATATATTTCATTATTGGAACGATGTCATGAAAAATACTTTTTTCCATAAATTTTTAATTTAATGTTAAAGTTAAATTTTGTTTGTGGAATTTAAAGCATAGAATGTTGGCAGTATTTTTCAATGGAATTTTAAGTTCTTATGAATATATTTTAAAATATATATTAAAATGTTTTTAAAAATATTATAAAAATTATACAAAAATTGATAAAATTTGTTCTCTTTAGCATAAAAAAATTTGCATATAAAAATATACAAATTTATAAAATTTTTTATTTTATTTTTATTATTGTGTTATGTTTGTACTTTTTAGCCCTACAGAAACTTTTATTAAACAAAAAAGTCTACTCTTTCTGAATCAAGAACTATATATACATATATAAGATGTCTTTTCTGTCTTGTCTTGTCTTTTCTACTCTTTCCTCAACTTCTCTAATCCACATTTAAACGCTCTTTCCCTTTGACCTCGTGCTCAACTTGGAATACTTTCTTTTGCTCTCCTTAAATCTTCTCTATATTCCAGCTTTCTATACTCTCCCCTCGGTTAGTTGGTTAGTACTGAGCTACGAACCTCACACTCGCCCTCGGTTTCCGTCTCATTGGACGAGCTGATTGGATCCATGGTCGTGTTGCTGCTGAGCTCATCGTCTGGCCGGTGGAAGAGCTTGCTGGCATCGGTGTCCAGATCGATGAGGGCGCGCTCTGCCAGCGCCGCTGCCTCTTCCAGCTCGAGTTCCATCAGATCCGAGACGCTGCTCGAGCCCGACGAGCTGAGGTAGACCAGCTCGGCGTCCTCGGACTGCGGCGAGAGGGTCGCCTGCAGTCGCGTGCAGCTCTCCAGATCGCTGCTCTGGTCGATGAGCTTTGTCTCGAGCATGAGCGCGATGGGCTCCTCGCGCCGCTTGTGCCGGCGACTGAAGTCGAGGTGGCTGCGCGGAAACGTTTCGTTCGCCTTGGCGGGCGCAGCTGGTCGGGAATTGGAGGCTGAGCCGGAGGCGCTGCGACTGAGCTCACTCGGGGCTGCAGCTGCTTCGCTGTTCTCCTCCAGAATGCTGTCCAGATAGCGCGGGCTGAGCAGCTGCGGCAGGAAGTGCGACTCGAGGGCGTTCCGCTTCTGGGCGCGCCTCTGCCGCAGCTGCTCCTGCTGCTCGGCGCGGCTGCTGGACGGCAGCTCGGGAGGGAAGTCAGCTGTGGCCGTGGCTGTGCCAGGCTCCGTCTCGGAGTCCACCTCGCTGACCAACGGCGACTGCAGCGGCCCATTGAACTCGCCCGAGCTGCAGTCGCTGCTCTGCTCCAGCTCCTGAATCTGCAAATCTCGCGAGAACTTGCTGAACTGCTGCACGGCCTTCGGCGAGGGCGACTCGACCAGGTAGCGCGGCGGAGGCGACAAAGTGCCGCCATTGCTGTTGCTGTGGTGCGTATTGCTGCCGTTGCTGTGTGCTGTGGTGCTGCTGATCTCCTCTATTGTGGGCTTACCTTTGCGCGTGCGCTCCTGCTCATCCGTCTCGATGCGTATCTGATGTATGATGACTTTGGTGCTGCGCTGCAGCGGCTGATTAGGCGGATGTTGCTGCGGTGCGTGCAACTGTTGCTGTTGTGCGGCAGATTGTTGCTGCTTGAGGAGAGGCTGTTGCAGCTGGCAATTGGCTAGAAGCTCCTGCACAGCTGCTGGCAACTGTTGCTCGCTTTGGGCGGATTGCTGCTGTTGTTGCTGTTGACGTTCCTGTTGCTGCTGCTGGTCCGCCGGCAACTGTTGCTGCTGTGCGGCTGTAGCTTCAGCGCCTTCGCGCACTATGCGATGCACTATGACCTTGGCTTGTCTTGGACTGCCTGGTGGCTTGACAGGCTGCTGTGGTTGCTGTTGTTGCTGTGGTTGCTGTGGTTCCTCTGGTTGCTGTGGTTGCTGTGGTTGCTGTTGCTCCCGCTGCTGCTTGGAGTGTTTGGCGCCCATTGCTGCCGTTGCTGTCGTAAAGCTCGCTTCTCTTTCAATAAGCACGGGCACTATGTGCACCACTGGCTCGGGCTCAGTCTGAGCAAATTTCTCTTGCTCTAGAGATTGATTCTCCAGCGATTGCTTCGACTGTGCTGCTTGCTCTTCGACAATTTCTTCTATGAACTCTTGCTTGCTCAGCTGCTGTCTTAGCTCATCTGCTGCTTGCTTTTCGGCCTGTGCGACAAAGTCTATGGCTTTGTGGGTGTCCAACTGGGCCTTAGGCTCTGCAAGCAGCTGCTTGTTGATGTGATCTTCAGCTGGTTTCTGGAACTCCTCTTTGATCTGAACTTTGTTCACAGAATGCTCTTCTCTGGCAGCTGCCGATTGAACTTCAAGCGGAGCTTCAGGCTTCTGTTTTGGCTGATCTTTAAGGGACTCTTCTAGCAGATCTTTCTCTAGAGTCAGTTGCTCTATGAGCTGTGCCTGCAAGTGATCTTCAGACTCTTTCAGCTGATCTTTAGCCTGGTTTTCAGCTGATTCTTTTGTCTGATCTTTAGGTGAGTCTTCAGACTGATCTTTCACTTCAATCAGCTTCTCTTGGGGCAGTTCCTTGGATTGAGCCTCAAAATGATCTTTCCTCAGCTGATCTTTCACTACAATCAGCTGCTGTTTAGCCTGCTTTTCAGGCTTCTCTTCCTTTGGATCTTCAGGCTTCTCTTCTGATAGATCTTTCAGCTGATCCTTCACTTTCACTTCAATCAGCTTCTCTTGGGGCAGTTCCTTGGATTGAGCCTCAAAATGATCTTTCCTCAGCTGATCTTTCACTACAATCAGCTGCTGTTTAGCCTGCTCTTCAGGCTTCTCTTCTTTTTGGTTTTCAAATGGATCTTGCGGCTTCCGCTCTTCTTTCACTTTCACTTCAATCAGCTGCTCTTTGGGCAGTTCCTCAGACTGATCTTCTGTCAGCTGATCTTTTACTTCAATCAGCTTTTCTTTAGCCTGATCTTCAGCTGATTCTTTTATTTGATCTTTCAGTGAATGTTTAGCCTGCTCTTCAGGCTTCGCTTCCTTTGGATCTTCAGGCTTCTCTGCCGACAGCTCGTTTACTAGTTCCTCCAGCTGATCTTTGACTACAATCAGCTGCTCTTCACTCTGCGCCTCTCTCAGCTGGTCTCTCGCTTCACTCAGTTTCTCTACTATCGCTGCCGCCAATGTCTCCTCCAGCAGTTGTGTCGCTTCGCTCAGTTTCTCTGGCTGATGCTCCTTCAGCTGTCGCTGACTGAGCTCAACGGCAGCTGCTGCTGCTGCTGCTGGTGACCCATTTGAACTGTTGCCAGAATTTGCATGATGATCATTATGAAGCTCATCAGCTGCTGTTGATGATGATGTTGATGAAGTTGTTGCTGCTGCCTCTACTCTCTCTGCTCCTTTCTCCTCCTGCTGCTCCTCAGCTTGCTGTTTATTTTGATTTTGATTTTGGTTCTTATTGCGTTTATTTCGATTACGATTGCGATTGCGATTACGATTATTTGGCATCGTCTAGGCGGAATCTAAGCCACACTCAAAAGTCTTTCCTCGATATATATATATATACACTATATATGTATGTGAACTGTTGTGTGTGTGTGTTTGTTTAATTTGTTGTGTTGCAGTTGTTGTATGTTTATTACGCATACGCCGCGTTTGCCGCCTTCAATCAGCTAAATCTAAAAATTGCTTTTGTTTCTTTTTCTCTGTTTCTCTCTGTTTCTCTTTTTTGATTGCTCGTTTCTTTTCGTTTCTTTGTCGTCGTAGGGATTATTCTCGCATTCTCTGTGTCACTCGTCGCTGGCAGAAGCTGAACTAAAACTAAAAAACTGAACCAAACGGCGCCATCAGCCGATCAACCACAACCGAGCGACGAGCCGGCATTTCGAGCAGCGTCAACGTCAGCGGCGACGTTAGCGGCGACGGCGACGGCGACGGCGACTGCGACACGCGTCCGGCGCTGCACAAATTTTGATATATACAAATACATATATCACACATCTATATCTATATCTATATCTATATCTGTTTCTATATATATATCTCACGTAATTGTTGGCCGCAAAAGAAAAAAAAAAGAAAAAAGAACGAAAAGAACTTTTGATTTTTACGTTTTAGTTATCAACTTTCGCTCTCAACGCGCCCGACATTTTGCGTTTTCCCGTTTTCTTGCGCCTTTTCCCCAGCAAGTTCGATTTTCTTTGTCGAGCGCGCGCTTCTTCTGCTGACGGCGGCTGGCGGCCAAGGAATGGGCCATGGGCTGCTCCCAGCTGCCAAGCGGGCCACACAAATCTCAGTGGCGCAACGGGCACGTATACGGCAAAAAAAAAGAAGAAGATCGGAAAAAAGAGGAAAAGGCAAGAAAAGGCAAGAAAAACTAAAACGAACAACAGCAAGAGGAAGAAGAAGAAGAGCAACTACAATATGGGGCATTCATAATGAGGCTCGTCTGATGATCGTTTTAAAAATACACGAGGCGCTGTCTGGTGGGAGTATTGAGTGTGTGTCTGTGGGGTGTGGGGGTGGGGGTGTGGGGGCGTGGCAGTTGAAGAAGTCATGTGTCGAGTGCTAAGCAAATAGGCAGCAAGTGTGGTGTGTGCGAAGCAACTCGACGAACAACAAACATAAACAAAACAGCTCAAAATCAAGTCCAAGTCACGTCAAGTTCTCAAGCAACAAATGTTGCATAAATTAAAAAAAAAAAATATAAGAAAATATATATACAAAAAAAAAAATATATATATATAGATGCTGCGCGGTTATAAACAAAATCGAAACTGAGTTGAGTTGTTTAGAAAATGCTTTTGCGCCTCCGTTTTTCGTGCTGCAAAATAATGTCATATTTAATTATATTTTTGGCTACGCTGAAATCTTTCTGCAATTTTCGTGTTTTTATTCTCGAAAAATAGAAAAACTCAACCCCTGAGATGTTTGAACTTTTCGAATAAACAGCGCAAAGTATTTTGATTGCAAATTCTACGAGAGCTCAAAATATTGTAGCTGCAAATGGTTAATATTAATGAGCATTAGTATATATATATATATATATATATATATATATATATATATACATATATATATTGATTCTGCATTGAGAATTTACTCAAAGAATCTTAATAAAATCATAATTAAATTAAGATTAATGGGGTGAGAGCGAATATTTATATATAAAGAGAATCTGGCATATTTGAATGAATTTCTGCTCATTGGAATAAATTTATTTTAAATTGATTTGATTTTATTTTAATTAGATTTATTAAATATTGTTTTTTTTATATTTAAATTAATTAATTTATATTTTTAATAATTAATTAAAAAATTAATTTTAAATTACTAAGATTTTATTTTAATTAGATTTATGAAATATTTTTTTTTTTATATTTAATTTAATTCATTTACATTTTTAAAAATTATTAAAACAATTAATTTTAAATTGCTACGATTTTTAAAATATAGATTTATTAAATATATATATATATTTTAATATTTAACTTTATTCATTTATAATTTTTATAATTATTTAAATATTTTAAATTTCAATGAATTATTTTTACAAAATCAGTAAAGTATTTTAAATATTTTCATTTGCATTTAAAAAATGATTCTATTCAAATAATAATATTTATAAAATTTCTTTTTTGAGATAAAAATCTTAAGATATTTTCATTTTAATAAAAAAAATGAATAAAAAGAAAAAAATTATAAAAAATTTATATGATTCCATTATTAAAATTATTAAATTCTTGTATATAAAAAATATTGAAACTATTTTTAAAATTTAAAAAAAAATTATAAAAAATTTGAAATTGTATTTAATTAAAAAATGATTTTAAAAAAACTGTCGTAAAAATATAAAACACAATTTTTAATACTTAAAAAATCATTTTTAATTCCAAGTGGAATCTTGGTTATCATAATTTTTCTTCTTTATTTTTTCATAAATTCATTTTTTCATTGTCATAATTTTTGATTTATTTATTTTTTTTTTAGTTTCCAAATTAATGAGCTAAATTCATCTCAATTATCAAAATTTGCTGCCTGTTTTTATAAACTTGAAATGTTATTTATTATCTTTCTTATCTCGATTCAATTATTTCTATTTTAAGTCATTCAAAAATCTTTGGTTGGAAAACACGAGAAATGTTTATTTCTGAAATCGGTTTGATTCCCGCCTCTCGAACACCTCAGCCAATATGCCCCAAACAAATCGCTTGAGTCACCCACACACAAATCGAGAGAGACTGCAGCTGAGTGTTTATGTGTGTGTGTGTGTGTCTAACTTATGGCATTTTCAAGATATTTTTTCGTGCGTAATTTCTTTCGATTTGTTTTTAGGTTCTTTTTGGTGTCTGTTCCCTGTTTTACGCTGTACACTTGAATAATTTTTACGAGTCGAAATTGAAGCACTTTTTTCCGACTGACAAAGTGTGCCGACGACTGTATATAGAGAGAGTATATACATATATATACGATATATATATATATATAGAGAGAGAGAGACATGAATCTTCCACTGGGCCATGCGGTTAGTAGTCTTTGATTTATTTATAAAAAAAAGTACTTAATGGATTTTAATTTCTTGACTTCAGCTGGCTCTGGCTCTGGTTCGGCCGGTTGGCTGCTGCTTACTCATCGTTGTGGGCGCAAATAGATCTCAGAGCCTGTCAGGTGCCAGACGACGGACGGACGGACGGACAAGTGTGAAATGTGCACGTGATGCAAATGAACTATGCCTGAGGGACGCGAGTGTCTAGCTACACAGATTATGCAATATTTGAAGACAGTCTCTCTCGCTCGCCCTCTCTCTCTCTCTCTCTCTCTCTCTCTCTCTCTCTCTCTCTCTCTCTCTCTCTCTTTCTGTCTCAGCCGCACAGTGGTGCGCACTTAACAGTTGCTACCTAATTAAAAATCTATTAAAACGGCAATTTCCTCTTCGCTCGACTGCCATAAAAACTCAAGCAACACCTTACAACAAGACCAGCTAGCTATCTCACTCACACTCCCACTCTCCCTCTCTCCCTCTCTGTCTCTCTCTCTCTTGTTTATTTGCTTTTACTTTGGTTTCGCTTCCGTTGCTTTGGTTTCTTTGTGGTTTTCGTTCTTTTTAATGTGCCTGGAACATTATCATATTATCATTTCTCATGGCCTATTAAGTATCGCATGCCCATTTCGGTTAGGGTATATATTATATATCTCTGCATTTACGCAACAATCGATAACAATCACACCAACAACATCTACAACAACAACAACAATTAGCACTTATTGCACTAGATATGCATTTCATTTTCTCAATAATTTTTCGTTTTCAGTTATCTTGAAATTTTTTAGCTGATAAAAACGCAATTTTGTGTTCAACTGACGTTTCCATTGTTGGAAGTTGCTTGGGAAATATTTGAGATATCTGGGAGATATAAGGGGAGTTCTATAAAATTTAAAAAAAAAATGAATGCCTCTATTTATGAAACAAGTTTTAGCTTGAAATTTAAAAATAAAGTTTCTCAAAAACTTTAAAATCATAATATTAATCATTTTAACATATTTAATTTTTATTAAATATTTTGTAATTATTAAATATATTAAACATTTAAAATTTAAAAATATTGAGAACAAAATAATTTAAAGTGTCTCAAAAGTTTTAGCTTTAAATTTAAAAATAATGAGAATAAAATATTTCCAAAAATATAATTTATATCTCAAAAACTATAAAAAAAAAGATAATATTTTAATATTTAAATGTTTATATTATGTATATTTTGTAATTATATTAAATATATGAAATATTTTAACAATGTATATTTCGCTTGATTTATTATTTATTTATAGTTATTTTTTTTATATATATTAACATGTATTTTTTTATAAATTTATATTTATTATTCTTTATATAAATATATTTATTTTAGTTTTTTTATAGATTTATATTTATTATTTTTTTTTATTATATTTTATTTATAATTTTTTTGTTACATTTAAATTTATTATTTTATAATATTTTGGTATATATTTTTTTAATCTTGCTTTCTTTTCTTTGCTGCTTGTTTGCTTACAAATATCATAGGCATTCTCCCAAAAATAATATTATATATTAAAAAATTTTGACTCTTAGTGTGAATTTATAATTTCATTTAATAGACTGCAATTTTAACACTTAAAATTTTAAACGGAAAATAATCTAAATTTAGCTGGGAATATAATTTAAATAAACTGATGATGACTGTATTTCGTTAGGGGAAAAACAAGTTTTTGTTCGCTCAACAAATGCAAAATAAATATATGTAGAGAAATCTGCATATAAGTGCTCATGTTTAGTATATTTATATTAAATGGACGATATTTCTTTGTTCTCTAATTCTTTGATTTAAGTAATCGATGTTATATAGTCTACTACTATAGGATTTCTTTATATATCTTTGCTTCTGTAAGGTTCTCTCCATTGATCTACTTATCCATATATGTTTCTAACTAACTTGCTATCTCTCTATATTTTGCTCTACATCTATCTATAACTCTATATATGTACACTATATATCTCTATCTATTAGTCTGTCCCTACACCTACCTCTATCTATATTTCTACATATTTATATGGTATATATCTATAGTATATCATCTAGTTTTCTTTCTATATATATTTCTCTCTTTCTCTCTTATCTCTATCTTATATGCAACAATATCAACAATATATTCATCTCAGACCCATTCATCTAGCTGTCCATCTCTTGAAGCATTCATCTTTCCATCATCCAAATCCATCTATCATCTCTATCAATCAATCTCATCATATATCTATATATATACATATCTATATATCTGTATATCTTAAGTATCTCTCTAATAGCTCCCCCTGATCTCCCTAATTTCCTCACCAATTCATAAGGCAATTAAACTGTATTTTATTTTCTTTCCATTTTCTAATTCCATTTAAGTCCAACGCAATATATCACAAACTCATTTAAAAAATTCTCTTTCAATTTACAATCTAACAGAATTCTTGAAATTTGAAATTTGTTTTCCAAAGTTTTACAGGGGCTTGCCAACGGTCGAAATGGCCTATTGATTTTATTTGCTCTTTGTCCTTGCTTTTGTTGTTGTTGTTGTACTTGTTGTTGTTTCTGTTATTGTTATTGTTATTGTTGCTAATTAGCATAGATTTTTAATGTTGCTTTCAAGCGTTTGTTTTGCTGCTGCTTTGTTGCCTCTTCATTTGCCTACGATTTTGGTGCTGCAGTTGTTGTTGTTGTTGTTGTTGTTGCTGTTGTTGTTGCTGTTGTTGTTGTTGTTGTTGTTCAGCTTGCTTTTGTTGTTTTTCTGTTTACGTATGCTTAATTTATTTAGGCAACATGCTGCACTCTCTCTCCCTCCCTCTCTCTCTCTCTCTCTCTCTCTCTCTCTCTCTCTCCTGCTCTGCCTCTAGCTTAGTTTATTTGCTTTTTACACACACTCTCGCCACGTAAACACAGTTGTAATACAAACATAATTAATTTATGGCCGCTGCCACCCACAAGCAGCGACGCCAGCTGCGCCGCTGACGTCACGAGGTCAACGCCAGGCGGCAAATCACAAACAGCCAAATGACGAGCCGTCTCAAGAAGCAAAGCTTTTGCATTTACTGCTCAATTAATGCAAAATTCGTCGGTTTATATCAAAGAAAGAGTCAACCACCGCCCCCTCCGCCCGGCCCACCGTCTGTGCCACGTTCCTGCGTGCGGCGCGTACGTGCGCCAACTGAATTTGTTGCACTTGCTGAAATCTGGCCAAAGGCGCCCAAGAGCTGGGCGGGTCAACGACTGCACAGTGTGACCAGGCGCTGTAAACTATATATATATATCTGAATGAATATTTATGTATATGTATCAATGCCTAAATTGTGCTAGTCTTGTCTTATCTCCGCTCGAAGTTAGCATAATAAATTTGTTAAGTGGCTAAAAATCGACAAATGATCTCAGCGTCTCGACGGCGGAGGCCTCCCTCCCTCTCTTTCTCTTACTCGCTAAACTTGACGCTCAGCTGCAATTTTTTTGGCCAAGTTTGGCCTATTAGGCAGGCCATTAGCGCCTGCTTCCCTCTAAGAACTTTCAGGGCTCACATTGCGTCAGACATACAACAACGAACAACAAACTAAACACACACAGACAGAGACGCGCGCAGAGAGTGGGAAACGCTTTTAGCTATGCTATAAATAGCCAAAAGGAAAATGTCTTATACTAACAACGGTATTGTGTAGCGCAGTGTAATTGCTTTTGTTTTACGTTTCAAACTTTTCTTTTCTTTTTTTATTTTTTTGTATTTTTTGTATTTTTTTTTTTGTTTTCGTTTTTTGCGGAACGCGCTCGCGATCGCACACAGCGTCAAAGTCGAAGTTCTAATGGCAACTGAAGCTTCGCAAGCTTCACACGACGCGTCAGCGACAGGCAACAACAACAACAACAACAACAACTACAGTATTGAGAACAACACTTTGTCACCTGGCAACCCGGCAGCTACACAGACAGCGAGCCGGCCCCAACAACAATAACAAAACTACAAAAAAAAAAAAACTGCGACGATAAGTTTGCCAAAGTTGTTAACTGTCTATTGTTGTTGTTGTTGTTGTTGTTGTTGCTGTTGTTGCTGCTGGTTTGCGGTTTTGTGCTCAACAAAAGCTAATTATTGTAGCACTGTGCTCTGTCCCTGTCTTTCTCTCTATACCTCTCACTCGCTCTGCCTTTCTCACACCGCCTCTCGCTCTGCTCACTCATTCGCTCTCTTTGCATTCGATTTCCTGCTTGCTCAAATCAATCGAACTCACCAATGGGAAGCTTGTCTTTTTTTTGTTTGTGTTTTTTGAAAAGATACCCTAACGCAAGGTATGACTAGCTGTAAAGGTAGTTGGCTACAGTCACAAGAGATGAGAGATCAGATTGATAAGTGATGCACATGTGAGCTTGAGCATAACGTAGTCTCGATTACATTGTTTGTATATAGAAACAAAATGTAGATAAGCAAAAACTTATTTTTATATATTTATATTTGTACTCATGTTTTGTTTAGTATGCCCTGAACCCATTGAAAATGGGAAATAAAGGTTTTTTTATGTTTCAGGTATGTTAATTTTACTTCTTTTTTTATTTATTTATTTAATTTAAATTTATTTATTAATTTTAAATTTATTAAACTAAATTAAAATTTATTTTTATTATTCTTTATTATTTTATCATTTATTTTATTCGTTTATGTTATTTTATATATCCATTTTATTTTATTTATGCATTTTATTTTCTTTATATATTTAAATATTTTTTTTATTTAATTATTAATTTTATATCATATTTAATTGATTTTTAAATTTTTAATTATTATATATATATATATTTATAATTTTATTTTTATTTCTTTTAAATTTAAATTTAAATTATATATCAATATTTTATATTATTTTTGTAATTTTTAATATTATTTTTATTTGTTTTAAATTTTAATTTAAATTATATATCAATATTTTATGTTATTTTTAATGCATATATATTTCTATTTATTTTCAATTTAAATTTCTATTTATTTTATTTTATTTTTTTTTGTATGCCAAGTATATTATTATTTGTAATTTAGTTTTATTTTATTGTCAATTTATTTTTTATTTTAGGTTATATTTATTTGATCTATTTTGTTGTGTTTTAGTACTATTTTTATTATTTTTTAAATTTTAATATTATTTTTATTTTGTAACAAGTTATTTTTTTTATCACATAATTTTAATTAATTTTTATTTAAATATTTAATTTTTATTTTAATTATTTGTTTGCTTATTACTATTATTTTATTTAAATACTTCTCTCACTCTCTCTCTCTCATTGTCTTTCTCACCCTCTCCCACTCTGCCTCATCTCAACTAATTCCCATATTAGAGCATTCAAATCTCGCATTGCGAATCGAAAATGAGAAAAAGCTTTGTTTCTATTTGCGTTTTTGGCGCTGTCAGAACGAGGCCCAGCTGCTTGCTGTTTTGCTGGGCACCTGGTGGCATCGCATGGAGGGTTTTGGCATTTTGCCAATCCGCTGACAGCTGGAAACAGCTTTCGATTTCAATTTCAGTCGCTCGGCAGCTGGAAGCGCGCAAAGCGCAAATCTCGCACCGCTGAGCAGCTCAGAAAAAAAAGCAAAAACAAAAGCAAAAACAAATTCAATTAACGCTCGTTAATCAGGCAAGCGTCAATTGCGAGAGGCAACCTATCGGGTAGCTTGGATTTTAAATAGTTTTTATTTCCTTTTTCTCCTCGCGAATGAAATCATGCGCATGAATTTACAAAGAAAAATAAATATAAATAAAAATTGCCTGATAAAAGTTGAAAATCAAAATCTTATCAGACATGCAAAAAAAAGCAAAATATTTATAAATATGTAGAGCTCGCTGAACACATGGCCGTATCTATATCTAAACATGTGTACATATTTATGTATATATATTTATATATATATATTTATGCCTTTATCAATATTTAATCAAGCATTTGAGTTTGCTTCCAAATAATTAGATAGACATTGCGTGTGATGGTAAAAATAAATTAGAAATAAGTGAGCAGCGAAGAGCGACTGCAGCATGCTCGCTCAGGGTGCAGAAAGGGTTAAGTATGATAAAGAAAATATGCATACAGTGAAACCTCGATTTGACGAATCTGAGGGGAACCACAAAACTTTTCGTAAAGTAAGTAAAACCTTGGTAATGTTGAGTTATGTTGAGCTTTTCGTTATATCGAGGCTTCACTGTATTATATATAAAATTTGTTGATCTTGCTGCAGACAAGGCTCATGCTCAGCCATATGCAAAGTTTAATGATCATAACTCGAATACTATTCGAGATATATGCCTATATATGCCCATTAGGCATGCACCCCATGGGTGTAGTACAATATCTGAGCTCTTTATCTGTCACATAAGTCTATACCCCCAAAATTGCCATACCCCAGCTTATCAACTAAAATATCACAGAAAAAACCCATATACCCCTTCATGACTTCATGACCAGCCCATATGTATACATATATAATATATCTATAACAATTGTGGGCGTTGCCGCAACGCCCATCAATTTGCATTTGAGTAGACGTTTGCTCCGTAGACGTTCGACGATAACAAATTAATGCTAATTGCATTTGAAATTCGTTTCGCATTCGCATTGAACTGAAATTGAAAAACCATTTCACACACACTCGGCTAAGGCATTTGTCTTTTGGGCTACCGAATCTGTCCGAATCTGTCTGAATCATATGCCAACATTCAAAATAACAATTATAAAGCGTCTTGTTTATGGGATATTTTTCGGGTTTTTGGCAACCGAACTGAACAACAAGAACTGGAAACACAAAAGCCCAAAAAGACAAAAGACAAAAGCCAAAAAAATATATTTTTGAAATAAAACAAAAAAAAGTCAACGAGGCGTCGTCAGCTGAGCGGCGCTACCTAAAATAACAACAATAAAAGAAACAGAAATAAAAACAACAACAAAATACTTATAGATAGCCAAAAGTAAGCGAAGTGAAGTAAACTTGATCTGCTTGCAGTTGATTGACTCTGAGATACCCTGGATATAGAGCTCAACAGAAATTTGTTTATTATTCTTTTCATTATCATTGTGATTAATGTAATTATCGAAAGAGATAAACAGGGCAGTCAAGGCAGAAAGAAATACAAACATAAAGCTGGAGAGAAAGAGATGGAGAGTTAAGGTGAATATAGAGAGAGAGCTATGGATAGATGTGGGCTAAGGGAAACAAGTTGATAGAAAGAGAGGGAAATAGGTAGAGATAGGTAGAAATATATATAAGAAATATATATAGAAATATATTAAGAAAGTGGAGCAGAGATAGAGAGAGAGAGAGAGAGAGAGGTGAAGATAGCGAAGAGAGAGAAAGAAAGAGAAAGATGAAAAGAAAGAGAAAAGATATTGAAAGAGATATAGATAGAGTGATATTTTTAGAAAGATATAGAAAAAGAGATCAAGAGAGAGCGAGAGACGAATGCACAGATAGACAAAGAGAGGCAGAAAAGGGAGTGAGAGAGAAAGAGATGGAGATGGAAGGAGACCGAATCAAAACAGAGAGATAAGTGGTGAGCGATAGAAATGGATATAGATAAGGCTGAGAGAGACAGAGACAAAGAGAGAGAGAGAGAAAGAGAGAGAGAGAGAGGGAGAGAGAGAGAGAGAGAGAGAGCGGTAGAGGCAGCGAGAGATAAGATTGTAAAAGACAGAGAGAGAAAGAGAGAGAGAATTGAGAGATACTTAAAGACAGAAAGAGAGAGTAAGACAGAGCGTGATAAAGATTACGAGAGATAAAATTGTAAAAGAAAGAGAAAGAGAGATATTGAAAGAGATAGATAGATAATTAAAGACAGAGACAGAGACAGAGAGATAGAGAGAGGGGTAAAGATAGCGAGAGATAAGATAGTAAAAGAAAGAGAGAGAGTTAGATATCGAAACAGATAGATAGTTAATGAAAGGTAGACAGAAAGAGAAAAAAAAGAGAGAGACCGAAAGAGAAAGACAGATAATGAAAGACAGAGACACAGCGAGCTAGAGATACATCTAGAGAGAGAGAGAGAGAGAATTGAATGGTATTAAGCGTTAAAGATTAAGAAATCGTAATCATACGCAGATGTTATTTAATATCAATGAATTCGTATTACTGAAGACTAGAATAGAAATAAGCAGAGGATTATGATTGTAGAAATAAAGAAAGAAAGAGTTTCAAGGTATAAGCAGTAAATCATATGAATATATATACTCCTTATATGTATACTCTCTATGTACAGTCTCCATATATATAATCTCTCTATATATTCTCTATATAATCTCTCTATATATTATCTCTACACACTCGCAAGTCTTTCTCAGCCAGCCACTCGCATATGATTGATCATTAATCAAACCCTGCATTAACTCACATAATTATCTTGAGACCAACTTGACTAGAAAGTCGATATCAGTCAAATCATAAACATATATAACGTCTACTAAGCGAGATTAAAAAGCTCACGCTATGAGTGCACTCCCTTGACCTTGAACCACAATACTTTGTCAAGTGGCGAGTTCTTAACTTTCTAAGACTTTTTTCTTTGTTATTTGTTTGAGGAAATGTCAATTGGCTGCTTCGATAGGTGGGCAATCGATAATCGTAATTAGTTATTGATAATGCAAACAGAGCGTGGACAAAGGCATTTTAAATTTCATATTCGGAGCAGCTGAAACAGTTCCCAAATCGAAGCGTGAAACCATAAGCTGGATATGCGATATGGAGCTATCATAATAGCGCTATAGCTGCGCGGTCAATGGCATTGGCCAGTCGTCGACATTCCGGCATTGTTGTCGTCTCCCATTACCTGGGCAGCGGGCGGGGCAGGTGTCGCTTTAATTAAGTACCTAGACGCACATTAATTGGCCGTGAAGCATGAATGAATGATTAAGTTGCATGTGCTACACGTAATTCAATATGCCACTTGACTTAAGCTGAGTCTCTCCCTCTCTGCCTCCCCCTCTCTCTCTCCCTGTCTTTGTCTCTCTAGAAATGTCGGCTAATGGGCCCTGAATAGCGCCCACACTCGGAGCTTTTGGCCAAAAACTCGACAGCTATTAATTTTTTATTTTCGTGGGAGCAGTGAATATTATTAAATTGTCACGACATGCTTAAACATGCGACTGAGAGAGAGAGGGGGAGGTAGAGATATTCATGCTACTTATGAGCTATTACCATGCAAATCAGTCTCTAAGAGACTTTTGGGCATGGAACAAATTACCAAATTATTTTGGAAAGGCGTAAAAGGCCTATTATTTTATTTTTATTATATTTATTATTTAGATATTTAATACGATAAGTGGGCTGATCATTATTATTTATATTTTATATATTTTTTAATATTATTTAAGTTGACTTTTAATTCATATAAAAAATTTCATATTGGTTTAAGTCTTAAAGCCACAACTACTTAACAATTCTAACTAAATATTTCCCAAATTTCTGTCTTTACAGTTGACTTTTTATGGTAAGAAAAAAGTGAATTGGCTTGAGCTTGGTTTGGATTTTTCGGTAAGTAACTATTTATATGTTTTATTATCAGCTTCTAGAGAGCAATATATTTTGTTAAGAAATTTAAACTCATATTGATAACTGAGTGCATTTGTTATTTGTGCCTTCACTCAACAAAGTGTGGGGAGTTTATTGGCTTTCTGCATTCTTCAAGTATTTAGTTTATTGAATTTATAAGTAAAATTAATTTATTTAATTTAGACTCAAATTGTTAATATAATTAAAATTTAAGTTTTAGGTTTTAAGATTACATATTTACTTTTATTTTATTTATAAAAATTAGTTTGTTTTTAACTTGAAATTTGATTATTATCAACTATTATTATTATATTTATAATTTTAAATTTATTTAAATTATTTTTTATACATTTTTTTTTGACTTTTTTATTAATTTATATTTTGTATTTATTTCAGTTTTATTTTAAATTTAAATGATATATTTATTTTATTTTTCGATTTGTTTCAATTTTATTAAAAATTTAAATTTTATATTTAATATTTATTATATTATTTAATTTTTTTTTTCAATTTTAATTTTAATTTATTTTTATTTTATTTTTAATCTTAAATTTATTTAAATTAAAATTTTTCATTGTCATTTTAAATTTAATTCAATTTTTTTTTTAAATTGAAATTTTATTTTAAATTTAAATGTTATATTTATTTTATTTTATTTTAATTATCAATTTAATTTTATTTAAAATTGTAAGTTTATTTTTAAAATTTAATTTATTTTACATTTTTTTATTTTTTTCTTTCATTTTTTTTTTTATTTATTTTTTTTTTAATTTTAGTTTTAATTTATTTCCATTTTATTTTTATTTTTAAATTTATTTAAATTAAAATTTTTATTGTCATTTTAAATTTATTTCCTTTTTTTAATGAAAATTTTGATTTCAGTTTGAATTTCGATTTTATTTTGTTTCAATTTTATTTAAAATTTGTGAACAATTCGCCAATGCTCAACAATTGTCATTTTGTTAGCGCTAAACAATATTAAGCTATATTGTTGCTATCGCACACACACACACACACACACACACACACACACACACACACACACACACACACACACACACACACACACACACACACACACACACACACACACACACACACACACACACACACACACACACACACACACACACACACACACACACACGCGCATTTTATTGTCAATAAATTGTGAAGTTCACTTTCGTATGCTACAAATACATATATATACATATACATATATATACATTTGTATATATACTATATATAGTGTATGTAGTGCGAAAACCTTAAAGTCGGCTGTCTTATCAGAAATAGTGAGTGCCATGTGGCTCTTGTAATTGTTGTTGTTGTTGTTGTTGTTGTAGTTGTTGTCATCGTAAACAAAAGCGGAATAATAAATAAATAAAAATAATAAGAAATTTACATTGTTGGCGCACGTTGCGTATGCTTAATAAGCGTAATGAAAGTTGCCGATTCGTGTGACAGGTGAAATTGTATAATTATTATTAAAGAGGGAGAAGAGAATTTCGAATAAATTAAATAAAAAATAATAGCCAAAAGCTGGGGCCAAACTTCATTTGCATGGCATATACCCCCCGTTGCATCCGGTCATTAGAAAATTAATTGAACTATGACCAAAACTCGACTCGAACAACCCGACACACTATAATTTAAAACGTATTAAAAATCACACACACACACAGAGAGAGCCACACACACACACATTTATCTAGATCCATATATAAATAGCTAGGCAGACAGATAGAAAACACAATTTGCACCATTTTTGGCTGGGCATAAAATAATAATAAATAAATAAATATATATATATATATATATATATATATATATATATATATATAAGCTTATATAGTACATAAGTGGAATTATCATATCATATGCGGCGAGCATTTGGGTCTATCTTCAGTGGTTTTGAAATATTTCCTAATAAGTGCTTATCGCACTTAGATTTAAATATTTGATGAAGCGAAGGTCGCTTTGTTTGGGCCAAGCATAGACTCGGCCTAGTGTAGAAACTCAACTTTGAACTTGCGATCTCATTTGATAAGCTTAATTAAGGGCCAAGGGTCATACATAACATAATTATTAACTCACGTTTTGGCCGTCTGCAGCTGCTGTGTAGAGGCTGACTTATGCACTCGATGGTAAACACTTAACGTTTAGCGGTTAGCGGTTAACATTTAGCGGGTAGCCCAAATTTCTCGCGCGCGCGTCTTAACAGTTGTTACTTTCTTGTTGTGATCAGCATCGTTTGCTCTGTTGTTGTTGTTAAGTGCAAAAATAACACTCACGTAATTCGCACTCGCGCACTCGCACTCTCTATCTCTTTCTCGCTCGCTCGCTCGCACACTCGCACTCACGCCGACAACTTGACTTGGCAAAACTTCTGTAGTAAC
Organism: Drosophila repleta; assembly: GCA_018903745.1. Classification (NCBI taxonomy): domain Eukaryota; kingdom Metazoa; phylum Arthropoda; class Insecta; order Diptera; family Drosophilidae; genus Drosophila; species Drosophila repleta. The sequence goes on from JAEIGN010000497.1 coordinate 7,325,612, forward strand.
TAAATAGCAGCGGCCTACGGTATCGTATAGCACAAAACAACGGCGTATTTGGCGACAGCGACGCGCACGCTGGCAGCGGCAGCGCAAGACTCTGTGCTGCACAGTGGTACACAAACGTTAAAGAGTTGCCTGAATGTGTGCATTGTATAATTTATCTTATCTGCATAATTTAATTCATTTCAATAAAGATAATGTTAAATAAATGTGCATTTATCTAAATATATCTAAATGATATATGTATATATACAAATATATATAAGCATATGTAAATATGTATAAATAAAATAAATAAATGTGCCTCTCTCTGTCTTTTTATTACTCCCTCTCTCTCTCTCTCTCTCTCTCTTCTCTTTCCTTCAACATAATTTTATTTATCACTTTCTTATTCTCTTCGCTCAACTCTTTCATTTTGTTCGCTGCATAATCAACTTTGCCTCACTGTGCTTGACTTGTTGCTGCCAGCGCTGACTGCGCCGTCAGCGGCAAGTGGTGGGTGCTTTGGGATTGAGTCTCTGTCCTCTGCTTCGGTCTCTGGGAGCTGCGCTGAAGCCGGCTTCAGCTTTGGCTTTTGGCGTGACTTGTTGACGATTTGTTTTTGTTTGTGTTTATGTTTTTGTTGTTGTTGCTGTTGTTGTTAGTTTCGACGCGGGCACGAACCACAGATCCGATATATTTTCCAATTTGTATGCATAAATTCACACACAGATGCACACGCGGCACAAAAAGGGTGCGGAGCCCAAGCCGAATATGCGATGAAGGGGGACATGTCATATGAGTATGTGTGTGTGTGTGTGTCTCTCCCCATCACTCTGGACAGTCCAGAATCAGCGGGCAGCGCTGTCCAAGCTAAGCACAAAAGAACCCAAACAAACAGCGCACACACGAGTATTCACACTCACACACACACACACACTCACGCGCGCAGTCGCCGTCGCCGTCGCAGTCGCCGTCGTACATGTGCGCATCTGGTTTAGGGGCACCAGGCTTGCAGCTTAAACTCATTTATTCTGTGGAGTGAGCAGCGAATGATGACAACGATTGGCATGTGTAGCGGGTGGTGTTGTCAGCTGCGCGGGCTGTACGAAAAGTTGTAAGTTTGCAAAATTCTTAAATAATAAGTTTTGAGAATGGGATTTAAAAAGTTAAAAATAAAAATATAAAAATATATAATAAATAAAAATATAAAATAAATAAAAATATAAAAATATTAAATAACTAAAAATATAAAATAAGTTATAATATATAAAATAAATAAAAATTTAAATAAAAAATAAAAATATAAAATAAATAAAAATTTATTATAGATAAAACTTATTGAATAAAATATATAAATTGAATAGATATTCTTTTAGTGAGAGAAACATATAAATTTAATATAGTTTATCCAACTACAGAAAATATATTTAATTTATATATTCAATTCAATTTATATAAGTTTTATATATGTATTATATATTTTTGTTTATTTAATCTTTTTATATATATTAAATCGCACTCTCAAAACGTCTCACACCACCCTCGTTTAGCCCAAAATTGTATAACTCATCCAAGCAATTCACTTTATTTTTATTTTACAAAGAATTCTACATGACTTCGATTTTCCTACAATAATTAGTGACTCTCCCTCGCGCTTTATCTATTTCCGTTTTATGGCTTGGCCAATTTGCTAATATCTTATATCAAGTTTTATAGGCTTCAGATAAGCAAGATTGTCATATATATTAGGCATAATATTGGCTCCGATATAAACATATTTCCAGCTGCTTAAAAATAAGTAGAAAACGCTGTTTGTTTTGCTTTAGTTCTTGGGAAGAATTACATAACTAACCCTCGCCAGTAAACGTAAGTAATTTAAAAGCGGATTTGCCATGCTAAAAGTTACCCATTAAATTTTGTTGTGTTGATTCAAGTCGGTTTAAAAGACTTTTAAATATTTTTCAGATATATATCCTGATTTTTTATAGTGCATAAAATTTTAAATATAACTTTAAATTTTATTTTTAAAAATGCTATGTAAAACGGCATTAGTTTTATTATTGAAAAAAAATTTAGAAAGTTTTTAAAATATAATATTTTAATATTTTAAACAACATTTTTCTAATGCTCGAACGTAACAGGTTACGTAATTCCTTACGTAATTTTAAAAAATCGAAATTATCGCTACTTGTTGAGCCGACCTCATATATAATATGTAGTTTAATATGAAATATAAAAATAAATTAAATAATTTAAATTTCAAAATAAAATGTATAAAAAATCTAAACTTTCAAAAACTGTAAAATAAAACTTATATATTCTCCTCTACTCACTCCAACAGCCCAATATACCCCATTCGCTGGCTTGTTTGAGTGGCATTTTGAATGTGCCTGTTGCCGGCTTTGGGCGCTTTAGTCTCTGCTCTTCCACATTTCCCTTTCATTCAAATAATGCCACAAGTCGGCGCGTCAAGCTCCAACAGTCAGCGGCAGTGGCAGGGGCGTGTGCCCCTCATGTGCCCCACCCTCCATCCTCCCTACCCCCTGCCACATTTTAGTGTGCAATTGTGCCCGTGCCTAGGCAACTCAGCAGACACACATGAGAGGGGTCGCGGGGTCACACAGCACATAGACAGACGACAGTTATTATTGCCCCAGCGAGTGAGCGAGGCGAGTGTTGCATAGTTTTTCTGTTTTTCAGCTTTTGTTACACATGTATATAGACGAGGTATATACATATATTGTATATATGTATATAGTTTTTTATGGTTTGTTTTCGTTTATGCGCTGAAATGTGCGCTTGGAATACATAGGATTAGGGTAAGAGGCAGAACAGCGACAACTTTATGACATTATTGACAATACAGAAAGAGAGAGAGAGAGAGGGAGAGAGGGCTGCCTGCGGCTAGTTAGGGCTCTTCAGTTGTTAATAATGAGCTCACTCGTCGCGCCACTGGACAGGACTTGACTGCTGCAGTAGCTGCAGTCCGAGTGCTTGTCAACCCACTGACAATCCAGAGGACAGTGAAGCATAACAAATGCAGTCGCCAGGACAAGAGTTGCCTGCAGCGATAGCGTCAATTGCTGTCAATTGCGAGCTGCTTAAAGCGAGGCAGAGATTGGATATATATTCAAGATATAACTTTAAAATATGATATGGAATATAGAATACAAAATATTATATAGAATACGAAATATAGTCATATATGATAGGACAGTTCTTATAAATATTATAAGCTATCTTTTAAATATTGATGAATTTACTTAAAAAATATAAACATGTATATTTAAAAAATTTAATTATAATTTTTTTATTAATTTAAAAAATTGAATTTTTAGTTTTTTAAATTTATTTAAATTAAAATTAAACTTTTTATATAAATTTAATTTTTTAAATTAATTAAAAATATTGAATTATGAATTTTTAAAATTAATTTAAGTAAAATTTCAATTTTTAATATGAATTTTATTTTTTTAATTTATTTAAATTTAAGTTCGAATATTAAGCAGATCTTGGCGATATTATAAACTGTTTTTAACATATATTTATAAATTTAAAAAATTATTTTTAGTTATATATTTTAATTTTTTACTTAGTTATTTTAGTTTCAAAATTAGATTTAAAATTTTAAAAAATTTATTTTATATATATTTTTCAATCTTTTCTTTAAATTCCAATATTTACTCTCGCATATTCATATGTACAAAAATTTTGAATAATGTTAACCAGGCAATTGCTGTTGGCATATAAATGATTTAAGAGCTTATTATCTAATAGAAATTATGTTATATAAGCTTGTTAAGTAGAGCGAGCCATAGCAATACCTAGACCTTAAGGCGGTCTAACCGTGCTCATTATAAAAAGTCACACACAATTAGTAAAGAGCTTAAAACATGCGAGCTACGGCCAGCAATCAAAGCCAAACACTTACAAATGTTAAAGTAAATGCCATGCTGTTAACTGCAACAGAGCGCTGTTAGTGCTCGCTGTTAGCTCTGTTAGTGCGCTGTTAGGCTTACGCTGGCTTACCTTCTGCAGTCGCTGCCGCTGCTGCGACGCCGCTGTCGCCATTTTGTTGAGTTGAATATGGCGTGCCGCAGTGCTGGCACGCCGCCACTTCCGTTTTTGCTGTTTGTGCACTGAAAGCTCATTAAATTAGGCAAATGCGATTTGGATTTCGATTTGTTGTCGTTGCTGTTAGTCGCTGCTCACCTGCTGAGCGCCAGTATTAAAGGGCCTCGCGCACGCTGCGCCCTGAGCACGTTTAACAGCTGCGCATCGCTCAAGGCGACATCCTGCAGGCGCAGCGAAGCCTGCAAAGGCCCAAGCGGAGGGTAATTCAATTTTTTTTTAATATATACATATACTTATTATACATATATATTTATTTGCAGATTATATATATATATATATATATATATATATATATATATATATATATATATATATATATATATATATATATATATATATATATATATATATATATATATATATATATATTAGATGTATTTTTTAATGCATTTTTATATACTTTTCCAAATTAATTTTGTTTGTATATAATATATAAAATATTTTTTTATTTTATAATTATTAAATAATTAAATATTATTTAAATAATTTTTATTTTTTTTTTTTGTATTTTAAATTATTAAAGTATTTTCATTCTCTTTTTTTTAATTTTAATTAATTAATTAATTAATTAATAAAATATTTTTAAAACTTTTTTTCTTTTATAATTATTTTTTATCTATTTTATTTATTTTTTTTATAATTAATAAAATATTTTTTTTCTAATTTTTAAATTTTTTTTATTTTATTATTAAAATATTTTTTATTTATTTTTTTTTTTTTTTTTTTTATAATTAACAAAATATTTTTTTTTTTCTAATTTTTAAAATTTTTTTATTTTATTATTAAAATATTTTTTTTTTTTTACAAATTAAAGCACATTTGATTTGTTTTCCATTATGTTAACATCAAGCACACAAATTTCCCATACACTTTTGGTCACACGTTTGGCGGGCAGAGGCGGCACCGTCGTCGACGACGTCGTCGGCTTTGGTTGCCCGCGACGCAGCGAGCAAAACTTAAGCATGTTGCAGTTGCCAGAGCCGAGTCCAGACTGAAGCACGGAGTCTGTGCTCCGATCAGCGCTCAGCGCTCAGCGCTGATAGCAACGAGGGGGCGTTAACGCCAGCTGGTGATAAGGCACAGAGTGGCGGCTACGCCAGCTGGCAGATGCCATTGCGCTCCATGAAGACCTCGAGGCACGTGGCGTCGACGCGATCGAACAGCAGCGAGCCGAAGCGTCGCGCCGTGTAGTCCACGATGAGGACCATCTTGCAGTTGATGCACTTGTCGCGATAGTGAAAGAGCAGCCCGACCGTCTGGTGGACTATGTGATCGACGTAGCCGGGCGCCGAGCGGTAGACCTGGTGGTTGCCCATCTCCACAATGCCGCGGGCGTTGACGACGACTTTACTCCGGATGTAGGCGGGCATCACCTCGAGGGTGCGGCGCACCTTCGACTGGGTGTAGAGCACGCGGTTCATGGTGTGGCCGGGCGCGTTGAAGGTGTCGTTGCTGTCCTTGCGGTAGAAGAAAACGTTGCGGAAGACGAAGCCCGAGGTGCGGCCCTCGTCGCACTGCCGCAGGTAGTCCGCCAGGGAGTTGTGCTTCAAGGGCATCAGCACCTCGTCCAGGTCCACGACGGCCGCGTACCGATGGTTGTCCACGACGTTGGCCCGATAGACGCAGTCGTTGAACTGCGCCACGATGCCCGCGTAGTGCAGGTCCTGCAGGTGGGACTGCACGTTCCACTCGAAGACGTCGGCCAGGCCCTTGAGGCGATAGTGCTCCAGGACGCGACGCACCTCCTCGCTGGCCTCCACGTAGTAGAAGTAGAAGTGCGTCGCGCCCTGCAGCCGATACATCTCCACGAACTCCACGAGCCGCAGGACGTTCGAGTAGTTCTCCTGGATGGGGCCGACGCACACGGAGATTGTGGGTCGCGACTTCGTGAACAGCTCCGACATATTCCGAGGATAACTGCGGAAGATAACTCAATTAGTTTAAGTCTCGGATAGATCCTTTTCTTACTTACCTGATTTGGACGTAGCTGGGACTCAGGTGACTCAGCCGATTGGAGGCGTAGCTGAGCGCCACGGCCTGTGGCAGCTGCACGGGCGAGCGCTTGGCCACGTGCAGCGGACACATGATGCTCCACGCCGCGAAGCTGTTGTTGTGCACGTCGTGCATCGCACCCGCCTCCTCGGCCACAATCTCGTAGCTGCTGAAGTCCGCGAAGCGCACGATGCAGCTGATCCGCGAGTCGCGCATGCGTTCCGGCAGAATGGCGAAGACACGCAGCGAACCCACCGTGATCTCCTCGTCCAGGCGAACGTGGCCTAGGATTGAAAGAGAAGACTTTAGCGAGGGTGGTTAAAGGGGATGGTAGAAAGGGATGGAAGACTAGGGCAGGACTCTGATATCTTAGAGGGTGTAAAAAGGGAGCTTAGGAAGGCATTATACATACTATATATTCATATATATTCACATATATGTTCAAATATATATTCATATATATTCACTTATATATAGATATATATTTACATATTTATTCACATACGTATTCATATATATTCACATACGTATTCATATATATTAACATATTTATTCATATGTATTCACTTATATATTCATATATATTCACATATATATTCATATATATTCGTATATGTATTCATATATATTCACTTATATATTGATATATATTCACATATTTATTCATATGTATTCACTTATATATTCATATATATTCACTTATATATTCATATATATTCACATATTTATTCATATATATTCACATATATATTCATATATATTCACATATGTATTCATATATATTCACATATGTATTCATATATATTAACATATTTATTCATATATTTCTACATGTGTATTCATATATATTCACATATTTATTCATATTTATTTTAATATTTATACACATATAATTACATATGTATGTATATTAAAATATCTATTTGTATATATTCTCATATATATATTCATATTTATTCACATATATATTCATATATACTCACATATTTATTCATAAATATTCACATATATAATTGTACATATTCACTTATATATTCTCATATACACATCCATACATATTCATGCATATTCTCTCATACATTCTCACATATTCACACATATATATTCATATATATTCAATTACACTCATATCACATCTTATCACCTTCCTGCCACAGCACCTCCAGCCTTAAGTCTCGCTTCTTCTTAAACCTCTCTTAACTTTATAAATTATTTCGACTATTTCTCGCCATCGAATGTCTTTCGTTCCTCAGCCAGTCAAAATAATAATTTGATTTTATTATGATGATAAATGAATGTGCTTTGTTTTTTTTTTTTTTGTTTATTAACAACTGAAATTTACATATTTACAGCAGCTTAGACTATGCTAAGCCTCTGGCTAAATGTGCAAAAAAAGAAGGAATTTTATTCTTAAACAAAGTTTCTAAAGCGAGTGAAGAATACTCCAATTAATGCTGACGACCTTTTGCATTCCCATAAAAACTAGAAAGTTTTCTTCTTTTGCTTTTACTTATTATACCCTGAACCCATTGAAAATGGGAATTCAGGGTATAATGTTTTTGTTGAAATGTATGTAACAGGCAGAAGGAGGCGTGGCAGACCCCATAAAGTATATATATTCTTGATCAGGATGACAAGCCGAGTTGATATAGCCATGTCCGTCTGTCCGTCTGTCCGTCTGTCCGTCCGTCTGTCCGTCTGTCCGTCTGTCCGTCTGTCCGTATGTATGAACGCGTCGTTCTCAGAACCTACAAGAGCTAGAGACTTGAAATTTTTATGTAGGTTCCTGTATAGCACGAAAAGATCGAGTTTGTTTCAGAAATTCGATAACTTTTATCGTTTTATTGTTATCGATTAAAAACGAAAATCTAAATTAAGTTATAAAATTCTATCTAAATCATCTTTCTAGCTAGAGTCTTCAAATTTTGCATTTAGTGTTATGTAAGCCTTACGCAATTTCGGTTTTTGTTAAATTTTGGGTGCCACGCCCCCTTCGCCTCAAATTTGTAACTCCCGTATATCAAATACTAGAGACTTGTGCTTTGGCACATACATACATATGGATGACATGATTACGCCCAACAAGTTTGATCAAAATCGTTGGTCTAGAAAAAAGTTATTAAACATTTAATTTCCCATAGCATTGCCATGCAAAGTCGCCAAAGAACAGCTGACGTAACGACTTGCGCTTGTGTATGCGTGCGCCTGTGTATGTGTGTGTGTATGTTTTGCTTGTAATGAACGTACATATGCATGTGTATATAAAAGAAATTAAGAATGCTTGGAATAGCGGTTCTTCGCAGGGTTCAGGGTACACCCTAGTCGAGCGGTCTCGACTAGAGTTTTCTTACTTATTTTTCTTTTCTTTTTTGCAAGCATTTTGGCAGTTCTATTCAGGTTTGTGAGTCAGCGGCAGCAGCTTTAAAATCAAGTTTAAATTCGCATCAGTGACTAAATTTAGTAGTAGAAGCTGCTAAATGTCATTTGTCTTTTTGATTTTTGTTTTAATGATGTGGTAATAGTACTCTAGAGAAACCAAAAAAAAAAGAGTTTAGAGAGCTTGATTGATTAATTTGAAAAAAAATAAATAAATAAAATAAAATATATATAATAAAAATAAATATATATATATAAAAAATATATATATAATTTAACAAAATATTTCAAAATATTTTTATGATATTATTCAAAACCAATATTCACTTAAACCTGAGTGTACAAAATATCTTTTTCCACTTTCTGAATAGATCTGCTCAGTAGACAAACCCCTTGACACTCCCAATCTGTGCTTATCTTCACTCTCAGCCACTCACCCACAATGTCCGTGCGTGCATCGAAGTAGGCCGAGTATATTTCATGGCGCAGCGAGGCGTTGCCTATGCGCCGCCAGCTGTTGTTGTAGTTCCAGTGGGGATTCGGCTTCGGGTAGAGCAGTTGGCGCTGCATCAGCTTGAGATCATCGCGCAGGCGTTCATTCTGCAAAGGCAAATGGCAGCAGAAGGATTAGGCACACTCAACACATACACACACACTCTCTCACACACACACTCACAATGGTTGTGCGCATTGAGATGTAGAAGAGAATCAGCATGGTGCAGGCGACCAAGCCGGAGAGCGTAAAGTAAACATATTGAAAACGATTTTCTTGGGCCGCCAGCATTTTTAACAAATTTTATATATGTATATATATGTCCGATTTAGCGAGATATATGTTTTTTTTTGGCAGCGACGCGCTTTTAATTAAGTTATTTGATTAGACCGCGCGACCTTGAGAGCGACGACGCACGCAGACGTAGCAGCAGCGGGAGCAGCTCGAGCGGTGCCTATCGAACAGGCGCCTATCCTGCGGCTAGTGTCCAGGTGTGAATTACAGTTATGCGACTTGTGCGCCAAGCTGCCTACTCGTGACTACAAGTGTCACGCTGTTTAGGAGTCGCCACAGCACGCTCGCTGGAAAAAAAAATATATATATATATATTTTTGACGTCGACGGCGGCGGCGACGCAGGCAGCGCTGCCAACCCCAAAAGCGTCTCCTGTTGCTTGTTTGCTTTGAGTTTTGTTGATGGGCGACCATCGATTAACGATAACATGCGGCGGCGGAGAGGGTGGCTTTGCGGGGGGTTAGGGCTAGCTCAAAGCAGCGCGTCTTTCAGTGTCATCATCGATGGCTGCCCCCACCCTCTTTCGGCACCCTTAGCCCTCTTAGCTAGTCGGCTACACTCATAAAAATAATTGAGCCAAAACACTCAAAGAAATAAAATCGAACGAAGGGAAAAAAAACTCATTAAAAATAAAGCGATTTAGGGAAAAAGTTTTTTGAGGGCGGCGCAGAAAGAGGAAAGAGTGTTGGGCAGTGTGACAGGAGCTTTAAAGAGTGTTGGACAGTGAGAAAGTTGATGGAAAAATGTAGAAAAATGTTTGAATTGTATTTAATAAAATATTTAGAATATTTATTTAATAAAATTATTTTTTTTTATATATTTTTTTAATGAACTCTTTTTTAAGTTTTTATTTAAAAGGAAATGATTTGTGTATATATTTTTAATGCAATATATTATTATATATTAATAATGAATATTTTTGTATTCGAAACAAAATATAAAAGTATTTTTATATTTAAAAAAAAATAATGAAATTTTTGTATATATTTCTATAAAGTGTGAGAGGGCATTGGCTTTATGTAGACAACTATTTTCTTTGAGTGTAGTCGAATTCTGTTTAAAACTATATTCAGATCTATTCTAATACAGTCAAGCTCGTCTATAGCTATGTAGTTTTAGATATGCTCAAGGCAGAAAATGTCTATATATTTAAAAATATTTATTTAAATATTTACTAAAATATTTTTTAAAATATTTCTTTAAATATTTATTAAAATATAATTATATGCAAGACAGCCCCTCCTGAAGCTCTCCTGAAAGTCTATCAGTCTTCTGTCCTTGTTGTCAAAGACACTAAAAAATTTAATTAAAAAAAAAAAACAAATTTTAATTTTTTAGATTTTTGAATAATTTTTTTTTCTTTTTTTCGCATTTCACAAAAATGAATTTTTTATATATTTCTTTTTTATTTTTTCCTAATTTTCACATTTCACATATTTTTTTTTGGGTTCTTCGCGTTCATTTCATATTGTTGGTCGCACGCACTTTCAGCTCGTGTCATTAGCCGCGTTGCCAATTGGTATTTATTGAATCTGAACGCGTTTTTCAATTAAGTGAGTTATTTTTGCGAGTGTTTTGCTTGTGGTTGCGCCACGCCGCAGGAATCGAGACTAGAGCAGCAGCAGCAGCAGCAGCAGCAGTGGCAGTGGCAGCGGCAGTGGCAGCGGCAGCAGGACGGACATTTAGTGGCGCCCGCAATACGCAAATGATTATGGCACCCACGCACACACACACACACACACACACACAGAGAGCGCCACAACAAGTGTCTGGGGCAGGACTCGGGCGACGCGTATGCAACAAGTTAATCAACGTACGTTTCGCATGAAACTGGCGCCGTTCGCAACGCTGTCGACGCGTCATCAGCAGGCGGCAAACGTTGACGGCGCAGTCGGCGTCAGCGTCGACGTCGCTTTTCCTACTGCTGTGTGTGGGTGTGGGTGGGTGTCTCTGTGGTTGTGTGTGTGTGTGGGGTGGCATGTAAACGCACTTCACTTTAACACGAGTCGACTTTATAAATTATATGTTTTGTTTCTCGATTGAAGTGTCCCACTGACTGCATATATATGTATATATATATATATATATATATATATATATATGTGTGTGTATCGTGGCATTATAATTTAAAGCTATTTTTAACTGAAAACACACGCAAAATTTCAAATTTATATATATATAAAATATATATTCCAAAACATTTCATTTGTCTCGGCTGTCCAAAAGAATAATTATATTATTATACATATATCCATGTATATATATTTATATATGTATATATGCTACACATTTCAAAGATTTTTGTACAAATTTAATTTTGTTGTTTATCAATGCCAAGTGGCACTGTGCTTTGATATTGATTTGGGCTGGCTTTGGTTTGTTTAAATGATTATTTTATATTCTTATAATCATTTATAAAAATATTTGAAGGGTTTTATTATTTTTAATAATTTTTTTTTTATATTTTTGTATATTTTTAATATATTATTTTATTTATTTATTTAAAAAAATATAAATGTTTTTATTCTTTAATTTATTTATATATATATTTTAATATTTTTACATGATTATATTACAATTTTTTATTTATTTTTTATAAAATTTATTTTATATATTTTATTTTATATATTTTATTTTGTTTATCGTATTTCCAGACTCTTATTTATTATTAATTTTATTAAAAATATATAAAAAATATCGTTTAATTATATATCCATATTCTTAAAAGACTAAGTCAATTTCCTAAAATTATTTATTTATAAGCATAAGCATATTTACAGACTGAGCATCAATCAGATAAAGAATTCTTTAAGAGACTCACTATGCAAATGTGTTATATACAAAAGTCGCTCAATGCATATCTGTTATACGCTATAATAGATTCATCATAGGAATCCATTAGATTAGAAATGTCATTCTGTGTTCGTAAGCATTCGCCCCACTGTGCAGTGACCGCAGTTGAACGTTTTCCACGCTCTTTTCTTTTGCTTTTGCTGTTCGAGCCGCCGTTGCCTTTTTTTTCATTCATTTTCTTTTAATTCCATAGGAAAAGCATTTCGCTTTGATTAATTTCAATTAATTTTTCATTTCATTAAACATACAAAATTATGTTTGAATAGCGATAGAGAGAGAGAGAGAGAGAGAGAGAGACAAAGACATGTTAATTGGCGCACTCACTTGCAGTAGTAGGTGCTCGAGGAGTACATACAAATAAATAAATATCACAAGGTACAAAAAATGCTGCAATCTGGGTCGAAACCTCCAGCGAAACATTCCCCGAAATACAAAAATCAACTAAACTCAACTAAAACTTCACTGTGCGATCGTAACTGCTTCGCGGGCAATTGGGAACTGGTTAGCAGGTTGAGTTTAATATGAAATTGGTCGTGCTATCGCATCGCGATAAGAGTTCGCTTATCTTCAGCGTGGCATTAGCCACGAATATATTTAATAATGTCGTACCTTAATATCGATTGCCTGTAGGCAGCTGTTCGCAGCCCACTGTGTGACCCGCATGCCACAGTAGCCACTCGCCATAGGCGACCAGCATAAAGTCGCGTCGCCTGCCCACCAGTAGCCAAATGTCAACCCTAGCTGTCAGCCGGCACTCTAAACAGTTGCCAAAAAAGAAGTCGCCCCTTCAAAACTAGATGCGTTCGCATAGTCAAGCGTGAGAAAGTTAAGGAGTTCTCGAAGGATAACTAATTCGTGTAAATCTTGGCTGATTTATATGCAAGTATATCAACTGGTTGCTCGAGCCAGTTCCCAGACACCCCACACACACACACACAGACAACTTCTTGTAGATCTTGTGGTGGTGGCATTTACCCACCACCACCACCACCAGCAGTAGCAACAGCACCACCACTTAACGACTCGAGGGATCACGAATACCAGCATAAACATTACCATTTCAATGCATTCCCCTATATGTCTTGAACCCTCCGTCTGTCATTATGACCCAACGGCACGCAGACCACCGGCAAAACGGGGCACGCCTGCGTGCGAAAGTATTTTCAATTGTTGAGCGGAACCTTTATCGCATTTCGTGGTGGTTGTTTACTCCAGACCCAGCTATAAATACTCGCACAGATCCATGCGGCGGCACAGTGCTCTCTGGAGTTTCACCAAGTGAAGAACAACAAACAAAAAAAAACTCTTTTCTATAAAGTGAATTAAAGCGGGGCCGCCACCATGTGCTGGTGGCGGCTAACCCGAGTTGAGTGCCTCTAAAGTACAGTTAAATACTAAACCAGTTTGAGAGGCCCATCAAAGTACAGTTAAACACTAGTTGCACGTGATCGCAAATGCTGTAAGTATATGCTGCTCGAATGGCTTTCAGAGGGGTATTATATTAATAAAGTAAATTTAACTATAGCTGGACAAGGTTCAAGGCGAATGAGATATGGAAAATATTTTAAAATATTTACAAAATTAATTTGTTGAAATTACAAAAGATATTGAATGAAAATGTTAAAAATATCCAAGCTAAGGCATTTCTGGAACCTTTTAAGCATATAAAATAATATTTTTAAATAATATTGAATTCTGCTGCAAAATATGGCAAATTCACTGGAATTGTCAAGAAAAAAGAATAACGAAAAATTATTTTAAAAATATATAATTGAACAAGAGAATTTCTGGAATTTAAAGAAATTAATTTCCTCAAATAACAAAAATAATATTCTGGAACATATACAAAACAACGCTGCAAAGTAAATGCAAGAAAATAAAAATACAAACAAAATATTTTCTGAGGGAAATAAAAATAAATAATAGTATTTTTTACACAAATATATGTTACAAAAAATACAAAATTAAAAAAAAAAATAAGACATAAAAACTAAAAATAATTTCTGGAAAATATCTAACATAAAAAATACATTCAATGATTTCTAAAATATTCTGGAAAAATTTAAAAAAAAAATCTAAAAAATGCCGCAACTATAACTCCAACTTCAAGAATCTTCAGGAATCTTCAAGAAAATGACGCAAATGCAACCTTAAGTAAAAATAAACTGCAGACAAAGATTTAACAAGAAATTGACTACGAAGTACAAGTTTTGTAAGCTGATAATTCCAATAATTCAAAAATGGATCAGCTAAATATATTTAGTATATTAACTATATACTCACTAAATCAACGAAGCTCAAGCTCGCATCTGGAGCATCGCTGGCCACAAAGTTCACATCAGTTATCGCATAAATAACAAACATATATCATCTATACACAATCCTATATCATAGATATTAATCAGAGGCATTACGACAATATCTTCCACTTGCACTTCGATTATTTTGTGCCTTTTTAGTTTCATTTCTCTCTTCAGTTTTGTTGCTGTTTTTTCGTTATGAAAGCTATAAATTTGTTGGTCTAACAATATTCTTGTTAAAAATTTCCACACAAAAAAAAAATAAATAATTCGTATTAGTTTAAGAAATTTAAAAAATAGAAGAAGAAAAAAACCAATGTAAAATCGCGAAATTTTTAACGATCTATATTGCCAATAGCAAGCGTGTTTTTGTTATCAAAATGAATTTGTTACTGATTTAAGTTCGTTCAAAAAAAAAAAAAAGGAATTTCGTTTTCATTTTGCAATCTTTAGGGTTTCATTTCGGTTTTCATTTCTTTTTTTACAATTTTAATTTGGTAAGTTTTTCATTTCAATTTTAATTTACTTCATATTTTTTGGTTGATTCAATATTTTCAATTGGTAAGTTTTTAATTTCAACAATTTATTTTGTCTGTGAAATACTTAATTTGCTCTTCAGTTACTTAAAAATTTTAATTTGGTAAGTCTGAATATTTATTTTTCATAAATTAATTATTTTATATATATTTTTTTTTATTTTTTTTTAGTTGTGCTCTATAGTTTTTTTATTTTACTTATTTTTTTTAAAAATGTTTAATTTTTTTTCTTTTTAAGTTGAACATTATTTTAAAAATTTTCGCAGTTTATGCATCTCTTCAGTTGATAATATTGTTTGAGTTATATTATTTTTGAATTCCTTATTTTTTTTTAAATTTATGACTATATTTTTTATGAATACAAATTTTTTTAAAACATTTAATATATTTTTTTAATTCTATTTATTTACAATTTTGGTTCTTGTTTATATAATTTTTGGTTTTTTTTTATTTATTCACTTTAATATTAAAAAAAATTCTATTTTATTCAGTTTTATTTTAATTTATGGCATTGTTTTTTATTTTATTTTTTATGTCATTCTTTTAATTATTTTTGTTTTTTTTTTATAAGTATATTTTTTATAATATATATATTAAATATATTATTTTTTTTTTTTTATTTTTATCAGTTTAAATATTTTGAATTTTTTCGTCGAATTTAGTCTTCAAACTCTTCATTATATTTTCAAAGAATTTTGCATTCATATAACTAAAATTATTCATTTAATTTTCCGAACTTCAAATTTTAAATAATATTTTATTTAATAATTTTATACCGTTATATTTGTTTACATTTTCTTTTCTTTATTATTTAAAATGTTTCCACAAATTACATTTTTTTATTTGCTTTAAAATTTACAATAATAAAACTGCTAAGTTTGTTTTTAATATATTTTTTTTAATTTTAATATTTTAATTTTTAATGTATTAATTTTTGTAATATATGATTATTCATTTTTTAGGGGTTTTCAATTAATACTTTTTTTAACTTCCAAATTCTTTTATTTTCAAAAGAAGTATATTTTTGTCAGTTTTTTTCTTGTTTTTTTTTTTTATAAGTTATTTTTTTTATATTAGTTATTAGTTTTTTTTTAATTTTTTATGTTAGTTTTTATTTTATATTAGTTATTTTTATTGGTAATATTTATTTCTTATTATTTTTTAACAGCATATTTTTTATTTTGTTATTAATATTTTTATAAAAATCATTTTTTAATTTGAATAATTTAAGTTTATTTAATTATTTTTTGTTTTGTTTATATATTTATGTTCTATATTTTAAGTACATTTATTTTTTATTACATATATTAATTTAAAAATTTTTGCTCATTTCGTATTTTATTTATTTTATATTTATTTCTTATATTTTCATTATTTGTATTTCCTTTTTTGTATATTTTTATGATTTCTTTTAATTTCTCATTTCGACTCCGACCTAAAATATTCACTTTGATATTTAGCTGTAACTGAATACCCCCAAATGGTTGCCCAATTGGGCTTCTCTTTAATGTAATTCATAAGTTATGCGCGCTTAACGCCGACAACATCCATCTACTACCTTTTGAATAAACTGTACTTCCAATATATATACATATATTTTCTGTTTTTCTGTGTTTCATTGCTTTGAGAATCTTTTGAATTGTTTATTGAGCAAGTTGCAAAGTCGTGGGCATAAATACGTTATAATTGTAGCTTAGGAGTTAGACACATAAATAGATAGGGATTATGTTAAGCCACGCCTACAAGGCGGCTGCTGCGGCTGTTGCGACTCGGCGGCGGTCACTGCTGCCCGGCCTTCGTCTGCGCGTCCTGGCCGGGCTTGGCCTGCGAGTCGCTGGGCTGGGCCGCCTTTTGGGCCGCAGCGGCTGGCATTTGGGCGCCACCATTACCACCACCATCACCATTTGAGCCGGCTGCGTCGGCCTGGCTCTCGGGCACCGCGTTGCTGTCCCGGTCGAACAGATAACTGCCGCCTAGAGGGCGTGGTCGGCCACCATAGGAAGAGCTACAAGGGGCGACAAGAGAGCGAGCCTATCTTAATGATTTTTACAGTTCCGCACAGCGTTGCATGCAACTCTAATCTCTACTCGGCTAAGCACGAAGTCGGCCGAAGTGGGTGAGTGGGTGAGGCACGCTGTGGCCACTCTGCACCCACTGCAACTTACCTCTGTGGATCACGCTCTCTGTCCCGACCGCCGCCGCCGCCGCCACCTGAGCTGCCGCTGCTCGCACCACCCGCTGAACTGCTGCTGCTGCTGCCAGAGGCAGAGCCACCACCACCACCACCACTGCCCATAGGGCTCTGCTTATCCTGATCGCCCAGGTACGTCCAGCCGCCCTGGCCGCTGGGCTTGCCCATGACGGTGGTGTGGCCGCCGCGATAGCCGTCGCTGTCGATGGCCGAGGAGGAGACCTTCGTGCCGCGATCGCCGTACGGACAGTTGCTGATCAGGTGGCCGCAGGGCGAGCCGGAGCTGGAGCCGGAGCCGGAGCCGCGTTCGCGATCGTAGACAGGCTGAGCGCCGGAGCGACGATCGTCGTCATCCCTAGCAAAATAATAGCCGCGGCCCGAGTTATCGAAGCCCGACTGGCCTCTGCGTGGGTGGGTGCGTGGGTGCAGTTTGAGTGGGTCACAAGACGAAGAAGGTGGAGTAGTGGAGTGGGTGAGGTTTCAAGTGCAATTAAATCCACATTAGCAGAGTTGGCGTTCAGAGTATCCAGAGTTCATGTTGTTGTGGTGTTTCGTGTTGTTGTTGTTGTTGTTGTTGTTGTTGTGTTGTTGTTGTTGTTGTTGTATGTAAGTAGAGAGCAAGAGAGCGTTAGCTTTGACAACACAAACGAACGAGAGAAACAAAAAGGAAATAAGCATAGCAGAGCAGGATAGCGATACCTGTAGGTCTCATCCCAGGGACGATAGTTGCGAAAATCATACCTTGAATAGTAGCGATCGTACGGATCGTATCTGTCGTAGCTGGAACGTGAGCGATCATAGTAGCGATCTGAAAATGTAGCAATTGATTAAAGTCTGAGCTCAGCTTAGCCCGAGTTTCACGATCTCACCACGCGAACTGTCGCGATCGCCGTAGTAACGATCTCGGCTGTCGTAGCCGGAGTAGCCGTAGCCGTAGCCGGAGCCCGAGCCGGAGCCGCGATCGTAGCCAGATGAACCTCTTCTATAGTAGTCGTCGTAGCCGCGGCCCTCGTAGCGATCGTAGCCGCGCGGCGAGTAGCGATCGTCGCGGCTGTAGTAGCGATCCGCGTCGCGATCCCTGCCGCGATCCTCGTAGCGATCGTAGGAGTAGTACCAGGAGCTGCGCGGATCGTCGCCACTGCGGCTCGAGTAGCCGCTGCCGTAGCGATCCCCGCCGCCGTAGCGATCCCCGCTGCCGTAGCGATCGCTGCTGCTGTAGTAGCGATCCTCGTAGCAGCGCACGCAGCGCGATTGGCGGCTCTTGCCGCTGCCGCGCAGCACGGAGTCCAGGACGCCGGCCGAGCCTGCCGTCACTTGCTTCTCGCTGGCAGGGGGCGTGGCGCTGCGCGTCGACGCCTGGACGCAGACGACGGCCAGGCAGAGCAGCTGCAAGAGAGTTGCGTGATCATTAGCTGATTGTTTATGGATAGATTTCACAGTTCGGCGGCCAACTGGGCCAGAGCCCTCAGCCTCCGATCATAATTGATGAAAGTACAAAGCCATCGCCATCGCCATCGCCATCACCACCACCAGCAGCAGCAGCAGCGGCGGCGTCATTATCGTCATTAAAAAATGGACACTCGTCAGCAGCGAGCGTGAAATATGATCAATGGACGGTGCCCGAGTCAGTCCCAGTCCCAGCTCTAGCTGTAGCTAGCTCTATCTGCTTCGATTATGCAATAATAGAGCATAGATTAGGGCTCAAATGGCGGCCAACACCTCACGAATAGCACTCATCAAAGTCGAGATAATAATAATAATAGATGGAAATATAATTAAAGCCAAAGACTCATATTCATATGCATAAAATAGCATTGACATCATTTTGTTTTCATTCATGGCTGGAATCATAAAGTTCGCTTGCCCAGACCCACCTACCCACCTACCCCCGCCCCCTCTCTCTCTCTCTCTCTCTATCTCCTTCTCGCTCACTCTCTCAGAGTTAATCATGACTATATGCTGGCGAGCTGCGCCGCCACGCTTTGTTAGCCAAGCATCAGGAACAACTTCCGCTTGGCGGGGTTGGCTTTAACCAAAAATAAAAAATTTACAAAAAATAAACCCAAACTGGCCAATCGCTGAATCTCGAGTTCGTGACTTGTGTGCACTCTTTATTAGAATAATTATATATATATATATATATATAATATATATACATACACACGATTTGTCTACCAAATGCTAACGGTCAGCATATTTTTGGCAGAGAATTTATGAATATTTCGCCATTTACATAATATTCCACGAGATCTCTATGAATATTACATCATGGAGCTGGAGTTATGCGTGAGTTCTCTACGGACTCAGTGCACAATGCGTAGGTCAAGCAATGTGGTTATATAACGAGTGTTCGAATGATCTATGATTTGACGTTATCTAACTGTAGACGAGGTATAAATGTTAAGTAGTCTTTGAGTGGGATATCGATTAGCTCTAAGTTGTACCTTATCGATAGACTAGTAGGGTATGCTATAGATTGAGACTATCTATATGCATTTTTGATAGAAACTATTGAGACTATCTATAGAAACTTTTCAGACTATCTATAGAAACTTTTGAGACTATCTATAGGAACTACCTCTCAACTCCTAATCGTGCCTGTGAGTAATTTTATCTTTTATCTTTTAGGGTTATCATATAGATAGATTCGAGTCTTAGAACTGAACTGATTCATATTTTAAATGGCTTAACTAACTACTTAAGAACTACTTTATAGTAAGTTCATTGTTATTGATATTTATAGCTATAGATTACATTTACAAGTTCTAAACTTCACAGCTCGTGGCATAGCACCATGCTTAACCGTGCGCTAAAGTTCAATCTCTTTACTTATATTAAACAAGATCTCCTTTTAGCACATATATGAAAAAGTATCAGTTTATATACTGTATATATCTGTAGCACTCGGCTAAGAGACTATAGTTATAATAATATTAACAATTTTATGAAGTTTTCTCGATTTTAGTTATAGTATTTGCTATATTACATATCTTTCAGTCTCTTTCAGTTCTAATGTTATATCAACTCCATTCATTCAGCTTTTATAGAGTATATATTTTTTATATCTGCCCTTCCCTGTCTAAAACATTCTCCTCTGGCATATCTATAAAAACTCTAGTAAATATTCACATTACACAAATTTAAGTTCCATATTTGCTCATATAATAATCTAGCTAAGACAGAGCTGGTAATTAAATTTAAAAATTCAAAAATTAAACCTTTATATTCGCATGAATATTTCTAAAAATACTTGATAATGTGCTCAACGTCTGCCAAGTAATAAAAACCAAAGATAAATATTATTTTCATTATTTTTGCAAATTTATAAACCTTACAGTATTTTTAATGCCTCCAATAAAAAGCTGTAGAAATGCTAAGCAGTCTGTAGTAGATATTTAACCTTTTGTAAAACCTAATATATTTCTATAATATTATTTATTATGTTATATATAGTAAATATTTATTTTTACATTATTTTATTTTAATATGAAAAATATATATTTATTTTATTATTATTATTAAACAATTTATTGATTTATTAAAATGTATATTTATTTTTTTTTTATTATTTATTTATTACAATATATATTTATTTTATTTTTATATTTTGTTTCAGAGTATTTTAATTTTTTTTTAATTTGTTGATATTTTTTTGTAAATTTTGTATATTGCTCATATTTTGTATAGTATTTTTATTATTTTATAAAAGTTGGGCAAACTTTTATATTTTTTTTTATTATATATTTTTTTTAAATATATTTTTAGAATAAAAATATCAACTAAAATATGAATTCTCAAAGACTTCAGACATTTTTATCTGTGATAAATTTTTCAAATATTTTTTTAAATTTCTATATCACAATTTTAATATTTTGAAAATATTTTGAAAATATTCCATAACTCACCAATTGCAGCAGACGCATTTTGTTGGTTTATCTTTTTGCTTCACTTTTGTATTTCACTTCCACAAATGTTTTTTTTTCGGCGTTAGTCAAGCACGTGCTGAAACTTGCGAGAGCTGCGCTCTCGAATCCTTGGCGCGATGTCGATCAGGTAATATATAAGTGTGAGCTGGCCACAGAATTGAAAACACGAATGTGGTGCTCAGCGCTGTGGCGCGGGTATTTATTTGAAATTCGTTGGGGGCTAGAACCAAAGCCGAAACCGAAACTCGAAACTCGAAAAACTCACACAGAGAGACGCACTGAAGCGCGATGTGGAGCTGGCGGGTGGCGGAGGCTATGCTCTATGTAGATCCAAATAAACTCGGGTATTCGTGGTTGAGGTGTTGGCATTTCGTTGGACCTGGGGCTGTGGTTGTGACTGTGGTTATGACTGTGGTTGTAGCGCCGTTTTGTCACTTCACCTGCAACACCTTGGGTGTGGGCCAAAAGCCTGCCAGAGAGAATCGGTTGCTGTGAATCGGTTTTCGTGGTTTTCATGGTCAGTTTGGCATTCGTGGAATGACAGGAGGATGTTTTGTTGCGCACCCACCTACCTGTCATTATTTTTTAGCGGCTAATTAATACACCTTGCTTGCTTGCTAGCTAGTTTTTTTTTATTTTTTCCCACTCGTATTGCGTAATGGGTCAGCGCGAGTTCCTTGCAAGTCTCTGACTCAGCTCAGCTGACATCGAGCGGATAAATCTTGGATTAAAGGCGTGAAATTAGCATTTGCTAATTGCGCTAGATACGAACTCGTTTTTCGGCTCTTACATAACCCAAGACCGTGACCATGAAAAGGGTTTAAGCACAAAGCCTAACAAGCCCGCCGGATGGAATCACTTAATATTGTATATGGGAGATCTACAGATGACACTGCTGCATGCTCTTATGGTTGTGAAGTTGAGGTGCTTTATTGTATGAGAATTGCGTAGAAGGGTGATAAGTGGGAATATTATATTTGAGTGAAAAGAGAGTGAGCGAAAAAGAGGCTAGAGAGATGTAGAGTTAAGAACTAAAGGAATGTATATAGAGAGAATGGAGAAGGATGGAGAAGAAGAAGGCGAAGAGAGAGAAAGGAGAAGAGAGAATTGAGAGGATAAATATTGTGTAGAACAGAGGAAGCCAGAGATATTAGAAGGAAAATGAGAGAAAAACGATAAGGTAGGAAAACGAAAGGAGGCAAGAGGGATGAGCAGAGTACGATGGAGAAAAAATATATAGAGAGAGAAAGAGAGGAGAAAATGACACAAAATAAATAATAAAAGAGAAAAAAAAGCTATAAAGACAATAAAAATTTAGGTCAGAAATTGATATGACATATGTATGTATATGATATGAAATAGAGATAAACATTAAAATGACAATTTAATTTATTTAATTATAAATAAATATTTATTTTTCCACCTTTCGAATCATAATTATTATTTTAATTTATAGATTTTTTTTTAATAAATAAATAGTTTTCATTTTAATTAAAAAATATTTTTTATTTTAATAAAAACTATATTTTTTATTATTATAAATAAATTTTTGTTTATTTTTCCAACTTTCTCATTTAATTTATTCAATATTCTCAGACCACTTCATATATATTTTTTTATTTTAATAAATATTCATTATTTTCCAACATTCTCATTTATTTAGATTAATATTCTCAGACTAGCCCAGATTATACTAAAAATGCCATTAAAATAAGTCTAGTTCAGCTTAAGATAAAATAACACAGAAGAGAGTCAGAAATCTACGCAAATCAACTAAAATAAAATAAATCTAGTTTAGTTGGCTCAGCTCGAACGGATTGCGATAGTTGTCGGGCTCGCGGCTAGAGCAGTAAAAATGTGATTTGAACTTTACGCTAGAGTGAAGTAAAAGCCCACAGCTGCTCCTGTGACTGCGGCGTCATCTTCTTCGCCGTCGTCTGCATGTGCACTGAACCCCAAATGGAGGTCGTTGGCATTCACTCAGCTCCGCACATCTATAAAATTTACTACGGCGACAAGTTTAATTAAACGATTTAATTTTGTTTATCTAATGCGAGCAGACGCAGTTTATATATATATTTGTGTATATATATATATATGATTCAGTATATGATACAATATGCTAAATATGTTTTCGTTTAAGATTGCATCTAGTTTGCTTCATGGAAGAACAATTTGTCATGCGATTACGCTGCGCAGACGAGTTTAGAGTAGAGTTTAGGTTTTAGTTAATTATCTAGGCGTCTTCTACGAAACAGATTTAACAATTATGCTAGTTCAACGATTGGCTAAATACAAGTTATTGTCACATTGTGGCTAACTATATGGTAGGCAGCGGTATCACGAGTGGGCCATGGCAGCGGCGATCTCGTCCTGGAAGGCCAAAAAGCCCAGCTGGGCATGGGACGCCTCGTTCAGTGCGCGCGAGCGTATGCAGGCGCGATACTGATCCGCACTCAGCGAACCAGTGCAGATCTGCAAGAGTTAAGAGTTAGAGATATATTGGGCGGGTGCTACTCCTCCATCGGACTCACCTTGGTGTGCCAGCGATGAAAGATGCCCGGGTCTGTTGCCCTCACGATCTTGATTTTGGATCGAACGTATTTGCGATAGAGCATCACGTCCTCGCCGCCCCAGCCTACGATCTCCTCGTCAAAGCCGCGTATCTGCAGGAAGTCCGAGCGATACTGGCAGGTCATGCCGTAGCCAAAGTCACGCCAGAAGCCCGTGTCCCTGGAGATGACCAGCTGCTCCTCCTCGCTGGGCAGCGCCTTGCCCTGCAGCGTGTAGACAACGTGAGGATTGTAGAGGCTGAACACCACGGGATAGTAGACCTAGGAGAGGAAGACTAGTTAATCACGTCAAGTCTTCTATATATATATGTATCTGCAGCCCACCTTCTTTCCGGGCGCCGTGTTCCAGCGACAGCGTTCCAGAAACTTGGCTGTGAAGACTATGTCCACATCGCACATGAAGAGCAGCGCGTCCTGCGCTGGCTTCGTCGCCTGCAGCTGAATGTGCTCGGCGCCCAGTCGCAGGGCCTTGGCTGTAAAAGGGAATTGGGAGTGAGAGGATACACTAAGAAGGATTCAGTACTTACCTCTGCTAAAAGTCTCATTCAAGGCCACGAGCTGCACCCGCTTGGCGCCCGCCGCTATGAGCTGCGCCTCCTTGAGACCCGCTTCGCCAAAGTAGACGACGACCAGCTGCAGGCGCTGATCCGCCAGTTTGTTCAGCATCTGGACAAAGCTGCGAAAGCTGCGCAGGCGTCCAGCCAGTGGCACGATGACATGTATGATGGGACTGGCAGCCGCCTCGGACAGCTGTACCGTCTGGAGCGGAGCAAAGGGTCGCATGATGAGCGCCTTGCGCACGACGTTCGTCTGGTGCTTGATGCTCTGGAAATAGAGCTCGTACTGGCTGCCCGTCGTGGGCTCCGTGCGGTAGATGCCCTCGACAAAGTCGTCCAGCGTATAGCGACCCACTTCGCTGGCTGTCAAGCCCTTGGCTCTGGCGCGTACCGTGTGATTCCGATTGAGGCTCTCGAGCGCCTTGTTGACGGCCTCGAGGAGATCGCGACGCCTGTAGCCAATGGGCTTCTCCACGACACGCTTGCCCAGCCCCAGGTCAATGGGATAGACGCGCGTGAAGGTGAAGTGATTGAAGGGAATCATCTCGTACTCATTGTTAAGCGGGAGTCCATGCAGGATCTCCGCGGCGCCCACCTGCTTGCGTATGTAGCTGCTGCAGTCGTAGTGGTGCGTCAGCGAGGCAATTGTCGTGTCCGACTGATGCAAATGCGAGTTGCTATTGTTAGAGGAGGCGGATGAGGAGGATGAAACGACAGAGGAGGAGGAGTATCCACTGCCCTGCAAGGGCAACCGGCCTGGCAATCCATTGTTGCTGCGATTGCTCTGCAGCAGCACCAGCTGCGCACGTAGCGTGAGCACCTCGTGCTTCAGCCGCTCTATTTCCGCATCCCGGGAACTCAGTGCATAATTGTAGCCATTTGTCTCGCTGGGATTGGGAGGCGAATCCTTGTCCGTCTGCGAGGTCAGCTCATCGAAGCCCCATTTCGTTAGAATGGCAATCGAAATAACAGTCGCTAGTGCAAAAAGCAACAGCAGTCGCACTAGTAACCTGCTGGCCAGCGAGTTATGCATTTTCCATGTTAAATTTCGCAATTATTGCTGGAATATTAAATATATTTAAATTATTCGCCATTTGCAAGATTCTAGCGTTGCCAGACTGTCTAAAAACTACTCAAAGATGCGTTTGCGCTAAGCGCAATGTTATTGACAGCGTGCTGCTCAAAAATGCGTCTGCGTCGAACGCAATGTTAATGACACTTCTGTTGGACTACCAGCAGCCGAGCACCATTTTTTCATTAACAGCCTGTAAAAATTGTCAAGCGAAACACAACGTTGCCTTACTGATTATTTTCCATTAATCAAAATCAAAAGAAAATTAAAGAACGAAACATACAACAATAAAACGGCAGAGAAACAGCCAAACAAACGCACAACAAACATATTCCAGGTGAGTATCGTGGGCCTAAATAGGGCGAGGCCGACAACGCAATGTAAATATTGTGCGTTGGCAGGCAGGCGGCTGCGAAAAATTCGACGAGCAACAAGTTTTTTTTGGTGCTCCTAGAGCTGGCACTTCTGTCACTGTTTGCTGCGTCAGTGTGAAGAGTCACGGTTGAGTGGGTCAGCTCAATGCAATTTAATTGCTGATGTGAAAGTCAAGTTGGATTAACACTTGAAGTGATATTTTCAATATTTACAGCTATAATTCTTATTGTGCAGCAGTGTGACCAAGCAGCTTTGACGCTCATCACTATTTTCGTGCTAGCCCAAGTTCGGCAATGTGTGATTCATTTCGTACTGGACAAAATATTGCAAGAGATAAGATGTACTTCGACTTGTCAGTGTAGTTTCTCTCTCTGTGTGTGTGTGTGTGTCAGTGAGTGCATGTGTGTGTGTGTTTAACTTTGTTAATCGCAGATTTTAAGTGTGAGTAGCTCTTGCCTTTGCGTGCGCGTGTATGAGGCAGAGAGTGTATGTGTGTGCGTGTGAGTATAGGAGTGATTGAGTGTATTTGTGTGCGTGTGTGTGTGTCTAATTGATTCGTATCTTGAGAATCGAGCAATATTCTCAATGTATACAATATATTAATATGCAATGGGCGCATTTATGGGTAGTATATATAGGCATACATAGGTCTATATTATATATAGAGTATATAGATTTTTATGTAAGCGCTTCGCACTCTTTGACCTTTCACTTCAAGCTGACTTCTCTCATATTCTTCTATAATTTTTATAAATATTATATTTAGTCAATATGTATTCAGCTGAAAGGCCTTGACGCTATCCTAATCTCGCGCCTCTGACTAAATTTTCTTAAACTTGATAATTGCTATTTCCAACAACTGAACTGACTCAGGCTTGAGGCATCTAACTAGAGCTTGACTAGTTGCTTTACTAACTGCGTTAGTTAGGGTATATTATAGTCAGTCAGTCGATTAGTCGTCGCTCACTTAAAACAAAGAATGCTTTGTATATAACTTTTGCTATTTTCTTACTTTGCAGCGCAGAAAAAACCCCTTTTAAGCAAGCACAAAGATGGAGAACAACGAGGCGCCCGCACCTTCCGGATCCAACAACAATGAGTAAGTAAAACTCCCAAAAGCTGGACGAGACGCCGCATGGACAAGTGACAAATTGAAATAGAAATAGAAATAGAAAAGAGCAACGCTCAAATGCCAGGCCTGATGTCATAGCATTCCAATTGTAGCGAATGCACTGCAATCACTTCACTTTAGGGCCTGGCATTCGTGCGTGGCTCTTGTTGCTTGCTGCCTGCCGCCACATATATAATATTGTACAGTTTTCCCATACTTCCGCCGCCGCCGACTGCCTCGTCATCGAACTACAACAACGACTCGGTGAACAGCAACAACAATGCCGCACAGAAGCGCCTGCAGCAGACACAGGCCAAGGTGGACGAAGTGGTGGGCATAATGCGCGTCAATGTCGAGAAGGTGCTGGAACGTGATCAGAAACTGTCGGAGCTGGGCGAGCGAGCCGATCAGCTGGAACAGGGCGCCTCACAGTTCGAACAGCAGGCGGGCAAGCTCAAGCGCAAGCAATGGTGGGCCAACATGAAGATGATGATCATACTCGGCGTCATTGCCGTCGTCTTGCTGATCATTATAATAGGTAAGTCCCATCGGTCAGCAATGATCGAACTTTTGCTTTGCGCGCTATGCTGATATAATCAATCTAATTGGCTTTGACATGCTTCTAATGCTAACTCTATATATAAGTGTATATAATCTGTACTATAATTAAGCTCAATGGGAAAAAGTTTAATGTATGCTTGATATAGCTTTAAGCTAAATAACTCAGCTCCGCTGAGTGCCTGCTTGTGCCTGCACTTAGCTTTGCATAGATTTAAGCTTTAGACTAAGTCCACATACACACATGCACCTGATTGTTAATACCTAATACACGCATTGCTTAATAATTTGTAAAGGATATGTGAGAGAGACTTATACTTGTAAAATGACTAGAAGCAGAGTTATCAAAGCAGAGAATCAAAAATGTATATAATTTGTTAAGGATTTGTATGCAGAGATATATAAATATTAATCGGAGAAGTAGTTTGTGTATTTAAATGCCTGTTTAATAATGTGTAAAGATTTTATATATAGACTAGAAATAGAGTTCTTAGAGAACAGCAATGCATATAGTTTGTAAAGGAAGTAGAGTTTCTGATATATACTTAATAATTTGTAAAGTCTTTGTATGAAGTAGAGTTGTCAGACAACAAAATGTATATATTTCAATGAATGCTAAATAATTTGTAAAGGCTTTTTATATAGACAGAAATGCTTGCATAATGAAGAGAAAGAAGTAGAGTTCGCCAATACTAATTAATAATTTGTGAATTAATTGCTGAAAGGCAAAAATAGTTGTATAATGGCTAGAAAGACTTAAAATTGTTATATTTTAAGAATTTGATACAAAAATGTATATATTAATATGCCAGCTCAATAATCTATATAGGCATATGTTACCTGGCCAGAAGTCGAGGTCTCTGACACCAAAATGTTTGTATTTAAATTTCTGCTTAATGCATTGTATATAGGCAGACATATGCTAACTGGAAGTAGTTTTCTCTGACACCAAAATGTATATGTGGCTATGCCTAATCAGTAGCAATAAGTTAATGTATATGTATTGTATACCAAGTCTTGATAAGGAGTTGCTTTGTCTCCATGTCTGTCTGCTATGCATTCTGTTAGCTAACTGAAACGAGACACTTTGCTAGAGTATATTCCAAGAACTCAAATCAAGTTTAGCTTGATTATACTACTTAACTCTATATTGTAAGAGATAGATCTATTATAGTACTTAATTGCAATTGCACTCACCTCTGGAATTGGCTATGAAATGCTCTAATCACACACATTTGTCACCTGTCTCGCAGCCACCTGTTCGAAAGATAACTTTTCTCAACTTTAATTTAACGTTTGTCCCCGGTTGGTGCTGGTTGAAGTTTAATTATATTTCTCGCGATTTAACTGGCGCACGAGTTGATGCGCGCACAACTAACCCCCATCGATTGCCAACTTCTCAACAATGTTCCAATGTTCTATTTACTTGCAGTGTCGATTTACAATTGATAAACAAAAGAAAATGAGAAAAAGTATAGAAGTAAAAGCAAAAGCAAAACAATATGCAACAGGGCAACTTGTTGCGCTTACCCAATACATACGCATAACACTAAGGCAGCTATCGACATCAACAACACACGTATCTAGACGCACACATACATACTTACATACATGTGTAGAAAGAACAAAATTTATAGTTTAAGCAAAAACAAAAAAAAAAAAGGTAAAACAATTCGTTGCGTGTGCTCCATGTGCTAATTGGCTGTTTATTTGCCTAGATACTAAGCGAAAGATTAGCCTGCTAAACAATCGTGTGTAGTTAATTTTAAGAACCATGGACTTTGCCAGCATAACTGTAAATACAAATGCAAATTAGCCAGAATGTAATCGGAGACAACAGCAGGTGTCTGCGCCTGAGTGAAGCTCTAAGCCCTAATCAACTCGTTTCTTTTGCCTGACATTTTTCCAGTGTGTGCCTTGCCCCCGAGCAGCGGCAGCGACCAGGCTCCAAAATCTGTCTCCGAGGCGCCCCACTAGAACCGCACCTGGAACCCGAAGGACAACGAACAGCACCTGAGTGGCGAGGACTTGCTGCTGCCTTCTTCGTATTGGCCTTAAGCGCAACAATTCAATTTAACGCAACAACAACAACAACAACAAAAACACAATCAAAACTGTGTCTAAAAATAATAATTATGATAACATAAAACACTTAACAGATTGTTATTTATATACTTTTTAATCCAAAATGTTAAAAATTCAACATTTTCATACACACGTAATATGTATTGTAACAAATTGATGTAACAACAACAACGCACAGGTGTGTGTGCCTGTGTGTGTGTGTGCCTGTGTGTGTGTTGGTGTTTCCTTATGCATAGAGCAGTCCGCTTCAAGTCCGGCACAAATTGAATGTTAACTGTTTCCATTTATACATGTATTACAACAGAAACTAAATAAGAATATTTAACTTAAAGAGAGAAACACACGCACGCACACAGAATCATACTTTTTATATGGCTATAATATATGTTGATGGATATATATATATATATATCTGTACAGATCTATTATACACACACTTATACACATAAATTTATATATATTTATATATTTTGTAATTACAACTCTATATGAAATGGCATGTATTTGATACAACTTCGTTGTTATTGTACTCGAGTCTGCGACGGAGATTTGCCTGCGAGAATCGCGAACATTTTGAACACGAATAATATTTACGTATTTAAATCTGTAATCTTTGTCTCTCTCGCGAATGTCTCGCACTGAAAACTTTTTGTTATCGATTTTAAGCAACGAGAAACTACGACAAGGACGAGTCCCAGCATGGATACGCGAGCACGAGAAAAGTCCTGCGACAGCCCGGTTGCAAGTGCAAAAGGGAAACTAGGCACGAATGAATTTCAGGATTTTGATGAAGCCTCCGTTCCCGAGTGGCAAAACGTTTCCAATTTGCATTCGCAGCGTTCCTGAACTAAATGTTATGGAGGCAAACTTCACGTCGCTGAGCGGGTGTCTGCGAGTGTGCGTGTGTGTGTGTGTGTGTGTGTGCAACAGCTGTTGTCGAGGTCTGATTAGAGGCGCATGCGCCATATAACAATGTAGAAGTGGCAACGCTGCTAACCGGGCGGTTAGGTGGCTATTCAGGCTTCACACCGATATTGCCCAACTCGGCGGCAAGTGCCGACGTCCACACATAGCTCATGTACAGCGCAAAGCAGTTCAGATAATACAGCTGGCCAATGAGTATGTGATCGGAGAACAGGTCATGATAAAATCTCGGCTTTCGTATGGAGGCAGCAAATATGATAACAAACTGAAAGAAAAGCAAGACTTGAGATCAAACTAAGACATAAGATATAACAAATAACACTAGCCGACTGTTATGGATTGGACAAAAGGAAGCTTTCAGTCGTATCTAAAAATGTGTATCAAGCTTTAAAGCTTTGCGGTTATTCGAGCTTATCCTTGAGCTAAAGCCATTTCCTTTAAGCCTGAACTGTGGATATAAAGCTTTCGTGATCTTTAAGCGATATAGATGTAAATCTAACTATATAGCTTCCAGTTCATAAGAGCTTTATGTTAGATAGCTAAAAAGCAAGTCAAAGCTTTAAGTTTGCATCTTTTAAACTAAAGCTGATCTGAATTTGTTGTTATAGATCGAAAGCCTAAGTGGAAACCTGACTAGAGAGCTTGCAATCCTTACACTTACTATATTTGATATCAGGGTATAAACTATGAGCATCGGCAGCTCGATAGAGATACGTTTCATTTCGGAACAGATGATGATGCCAAAGCACGTCAGGACATAGATACGCTCACTCCAACGTATCACATTGTGGCGGGATATCTGTAGGATAAAATCAATATAGACTAATATGTATAAGAGTATTTGGATTTAATTACGAAGAGTCCGCGCTTATGCTTTATGGCACAATTGCCATAGATCACACTGATGCCTAATACCATGAAGGTCAGCAACCAGGATCCGATGAGGCAAAGATACGGCGCGGCCTTAGCGGGCTTCATTATCGAAATGGTGTTGACCTCGTACTATATAGAGAGGAGGGCAGGAGAGAGAGAGAGAGAGAAAGGGAGTATTGTCACACTTCAGCCTCCCTTTTGCTGCTTACCGTCCAGATTCCGGCCAAGAAACGTTTCCATCTCGCTTTCCGCTCCAGAATGTGATAGAAGAACACGTACAGCTGTATCGAGATGAAACTGAGAAAGAAGTGCAGCAAGCTCACATAGTAATGCCGCATGAGAAACTTCTTGAGAGGGTCTCTGCAGGACATGCGATTCGAATCATGTATATTACATATGTATCTATGCCACTATCTCACTCACATCTCCATTACGCATACGATCTGAACTTGGCCAAGAAGTAGCATTAGGATCGTCACAATATACGTTTTTTTCAGCTTCCTCTTCGCCGATCCCTGGTCTGAGGCAGTTTCAAGCTCCATTTCCTTTATTTATATCAATTATTTTTCAATGTTTAGTTTTGGTGAAAACGTTCAACTCAAACCTGCACTACGGTGCCGCTGCCCTCCATTTCCGGATACGATTGTTGGTTATTTCAGTTGTTTTTCAATGCGACAATTTAATTTTAGTGAGAAATTCGACTCAAACAGCAAATTCAAAATATAAGTGGCTCAGAAAGTGACAACTCAGCAAGCGAGGAAACTATAGAGGGGAGTGCCCGACTACGAGACACCCTCCCCAAATGGAGTCGCGCCAGAGTCTCTATGATAAAATTCATAGACTAATGCTCTAGCTTCAAGGATGATTTAAAGCGAAAAGTGAACGAATATAATAATGAAAAGTCTCGAGCAATAGGTGCGGACAGGTCCACTTGGCTCCCAGGCCTGCCTAGATATCTATACATATATATGTATATATATATTTATATAAGGTTTGCCACGCCTTCTGCCTGTTACAACAGAATGCTCTGCTCTGAATTCCCATTTTCATGATGTTTTGAAAATACCTTGTGGAGTGGAGTCAACCCTGCTTTGATCCGTAAGCCATTGAGCATACAAACTAGCATTGCTTGTTTTACTTTGCAAAAGTCCGATTTTTTCAGGTTCATTTTTTACACAAGCAAGCATAAATTCTTTGTATATGTCTAGGATAGGCGAATTAAATCACTAAAATGGGGGATAACGCTGAAACTGAACCTGGTCGACGCAAGTTTGTGGCAATCGTTTATCTGATGACCCTTGCTGCGCTATTGCTAGGTCTTTGTCAGTGGCTGGCCGTGGATTTAGTGTAAGTACCAATAGTGATCTATCTATATATATTTATATATATCTATCTATCTATTCGTTGCAGTGAGGACTTTGGCAGAGCATTTATTTTGCATGAATTTATCAGCGGCATTTTCTTTACGCTTTCGGTAATATTAGCTTTAGTCTTTATATTTGTAGAAAAAGTTCGGAATATGGTCGCTCTGAATTGGATTTTGACTATTTTAATCGTGAGTAAACATATGATTAGACTATATATAAATATATAGACATATTCCATTTACTAGATCGAGTTCGCTATTATTGGAGTATTCGCGCTATGCGCTCTGTCGAACTGGCCCGAAATACTTTTATGGTTTTTGGTATGTGCCCTCCTGCTCTTTATTGCCTTACTAGTCGGCTCCGTTTTGCCAGTAAGTGACCAATTCAAGAAAATAATAATAATAGCGAAAACAAATCAAAAACGACATTTTGTTTCGTCCACAGCATGATCTTACCTTAGATGTGGTAATACTATTTGTGCTATCATTTATTTTCTTGATCGTTTCCGTGTTTCTCGTCATGTTGCATATACTGACGCTCACAGTACACTCGATCGTGCTCTACCAGATATTCGTCAGCATTATAATTCTGACGGTAAGTGATCGAATACTCTTTTTGTATCTCTTTCCTTACTTTCTCTCTTCCAGTTTGCCATGTATCATGCCCAGACGATAAATGGCGGACGATTTGCGGAGCTGAGAACGAAGGATTATCAACTGGCAACTATAATAGTCTTCTACGATTTTATTATCTTATATTTGCTAACGTTTTATGTGCAAACGCGTTTCCCGATCGTAGTAGAGGATGATAAAACAACAACAACAACATCAACAACAATACGAATGTACAATGTAAGTGTACCAGTTGTAACTACCGCAGCTTCAGTCCAGCGTCACTACATCTTCTAACGAAGCTCTCAGCGTTGTCCATTCATTTTCAATCAATTTCGTTAAGTTCTGCATTCCAAATGTATTCGATTAAATAATCGCAAAACAATTATTAGATCATAACTTATTCATTTCATTTCGGCTGAATACCTCATGACTCCAATGTTTTGTATGCTTAAGTCAGCTCAAGGCATTCAGCTCTGATAAGTATCAGAAAATTAAAGTCTTTGAGGACTTTGTATTTTCTAATAATCTAGAATACTTCATCGTAGTCATTTAATCTACTTAATGATGATCATCGCTAACATCATCACTTAGTTCCTTTTAGAATGCGATGCATTATTTTTGTAAATTATGAATGTGATTCGAATGGATCTGCTCAATATTTGTTTAATTGTTGTAATAATATAAAGATAGGGAAGAGCTTGATCGTGTTATGAGTAATCATCTGCTCTTGAATCTTGACTGTCTTGATTGTAACTGGAGGAATACTTTTAGACTAGTTGATATCAATAGAATTCTAGATAGAAGTTCTTCTTTGGTCTGCTGAACAACTTTAGCTCTATATCAAGTGTTTGTAAGTTTCTTCGTGACTATGGTGAGTACACAGCTGCTGTTATATTTTACTTTTCTCTCTCTCTCTCTCTCTCTCTGTTTGTCTTTCAGCACACAGATCTAATGGACTCCATCAATTTCTATGCTAATCAATTTCTTATGCTAATTTTGCTGTCATCTTTGAAGACCACTAGATCGACGCCTCGAATTGATCTGCATTTGAATAAATTTATGAATGAAGATGAGGATATATCTTTGATTCATTTCAAGGTAAGTTGTAAGTACATAGTAATTTTATACACTACAAAACGTATCTGAAATGATACAGAGTATATCTTTAAGATACAAAATAATTCCCATAAAATATCTATAAGAAACAAAATATATTTGAATGATACCAAATGTATCTGACAGAAACTAAATATTTCTTAATGATATAAAATGAATCTGAATGATAGATAGTTTTTCTGATTGATACAAAATGTTCACAAAAATGTATCTAAAAGATATAAAAGATGCAAAATGTATCTGAAAGAAACTAAATCTATCTCTGAAATATAAAAAATGTTTTTTGAAATGTATCTTTAAGATACAAAATATTAATTGAGAAAAAATCTGCAAACATTTTTCTCTGTTTAACTTTAACGCTGAAATTTTAATCACATTGAGGAGTAAGATAAATGTACAGATATTGAATATAGAATATATAGTTATAGAGTACGCCGAATGGTGTTATGTAGGAATATAAGTAGATATATGTATGTATATATGTATAGTTAGTATAGGCTAATATCGAATTTAAACTTTGCAACGTTTCACAATACATTTATAATACATGGGACTACATTCAGTTATACATATATATATGTATGTATATAGACGCGAATTGGTACTACGATAGGTTATATATATTATTGATTGCACAGCAGTGAAGGATTGTTCGAATACGATTAGAGATATATATATAGTTTAAGTTTATCTTTATAAGGATTCCAGCGAGGAGGCAGCTGAGCAAATTGTCGCATCCGAGTCACTGAATCGGGAGGCGCCCAAGGCTGATTGCAGCGGCTGCGACTGCGATGCAAAGGAGCCGAGCAGCGGGGAGGCCAGATCGTTGAGGCTGCTGAGGCGGCTGAGCGTGGGCGTGACGGCGGCAGCCAGGCTGAGGCTGCTGCTGTCCGTGGAGGAGGCGTCCGGTGAGCGTGGCGACGCGCTGGCATAGCGCTCCAGCAGCAACTGGCTGAACGTCTTCGCCGGCCAGTCGTTATCCTCGCAGCTCGGCTCCGTGGGCGTCGTGATGGGCGTGGGCATGTGATTGATGCTGCTGGTGAAGGAGCTGTTGTCGATCAGGCTGCTGACGGGATCCAGGAAACGCTTGCCATGATACATACGACCGGCCTCATCCACGATGAGGTTCAGGGGCTGCCCGCACTGCGGCGCATACAGGGCAATCGGACGAAAGTGATTGGCGGGCGTGGCAATGTGATTGTGATTGGGATTGGAATTGGGAGTGTGACTATGGCTGCTTGACTGCGTTGGATTGTTGGCTCTCTGGTCGCACCCGCTGCGCTGGCACAGCTCCAGCAGCTCAGTTTCTGAACGGAAATGGCAAAAGATCAAATAAGAAGAAGAAGAAGAAGAGGATGGGCAGATTGAATTGATTTAGCAAGCAAGTCGAGCATGGGCACTGGCTGTGAAACTAAACTGGCGACTACACTACCTGCGCTTCATACCTTCCGCGGCGGACTCCTCGTTGTCCACGTCCTCGCGTATGCTCGCCTGCCCGGCCACCGCCTGGCCGCCCTGTCCGCTGTGCCCGGCCGCGTCGTTGCCCTCGTCGCAGTTGTTGGCGTCCAGCGCGGTGCGCACCACGGCCACGTCCATGTGGGAGTCCAGCGAGAACTGCTTGCCGGACATGAGTATGCCGCGCACGCGACGGCGCGTCGACGGCGATTCCTGATGCTGCCAAGGGAGAGCGAAGAGAGGCATGAGTGGGGAAGTGCTTAAGCTGCTGCTCTACCTACCGCTATGCGTATGCCCGCATAGGTCTTGGCCAGAAACTCATCAGCGTCGAAGATGGCCGCAAAGGAGCCGTTGACCACCTTTGGCGACAGCGGCGAGTTCGACAGCAACAGGCTGGAGCCAAAGGCTTCGCTCTTCTCCTTGGTATCTGAGAGACGAGAGAGAGTTGAGTTGTTGCTGTTGTATCTTATAGATACATTTTTGCGATATACATAGATACTTTTTGTATTTAAGCTATATTTCTAAATACTTCTCACTAAGATCTGCTACTCTTACCTTATGTGATACCTGATATGATATATAGATACTTTTCGACATCTAATCTATAACTTACAGAACTTTTTGCATCTGTAGAAAACACAAACGTATACATATTGTACTTCCTAAGATACGGATATTAATATATCTTGTTTTTTTTAGGAAAATAAAATACTGCATCTGGGTGGATCAAACTGTTTTATGCTAAACACAAACACAAACATAAACAATACAAACAACAATGAACATAAAACAAAATTAAATTACAGACAAGAGCAAAACAAAATCAAAAGCAAAACGAAAGGACAAGGACAAGGACATCAGTAGTTGGGTAGCGCCCAGTGTTTACCCTTGAGATAGACGCGATTCGAAATTGTGATGTTCATCTCGTCGAGCACCAGGGAGGCCACCTGCTTGATCTCCATCCAGTCCTTCACGATGTCATCCAGCGTGGTGTGCGTCGAGGTGATGGTGAAGCGTATGACATACTGGCCCTTTAGCGAGGACGGCACGCAGTGCTGATTGCCGCGATAGTTGAGCCGCTTGAGCAGCCGCTCGGTGATCTCGTTCTCGCCGCGTATCCGGAACACAACGAGGCCCAGATGCCGCTTGGCCGGCAGCTCGAACCGATGGTCGGCCAGCACCAGAGCCTCGAACTTCTGGGCCAGACGCACGCCCTCCCTTATGTGCCGCTGCAGACCCTTGATGCCGAACGAGCGCAGCACGAACCACACTTTGAGCGCTCGGAAGCGCCGACTCAACGGAATCTGCCAGTGCATGAAGTCGACGGCTACGCCGGAATTCTCGTGCTGCAGATACAACGGCTCCACGTTGAAGGTGCGATGCACTGCCGTGCTGTCGCGCACCCACATCGCCGTCGCATCGAAGTGCACCATCAGCCACTTGGATGGATTGAAGGCAATCGAATCCACGCGCTCGATCCCGCGCAGCCAGGTGCGGAACTCCGGACAGATGAACGCGCTGCCCGCATACGCCGCATCCACGTGCAGCCACAAATTGTATTCGCGGCACACGATGCCAACCTAAGAAGAAATAATCAGAATAGAATTTAAGTGAACTGTATGGAAATAGATATATCCAGCTACGCACCTCGTCCAGGTTGTCAAAGCTGCAGCTGCCAGTGGTGCCGAGCGTGGCACACACCTATGCGTAGATAAAATATTAATATATAAATTTTATGTTAAATATAAAAAATATTATATTTGATAAAGATTCTAATACATCTGATTGTAAAGCTTCTGATAAAGCTCTTTAAGCTGTTTATAAAAATCTTATAAAGCAGATCAAAATTATATAGCAAATAATATGTATATATATAGGAGATTTGTATATATATAGGAGATTTATTTTAATATTTATACCTAAAATGGTTTCTAGTAGCCCCTTTTATGTTCGGCTATATTATGCCACGAATAAATGCCTGAAAACCTAATAGACTAAATTATTCCATCAATATGCATTTTTTTCTTTCTGCGCACATTTTTACCCCCCAAAATGGTTGGCAGTCGACCCACATATGCTTGGTTATACAATGCCAAGGATATAGTCCTAAAAACCCAAAGGATCATATTAAATATGCATGATTTTCTTCTTTTAGCAGACCTTTTAAATGAGCCCCATAATGGTTCCCAGTCGACCCACATATTCTTAGTAATCAATACTTAAAATATAGTCCTGGAAATCTAAAAGTCTAAATTGTCCAATATTTTATTATATTACTGGGGCCCAAAATTTGCTAATTAACTATGCAAGCTGATTATTTAAATTTAGCTAAAATAAGTAAAGTGGACAACTGAGTTTTATTTTAAATTGAGTGGAAATACATTTTTGCTTGACTCAGCGCACAGGGCCGCTTTGCTTCGATCACAAAATTAAGACGAAAATTCAGCTGAAGTACCAGGCGAACAGAAATGAGCAGTAGGCGGCTGATTTTTCAATTTTTGTTGGCCCACAGGGTTGCATTGCAGGGTTGCACTGCCTGGCTGCACCTCAGAGTTGCAGTGCAGGGTCGCATTGCAGAGTTGCAATGCCGCTGCGGCAGTTTGATCGCCAAATCTACATACAAATTCAGCTGAAGTACCAGGCGGTCAGAAGTGAGCAGTAGACAGCTGACTTTTATTTTTTGTTGGCCCACAGGGTTGCATTGCAGGAGTGCATTGCAGGGCTGCATTGCATTGCAGGGCTGCATTGCAGGACTGCATTGTAGGGTGCTGAACTGCATTGCAGGGTCGTATTGCAGGGCTGTATAGCAGGGTTGCACAGCAAGGCTGCACCTCAGGGTTGCATTGCAGGCTCGCATTGCAGGGTTGCATTGCATTGCAGGGCTGCATTGCAAGACTGCATTGTAGGGTGCTGAACTGCATTGCAGGCTCGCATTGCAGGGTTGCAATGCCGTTGCGGCAGTTTGATCGCAACGTTTATATACAAATTCAACTGCAATACCAGGCGAGCAGAACTGAGCAGTAGGCAGCTGATTTTTATTTTTAATTGCAATGCAGAGTTGCATTGCAGGATTGCATTGCACGGCTGGATTATGTTGTGTTGGCTAGCATAAAATGTTAGTCAAGAGAAAGTTAACAGAAAAATGTTACCTAACAGTAAGTTAACAGAAAAATGTTACATAACAGAAAGTTAACAGCAAAATGTTGCCTAACATGATGTTAACAGAAAAATGTTACCTAACAGAAAGTTAACAGAAAAATGTTACATAACAGAAAGTTAACAGCAAAATGTTGCCTAACATGATGTTAACAGAAAAATGTTACATAACAGAAAGTTTACAGCAAAATGTTGCCTAACATAATGTTAACAGAAAAATTATATCTAACAGAAAGTTAACAGAAAAATGTTATGTGAGAGAGTTAACAGAAAAATGTAATCTAACAGAAAGTTAACAGAAAGTGTTATATATCACAAATTTAACAGTTTAAAGTTAACAGACAAATGTTAATTAACACAAAAATGTTATATAACAGAAACGGGTAGTTAACAGAAATTTTATAGAAAAATATTAGTTCAAGCATGCCTTAACATAGTTGTATTAGTTAACATTTATTTAACATAGTTATGTTAACTCAGGCAGTGATGCTGCAGAATTGCGTATTAGCCCCGCTGAAGTACAAGGCGCACAGATAAGTTGCAAAATTTTCTTTAATATATCAATCAGCTGGATATACGAATTGTTCTGATTTTCTCAGAAATTATAAAACATTTTTAGTCAGAAATTCAATACTTTAGGATTACCGATCGATAAAATTCATAAGTACGCTTCGAAAATGATATTTTATTCGGAAATCCCGAGGAATAATCATGCAAGGCTCGAATCATTTGGGAAAGCTAAGCTAAGAAAATAGCCACAAGAGAATAACTAAGCAAATAGATAGGCTAAGCTAAGCTGAGCTATCAGCTGCAGATGAGGATATTAGTTAAATTGAGCTGGGTGCCGAGCAGAGGCAACGACTTATATTAATTAGCTCCGATGGGAATCAGAGAATCAGCTAGAGAAATCTAGAGAAAGAGAGAGAGAGAGAGAGTGAGACCCAGCTGCTGCTGCTGCTGCTGGCCACAAATCCACTCAGCGCCTAATTGCGCAATGCGACGACGGCGGCCAATTAGTTTTGACAAGATGAAAATAAGACAAGACAGGAGAAGGCAAGACTCACCCAGAATGGGACCAGGCC
Organism: Drosophila repleta; assembly: GCA_018903745.1. NCBI lineage: Eukaryota > Metazoa > Arthropoda > Insecta > Diptera > Drosophilidae > Drosophila > Drosophila repleta. The sequence continues at coordinate 7,365,601 of JAEIGN010000497.1, forward strand.
CTGCTTAATGTCGTCCTCGATGGCCTCGCGCAACAGTTTGCCCCGCATGGCCAGCTGCTCGTCAGCCTCGATGTAGCGCATACGCACGAGTCCTGCGGGTGGTTGGGTGGGTGGGTGTATACTTTTAGCTTGTGCTGTAAGCGGCTTACGAATGTGCTACGAACTCACCAATCAGGGCGGCCTTCTCCACGCTCGAGTGCGCCTGATCCGAGCAGTAGGCCACCAGGCGGGCATTTATCTCCGCATCCTGGTAGCCGGGATTGCGCTCATGGAAGCGTTGTATGGCTCGAGTGCGTCCGGCGAGCAGGCAGACGAGCGTCGCCTCACTGGACGTCGTCTGCAGCACTCCGCCGCCCTTGCAGTTGTTGCTCAAGTGGAGAAACTCATCGGGCAGCCCAATCATCTTGCCCAGCCAGTTCATCACAACGATTTCCAGCTCAGTGCAAGCCGGCGAGCTGGCCCAGGTGAAGCCCAGGCAGTTGATTGCATCGGCCAGCATGTCACCCAGCAGCGAGGGCATCGAGTTGAGCGCCGGAAAGTAGCCGTGCATGTGCGGCGACTGCCAGTGGGTCACGCCTGACATTACAATGTTCTCCACGTCCCCAAAGATCTTCGGCCACGGCTCCCCGTCCACGGGCGCTGACTCCGGCAGCAGCTGGCGCATATAGCCGGGACTCACGTCCGGAAAAACCCGACGCTCCCGTATGTTCTCTAAATAGTCGGCTATATAGTCGACCATCTCCTTGCCTGCGTGTAGAACAAAAAAAATATATTTTTAAAACTTTTTTAAAATTTTAAATAAATTAATTTAAAAATTTAACTTTTACATTAAGAGTTCTGGCTAAAAAAATTTAGAAAATTTTTAATATTTATAATAAAAAAAATAAATAAAATGAAAAGCAAAACAAAACAGAATTTTACACAAAAAATACATTCAAGAATATAACATAAAAAACAAACAACAAAAATTTAAACAAATAATAAAATAATATAAAAAATTAATAACAATTTATTTTAAATATTTCTAATAATATATTCACATAAAAAATGATAAATGCTTAATTTTATGCAAATAAAAATAAAATAATGTAAAATACCTTCAAGGATTCAAGAAAATAAAAATGACAAATATTTTTGACAAAAAAAAAATATTTAAAAAAAATTTAATTGAAAAAAAAATTATCAATAAAAATTCTTACCTTTATTATTTAACAAAAAAAAATTATTATTATTTACTCATTTAATATTATAGAAAAATAAATAAAATAAATATTCTTTAAATATTTATATTGATGTAACTATATGTAATATATAGTATAAATTTATATATATACATAAGCAAAATCTTGTAAAATTATTGCGAAAAAGAAAGGCGAAAATAATTTAAGCAATAAACTGAAAGCGCATGAATCAAGATAAACGAGCTGAGTTTTATTATATTGAACTGGGCAAATGGCTAAGGACAAATGCTAAATCCTTTTAGTAGTGGAACGAGCACACACTCCCACACACACCCACTCACACACACACACACACACACACAGACATATATACATATAGTTAGACGCATGCAAATCAAATTAAATGCGATAGAATTGTATCAGAGCTGCCGCTGTGCGTTTTATGGACTCGACTTACCCCTCTGCCGATACTCCTTAAAGTCCATGGTCCACTGGCGTGCTGCACGAGTACGTGTGTGTGTGTGTGTGTTAACTGTTTCGCAGCTGTAAATATCACTGGGGGTATTAGCTTCCGTCCTTTTGCTAGCTGTGGGCCTCTTCTTTGGTTAACTGCTCTAGTCGGAGGGGCTACATGGACGCCATTATCTGTAGGAAGAGTGTGTGTGTTTTTTTTTTTTGTCTGGATTTAGTTAACTTCTGCTACGTTTTTTGTGTGTCAAATTCAAATGGCAAATTGGAACGTCGACCGCTGACTGAAAATGTTAAAAAAAAGGCAAAAAAAATAGCAACTTGGACGTTGGCCGACGAGCGCTTGTGGGGCTTCAGTCTAATTGGAAATGAAAATGCGAAATGAATGGAACGAAACGAAACGAATGTGGTGTTTTCCCTGGGAAACGTGGCCAGCTGTAAAAACGTCATCCAACCGCCATTAGGGTGGTTCGTATTAACCTCATTGAGCCACAGGTCGTCGTGGTCGTCGTCGAAAAAGGGTTTTAATGATCCCAGCACAAATATTTGGATTGAGAATTTGGTTAACTGTGTGAATTGAACGCGCAGCTCGGGCGCCTTTATACTGGATTGGGTCGGGGATAGCACGAATAATAAAGTTGACTAAACAATTATAATGACAACAATTTGTAGCTGTAGCTGGTGTGTTAACAGATTGTCCGAGCCGAACTGTAATTGTGGTCCATGCGAGACATGGCATCGATGCGACAACAAAATTCCGTTTAAATGTTGAGCTCTCTTTAATTGTTTATGCTGGTATTTCATTCTATTGTTTCAAAATGCTGCCAATTTACCAACTATCTCAGTCGATCGTACACATTGTCCCCTATACATATACTATATATACTAAATTGGCCCACTGTGCACCTCATGCAGCTGATTGAACTGCATTTTGTCATGCATTCACAATTAATTAAAGTAAACAAACAAAAAATGAGATATCTTTCGAGTATATAACCATATATAAATTATTAACATGTTTTCATAGAATTACACCTAACACTTTTTTTTTTTAATACAGAAATAAATAAATTAAAAACTTTTTTCGACATATTTAATGCTGGCTTTGTGATTTTAACGCAGCATTTAAGATTTTCATTGTGCAAAAAATGGCAAACATTTTTAAACACAACATTTTTTGTTCGAAAATTGTTTTAAACAAAAAATCTTGTTGATGATAATGTTGAAGTATTATTTAAAAAAAAAGATGACATCAAAGAAATTTTGTTATGAATTATTAGAATATTTTAAATAGAAGTTTTTCATGAAAAATTAATATATATATTGGCTTACTTCTATGAAAGTGATTATTGTAAGCTTAAATTAATTTTTTTTCTATTTAATTTCTTTAGTAAGAATCATTTTAAAATTAAGCCTAAAAAAATATTTGAATATTTATTTGATTTGATTTTGTAATGTAATATATAATGAAAAGATTTTTACTATTAAAAAAAATGTATCGTTAAATATACTTAAAAAAGGGTTAAAAATAAATAAAAATATTGAAAAAATGTTTATATGTTTTTAAGGGTTTCTATTGTTAGATTTATATATTTTAAAAATATTTTTTAGATTTAAAACAATATTTTTTCGTTTACTTGATTATTGCAAATTTTCAGATAAGAATTTTTTCTATTTCATATAAAATAAAATTATGAATTTGAAAATGAAATTTCCTTGATTTTTTAAATAAATAAACATATGTTTTTATTTTAAATAAATAATCATATATTTTATCTTGAAAATATCTAATAAAATCTCAAAGTTCCTTTCACAGAGAGAACTCTTCAGAGCACACTTTGATTTCACTTGAAATGATTTTAACTTTTCTATATTTACCCGTTAGCACACACGATTTAGTTTTTAAGCACTTGCGTTCTATTTCACAGACAGTTAGGAACTGAAAACTTTGAGACAGGACGAGCGCTATTTATACCCGAAATATGCTGCGTCCTGTCGCATAAAATTCATTCAAATAAATTCTGTGAATGAAAATAATTGTTGTCGCCAAATGCGCAAGTTTGTTGGAGGAAGAATAATTGCCTAGGGCAAGGCGACTAATGGTTGCTCTATAGAAATTTTAGAATTTTTTGGAATACTTAAATAAATATTTATAATGGTAAAATATTAGTAAAACATATTTTAGAATAATATTATTTTAATTACATTATATAGAAAAATATTAAAATAAATTTTAAAAATTTAGTTAATAGTAATAATAATTAAGAAATATTTAGTATTATTTAATATTAAAAAATTATGCTTATAATATTTACTTAATTTATAATTAGTTTATATTATTTATATTATAATTATTATTTTTTATTTATATTTATAAAATATCATATTTCCTTTATCATCATTTCCCGCAACAACTCTCTTAGCAAAGAGTATCAAAGCCAGCAACAGGCGCAGCGAAGCGAAGGACGTCGCAAAGGAGAGCAGAACAACAGCCAGCCAATGGCAGCTGTTTGCCTAGGGAAGCCCTAAGCAGGCAATTGACCAATCAGCGCAGGGCACACACCAAAACTCATCCACACACACACACATACACACGCACAGTGAAACGGGATCAACGTTGCAGGCTATTTGCTTAAGCGCCGGGACACAACTCTTTAGACTTTGCCTTGACCAATAACATTAGGCTCAAGGGGAGTGAGCGAGAGCGCAATATATTGCCAAAGAGCCAAAGGCCAATTGCATAAGCATCTTTTGTCTTCATTATTGTTGTTGCTTTTTGTTTTTTTTTTTTAATTGAGTCAACGCTTTAAGCTGCACAGGAAGACATAAAAATCTGTTGAATTGCTCAAAGCTCGAACGGAAGAAATCAAATACAAAAACCAAAAAAAAAATCAGAAAAAAACCCAAGCAACAGCACATAAAACAGACTTCTAGCGCGCCGCCCTCCCTCCGCCCCTGCAGCTGTTGCCCAGCTCCAAAAGCTTATTACACAGTTACAACGGCGACGTCGACGGCTGCTGGAGGTCAATGAGCTTTGCTTGTGGCGCGTCTCAGAAATTTCGTCAATATACCGCTACATTCAATGGCTTTTGCACGTCTCTCTCTCCCTCTCTCTCTCTCTCTCTGTGTCTGTATTACCAAATATTGAGCAATATAACAAGAATTTCAGTTTCTTTTGGCTTTCTCGCGACAGTTACAACGCTTAAGCGCTTGCTCTATCTCCATCTCTTTCTATACCTCTCTCTCTCTCTCTCTCTCTCGCTTTTACTGCACTTTTGTTCAGAAATTCTTGCTAAAAATACATTTGCGTTCGTTCAGGTTATTTTCATCAAAATACTTTTCAAAATGCATACCGCATAAATTTTTTTGACTGCTCGCTGCGCTGCGCTGCGCTGCGCTGCGCTGCGCTGCCCTCTCTCTCTCACTCACTCAGACCCTCTCTTAGGCCATGCGCTCTCTTAAATAGCGCGCCGATCGCGCTTTCTCTGCGCGCACTTTCTTCGGCGCTCTCTTTGCCTGCGCTCAGCCACCAATGACTGACGACTACGACTGCTGCTGCTCTCACTCGCTCTCTCTCTCTCTCTCTTCGTTTTTTCGTGTTTTTGTGTTTTGATTCCATTCTTCTTCGCTAAGAACGTTCGTTGACCTTTTTGCTTGTGGGGCTCGTTGCTCTGGCGCTGCCTGCCTGTTGCGCCGGCAGCGCGGCCGCTGCTGCTGCTGTTGCTGTTGCTGCTGTTTCTTCCCGCTTAGCGGTACTTCTCAACCTGTTTTATTTCATTTTTTTCGTCTTTCTTCTTGTGATAAGTGTGTGTGTGTCTCTCTCTCTCTCTCTCTCTCTCTCTCTCTCTCGCTGTGAGTGTTTGCTGTAGAAGTCTTCCTGTTTATTTAACGATTAAAGTTAAAGGTGCGCTTTTTGTTGTATGTTTGCTTACATGTGTGTGTGTGTGTGAGAGTGTGTGTGTATGTGTGTGTGTGTGTAGCTGCAGCTGGAGCCTGCTGCGCTGCACGGCTTGGATGACGCGGCCCCCAACGTAACGTCACGGGCTCCAGCAACAATTTGGACTTCAATTCCGATGCTAGAGACGGCAGCTAAACGATAGCTCGTGACACGACTGTGCAGTATTTTGACTAAGGCTGTTTATCTTGGTTTTTTGAGTCAGATTGGATAGTCTTTTATTTATAAACATTTTTAAATTTAAAAAAAAAATTAAAAAATAAATAAAACATAAAAACAAAAATATATATCAATAAATAATAAATAAAAAAAAATCTTAATAAAAAAATGTAATTTAAAGCAGATTTTGTGATATATATTCTTAAAAAAAGAATTTTAAAATAATATAAAATAACATTTTACAGATCAAAAATATTTTTGCATCAAAACGTATCAATTTTTCTATATAACAAAATTAATTTCATTCAAATCGGAGTTTTTGTTGCAGCGAAATAAATTTTCAAACTTTTGAATAAGTAGAAAATTCTCTATATAAAGCTAACTCATGCCATTGAGCCCTAGAAATTCAGCCCAGAGAATATCTCTATCTATCGCCACGGCTCATCTCGTCTCACGCTCGCATCTCCAAAACGTTTGAATCTGACTCTGATGAAATACGCGAATGACTCTTGTAACTTTCGTGTTGCTGGGGTGTATTTTTGAGCGATGATCATGTATTTAATTAGCGGGAATTCTTATACGTATGCGTGTGTGTGTGTGGCAGACAGGTGAGCCAGGCGGGGGGCAGCGTAACTGAGGCTGAGACAGAATCTGAGCTCAACTGCTGCCTGCTGGCGAACTCCTTTCTCCTTTCTTCGAATTGCAACTGACGCTGATCGCGCGCCCCGATGCCCGTTCGGTCCGCCTTCCGCACAGGTTTCGAGCTGCCGGCAGATGAGTCCGCGCTGCCGATGACTCCCGATTCGTATTTGAATTCCTGCCCGTTTAGTGTTCGAACGTTTGTCCACACGTCCAGTCCAGCGTGTCCACTTGTGCTTAGCCCTGTGCGCCCTCTCTCTCTCTCTCTCTCTCTGTGTGTCTCTCTCGCTCTCTCACTCTGTGTCTGCCGTCGGCAGCCAATCAGTGAATCGCGCCCACTTCGGCTAATTTACCGTTTGAAAACTGTTTGCTCTCTCGTGTGCGTTGATCGTGAACTGGTTCGCATTGAACTAATTAAGTGCTATCGTTATCGATAACATTGACATGTGCCCCCGCAATGTTATCGAAACCGGATCACCTTCTGTGCATAGAATCCTAAACAGTTACAGCTCAACTGCCTAACTGTTCAGCTATATGAAGTACTTTTAGATGAGCTCAAAGAACGCATGTAACATGCCCAGCACTATAAGAGGTAAGCTCCAGATATTACATAATAACTATGTGAAATATATGTTAAGGACTTGTCGCTCGTCTCTCTGCGTCTTTAATGAAATCCATTGGGTAATGGCATAGCGAATCCTAAAATTAAGTTTCGATTTGATATGGTTTCACATGGAAACCTTCACCTTTTCTTTATTCAATTATGTATTGCATATCCATATTCATATTCATATTCACATTTGCTGTTTCATAATTGAGTCGACGACGGATCAGCGAAAAGCGAAGCGCTTTAAAATGATGTGTGAAACAAAGAAAATTTGAGACTTACTTAAGTATCTTAAGCATATCTCTTGAGATCTATGGCAAAGGGTCTGCAAAGAACCAGCTTGAGCGGAGTTTGTCTACTTAGTAATCTTAGACTTCGATCTGAATATTGAGTCATATATACTAAGAAAATCTATTTGACTTTTGGATTTTTTAAAATTAAAAAAAATATATAGTAAAAAATATATTATAAATAAAGAATTAATATATGTATATATAAATATATACGTAAATAAAAACAAACAAAAAATATACTGAAATTAATATTATAAAATATATATATATATAAAAATAAATACATATAAATTTAAAAATTGAAAATAAATATTAAAAAAATATTAAAAAAATATTCATTAACATAAATAAATATATATATTAAAATAAATATATATATATGATTGAAAGATATATACATAAATAAAAATATGAAGATAAATACATATAAATATAAAAATAAAAAAAAATATGAAAAATATATACATATATAAAAAATATTATATTCACCATATTTGTTGAATAATATTATTATATGTACACATATTATAGCTATATAATATATCTAATACACATAACAATAGAAAGGAATTAAATATATACTTAATATGTAAACAAAATAAGAAAATATTTATATATTCTTTGCTTTATATATTTAATTTTATTATTATTATAATCTTTGATATATTTTATATTTGTTTTATTTTTTTCATTTTTTTTTTAAATATTTTTTTGGGAAGTCTACAACTTTTTGGGGCTTAAAGTTTTAGATTGCCTATAAAATATATTTTCTTATCATTTTCTTTCCTTCAATAAAATGATTTAAAATTGTCAAGAATTTGTACTAATTTTGTTAGGTTTTAAATAGTTATATTTTTGCTTAAATTATTGGTTATAAATTATATTAATATTTTATTAAATATATAATTTATATATAATATATATTCTAAACGAATTTCTATACCCAAGCGACAATTGCCTAAAATCAAACTTCAAATTTGATTTCTACTCTTCAAGGTTTCTCAAAAGCTTTATAAAATACATACAGAAAACACACACACACACAGACATAAATATTATGCAACAATTGAGCACGTTGAAATAATTATGATAATAATTATCGAAGCTTCAAAGATCGGAGCCAAAAAAAGTTTCGCTGCACTTGGCAAATAATTCTGGTGATATTTTTGCTCGTAAGCCCAGCAGTCTTAGCCTTGGCTAAGACAAAAAACCTTAATTGATCGTTAAAGAAGCAGAAGAAGGAGAAGAAGCAGAGGAGAGCAACTCAAGGGGTCTACAGGGTCTACGGGCACTCAATATGAGTTGCTGAAAAATTGACTGAATGCAAAACGCAGTCAAGCTTCAACGCACGCGATTGCCTGGGCAAGGTTTTCCGACCATTTATCTAAAGTTGTTAGCTTTGTTTATTTTATAGACACAAACACAAACACATGGCTAAGATATATGTGTATATATGCATTTCCGATTCTAGCTGCAGATGTTGCAACAGCTAAGGTAGCAGAGGGCAGGCTGGGAAGGGGGAAGAGGGGAAGGGGTGGGCAACGTTGCCTCATCGACAACGACGACGACGCGACGTTGCAATAAACCAGTCGCTGCCACTGCCACTGCTGCTGCTGCTGCTCAGCTAATCTTGCAACACAGTTGCGCAACAAAGAATCCGACACAACGGTACTAACGTGTTTCAGTTGTTGTTAGCTGTTTTCTCTCTCTCGCTCGCTCCGTGATTTGTTCTTGGCCAGAATCGAAGCGAGTTCCACTTGCGTGTAACAGGTTTTTCCTCTTGAATAACTGGGACTTTCGTACGGGACTTTTTGTTGCTGTTGTTGCTGTTGTTGTTGTTGTTGGAGTCGCCTCCACGAGAAACAGGTTAGAATCGCTCTAAGACCAACTGCAACTGCAAAAAAAGAAAACAGAAAATAGGGGGAAAATAGAAGAAGGAGAGAGGGGGAGAGGGAGGGGGAGAGGGAGGGGGAGCTGAGACCGCGATCATTACAACGGTGAGGCACACATTTCGGTTGGCAGAACCAACGGCGCTTCCAAGTTGCAAGTTCCAAAGCTCGTCTGAGCCAAATTGAAGGCTTACGGCCAGAACCAGTTAACGCTTGATAGACCTGATGCTGGCTTGCGAAAGATAAAGCCGTCGTCGTTCCCTCGTACCCCTCCCCCCCTCTTTACAGTTGGCAGCTGAATATAAATCTAACGTGATTTGAGCAACGGCAAACATGAAATATTAAAGAAGCGCCCGATAATACGGCTAATGATGCGTCAAAGCTAATGCTCAGCGCTTTGCCCAGTTAGAGGGCCCCATTTGCCCAGTTGCGTAACTGCTTCTGCCTTTTCTTCTTCTGCTCATTAAAGCCAGCTTTAACGGACCTCTCAGCTGTTGGCCAGTCTCTCCCGCTAACTGTTTTGCCTCAATCAGCAAAGTTTTTTATAGATTCGCTTCACTTTTTTTCTGGTCTCTTGAATTGATTTATTTTGCGGTTTTTTTTCGAGCATTAAAAAAGTAATTTGTAATCATAATTGCGCTCTTCAATAAGCTTTTCATTTGGCTTTAATTTATTATTTATTTTATTATCAAAATATTTTAGGGAACAAAAATTTTATTTTGAATGCATTTTTAGGCCTTGAGTTTACGCTGAGCTCCCTTTGATTTGGAATATGAATTCGAAATTGTGAAATTTACGACAGTTTTAGTTGCAGTCATTAACAGAAATTCAAAAAACTTAATGTTAAGGCCAAACAATAAAATATTAAATTAAATTTATAATTTATATTTAAATTTTGCTAATTATATTTCAATATTTTAACATTATATATGTCTTTCATAATTATATAAAATTTTTCTCATTATATTTTAGTGTTTAAAAAAATATATATTTTAATATTAGATTTAAATTATATATATATTTATAAATTTAATATTATTATATATATAAATTTTTAATATATATATTTAATATTATGTTTATATAATATATATAATTTAAATATAATATTAAAATATATTTTTTTAAATATTTAAATAAACTTAGCAAAATTTTATATAAATATAATTTTATAAATTATAAAAATAATAATAAATAATAAAATATAAAAAATTATTTAATCAACCTAAACAATTATTATTTATCAATTAAATTTACACCTAATTGGTGTGCCATAAGCAGATAAGCTGACTATACATACTTTTTTCCCATATATGTATACAATTTTTGTTATCAATTCTTATACTAAATCATATTAAGAAAATACTAAAAAAATACTACATATTAATATTTAGTCTAGTAAGTAATAGCTAGGGCATCCTTCAGTTCATCAAAGCCACCTGTTCTCGTCCGCCCGCGCTCAATTTCAAATTCGAATTTGGCGCTCGGCGCAACAGTAAAATTTCAACCCCCAAATTTGCGCACAAATCAAAATTTCCCCAAAAGCAGCAAAAGTCACCACAGCAAGAGTTTTTCCCCTGGAACTCACACACACAGAGACTCATGCGTGGAAATGGAAAGCGCGACGTTTGCTTAAGGGTGGGAAAAGCTGCGCAACAATGCCGCGCGCGCTCTTCCAGTTTTTCCTGGCTATGCACTTGGCATTATGCCTACTAACCCTATTTTGCAGCGCAGCGAGTCCCATTTTTGGCCTGCATATAAAGCACACACACACACACCTATGTCAGTCTCTCTCTGTGTGAGTGTGTGTGTGTGTGTGCCTGGCATTGCGATTTTTTCCCATTAGAAGTCCTTTTTCCAAGCAGCTGAGTGGCGAAACGGAAAGTGCGGCGCGAATTGTGTTTGTGGCGCACTTGAATTTGGGACACATTCCTGCAAAGGACGCATCTGAAAGGATATACGCGCGGCCAGGACGAACGCATCGACTCAAAACACTCCAAAAATACAGCAAAAGAAAATGCAATAAACAACAAGAAAACTCAAATGTGTAAACAATGAAAAACCTGTGGAAAATACAATTGTGCAAGTGGAAAAACAAATAGAAAACACCAAGAAAATTCAAAGAAAATTCAAAGAAAATTTCATAGAAAATTTAAAGAAAATCCAAAAGAAAATTCAATGAAAATTCTGCGATAAATAAATGAAAATTAATTAAAATTTGCAAAGAGAATAAAAATCAAATTTAAAAGCGAAAGCGTTGCAGTTGCCTCTCTGTGTGTGCGTGTGTGTGTGTGTGTGTATCAATTTGCGTGTGTGTGAGTGCTGAAAAATCGATTATTAAAGCCACAGCTGCTGTTTGTTGTAATCGGCAGCAGGCAGCAGGCGGAGTGGTGGTTGGTGGTTGGCCATTGCAATGCTGGCAGCAGCGAGCGCTAGGGTTGCGTGCCGCTATGTGGAAATCTGGTAGCAGCAGCAGCAGCAGCAGCAGCAGCGACGTCGACCGCGGCAGCAACAGCGACACACTTCCAGTTGCTCGTATTTTGACGTCAAATTCCAATGGCGCCTTGCAGCCATCCAGCGGCAGCAGCAGCAGCAGCAGCAGCTCGTTGCATGTGCAGCGCCAGGATACGACAGCAACAACAGCAGCAACAACAACAGCAACAACAACAGCAGCAGCAGCAGCAGCAACAAGAGCAATAGCAGCAGATACACACGGACAACAGAGCAGTCCAGGTGCAGCTGGAGCAGCAGTTGCAGCAGGATAACTCGAGCAATCAACATATTGTGACGTCTGACAGCAGCAGGAAATGCATTTGGGCAGCGGCCCACAACAGCAGCAACAACAATACAACAAATGCGACTGATTTACTGTGCAAAAACAAAAACAAAAACAAATAAATACAATTTAAATATATAAAGCAAACGTTTACAACTAAATAAATAAACAAATAAAAGTAAAAAGAAAAACAAGAAACAGTTATAGACCAAAGCAAGAGCAAAGCACAAAAATTGAGTATACGACGCATATTCCAAGCTGCAGCAACAATAACAACAACAACAACAACAGCACAGGTGTATCTACACCCAAGTCAAACAAATATATATATATATATAAATTTAATCAGATTTAATATAAATTGAAAGCAATTCAACGTTAGATGTGTGACTTATATATATTGTAAACGATTTTAAGTGCACTTTTTGTAAGGCTGATTTTTCTCAATTTATTTCGATGTTGTGCTTCTACACCAAAAGATCCCTAAGAGAATCAAGTATATATATATATATAAATTAAAGAGAAATCCATGATAAAAGTGTGTGCGGGTGGGTGCTGCGCTTTAAGGCAAAGAGCAGAAGTAAAACAGTGTTGGTAAACGATTTAAGAAATGTCTATATAAATACAATTAAAATTATTCTCAAATTACGCTAAAAATAACGCACAAAAGCAACAGAGGCAGCAGCAGTAGCCACCAATTGTTGCTACTTCGAAAACAGTGTTGTAAAATGCTAGAAATCTCTATATATATATACATATAAATATATTCCCGCAAATTCGAATACTAATTCTAACTACACAACTTCTACAATAGCAACGGCAATACATGCTAATTACTTTATGTCTAGTGTTGGTAAATACCAGAATAAGTGTTGTTAAACATAACAAAAGCAAGTCAAAGACAGCGACTGTTGCATAGAGCCAGTATATTGCTGTATAACAGGCAGCAACAACACACTCACTCACTCACACGCACAACAGCAACTGTTGCTGGCAACAATTACATCAGCAACTGTATTAGAAACGGCCCTCACAACGGATAGGCCAAGAGATATCCTGCTGATACAGCAGGCGGCGCCCGTTGGCAGCAATCGTGCAACGGCAACGGCAACGGCAACGGCTACGTCAGCGACAGCAGCAACAGTTGCCACAACAGCAGCAACAACAACAACTGCCAGCTATCTGGATGCGAGCGCCGCCACGGCGGCAGCCGTTGCCAGTTTGCGGAGCAAAGTGCCCTCGATATCGATAATACCGCTGCCGGCAGCCACAACGATTGTGGCGCGGCCAGCTGGCACGCCCACGCGCACGGTGAGCACATCCAATAAGGCCACGTCGCCACCGCTGGCTTTCCTAACGGATGTTGCAGCCACTGCCACCGCCACAGCCACAGCGGCAGCAACTTATGTGCGACCGCAGCAACAGCATCAATATCAGCAGACGGACAAGTGCACGGTGCTCAAGCTGGATGTGCTGCGCGGGCAGCGGGAGCCCGTGACAACCATACGCACGCTGGCTAGTGCCACAGCCAACCACAACAACAACAACAACAACAACAGCAGCAGCAGCAGCAGCATCATCTGCAGCACAGCAGCAACCACAGCGACAACAACAGCAACCACAACAACAACGTACCTGCAAATCGAACAGCAACTGAGCGAGCTGGAGGCTGTGGACGACGACGACGACGACGACGATGAGAACATGGCCAGCCTGCTCGAGAGCAGCAACACCCAGAGCAGCAGCAACAGCAACAGCAACAACCGCTGCCACCTACCGCCCGCTCAGATACTGTCCAGCCAGCCGATCATCGTCAAGATCGAGCCCACGCAGGCCTTTCACATCGTCGACGAGGGCGACACGCGTGTCCTGAGCCTGCCGCTCAGCGATGCCGACAAGCTGGGCGCCAGCTGGATCGATCTCAAGGACATCGCTGGATTGCAGGCGGGCGGCGGGGCGACCCTGCTGGACGTGTGCTTCGAGGGCGACGAGGGGGACGAGGAGGAGGTGGGCAGGATTATAGCCACAGCATCGCCAGAGGAGCAACAGCAGCACCATCAGCTCGAGGACTCGCAGCTGGCGGAGCCACCGCCCAAGCGCTTGGCCCTAGCAACAACACACCAGCAGCAACAGCAACATCATCAGCAGCAACAGCAGCAGCAGCAGCAGCAACAGCAACAGCAGCAGAAATTCATGTCAGAGCCGCCGGCGTTGGCTCGCTCGGGCAGCTTCAGCAGTTTGAGCAGCTTTAGCAGTTTGAGCAACATTAGCAGCGTTTGCAAGCATATTGCCAGCAGCGAGACCAGCAGCAGCAGCAACAACAACAGCAATCGCAAATCAGCCACGCCCACTGACAGACTGAGGCACAGAGAACGTACGCCACCTCCACTGCTGCCCACACAGAAGCCGGCCACAGCCACCGCCACAGCCACAACAGCAGCAACAGCAACCGCACTGGCAGCAACAGCAACAGCAACAGCGACGACAACAACAGCAACATCAAACACAGCTGCAACTGCGGCAGCATCAGCGCGTGAGCGCGACAGGGAGAGAGACAGAGATGGAGACAGAGACAGAGACAGAGACAGCAGCAGCAATGGAGCTATGACAGGTCAGTTATCATATTTTATAACTACAGTGAACACTTGCTAAAGCCAACCAGTCATAAGCATTTCACTGAGGCTGAAGTGAATATATAACTTATAAGCTAAGCAAGCTTTGAAAAGTGGAGAAGATTATGAGAGTTATGGGAAGCTATTATATATCTATATATTATATATAAAGCTTGACCTCATAGTAAAGCTTTATAGATGGGGAAATGCTTAAAAATATTTAAAAAATTACTTAAAATTTTTAAAAATATATAAAAATTATAAAAAATAAATAATTAATCAATTATTAATACATAAAAATATTCCTTGAGCTCTGTTTTGAAAAGAGCATTATTTTTTATGCTTTAAATAACTATATAAAATATTAAATATATTTTTGAAAAATTAAATAAATAAAAATGAATAAAATAAAAATAATAAATAAAGTAAATATATAAAAATAAATATATCTAAAAATTGTGGCTTTCACATATATATCAAGACTTTATAAAATATTAAATATATTTTGGAAAAATAAAATAAATAAAATACAAATAAATATATTAGAAAATTATAGTATTTACATATAAATAAAAATCTATATAAAATACTAAAACTATTTTTGAAAAATAAAATAAATAAAATAAAAATATGTAATAATAAATAAAGAAAATATATTTAAAATATTATAAATATATTTAAAATATTATATTATATATAAAATATTAAATTTATTTTTATATATTTTAATATATAATAAAATATAATTTTAACAATAAAAAAAATATATTTAAAATTAAAATTTTGACATATGTATATACACTACGAAAGACTATATAAAATATTAAATATACATATTTTTAAATTAAAATTAAAAAAATTTAAAAATAAATTTTATCATTATAATTTATATATAAATATAAATATATTTATATATAATATATTATAAACACTCAAGATACGTTTTGAGCTCTACGTATATAGAGTTTCAGCTTTATCTACTTGTTAAAAATACTTAATTTTCTATGATTAGGGTGAACCCATATTGTTATATATATGAGAAGTTCAAATCTATAAAATATATGAAATTGAGATGTGGTGTGAGCTATAAAAGCCCCCTCTAATATGCTTAGAGTGGACCCATATTATCACAATAAATGGGAGCTTAAAATAAATATAAATGAAAGAGAAATCGATGCAAAAATCTGAAAATCTTTTTTGAGATTTTTATTAATAAAATCTCATATTATATAGTAAGGCTGGACCCAGCTGCATATAGTAGTGCATCCACGCTCAGTAAATCTCTTTATAAATTTCTATATTTGCGATGCAAACTCAATATGCTCTGGCCACATTCGCCTGCAACATAATTGAATCTCGCAGATAATTGACTTAGGCAGAGAACGCTATAAAGGAGCAAAAAGGCCTAGCCATAAATGCATTAGTAAATGCCAAGGCTTTCTCTCTCTGTCTCTATAGCTTTAAAAAGCTGGCACTAATGCAATCAGCTGGAAGCAACAAGTCTGGGTTGGAGTGTGTGCTAGTGGGTGTCTACTGTACTGGCAGTGGGTGAGTGGTGCTTTGGCTGGCCTGCAGATGACAGCGCCTTGCGCAAGCGGCGCAATTAACAGGCCGACACATAGATGTCTTCTGACAGCCGCAGCAGCCGCAGTAACAGGTGCGTGTGTTGTATGAGCTCTTCTTCTTGTTGTTGTTGTTGTACACACCCCAATGCTAAAGAATTTCAATTTACAAGCGTCGATTTATTGGCTATTCACCTCTTGTGGCAGCCACACTCGCAGCCGCAGTCACAGCCGCAGCCACAGCTCAACTGCGGCTGTGTCCCACTTTCCATAGACGACGACGACTGTTGGTTGCAGCAGTAAAAAAAAGACAGACAAACAAATAGAATACTAAAAAAAACATGTTTTGACATACTAAATAAGCCGCAAACTTGCTCGAGAGCGAGAGAGAGAGAGGGAGAGGGAGAGAGGGAGAGAGAGGTAGAGCTAGGGGGGCAGCTTTGGTGTTCTTTATCATTAGGTTCTGTTAGTTTGTGCGATTCTTGCTGCTTCGACACATTCGCTTTACGGCTCTTTGACTCACTTGCGGCACAAATGAGCCACACACACACACACATGCATACACATACACACAGACACCTGCCTCATTGCTCCGCACTGCCCAACTTCCCCCCCAGCAACTAGCTTGAAGCTGCTTTGGCAGTCGAGTCACAGTTCTGTACACTTGTTCATCACACACACACACACAACACACACACACAACACATACACACACACAACACATACACACACACACACACACGGCACACACACACAACACACACACACACGGCACACACACACACACGCACACACACATGCCATCTACATAGACAACATTCTTGGCTCATAGTTTTTACCGTAGCACGAACCTTAGCGGTAAAAGCCGCAGCTACAAACTATACAGTTAGCTGAATGAAGTATCTAGCTAACACACACATACACACACACACACACTCACACACTCACACGTACATCTAGAGTTAGTCTTTAGATACATTCAGTTGATTACAATAGAATTGTGAGCTGCGCGCACTTCTTCACCAACTTAATGAGCTGTAGCTTAGCCTGGCTAACTATATAGACATATATACATATAAATATACATACATACATATCAGATATATTTCATATATATCGTGGCTAAGCTTCAAATTGATTTCGTTGCTCGAGGCGGCAGCAGTTGTCAGTTTTTTGTTTGTTTTCCATTTTTTTTTGGCTTTTTTTTGATGTAGCTACAAATGAGTTGCGCCCCAAGCGCTTGGGGCGTGGCTTGTAACTGTCTCAAGAGTAACAAAAAAAAGGGGGATTTCATTCTTGGCGCGCCACCAAGATTGATCTACATTTTGACCGGAATCTGCGTTGATATCCATCGGGGCTCATTAGCCTCTAAACTGTTCGCTTATGTCATTCGATGGATGATTGATGAGCTGCTGCGGCTGCCGCTGCAGCTCGGATTCTGGCAGATCGTTAATCGTTGATCGATAACGAGTCTAACGGTGTTTGGCTACACAGAACCACCTAGTTGCACAAACACAGAGAGAGTAGTAGCTAAGCCAACAGTTAATCAAAAGATTTATTATTCACTAAAAACCCTCGATAAGCTTTAAGAGCTCAGCTCAATAGTTTTTCCAGGGTAATCCAAAAACTATATAAAATTTGAACGAATTCTCATTCAGGTACTTCTCATACTCTGTTATTTATGTCTACTTTCGCTTGAAGTAGCTCAGCTCAAATGTTAAATGGAAATTTATTCACTTACCTCTGTTGCTGACGTTGCAACGCATTGCTGTCTAATATCTGAAAAAGAAAAAGATTTTGTTAAAAATAATTTTTAAAATATAAAAAAAAATTAATTAGTAAAAATAAAATTTTATTTTATATACAAATTTTTTGCACATTTTTTTTTGGTTTTTTAATATTTTTTAAAAGTATTTAAAATAATTTTAAAAAAATATTTTTGTTTATCATTTTATTTATTAAATGATAAACAAAAATATTTTTTAAAAATTATTTTAAATACTTTAAAAAATATTTTAAAACAAAAAAATATTGCAAAAAAATTTTATATAAAATAAAATTGATCACAAAATATATATTACAAAATATTTCATATATTTAAATTCTTAATCTTCAAAAAAACACTACGAAATAGATAACATTCTCCAAAATATTTATTAAAAAATTAAAAAAAAAAGATTTTTAAAAAATATTTTGAATATTTAAAAGCTTAAACTTTTAAGTACCCTAGAAAAACAGAAAACATTCTCAATAATATTTATTAAAAATATCTGGAGGGAAAGTAAGCTATAAAATTATTTAACAAACATTTCTAAAGATTCTTCTGAGCGCTAAAAAATTTAATGTTAATAATTGTTACAGTTTATAAAACTTATGTAACAGGTTATGTTAAGCAGTTATATGAAGTTAACATAATGAAAACTGAGATTAACTCAATCCTTAACAGTATTTGTTTATGTAAACTTAACAGAACAGTTCTAATCCTATTCTATGCTGCTGCTGCCTAACAGTTGTCTACAGAGGAGTAACAGAACTGCTATTCAAGATAAGTTAACTTAACAGTAGTCTAACTCAGCTGCAAAGTACAGGCATGTTACCAAACTTTAACAGCAGCCTAACATTTCTGCTTAAAATCAAAGAGTTATTAAGTTATCAAGTTCCTAGAATATATATGCCCAACTTAACAGTAGTTTCTCTTCGTAAATATAACCTTTTCTACAAACAAAATAAGTAAATGTAAATCAATTCATGTCTCAAGCTGATATATTTTACAGCCGTCTGCCGTCTGCTCTCGAATGTAGCGCATCAGACGCATTAATAATCATATTTAGCTCTTTGCCAAAATGCAAATAGCGCACGGGACAATAACAACTAAATGAATTCATTAAAGCTTTTGCACATACGTATCATGCATGCACACAACTGGCCAACTAACTAACTCACTAACTAACTTCGATGCGACCCTGAAGCTGGCCATTGGTATTAATAGGAGAAGAGGGGAAAAAACAACAGCAGCAGCAGGCATTACACAAGAGGCGAAGCCAAAGACGAGTTACGAGAGGTTCAGGCGAACGCACTATCACTTTTGCAAAATATCAACCCAATGTATCTGTATCTGAGTATGCGTGTATCTATATCTGAGTATGCGTGTATCTATATCTGTGCATGTTCAGCTGTCGCTGTATCCGTGTGTATTTGTATCTTTCGCATGAACGCCTAGATGTCCCCCATTGTTGGGGTTATATATGATTTTGGCTATGAGTTCATTATAGTTTGCATTTCATGCATGAATCTGCCGGCAGCCCTGTAACTCAGACGGACGGACGGATAGGCGGACGGACGTACCCATCCATCCATTAGCTAGCGCCGCATGAGGTTTCTTTCCAATCGACCGTAGCATCGTTTCATTATCATATAGACATACATTTGTTTTTTTTTTTTTGCCAATCGATTTCATAATATGAAGTTTTATATATTTTTTTACATTTATGCAAAGTTTTTTTTTATTTTTTATTTTTGATTTTTTATGCTGTCCCAAAACACCAGCAAATACTTAACAGCTAAAGATACAGTCGTGTGTGAGTGTTGGTGTTGCGGCAGAGTTAATTGTATGCATTACAACAACAACAACAACAACAACAACAATAACAAGACATAAATTAGCTACAACAAAATATTAATTTATTAACTTTGCTTTGCTTTGCAGCGTTTCGAATTTTGCAAACTGAAAGTCAGCTTGCAACATCATTTTCTATCTGTGCTTTTTTTTTCTTCTCTCGTTTAAGTTGACTTAATTTGATTTGATTTTTATTTTATTTTTTATTTTATTTTATATTTTATTTTGAATCATTTTTTGTATTTTACATTTTGTCTCCTGAAACATATTTCAATATTTCATGAACTTTGACTCCGGTTCACCTTGGCAGCTGCTCCGCTTACGGTTTTTTTTTTTATTTTTATATTTTTTAATCGTTTTTTGGGGGGATTTTTTCGTGCGCTTTATAAAAGTCAATTTCGTTTTTAAAGATATTACATATTAACTAAACAAAAACAGCAAAAATTAGTAAAACGAAATCGTTTAAATTTGTTAAGCAAAGACGATTGAAAAAGTTATTAATTATATGGATGATATATATAAGTATTATTTATTTGTTGTATATAAACTACGATTTCTATTATAAAGTAAAGTTTTTAGAGCTCATCCTTGAGTATTGATGAGTTATATATAAAAGAGATTTATATAGGTATTTGTTAGGCTTGGTTACTGAAGACATTACGCAGTTGAGAGCATCTAAAAAAAAATTATAGCTAAATTTATGGGGCTCAAAAAAATGAAGTAATTTCTGAACAAATATTCATTATTAAATTCATTAATTAAAATAATTTTTACATATTAAAATTCTTTAAAAAATTATTTAAAAATTAAATTTGGTAAATAAAATTTATGGAATTTAAAAATAAAATAATTTCTAAAAAAATATTGAGCTTATGGAATAAAAATATAAAATAAATTCCAATAATTCAATTTATCATCAAAATCTGGAGTTCTACTTAAGAAATTCTTTTTATAAGTAGATAGTTGAGGTATAAAAAAATACCTTTGATACGAAAACTACTCTAGAATTCGAATTTTGCACTAGATAAAAATATTTTATATATATTTATAAAGAATCTTTAAGGAAGAGTTATCTGATATATAGATATTCGATCTTAAATCTAAAAAAAAGATATTTCCTTTTAATATTTCAAAGAGGTATATTATAAAAAATATTTTAAAAATATTTTTAAAGTTAAATGAAAAACCCTTTTTCAAAACAAATTTTCCAAGATTTTCCCGCAAGAAAACAAAGTTTTCCAACACTTTTCTTAAGCCTTAGTTTAACAAGCATGAATATAATTGATGACAAAGTTCTAAATGGGCACAAAGGACATCAAAAGTTGGGAACTATTTCATGTTAAGTGGAGACAAACACACACGCACACTCTCACACACACACATGTGTGTGTGTGTCTCTGTATTTGGCATTATAAAAAATGCATTTATGCGCAATTTGCAAAGCCATTAGAAACAATTTTCATGCATAAGTGAGTCGTTGAGGAAAATCAACTAAAAGTGTAATTAAATGCCGCACAGAGAGAGAGAGAGAGGGAGAGGGCGAGAGGAAGAGCGACAGCAAAAAGGAAGCAAATGGACAAGACAAGCAGCCAGGCAGACTAGTCCAGACAGAGCGATAGAGAGAGAGAGAAAGAGAGGGGGGCTAAGCGGAGAGTCGACTGCAATGCACACAGTTTGGCCTAAAAAGCAATTGACCTGCTAATTGGGAATTTCAAATGGAAATGACAGTAGCCGTAGCCGTAGCGGTAGCCCTAGCCGTAGCGCAGCGCAAAAAGGAAATGCACAAAAATCACCAACAACAACAACAACAAGAAGAACAACAACAAAAAGCCATGAAAACAAATGCCGTAATAATAGTAATATGGCACACAGCTTTTTCCGCCTGCAGCGGAGCTTTGAAGCGCTCTCTTCGAGTCGAGGCGCGCGCTCTTCGGCTGTAAGAGCGCGCGGCCAACAGCTGATTAGTAAAAAGCGCGCGCTGCTCACTCTCGCACACACACGCACACGCACACAGCGATAGAGGAGCGGTTGCCATAGCGAATGAACGGCACAAAGCGCAATGCTGAAAAAAATTGAAGAAGTCATCGGCACAGAGACACATATACCCACTCAGCTAGCTGCGCTGCCGGCGTCGCTGTCGTGCTTTGGCTGGTGTTTGGGTGGGAGCGCCAAAGAGCGAGAGAGAGCGCGCTCGCTCGCTCTCTCTTTATGTGTGTGTGTTGCTGCCACACACTCTGCTGCTGCTGCTGCTGCCGTTGCTGCTGCTGCTGCTGGCCGCAATGCGGCGCGCCACTTGGACAACGAACTCGATAACATTTTGAGGCAGTCTTCAGCTACACTTCGTATTGAGCGTATCGCGGCGGCGGTTACGATGCGTTGCGCGTTGTATCTTTATTATTAATTATTTGTTGTTGTTGTTTCATACTTATAAAATATATATATATACATACATATATATATATATATATATATTGTATATGATTTCTTCGTCTCTGTGTGCGTGCGTGCGTCTCTGCCTGTGTCTCCGTATCATTGTATCTCCGTGTATGCGTTTTATTCAACAACTATTACGCGCCCGCCCAACCGCCCGCCCGTCCGCCCGCCTCTCGCTCGCTCAACACTCCGGTCGGTGTGTGTGTGTGTGTGTGTTTGGAGTGCGTGCGTTCGCTCGTCTCTCTCTCTCTCTCTCTCGCTCAGTAATAGAAAATTACAAATGCAACAACTGCAACAAATGCAAATATTGCAAAATGCCTGGCTAAAGTGCGGCTGGCATCGGTGAAGTTGCTACGGTTTCAGGCTGACACCCAAGCCCACGCCACACAGCACCCAGCCCCCCCTCCCCCTCTCCCCTGAAAAGCAAACAACAACAACAACGACAAAAAAGTATCTTAAAGTGTGCATTCAAATTCCAAATCGTGCCTAATCGTGTGCAGCAACTGCAACTGCAACAACGTCTCGTGATGCGACAACAACAACAACAACAACAACTGCAACAACAACAACAACAACCAAAACGGAAGTGCAAGTGACGTAATTTATTGGTACAGACTCCAAAACAACAAAAATAAAACTTTTGGAGCAGCTGAGAATGCAAAGCGTCCACCTCTCCTCAGACTCTGCCCAGCCCAGCCCACTCACTCACACACACACACACACACATACGCCCACGCACACCCTCCATAAATATGAATTGTGTAATGCAATAAATTATTGTGCGAGTGTGCGTGTGTCTCTCTGTGTGTGTGTGTCTGTGTGTGTGGCATAAAGGATCGTTAAAGCGCCACAATATTTATTGGATTATCACAAAGAAAAGAGAGAAAAAAATAACAAAAAATCAACACAAATTGGATAATTTATTGATTAAGCCAAACGGATTAAAAAACAGTTGAAAAACTGTTGAAAATAATTATTAATACTATATATATACATACATATATATACATATATACTCATATGCAGTCTGAAATGAATAGAGTTGTTCAAGAATTTTTGAAAAATATTTCCAATTTTTTTCTTTTTTTTTTGAGATTTTTTTAATCAAGATTTTTGCCACATTTCGAATTTGTTTCTTAAATTGATGCATTTTTCCAAAATTTGATTAAGTGTTATATGAGAGTTTTCTATGGACTTTTTCTAGGCTCGATCTACTAGAACTTCGTTACTTTTTGTGTTAGATTTTCTTGGGAATTTTCTAGATTTTTGCTCCACATTTCTTAAGATTTTTTCTATATATTTTAGCATTAATTTCGTTACTTTTTGCCATAGATTTTCTTAAGAATTTTCTATATTTTTTTCTACAAATTTCTTGAGATTTCTTCTATATTTTAGCATACTTTCTGTGTTTTTTCTATATTTTTCTATATTTTCTATTTTTTTGCTCCAAATTTCTCTAGATTTGTTTTCTATATCTAAAATTGAGCTTTATTTTGTAGTTAACTCTGCAGTTTACTCTAATGTAGCTGTGATTTGTTTAATTTGTTCAATTTTGCTTAATTCCTTGACTAAATTCTCGTGCTTCACTCTTGCTCTAAAACTGTTCTCAGCCCAGATTAACTAAGCTAAAAATTTGCTTATTCCTGGAATATTTCCTGTGACATTAAACTAATTGGAAAACTTAACAGTTCTCACAAGAAATATATTTTATTTTTTATATATATAATTCTTAAATATATAATTCTTACATATATAATTCAATTATTTCCATCAATTTGATCTGCAATTCAAGTAATTAAAACTATTCCAATTTGAGTTCCACTTTGTAGTCACTCCAACAGACCAAAAAAACCCTTATCATGTAATTCACTTGTTAATTATGGTTTTTTTTTCGAAACTTTTGAAGCTTCATTAAGCAAATGTCAATTTATTTTCCCTGAATTGCCTTCAATTTGTTGAGGAAAAGCTTGCTTGCCTCCCCCTCCTGCCCCTCCTCATGCTGCGCCCGCATCTCTTAATTGCAGTCAAAGCCTAATTTCTAACTTGGAATTAATCAAATTCTGCTATGCATTGAATATTACTTTAGATTTCATGAATGAAAGCGAAGCTATAATATGGAATATAATTGTGTATGATAACAGTTCGAATATATTGAATAGATTTCGATATATGGATATTTTTTCTAAATGAATTTAGCAGAAATATGGAATAGAGTTTGGAAATACTTTACTTTATATATATATATGGACTATATATGGAAATATAGCATAGAAATGAATATAGAAATTTAGCATAGATTTCTGAAAAGACTTCTTATAGAAACATTCATGAAGAAACTCTTGCAAACGGAGGCTTATTTTCTTTTTAAAAGATTTTGAATTTTAGAAAAATTTCTAAAATATTTTTAGAATATTTTTCAATTATATTTATATATATTATATTATTTATTTATATATATTATATATTTTTTACAATGGAAATTAAATTTCTATAAAATTTTCCAATTTGACTTCAGATTTTTAGTTTTTTCGAAACTCGAAATTGACTTTGACTTGGATTACTCGAAAACTTTAGCTTTGAGTAAGGGATTTCTGCATTTCTTAAAGCAAGGAGCTCTCAAGAAAGCCTAATAAAGTATTTTAGAAAACATAATGAAGTAATGCATGTATGATAATGAAGTAATACATATATGATATACCCAAGTTTTAGCCAAGTCAAAACTGAGTTTAATAGGGAAATTTGTGATTTAAATTTGGAATATTTATATATATATGTAGAATGAGTTATATAATAGAAAGTGTTAGGTGCATATATTTCGAATATGTAAATTTTAGATTTTCTTAAATATATTCACTAAAGTTAGTCAAAGGAATACCAATAGTTCGGAGTAGTTTCTGAATACATTTTAATTGCAAATCTTTGTCATCTGCTGCTGCTGCTCTGCTGCTGCTGCTGCTCTGCTGCTGCCTCTGCTGTCTCCTCTGCTTCTGCCTTCACAGACAGTCAAAAGTTCAGAGTAATAATCTTTCATAATGTAGGCGCATTGTCTTGTGCGCCCTGTACAGGCCCCTCAGACAAACGAAACGAAACGAAACAAAACGAAAACAATGCAAATTGTTGCCCATTGTGACCAGTTATGATTATCAGTCATTGTCGTTGTTGTTGTCGTTGTTGTTGCTGGGGCTTTTGGGGCTGGCCGTAGACAGTTTCTGAGTTTTCCGCGCCAAAGGAACAGTTAGTCCAACTGCAGAGTAAGTCACAGTCGCCCAGAGAGTTGCTCAGCTCAGCTCAGTTCAGTTCGGTTCAGTTGAGTTCGTAGCACCTAGAGCAGCGCTGTCTCCGTCTGCCCACGCCCACTCCGGACAGACGGGCGTCTGTCTCGCTCGCACCTTAGGCAGCAGCAGCAGGCCTAACTGTTTGCATTACCGTTAGTAGAACAACATTGCTAAGCACACACTCAATGTGTCGTCTATAAGTGTGCCAGAGCCACCCCAGACCCAAACAACAACAACAACAACAGCAACATATAAAATAAAAGCCTAGCAGCGACGGCGACGTCGGCAGCGACAGCGACAGCGACAGCGCCTATGCATGCTTTGTGTCTCTCTGCCTCTCTGGCTGTGCAGCGCTCTAGCATAGGTCATTGGTCTTTTTCGGCGTCAACGTACTGCGACAGCGGGGCAGCGACGCCAGCAGCGACGTCAGCATGTAACTTTGTCGTCGTCGTCGTCGCTGCTGCTGCTGCTCTGCCTCCCTTTTTCGGGCTTGACCGGCTTAGTACCGTTAGTAAGTTCGTTGTCGCTGCCGCTGTGAGAGAATTTTTGAGTTCTCCCTCTGCCTCTCTCTTTCTCCCTCTCTTTCCCTCTTCTTGTTTTCATTTTCTTTTCAGTTTATTTGACGCGCTGCCCACGTTTTCTATATGGAAATTTCTTCCATTACAACAATAGTTAACTGCGGGGGGGTTGGGGGCTGGCTTTAGTTACAGTTATAGTTGTTGTCGCTGCTGGCACAATTTCTGTTGTTGTCGCTTTGGTGACGACAACAACAACAACAACAACAACGTGACGTATTTGCATGTCTGCGCTGCGCTCTGCTCTGCTCTGCTCCGCCTGCTGCTTCCGCATTCGAAGTTCCTATTAACTAAGCCCCCCTCAGGGCGCCCCCACACCCCTAGCAACGCGCACCCTCTCTCAAAATAGAAGAGAGAGAGAGAGAAGGAAAAAAGTAAAAATGTGTTTTATATTCATTTGCTTTTGCCGGCTGAAGCGCTCGAGCTTTGGGTCATAGAACTTTTTCACTGTTTACAAGCGCACGCACATGGCTGTCACACACTCGCCCTCTGCCACCCTCTGCCACCCGCCCTACCTCCCTCCCTCCCTCCCTCTCTCTCTCTCTCTCTCTCACACACGTGTGTGATTTACGCTGTTGTTGTTGTTGTTGTTCGTTGCATTTCATGTTCGTTGGCTGTCTGACAGGCAACCCCCAACCCCCAAGAGAGCCCCAACCCCTAGCCGTATTATGGCTAGTCGCAGCACCCCCGCAGCCTAGCCTAGCCTAGTCTAGCACCCTTAAATCTCATTTCTATATCGATTTTTCATGTTCATGTTACATTCTCATGCATTCGGAGTTGCCAAGGCGCAGCGTGGGCTGGGGGTGGCTCTGTGGGTGGGCGTCGTGCCGTTTAGATTCAGGAGTTCTGTGTGCGGCCCACTTTTCATGTGTTTGATGTTTAAAGGCAAATTCAATTATTGGAAAATGCCAGCCATACATATGTGTATATATCTATGTATGTGTATATATATATAGTATGTAATTTTTAAAAATATAAACATATTCGCAGGCTAATTGCCACGCCCCCTTGCGCAAAATTAACAATATGCTGAGTGCCATGCATTGGCCATGGCTAACAACGCGCAGCAAAAGCATTTATATAACGGGCCAAACCATTTTATACATCAAAGTGTTTAAATAAACAACCATAAAAACTCTAAGAAAA
Source organism: Drosophila repleta (assembly GCA_018903745.1). Classification (NCBI taxonomy): domain Eukaryota; kingdom Metazoa; phylum Arthropoda; class Insecta; order Diptera; family Drosophilidae; genus Drosophila; species Drosophila repleta. The sequence continues at coordinate 7,392,787 of JAEIGN010000497.1, forward strand.
ATATATATAAAAAATATATATCTAAAATATATATCTAAAATATATATAATCAAGGGAAAAGTTATCACACGAAATGCTGTTTTGAAGAATGCGCCTAAATGTCTTCCGGAATTAATTGTCGTGAAATTTTCGTATTTTTGGAAATTTTGATTTGGAATCAAACAAAACAGAGAAATCGACAAAACAATGAGCATAACAACAACAGCGACAGCAGCAGCAACAACAGCAACAACAGCAACAGCAACAGCAACAACAACAGCAGCAAACAACATAAAAATCACAGCAAACGCAGCAGCAGCAACAGCAACAAAGTCGCAGTGAAAGTGCTAAAACAACAACAACAACAACAGCCCAAAACTTCAAAAAGCAACAACAATATCAAATTTGCCAGCCATCAAAATTTGCATGTGCTGCAAAAGGGCTAAAAACGGCTAAAAAAAAGTCTAAAAAAATTTGGAAAAATTTAAAAAAAATTCAAAATATCCCAAAATAATTCAAAAAAATTTTTGAAATTTTTTTACAATTTTGAAAAGGTTAAAAAAACATTATTAAACAATTGCTTAACGAAAAAAAAGAATCATAAAAAATAAAATAAAAACCAAACAACATTTCTATCTAAATATAAACGCGAACAAGTGTCTTATTAACTAGTTAAAATAGTTCATAAAACAACAACAACAACAAAATTATTAACCAGATCTAAAATATATATATATATATATACCTATATATAGATATAAAGCAGAAGCAGAAGTTTTAGTACCTAAAGGGCCTGCAGACAACAACAACAACAACAACGTTAGAACTATATACAAAAAGCATATACATACACACATACATACAAGCATATATATATATAGTTATATACAACATATATATATATATAGAGACTATATAGTTTTTGGCTACAGCAGCGCTAAGCAAACACACACAGCTCCCTGCCCCGCCCTACCCCCCACTGTGATATTAGAAATTTCACATATAAAAAATAAAATTAAAATAAAAATAAATAAAAAATATATATAAAAAAAAGTGCAATAAAAACACATATATATAGAGGAAAAAGCGTTTACTTTACAACAGTTACAAAATACAAATAAAGTTTATATAAATTATATTTAACTGCTATAAAAATACAGTTACAATTGCGCACACACACACCCCTGGCTATGTAGCTGCTGCGTGTGTGTGTGTGTGTGTGAGTGTGAGTGAGTGTGCGTGAGTTGCCTTCGCTACATTTGAATTTACAACTGCAACAATAAACGGTAAACAATAGAATAACAATAAGAACAAACATACGAGTCTTGTGGGTGGCAGGCGCTTAGACGTTGATTTTAATTATGTATACGCAACGTATGTTTGACATGTGGAGCAGCGTCACTTCGAAACTGGAAGCACACGCCAATAACCTGGGTCAAAGCAACGTCCAATCGCCAGCGGGACAAAACAACTCAAGCGGCTCTATCAAAGGTAAAGCGAGGGCTAATGCCAACAAACCAAGAAATTTAATAGATATTAAGATATGATAAAGATATATTATGATATAAATATTAATATAAATATATCAATTAATAGATAATAAGATATGATAAAGATATATTATAATATAAATATTAATATAAAAATATAAATGAACAATATATATGCATATCTTAAGGATTACTGGAGCTCTTCAATCAAATTTATTTGAATTTTAAGGAAGTCTAAAATATATCTATCTATTTCTGTGTAGAACCTTTAACATTCTTAAGTTGAGCTCTATAAAGAGATAGAGAAATATAAATACTTTAATTTATTTATTTATTTTTTTTTTATTTATAAATACTTGAACTCAACTATAACTCAAGTTCTATATAGTTCAATGATAACTAGATCATTGCACAAACTATATCTATATATATTATTAATTATTTCATCTTATTGCATTCAAGTCTGAACACAAGCTCAGAATTTACCTCAAAGCAGCTCTTAAGCTTTCTCTCGAGATATTAGGAAATGGTCTCAAGTCCCATCCCTAAGCATACAACATCAGTATGTCTTAAAGCCTGCAACAATGTATTTCAATCCATAATTATATTTTAGCTTATAAAATGCATATTAATGCATATAAATCAGGAGATATGTGTATATGAAAATAATAATAATAATAATAATAATAATTTTTCGGCATGCATCACATGGCCAGATTCTTTAAGTTACCATCCAGTTTTTTTCCCTAAAACACAAAATATCCTAAATTATTTTGGTGTATTTATTATTTTCATCATGAGTGTATGTTTCCTGGTTCTACTTCATATTGCAACTGTAGTATATTTAAGGCCGACAACAGCTCTTGTATGAATTCAATTTACTTTAAAGTCAATGCAGTATGAAATTCATTAAAAAAAAGAAAAAAAAATTATTATTTAGATCTTCAATCTGCTTACTGAATGGCTAAAAAGGGCGAGAGTTGAGCTTCTACTGTAGTTCAAATTTTATATGAAAATTTAGCTAAAATTTAACAGTTTTCTATACAACTGACTTAAGATTTTATGCAGTATTTTTTTGGGATTTTTTTTTCAAGTTTCTTTACAAGCAATTGCTGCGGCTTCATGATTCAACTACTTCAAGTTTGCATGTTGAATATATATTATATATATATATATATATATTTTTTTTTTTGAATACATACATACCCTATTCACTGAACGTTTAGGCACGTCTTGCTCATTTCTGGGAACTGTGAACTGTTGCAAATTTTCAACTATAAACAAAAATATAATTTATAGCTAAGCCTTGCACAAATGAACTTTAAACTTGGACAGCTAAATGGAAAAAAAAATCCAACAGAAGTTAATTCAAGCAAAAAATATAACTAAAATTTAGACAAATATACAAAGATATATGCGACTATATATGTGAAGAAGCTGCTCTCAAAATTAGTTGATGCTTTAAAGCTGCACTCAGAGTTATCTCATCGATGCATTTTTCAATCAGAAGCCCGACTAATGCCATTAGCTGCACAACTAACACAGCTGAAGCTGGCCAACACACACACACACACACACACACACAGCTAGCCAAGTGCAGCGAGGCCCATGGAAAAACACACACAAATTACAATTCGCAATTTTTATACAGTATTTTTTTTTTTATTTTATTTTGTGAGCTGGTTTCGTGAGCTTTTTCTCGGCTTTGTGTGTTAGTTAGTCAGTGTCAGTCGGTTAGCTGGTCGCTGGGTTCGGTTAGCTGATTGGTCAGTGCCCAAAATAAATTAAGCTGCCGCTGCCGTTGCTGTTTGGCAGTGAAAGTTCAGGCCGAAAGAGACATCCGACTGGGGAGACTTTTGAGTTTCTCAAGCGTAGGGAAAATCCATGAAGAAAGACGCAACACAAAGTATTATGAAACAGCCGACTATGTCCCCCTCTCTCTCTCTCCCTCTCACCTTCTCTCTCTCTCTCTCTCTCTCTCAGTGTGTGTGTCGTTTGCATTAACAATTAAACTAATTCGACATGGCAATCAGTTTGCTGACTAAGTCGCCTTCAATAAGCCGCCCATGAAAGAGACCCTTTGCTCGAAAGCTGACTCACAGATACAGGTATATATATATATACCTGTGCAATAGCTGTATATGCACACACTCACACACTCGCACATTCAGTTGCAAATTAAAATTCGCGCGCCAGCAATAAAAAGCGATATTGTAATGCCAACGGCAAAAAAATAAAACAAAAAAAGTTAAAAATTTTCAGTATTTTTTGTTTGTTTTGTTTATATGTTTATATAAATATATGAATTGTGCACACACTCACACTCTCTCACAGCTTTGCATTTTTATGGCTACGTAAAAATTGTTGGCAATTTTTCTTTTTATTTTTATTTTTTCACAATTTTTTTTTGTGTTTTTTTTTTTTTTTTTTTGCTTTCGAATTGAATTTATTTTTGGCTCAATGCAATTGCCATATCTACATTGAGCATATATACATATATCAGCTATATATATATATGACTTATAATCATAATACAAATTGCTGCAACTATTGCCTACGCAGCGAGCCCTCTGCCTCAGCCCACCTCTCCCCTCCCCCTCTCCCACTCCCTCTCGGTCTGTTATCAGCAAAGCTTTGCGTTCTTTGACCTCTCGTCGGGGTCAGCGGCCCAAAATGAATAATGAGCATTTGTCAGGCTTTTCGCTTTTTCTTTTTTTTTCTTTCTTTTTTTGATGGTTAATGCGTTTGCTTTCCTGCTTTTCCTGCCTCCACTCTGTCGCGCTTCGTCCTGGGCCGTCATAAATCTTAATCGCCAGGCCTCAATCGCTGTGTTTAACGAGTGCGAAGCCTTTAGCTGGGCAAATGGGCAAGGAATAAGCCTTGCAGCGCCCCTCTCAAATTAACCCCCCAACCCACACGCCCCCATGCCCGCCCGCCCCACCGGCTATTCGTGACGAATCAAAGCGAAAATGTTGCGTGCGCTGACCCCAAAACACAAACAAAAAACTATTATTAGAATTTATTTTTTCTCCAGTTTTTGATGTCCTTATTTATGCCTATGTAAAACATCACGGAAATCAAGTTCCATTAACGCTTTTTTCTCTTATTCTTATTATATTTGCGTAATTTGTGGCGCATAAATAATAAGCAATTCGGATTGAAACATATGAGGAATTAATCAACTTACTCCAGATGTGGTGAGCTCCCTTTTCTCTTTGGGACTTTATTGAGCAATATTTTGGCTGATAATAGGAGCTGTAAAGAAGGAGAAAGAGAATATTAGTTTGGCATGGAAAATGTTAAATGCTATGTTAACATAAATAAAGGAAAATGTTAAAGATATGTTAACATAAATAAAGGAAAATGTTAAATGCTATGTTAACATAAATAAATTAAAATGTTAAAGCTCTGTTAACAAAAATAAATAAAAATGTTAAAACTATGTTAACATACATAAATTAAAATGTTATATGTTATGTTAACATAGATAAAGGAAAAGGTTAAAGCTATGTTAACATAAATAAAGGAAAATGTTAAAGCTATGCTAACATAAATAAAGGAAAATGTTTAATGCTATGTTAACATACATAAATAAAAATGTTAAAGCTGTGTTAACATAAGTAAATAAAATGTTAAAGCTATGTTAACATACATAAATGAAAATGTTAAATATATGTTAACATAAATTTAAAAATATGCTTAAACTATGTTAACAAAAATAAATAAAAATGTTAAATCTATGTTAACATAAATCAAAATGTTAAATCAATGTTAACAATAATAAATTCAAATATTAAAGCAATGTTAACATAAATATTTAGCAGTTTTATTGAGCTTTATCTTTGATCATTCATTTCTGGAAAATAAAAAGTAAATTAAAGAAATTAAGAAAATAGTTTCCATAAAATATTTTTCATAATCTCAAAAAACTAAGAAATATTGGAAATAGGCTATTAAAAAATAAATAAACAAATAAAAAAAAATAACTTCACAATTAATAAACAAAAATACAAAAATTAATAAAACAAAAATTCAAGAATTTAAAAATTTTACAAAATTTTTACAAACCACAAAATTTTCAGGACTATTAAAAAAAAATTTATAAATTTAAAAAAATTTTTTAAAAATGCGAAATTATAAGAACACTACAAAAAGAACTTAAGAACTGTCTTTTAAAAAATACGCATATATAAATATATATTTAAAATTTAAAAAATAATTTTGAAGCATTAAATTAATTTTCTAAAATTTTCTTCTGTAAAGATTTTACACTTAATTTTTTGGATAAAGAGTATCAAATATATTTTCCAAAGATGCTCCTTCAAATTGCTATATAATATATATTTTTATGATATAGAAATATAATCTGAATTATGCTAAAAAATGCCGATCATCCTAAGCTCACATTGATCAACTTTAATCATTTTGACTAAAAGATTTTCTGCTTCAACTGTTTTCGCTTTTTGAATTTTCCTGGCCGCAACAATTGAAAGCCAGCAAATGCTAAATACGAAAGCAACTTTTTGCTTTAGCTGCGTGCGTTGCGTGTGCGTGAGAGGGGGCTCCCAAGGGGGGCGGGGCTGGGTGGGACTGGGACAGCGGATGGCACTGCGGGCACTGTGGCTAGGGCTCTGGGGCTCGTAATACTCGACAGAAATATGCATGCAATTTGCCTTTATGACTTCCGCGACAGCAACCGCAGGCGAGGGCGAGGGGAGGCCGAAGAGTTGGCAAGTTTGTTTTATTGAAATTTTCACTTTGAGTTTTGCCAAAAAGGCAGCTCCGCCAGCTCGGCATTTGGCGCTCGGTACTTCATAAAGACGACAATCAAATGTGAAACAGAAAACAGCAAGCAGATAGTACGGCACAAAGTGAAAGAAATGCGGCGTAAACAGAAAGCGGCCAAAAAAACACAAAAAAAAAACAAAAAAAATTAAAATTAACAAAAAGAAATGGAAGAAAGAAAGAGAAAAAAGCGAAAGACTCGTTGTCGAAAGTGGCTGGCGATCGCACGTACCGCCCCAGCGCCCTGCGGCCCGCCCCGCCCCTCAACTCCGCCGGGCCCTTGCAGCGGAGGCAGAAACAGAAAAATTAAAAGAGCAAACGAAAGAAACCAAAAAAAGAAAAAAAAGTTGTCGTTCAACGTTGTTGTGGAGTGAAATGCCTGCGCTGCGTTTGCGGATTGTGTAGTCTAGGCACACACACACAGACAGACAGACAGACAGAGAGAGGGAGAGACACGTATGGAGCTTGCAGGTCGTTCCCTGCTGCCCAGTTGCCACCCACTGCCCCCCGCGCATTCATAAAATGTACGCGCGATAGTGCGAACTAAACTATAAACCAGCGCATTATAGCTGTATCTGCCTCTGCCTCTGCCCCACTCTCTCCCCTCTCTCTCGCTCTCTGCGTTCGTGTGTGTGCGAGCTTCGTCAAAAGGCTGGCGAGGCAACGGCACAATCATCATCAACGTCAACATAGTAAAAGTCTAAAATCGACAAAAAATTTAATTTTCGGCGGTCATTCACCCGAAAAGATCCACACGCACGCACACACACACACACACACAGGCACGAGCAGAAGCAGACAAGAAAGTACACAGAGAGAGAGAGAGAGAGAGAGAGTGAGAGAGAGCGCGAGTGCGTGAGCTGCGTGCGTGCGTGTGTGTGAGCGTCTCTCGTTGTTATGTGGGAGCGTTGACGCGTCGACGTCATCGCAACGCACATTACAACATCGAAGCGGCTGGTTAGGCGCGCCGTCGGAGAGGGAGAGGGAGAGGGAGGCGAACGGTCGAGGGAGGGGGGGCGGTTTGACAGCACTCGAATTCGCTTTCACACACAGACAATGCGATGCTTTCTATGGCTTGACGTTGCGTCGCGTCGCGACGACAACGCCAACGACAACGCCTGCGCCTCCAGCAGCAGCAGCAGCAGCGACGTCGGCAGCGGCAGCTCGAATTATTATTTACGCATAAATTTTATAGACAGCGGAGTGAAAGAGCCGCGCTGCACGGCGCAAAGAGCGAGAGTAACAGAGAGGGCGAGAGCGAGAGTTTCGTTAGTTTTGTTATTAGTTGCGTGCACTGAGCGAAAAAGGTTGGAAATAAAACAAATAACAGAGAAAAGGAATAAAAATCAAATATTATACAAATAAAAAAATAAAATACAAATATAATTTAAATAAATAATAATTAAAATAAAAATAATACAAAAATGGAAAATGATTTAAATAAAAAGTAGCAAAAAAATAAAATGTAATAAAAAAAAAATAATATAATTGAACTAAAAAGTAATTAAAATAAAAATGAATTCAAAAAAAATATAATATAAAAAAGCAAAAATAAAATGTATTAAAAATAAAAATGAATAAAATAAACAAAAATATTTCAAATGGGCAATAATAAAAAATAAAAATAAAAAAATAATGAAAGTTAATATAAATAAAATATTAAAAAAATAGATATATGTATAAATGAAAAATAGCAAAATGGAAATAGCAAATGGAAATGGACAAAATAATAAAAAAATAATAAAAGTTAATATAAATAAAGTATTTTAAAATAAAAAAATATGAAAATTATAAAAGAATAATAAAGTAAAAAATATAAAATTTTAAACAATAATAAAAATAACATAATTTAAAAAAAATAAGAATAGAAAAAAATGCTAGATAACCAAAATGAAAAATAGTAATAAATAAATATATTTAATTTTTTTATTTTTATTATTTTATATATTATTTATATGTAATCAAGAAACATATTAAACAATTGTTTGGTACAGTTCCTTGCTCGCAGTTTCTCTCAGTGCACTCGGCCCATTGTTAGCGCTTGGGCATTTGTCAATTATTGCGTGAATTTCCATTTGCTATTGCAAAAAAAAAAAAAAAAATCAAAAACAACAACTAAAGAAAACGTCTAGAAGCCACTTGACTATTTACCGTTTTGGCTAATTGCCGTTTGCCTTTTGGCCAACATTCGCCGTTAATCGGCTAATTTGATTTTTATTTACACGCCATACGCATGTTAAGGCCCCGACGCAAATAGAACAAGTGAATATTCCCATTACTCTGACAGCTGTTTGTAATATGTTGGCTATGCCACTGGGAAAACGATAGCCAACTCCCCCTCTCTCCCCCTCTCTCCCTGTCTCTCTTCCACACACACACACACACTCGCCCATAAAGCATAAATATTAAGTTTTTTATGCGGCGCATGGAATTTCCATGGGATATATGGCACAAGCAAATATTTTCCTTATTTCTTTTTTCATCCATGAGTTCGAGTTGTTTGCAAACAAATAGAGCGATTTTTGGCTTGTTGTTCTTATTCGGGTTTTTCTCTATCAATTTTTGTTGTTCTTTTCGGGGCGAGTTCATTCGCTTTTGTGCCAGAAACAATGCAGAAACCACATTAGTTCTTATTCATATTTTTTTGGCCTTAACGATGATAATTATGGAAATTTTGCATTACATGCCAGAGAGGCAAATATGACGGGTAATTGCAATAAATGTGATAATGTTTAAAGTTGGGAAAAGGGGAAAATAAATAGAAAGAAAATCTATAGAGATAAGAAAAGGAAGAAATTTTTTCTTTAAGGAAAATAAAAAATTAAAATATAATAGATAATGTAAGCTAGTAAAAAATTTTAAGCTGAAAATAACAAATAAAAAAATAATAATTTTTAAAAATATTTTTAAGAAAAAATAATAATTAAATATTAAATAATAAATATTAAAAAATAAAACTAATTTCTAAAAATAAAAAAAAAAAACAAATAATTAAAATTAAATAATAAATATTAAAAAATAAAAAAAATTCTAAAAATATTTTAAACAAAATTAAAATTAAATAATAAATATTAAAAAATAATAATAATTTCTAAAAATATTTTTAAGAAAAAAAAAATAATAATAATAAATCAAAATATTTTTGAGAAGCTTAAAAATTAAATTCTATACGGAAATACATAAATTATATATGTAACAATATTTTTTATGTATCCAAAAATTATTAAAAATTTTTCTAAAAATGTTCCTAATTTTCTCACCCTATTCTAAGTCCAACAAAAATCAATTTCAAGCAACTTTTTCAACTCTTGCCAACTTTGTGCTCACATCTGTCACGAACAAGCCCATTGAACTAAGCTACCCCATTGCTTACAGCTGTAAGTAAATATACAGTTAGCTTGAAGTGTGAAAAGGTCATTGAACCCAACTGGAAATATTTGTCTAATGCTACGCCGTAAAGATAAGCAGCCTACATATGCATGTACATACATATGTATGTCTATAAGAGTTTCTTTTGTATGCTCTTGGGGCTGAGCAGACGTCTACCTCTATATATGGGGGTTATCTGTATTATTCACGGAGAAATAGTCTATGTGCTTTTCGGAAACTCGAATTGGAAAAACAATGCACGACGACAGATAATATCAATGATTTTCATTGAACTGGCGACTGCGAAGCTTCGATCTTTGAGTGGCTCAGACTTTGCTTAATGATAGAGCCAGACGAACGCCTCAAGAGATTGTCAAATGCACTTATCTCTTCTCGCAACTGCATTAGTTGTACATTTGCTATTTCTTACATATATATATATATAGAAAAAGTGCGTTACATTATGAAGTAGTTAGTATATTGCGAGATAAGCTAACCACAAATGTGTGTCATAAGGCCACAACTTCAATGCTATTGCTCAGGCGACGAAGAATAGAGAGTTGAGCGATTACAAGCTATTAACAGAGTGTATTACAACTGACCTTAACTAGTCAAACATTACACACATTAAAGAATATAAACTGGTTTTCTATACTAACAGCAGCCAGTAAAACGTTTAGGAATGCGAGGAAATAGAAGAAAATTGTGCGGAAAATGTGTTAGAAGAGCGAGCTGAGAGTATTGTAGCATAAGACAGGCTAATAATAAGTAATTTTAATACATTTGATATGCAAAGCCAGTAAAACGTTTACGAAAATAAAGCAGAAGAGCGAAAAATATGGCAGAAGTAAGGGAAAAACTAGGAAAACTAAGCTAAACATATAAAACTTCAAATATAAATTGCTAAATGGTGTAAAGCCAGTAAAACGTTTATGAATATGAAGTGAAGCAAATTAGAAATAAATTAAAACGAAACAGAAGACAGGAAATAGTAGCTCGAGGAGTAAACTAGGCTCAGTTTACATAATAAAACCAAGCCTAAGCCTAAGCTTCACGTTTACGAATGTCAAAGCAAAGCAGAATTGCAAAACAATACGAAACTTCTAGCAAAAAATTCATAGAGAGTAGAGAAAACTAGAAAAATCTTGTGCCTAAAATTCGTACATATATTTTTGTGTAGATTTTTAAGCTAACGCATTGCCTTGTCGATATAAATTATAAATAATAAACAAAAAACAAAGAGGGAGAGAGAGAGAGAAAGCTACCAAATAGTAGCTATAAAATTGATATATATGCATATGCAATATTATTATTATTCTAGCAATTATCTGGCCAGACAAAATGCAATGCATCAGTGGCCCCCACGGGGCCGAGCGCACATAGTGCAACACACGCACACAGCGAGTGCCACACAGAGGCAGAGACTCACAGCCACAGCAGCTGCTGCTGCGTATCTTATCTATGCAACTCTCGCATAGTATTTAATGTGCGTGAGTTACACACATTCATATATTTATATATATGTATATATATATATATATATATATAGAGCTGTGTGCTTGGGCAGCAAATAAACGATTGCATGTGCCCCACAATGCGACAGCCAGCCCAGCTGGACCAGCAAACTTGCAAAGAAGTGGTGCTTGGATGGAAGCTGGATGAGAGCTGACAAGATAGAACTGAGATAAGGCATGGAGAAAAATATAATATTACTTTTAATATTAATTAATATATTAAGAGAATAAAAACTTTTAAATATCTCTTTTTACAAGTTGTAAAAGAAGCAGTGCTAGAATGCATTACAATGGCATGCATTTGGCATGGGTCGGCCTGCTAAAAGCAAAGCTTGATTTAGGCAGAATATCAATAAGTTTCAGAGAGCATATAGATAAAGCCTTAAAGCCTAAATACTGAAGAAAGACAAAGCCAGACTCCATTATTCCTATTATTATTGCATATATCCTAAAAGCTCCAGGCTCATATGACTGATAAGGCCCAAGTCAGTTCTTAAAAATTACAAAAAATCTGCAAAAAATATATATAAATATTCAGCATAATTTCTAGCATATATACATAGACTCTATCATGCACATCTTAAGTCTTCTTTAGTCTTAAGTTCTGCTTTCCGCTCTGCAGCTAAATCCAATCAAACCTCACGCAAATGCTTAGCTAATTGATGGAGCTTCGAGCCTCGCGCTTAGCTGTAAATAATAATAAGCTGAAAAACCATGTGAAAAAGACATGAATTTGCCCGCCTGACATGACAATAGAATGCAGGCGCAATAGAACAAAGAAAGAGCGCGAGAAGCAGCAGAGAGAAGAAGTAGAAGTCGAGAGCAAAATGCATGCTAAACCCACTGCTAAAGTCAGCGCAATTGGCATGCACTTCAGAGCCAACTTTAATGCAGTTTCAGAATTAATTAACAAGAAAAAATTTAACAAAATTATGTAAAAAAAAAACACCGAAATGGAAGTTGTGAGCAGGGCTAACGGCATGCCTGCGGGTCCCACTGGGTGATGCGAAATGCGCCAAATGAATAGACGAATCTATATATGTTGGAGCTGGTGTGTGTGAGTGTGACTCTCTGTGTGTGTTTGTGACTCTCGGTGTGTGTGTGACTCTCTGTGTGTGTGTGTGTGACTCTCTGTGTGTGTGTGTGTGTATTTGGTAGTTTGTGTGCGCTGCACACACAAAAATGCAACTCGCCGACAAGTTAGAGGCGAACGAGCGCCGCCAACAAATGCGAAAAACTGGGACAAAGTTGAACAGACGAGCCAAGGACGGATATTAGTGCGCACAGTTGCATGATGGAAGCGATGGCAACAACAACAACAACAACAACAACAACAACAACAACTGCAGCAACAGTAGAAAAACAAAATGAATGCCTTTTGGCTTGTTTTTTTCGGTGTATTTTATAGACAAAGTTGTTGCTGTTGTTGTTTATGCATGTTGTATATAGCATATATATAGTAGATATAGTATACACATACATATATACTCTCTCTCTCTATATATATATATATATATAGTTAAAGCTTTGCGCGCGCGTCGATGCTGTTTGCTGATTACAATTTGCAGCCGGCGTCGGCGTCGGCCAACGGGGCGGATGAGCGATCAGAATTTTTCGTTTGTTGCAACAACAACAGCAACAACAACAATTGATGCTGGCATTCATTGTTATGGCTGTAACAACAACAACAACTACAGTAACAACAGAAATTGCGCTATCAATTAGGCGCTGGCTGGAAAAACTCGTTTTTCCACTCGTTTTTCTACAAGAATTCTGTTTTTTTTTTGTTTTTGGTATTTTTTGTTGGTATCTTTTGCATGTGCCCAAGACTTAGTTAGTGCGACTTGTTTTTGGCCAAATTGTTAGAGTTCTAGAAAACAACAACAACGGCTACTCGAATGCCATAAATAATTGGCAAATGTTGTTGTTGTTGTTGTTGTTGCTGTTGCAAGTTGCGCAAAAGAAAACGTCTAAAAAAAAAAGAGTCAACTTACTGCGGCTTTGTGTGTGGCTTTTGAGCTTGTCAAGGCATAAAAATTGCTTGTTGTTTTTCTTGTTGTTTTCCTTATTCTTCTTGTTGTTGTTTCCACATTTTGTTTTCGCGTCGAGTTCAGTTTCATTTATGTCGACGCTGTTGCATTTGCTGAAGCCGTGTATAAATAATGCATAGGCCTACTTTTTTTTCGTTACTTTTAGGGTAGACCAAAACCCAACACACACACATGCATACACTCATGTGTGTGTGTGAGTGTGTGTGTGTGTGTGTGTGTGTATTATCTGCTGCACTTTGTACTATGCTAAGCATGTGCCACTGTTTTTTTTTCTGCCTCTTTTTTCAGCCTGTTTGCATTAGAATAGCGCTACGTGGCCCGAGGGTTTTTACACAGTTTTTCCACAGTTTTTCTTCTGTTTGATGCTTGTGTTTTTGGGTGCCTTTTGTGCGGGCTGACATGTACAGTGATGTCATTTGTGGCCAAGACTTTTCCTTAGATTCACTCAAATATATACATATATATATATATATATTAAAATATTTGAAATAATCTGAAATAGTTGAATGAAATATTTGTAATACAACCATTTGCAGATGTGCATTATATATATATTTATAAATAGAGACTATATTTAGATATTTATGAAAGGAAATTAATGAAATTTGAAGGCATTAAGTCTATGTGGAGTGCAGCTTCTCAGTCTGTATATAGCAGTTAGACTTGACTTGATAAAACTTTGAAGAGCAGCTCAAATATACTTTGAGATATATTTATTTATATATATTTTGACTTATAAATATATATAAAATATATGCCTTGGCAAATCAAAAACATAACAAATATTTTTGAAATTGAATTTAGAAATATTCATAGAGAAATTTATTTAACACTCAAGCAACAGAGCAGCTAAGTCCAGGAAGACATTTGTCTTCGATTTGAATTTTAAATTATATTCTGATTATATGCCTTGACTCATGTTCTCTTTTAATATAAGCTTAAGCAACAAAGAAGCTTAAGTAATAAGCTTATATTAAGAATATTTAAAGCACTAAAAGACTTGAAAAGAAAATCGCATTAGAAGGTTTTGCATAGAGAAAGAGAGAGAGAGAGAGAGAGAGAAGGCTTAGGCAAAGACTTCAAATAAAGTTGAAACAAAATAAATCTAAAATAATTATTTTAAATTTTATAATTATAATAATAATAAAACTATAATAATAATAAAAGAAAATAACAATAATGATAACAATAATTTAATATAATAAATATTATTAATTTAATTATTAATTATTATTTGAAATAAATTCGATGAAATTCGCTGGGCGCATCCTTCACTCACTCTCCGTAAATCTTAAATATTTTCTATATGCCTCGAGCTAGCGCCTTAAAACTAATTTTCTATTAAACTCAGCTATGTTCAGCTTAAAATAAAATAAGATTGGGCTCTGTATCATTTCAGGAAGTATTTTTAGAATTTTTGAGAAAAAGTGTGCTATACTATATATATTTATATAACATACAGTTTATGTATAGTGCCGATCAGTTGAATATATTTGATAAGCCTAGTGTTGGGAGTTGATCTGGCAAAGGTTAAGAGGCCTTATAGGCTCTTATGGGGGATATGGAAGCATAAGTCAGGACTTGCTATTTATTAAAATAAAAAATAACTGAACTAAAAATCAAATTTGCAGAGCAGAAACTTTTCTATCTGAAAACTGATGAATTTTTGTATATAACAAATTTAATTTGATGCAAATTGGAAGAGATATAACTTTTAGAATTTGTAAAAAGAATTTATATAATTTTCTACAAATATATAATTAAGAAGGACGAGCTTACCTATATAGAAATACAATATTTTATTATTATAATATATTTTCTTTATATTTTTTAAGTAAAACCGAATAGCTTTAGCTTCTTTTCATTATATATATGTACTTAAGCATTCCCAAACTTAAAAGCGAAATCTTAAGTCTTCGAGACTTCAAGCTGCTGGCATGACTCCTCAGTTTTTAATGAATATTTATATATATATATTTCAACTCCTTCAGAAATTTTAATTTATAAGCGAAAAAAAAAAGATTGAACAGAGAAATTTCTGACGAGTGAATCATGTGACGAAAATATTTCCCACATGCACAAAGCCTGGCACACACACACACACACACACACACACACACAGGCATTTGCTCAGTTTTCATTGTCACGTGCGGCGTATACGTGATTTTTCTGTTCGAGCGAAACAATATACAACATCAAGCATACGTCATGGGGTACACTCAGCACGAAAAGCCGAAAAAGGAAAACAAAATAACAGTAAACTGCACCAGAGAGAGGGAGAGAGAGAGAGAGAGAGAGGGAGGGAGACATGCCTGAAAAGATCAGTTAAGAAGCGGGCTTAAATAAATTACATCATTTGTGAAATTGTCGATTGCTTGGCGTGGGTCAATCAACTTTTGGCCAAAAAGAACATTTATATATAATATATATACATATATATGTATATCTTGGCTCTCCCTCGATCTTTGTTGGCAACAAAAGCGGGCACGTAGCGGCCAGCCAGCACAGTGCGAAATGTAAACATTACAAAGAAGAGAAGAAAAAAAGAAATGCCTGCGTTGGTCAGCGAACAGAGGAAAAAACGGCTAAAAGAAAAGGCCATTGACTGGCAAGCACCGTTAGGCCTGTGACTTTGGCATAACTGAGCGTAAATTAAAATTATATTATTATAATGTTGCTGCTGATTATTATTACTGTATTAAGAATGAGTCGAGCGGCAGCAGCGGCAGCAGCGTGAATGAATTTCAAGCTCTTAACAAATTCTAACGGCGTCTTTCTCAACCGCACACACACACACACAGATATGCAAATGCGCGTGAGCAAAAAGAAAGCGCCAACATTACGTAGCCATGCCAACAACATGCTAATGCCGCTCTCTAACGGCATTTTCATATATTTGTATGCGTGTGTGCCTCTGTCTGTCTGTGTATTGCTTTCCGCCAGCCGGCTTGCCTGCCTGCCGGCCGCCAGCCCGCCCGCTCACCCCAACCTTTTCACTTGTGAAAGCTGCCTAGCGAACGAGTTTTGAACACATTTTTTTTTCTTTCTTTCTTTCTTTCCTCTTTTTGTTGTTTTACAACGTGTGCTTGGGCGCAAAGAACGCGCCAACATAAAGAGAGCGCGCGCTACACTCTCACACACAGATGAACACACACAGACAGGCAGGTAGTCAAGCATAAGCATAGGCAAAGAGCGCGCTCTTAAGCAAAGAGCAGCTATAAAAGCTGTCTGTCTGCTTGCATGCATGTGTGTGTAGAGTTATTATTATTATGAGCTCTCGCTCTCGCTCTCTCGAGTTCAGGCAGGCTGGCTGGCTGGCTGACTGGCTGGCAGGCGGTGCATTGACCCCACAGCTCGCTGACCCACTTACGAAGCTGCTTTGGCGAATGCGAATGTTGCGCTCGTGCGCCGCGCAACCCGAGCGAATTGCTTCGTGACAACTTGTGCAATAGCCAGCAATAACAACAGCTAAGGCAGCGACCGCAGCAGCGACTGCGACTGCGACTTCTTTTCGCGCTCTCTCTCTTTCTATGTTTGAGCTGAGCTATTATGTAGCCGCTGTTGTTGTTGTTGCTGTTACTGCTGTTGCCTTTGCTGTTATTATTATTTTATTTGATCGCAGCCAAAAAGTGCAAATCATATGCAGTTCTCCCTCTCTCTTTCTCTCACTCTCTCTCTCTTCGCACATGTCGCTGCATATTAATTTTCGCTCTGCCTGCATTTGCCATAAAGAAGAACATATTAATTTTGACTTCTGGTTATTGCTGCGCCCGCAGCTCGCAGCGCGTGTGCGAGCGGGAGGGCGAGAGGGCGAGAGGGAGACAAGCAATCCCGCTGGCATGCAAAATAAATTGCATATGCGAAAATATTTTCGCGTTTTTCTTGTTTCTCTCTCTATGTGTGTGTGTGTGTGTGTTTTACTCTTTTATTTTATTTGTTTTTTGGCCCATTCAGAATTTTATTTTATTGTGCTTTTTTGCATAGCGTTTAAATTATCGCCCGAGCTGCAGCTCGTGGAAAACTTGTTGGCAAATTGCGGTTTGCACTTGTTGTTGTTGTTGATTTCTCTCTCCTCTTTTTATTTGCTTTACAGCAACAGCAGCAGTTAATTAACTGTTACTTGTTTTGCTGCCCCTGCATATGGTGCGTATGCTTGATCTATCTCTCTCTCTCTCTCGTGGATTTTTATGAATTTATGCGTTAATTTCTTTGTGAAAAACGAGCAAATGCAATTATCAATGGATTTTTATGGGGCCTCATGTTATTTTATTTTATTTATTTAATGTTTTCATTGAGCAAAAAATATATATTATATTAAATGCATAATGAGAAAAGCTATTTGCTTAAAAACATTAAGACTATAATGTAAGCCAATAAAAATATATATATTTTTGTATCGAAAAACAAAATATATATGTATGAATGTATGTATGTATAGCCAAGTGCATAGAGATATGTATTTATATATATTAAATACATATATCTATAAACTTAAAGTGTTTCGCATATATCTATATATATAAATACATACATGTATCTATGAACTTAATTAATTAAATATGTAGACCAGCTTTTTATGCAGTATATCTTTGAAAAATAATTTTTTTCATAAATAGATTTTTTGAAAAATATTTTATAAGTATTAAACATTTTCAAAAAAAAAATTTTAAAAATATTAAATTATTTTAATAAGATATTTTGAATATTTAAATTTTGTTTTCTTTAATATTTACATAAAATAAAAGTTGAACTATATTTAACATATTTAAAAAAATATGTTAACTTCAAATAAATTTTTTTTGATATTTAAAAGTTTTGGAAACTTTAAATTTTTATTTTAAATTTTTTTTTAAATTAAAAAATGCCTAAATAAATATTGTTTTAATATCAAACATTTTAAAAAAATATTTAAAGATTTATATATAATTCAAAATTTATATGCAACCGATTTTTAAAATATTTTCTTAAGATATACTATTAAATATCAATTAATATTTAGAGATTTGCTCATTAATTGAGACATGAGGATGCGTAATACACATATATTAATATATTCTTTATGAGAATTAACCTATTTACACTACTTACATATCGTATATCATACATATATAAAGATAACATGAATAGGCACATATCATATGCCTGCCTGTGTCTGCCTTTGTCGTGTTTTACAAATAACTTTTTATTTACTTGTTTATTTTTTATTTTTTTGGCAAATATTTGTCGTATTTGGCCAAAAAGTATGTCAACGTTTTATTTGCCTTTCCATTGTGCGATGTTAAATAGAGTTCTGTATGGAATTTGGCGAAAACAAGGTGTGAGAGTGGAAGTACTTTTACCTATTTAATTTTTAATTGTATCAATATTTGCCAACATCAATTTCCCTTGTCCTGACATACGCACGTGCGTAGATACATACATAATGTATCAATTATGTGGGGCAGAGCATAAGAGCGGATTTGCATTGCGCTCTTTAATTAGTTTTCGCTAGAGACCCAATAAAACCTGAAAACCTTTTTGCATATTTATGTGACTGGCTAACGGTAAACGTTGTCAAACATGCGTGCATGTGTGTGTGTAATACAACTGTACCGCTTATCCGCATTCGAAAAGCACGCACAGACATTTACAGCTCAAGCAAAGCCGATAAAGATAAAGATTTACTGACAAACGCATGTGTTCGTCAGTATGTATCGTCATGTGTCTGCTTGCTTGTGTGTCGTGTCGTCAGCCGCTGCGTTTGCTTCTTCGTTTTCGCCGTTCGCACAGCGCTTCGTAATGCCCCGAGAACATTACAACTTTAAAGCGCTTTAAGCGATGCTCAAACAAAACACACCAACACACACACACACATCGACGACGTTGTCATCGCCGCAGTCAACTACCCGAGAGCCCCCCACTCCGCGTGCACGCTGTCGCAGTCAGCCCGCTGGTGACGACACACATTTGAAAATAATCAAAATGTGAAGAAGAAGAAGAAGAAGCAGAAAACGAAACACAAAGCAACAAAAACAACAGTCTGTTGCACTGAGCGCCGCTGCATTAGGCGAGCGCGCAAAGAGCGCAGCAGTTAAAGAGAGCGCAAATGCAAGAGCGCATTGAAATGCCCAAGAACAAAGAGAGCGCAGGCAGCTAAAGAGCAGCACTTTCTTTTCAATATGTTTTTGTTATTTCACTCGCGCACTCACGAGAATCAGTTGTGTGCGCGCGTGTGTGTGTGTGTGTGAGTGAGTGTTGTATGATTTGTATTATGGTGTGTGATACTGCCGTGTTGGAAAAGTTCATTGACACTTGAAAAACATTTCACACACACACACACATGCACTCAGACGTCTCTTACTCATTCGCTCTGACGCTCATCAACTGTCACACATTTCTCCCAATGCAGCGGCAGCGCAGCAAAGCGACTTCAGCGGCTTGGCACATTTTTGTACAGCGACGGCGACGGCGACGACGACGTTGGCATCGCTGCCGCCGCCGCTGACGTCGTCTGTGTTTGTCTGCTTTCGGTTCAGCGCGCATCTTTCATCCTCGTGGGTAAATACGCAAAGCGCTAGATTACACAATATGCGTTGCGAGCAGAGGCGGAGGCAGCGCAGCAGCAGAGACAGAGGCAGAGGCAGAGGCAGCAATTGAATGCGGATTCGCTTGTTTAGACTGGGCAAAGGGGGCACTGCGCGGCTGCTGACTGCAATCAACATAGTCTGCAGCATCAAAGCGCTGCCTAGAACCAGTTCGCTTTTGTGCGTGCGTGCGTTCGTGTGTGTATACGTATACGTGTGTGTGTGTGTGCGTTTGGCTGCAGTTGATCAACGGTTTATGTGCGTCTGCTGTTCTCTTTGTTCGCTGCTAAAGAAATTACATCATCGGCGTTGTAAAGGATTGTTGCATGCTGCGAGGGAATCCCAACAGCTGTCGCTGTCTGCCTCGCACTCACTCACACACACACACACACACGCACACACATTGAGGAACACTCAATTTACTTAAAGTGAAGCAGCTTGAGCCATTGTCTAGGCAGAACAAGTGGCTGAGAGTACGGTCTAGTGCAGTGAGAGAAATCAGTGTGAGAGTTTGGAATTTAAATGGGGAAAAAAGATGAAAAATATAAAAAAAAATATATACAAATAAAATACATTATAAAAAATAAATGTAATAAATAAAAAAAAGTTAAAAAATTTAAAATTTAAAAATTAAGATAAATTATATATAAATTTTATAGAAATAAAAAATTGAAGTAACAACAACAATAACTACATAATTAAATTTTAAAAAAATCAAGAATGAAATATACATATTTTTTATTTATTTATTAAATGAAAAAAGTAATAAAAATAAAAAATCTAAATATTAATAAATAAATAAAAAGACAATAAATCTCAAAATTAAGCATAAATAATATATAATATATTTTAATATTTATTTCAAATATTTTTTCATTAAATTATATTTTTTAAATTTCTATTAAATATATTTTATTAAATATATTTCTATTAAATATATTTTATATATATGTATATTTTTTTTTAAGTTTTTCGCTTCCACTTGACAACTTTTCATCTTAAGTCCCCCTCAATTTCGCTGAGTGCTTCAATTCTTATTGCGTAATAAGTGCTTAGCTCTTGAGCTCGCTCAGCATTGTTGTGGCACGACAATGGGGCAACCCACTAAGCCCTAGTTAATACTCCTAATGCCGCATTGTGGCGAATGCCGTCTGCCAGCGCGAGAACTTCAATTTGCATTGCTCTGGATTGGGCCAAAAGGCCATATGGCCGCACTTAATGGGGCTACGCTTTAGACCCACAATAGACAAACGGACAACGGAGCAGGCAACAACAAGTAGCAACGGCAACAGCAACAGCAGGCGGAACAAAGTATTGCTGCAACTTGCAACACAATTGAATCGCCTTTGAAGCGGCCACAAAGCAATTTCTTAGGCCTGCCTCGTTTGCTTTTCTTTTAAACCAAATTAACTCAGCTAATAACTTATTTAGCGAGCAACGTTGAATGCAGATGAATGCAGTTAGCTCTGATTGAGGGCAACTGTACTTCGTTTGTAAATAGAGACAGAATAGAAAAGAGTAAAGAACTTAATGAACTTAGTTGAAGTTTATGAATGTAAGGGAGGTATAAAGCTTAGAATCTTACAATCAATATGGCATCAATATGATAGGGTATACGAGGTGTGCTCAAAGGGTACAGATAAGAGATAATTTCTGTATAACTTATAACAGATATACTTCCATAATTTAAATAATCTAATAATAATAATAATATCTTATTTAACTAAAATAAACTAAGCAGAAATTGATTTGATATAAAAATGAGCTATATCGATAAATATTTATCAGAAGAAAAAAGAAACAATCTAACAATCGTTGAAGAAATTAATCTGCTCCTCTCACATCGAAGAAGGCTCAGAAAAATCAGTCATCGTAGAAAACCTATATGCTGGGTATCAACTTCACGATGATACCGATCCGCACGACCCCGCCGGCGCTGCAGTCGTGCTGGATGGCCAGCCGGACCATGGCAACCGTGTCGTCCTGGCTCATGCCCGGCTTCAAGTGAGCCACGGTGAAGCTGTCAGAATTGTTGTCTAAGGATTGGTGCTCTGCATGAATTAGAATATACGTCAGATATACATCACTCAAATCGAATGTGGAATGTCTTTAAGCTAACTATTAAAAATTAAATAAAACAAAAACTTCGACAAAAGTTACTTTAATTTACATGTGACTCGTGATTGACGTTGCCTCAGCTACGCATTAAGCTCAATTGTGCATATCAGAGATATATCCAAATATAGATTACGAATTAGGAATTAAAAATAAAACAATTTGAGTTTAGTTTCTAATGTTGCCAAGTGGAAGGGGGTTCATTATAGTTAACAGAACTAATATAATAAAATAAAATAAAATGTAATAAAAATAAATAAAATAAAAAAATATATATATTTATAATAAATATAAAAATATAAAATAAAAAACAAAAACAAATAATAAATATATTAAATAAAATAAAAAAATTATTAAATTTTAATATTATAATATAATTTTATTAAAATACATATTTTAAAATAATTGCATTATATTATTATAAATTAATTATGTTATATTATTATAAAAAAATTATTATTTTAAAATATTTTATATATATGAAAATAATATAATAATTTTAAAATATATAACATATATTTAAAAATAATTAAAATAATTTAATTGGATTGAACTTAAAAAAAAATTCTTTTTAAAGGATTTCTTTTCTCCTCAAAAACCCATAAACAAAATAATTAAAAATATTTAGTAATTAAATATAAGCAAATTTATTTCTAAAAAACTTCTTTTAGCCATAAAAAAGTTCTAAAAAATTGTCAACTAATAAATTGTAAAATTCGTTGTGCTTGCAGCTCAAATTGAAATAATTCCATGCAAAGTCTGTGGGGACAAATCATCGGGCGTGCATTACGGCGTTATCACCTGTGAGGGCTGCAAGGGCTTCTTCCGGCGATCGCAGAGCTCCGTGGTGAACTATCAGTGTCCGCGCAACAAGCAATGCGTCGTGGACCGCGTCAACCGGAATCGCTGTCAATACTGTAGACTGCAAAAGTGCCTGAAATTGGGAATGAGTCGTGATGGTATGATGCAGGCAAACCACAGACGAAACACTTGAAACCCCGATCTTTGAGCTATATATGATGTCTATATTCACCTATCTCTCTCTCTCTCTCTCTGTCTTAGCTGTAAAATTCGGCAGAATGTCCAAGAAGCAACGCGAGAAGGTCGAGGATGAGGTGCGCTTCCATCGGGCGCAGATGCGAGCGCAGAGCGATGCGGCACCCGATAGCTCGGTCTACGACACACAGACGCCCTCGAGCAGCGACCAGCTGCAACACAATAATTACAACAGGTGCGGTAATCGATGCATATCTCAACTCACTTCCATTTTGTATCTCTCTAATATGTATCTATGGGTTTTTACCCTACTTAAACAGCTACAGCGGCGGCTACTCAAACAACGAGGTCGGCTACGGCAGTCCCTACGGCTACTCGGCCTCCGTGACGCCTCAGCAGACAATGCAATACGATATATCGGCCGACTACGTGGACAGCACCACATACGAGCCGCGCAGTACAATGATCGATCCCGAATTTATTAGTCATGGTATGCCATCTGAGTACTAACTATCTGAAGAGTTCTCTTTAATCTAAAGTTGCCTTTTCTATAACGCCCAGCGGATGGCGATATCAACGATGTGCTGATCAAAACCCTGGCGGAGGCGCATGCAAACACAAATACCAAACTGGAATCCGTGCATGACATGTTCCGGAAGCCTCAGGTGCGTACCAAAGGAGGATAAAATGGGGCTAGCAATAGAGTTGGGAAAAGAAAGGCAGAGAAATACTAGCTAAAATAAGGCTAGAATTGGAGTTAGAGGCAGAATGGATGAAAAAAGTGAGGAAAAAAGCTAGAAATAATCATAGAGAGACTAAAATATAACAGCTAAAAATGGCTAGAAGTAGAAAAAAAAGTTTTACTGGGAGCAAAACTGAGAAATAACAGCTAAAAAAATGGCTAGAAATAGAACTCTCATGGAAGCTCTAGACAATTTAGGAGTTTCTGAGTTTCTAGTACTTTATATAAAGCGAGTTTATGATATTTTAGTAAATTGCTTGAGTAATTTATGGGCTGAATGATTTTAGCGAGAAAAAATATGCTTAAAATATGATACGCAGCAATAGAAGCTAAAAGCGAAATGAGTTAGAACCAAAAGCCCTAACTTAAAAATTCTAAATAATTTTAGAAGTGCAAAAAAATATTTTTAATAATAATAGAAAATAATATTTAAGATATATTCGAATTTTTGAAAAAAACGATTCTAAAAATATTTTATAAATATATAAAAAATAAAATAAAAATAAATATTGAATAATAGTATAACCAGTGCAGAAACATGTTGGAAAATTAAATATACAATATTTTAGAATTGTAGAAAAATATTATAATAGGCGAAAAAATTAATAAAAATAATAATGCTAAGTTAAAAAATATATACATATATAAATACCATAAATACTTAAGCGAAATTCATAGTTTGCCTCTGTAAACTATGTGATAAAAAGCTTATGATAATTCTCTCAGCTTCGCACAGATTTTTTTAAACAGCTAGCATAATTTTTTATACAAAATTTTATATTTAAAATGTTGTTAGTATTAAAAGTGCTTTATAAAAATTTAGAGAATTTAATTGATATTTATATTGAAATTTCAATCAATATAAACCAATAAAAATTTAATTTTTAATCAAATAATATGTAAAACAAATATTTATAGACTGTCTGTTTTATAGAAACTCAATCGTATAGTCTACTAAAATTTGTTTCAAATTTTATTTGATTAAAAATAAAATTATAATTGATTTATATTGATTGACTAAAGAGTCTATAGAAATTTGTTACCAGTAAAATAATTTTTAAAAATATTTATTTTTCATTTAAATAATAATTAAACATTTCTTATTTATCTACGAAAGGATCTATCGCGCATACTCTATTACAAAAATCTGGGTCAAGAGGATCTCTGGCTGGACTGCGCCGAGAAGCTGACACAAATGATACAGAACATAATCGAATTTGCAAAGCTAATACCGGGCTTCATGCGCCTCAGTCAGGATGATCAGGTGAGTTAAACGAGAAACCATATTAGGGGAAATGCAAAAACTAAAAATATATTATCTTCACAGATATTATTGCTGAAGACGGGCTCGTTTGAGCTGGCGATTGTTCGCATGTCCAGATTGCTAGATCTCTCACAGAACGCTGTGCTCTATGGGGACGTGATGCTGCCCCAGGAGGCGTTCTACACATCCGACTCGGATGAGATGCGTCTGGTGTCGCGCATTTTCCAAACGGCTAAATCGATAGCCGAACTAAAACTGACTGAAACCGAACTGGCGCTATATCAGAGTCTAGTGCTGCTCTGGCCAGGTAGAGTTGACTTTAACTATATAAGATATAGCAGATACTTATATATATATATATATATTTCGTGTAGAACGCAATGGAGTGCGCGGCAATACGGAAATACAGAGGCTTTTCAATCTGAGCATGAATGCAATACGGCAGGAGCTGGAAACGAATCATGCGCCGCTCAAGGGCGATGTGACCGTGCTGGACACGCTTCTCAATAATATACCCAATTTCCGGTTAGCTAACTATAGATAGACACACATCTGACATCGATTATTTATATATATCTTTGTCTCTCTCTCTCTCTATCTCTTTAGCGATATTTCGATTTTGCACATGGAAGCGTTGAGCAAGTTCAAGCAACAGCATCCGAATGTTGTATTCCCAGCGCTATATAAGGAGCTATTCTCAATAGATTCGCAGCAGGATCTAACATAACCAGAACCGATATTCATGGACACGTCGTCGGTCGCAACGGTGGCAGATGCGGCTGCCGGCTGTCCACTGCAGATATTGGCAACGGCAACGGCAACGGCGACGGCGACGACGCCCGAGCAGCAGCAGCAGCTCCAGCTGGAGGACTGAAGCGGCAATAGCAAAAGCAACAGCAACAACAACAAGCAACAACCAACAACAACCAACAACAGTAACAACAACAAGCAACAACTTTATCATCATTTAAGCTAGCATACAACCAAGGATGTGATCCTGGCCGAGGACTCACTTAAAATAAAAGCGAAAACAAAACGCAAGCTACAGCAAACAAAAAAAAAAAACAGCAAAGAAAATATTTCAAAAATATTATATATACTTTTTTCTAGACAAGAAAACCCAAGAAAACAGGCTAAATGAGTAAAGAAAAAGCAAGAAATAGTTAAATAAAATAAAAGTAAATACAAAAATGTAACTCAGTTAATCTTTCGCTTCATAGACAAAATATACAGAAAAAACAAAACAAAACAAAAGTCAAAATGCAGTTTAGCAACAACAATATAAAGCAAAAACAAAAACAAAAACAAATGAAAGTATAGCAAAGTTTTCAGTTAGATGCGTTTTACAACACTGCTAAATAATAGCCAAGCCCCTTAGCCAAGTACTTAAAGCAAAAGCAAAAACAAAACTAAAAGAAAACACACACAATTTTCTTGTTTCTATACCAAAATTTTTGATTATATATACATCTCTCTATATATATCTATATATATATATGATTTTTTTATATATATAAACTGAGCTCAGCTTGATCTTATTTTATTGTATCCCAACACCGCTCTAACCCTCTAGGTTGTCTCTGCCTTTTGTTGTAAACTAAACATGTGTATTATATATACAATATATATATATATAAATCATTATATATATGTATGTCTTAAATAGATTATCATTTTTTATATGATTCTACGTATACATAATGCAGAAGGGAAAATAATGAAAGCAAAAAATATTATCGAATATCTCGGAAAAATGTGTTCTTATATAATTATATGCATATATATATATATATATATATATATATATATATATATATATATGATTATTGCAATTACAAAATATTTACAATTACATTTACGTTTAACTTTAACTTTAAAAACAAACAAACAAACAACAACAACACTTACAGCACATACAACAATATTCTGTTCAAAAACAGTTTTTTGAAAACAATTTTTTATGTTCGAACGTATATATATATATATAGTATATATATATATATTTTTAGCAAGGTAGCAAATCCCAAATTCCGGTTCCAAGGTTTAGTAGATTTAAAGAATAAAAAAGAAAACAAACAAAAAAACATAAGCATTAACAGACTTTAATAGTTTAGCTAACAAAAAAAAAAATAAGGAAAAATCTTTTGATATACAATACATATATATATACAAATATATATATAAATGAAAGGAAAATTGTAATAAATAATAATTGTAAAAGGAATCTAAGGCAAGGTAAAAAGAAAATTATAAAATATATATATACACGTATATGTATATGTATATATATATATAATAAAAACCTACACACGTAATATCAAGTTACAAGTTTATTGTTTTAAGCAAAACTTACAAGAAAAATAATAAATAAAATTATATATATATATTAAAAATAAAAAAATTAAAAAACAAGCGAAAAAAAATACCAAACAGACTGATGGACCGCACGCCACAAAACCGGACAGCTTAAGCCCTAAACATACCCTACCCTGCCCTTCCCACTCAGCTCCTCAAAAAAAATCCTAAAAAAATTAAAGACAAACGCAAATTGGTTTAATACAATTTTTTATAATTTTTCTTTGCAATTTTTTGTTAAAGTTTTTTGTATTTTTTTAATTTTTAAAATTTTTTCTAAATAAACGACTGACTACACAAAGACGTTACACACACACACACTCTCACACACACACATTACATAAGTTAAGCTAGTTGAAGATGAAGAAGAAGAAGAAGAACAACCACACATTGGATAGTAGGTGATAATTGGTGTGTCTTAAATGCCCTAACCTTACCCCAGCTCCCTCGAAAAAAAAGAAAAAAAGAAAAAGAAAACAATTTTTTTACTAAATTGCAAAAGAATTTCATTTTTGATATTCCTCAAATACCCACAGGCAGGCATATTATTAAATAAACTAATTATATAAACAAGCAAAACAAAAACTATAATTAAATGTACGAAAAAAGAAGAAGAAAACACAAAAGCAAAAATCTTTAAATATATACAAAATAAATTACCAATTTTGCAATTCCACAATTTGAAATACTTTTTTTGTTCTCTTTTTTTTTTGCTTTTTTCTGGCTTCATTTCTTACGTTTGACATTTTTGGCCTTAAAATAAAAGTAAATTAAAAAAAATGAAAAGAAATTAAAGTAAAAAAAAAAAACAAAATACTTTATATATATACAACACACATATATACATACATACATATATGTATATATGTATATATAGCGTATAAAATTTAGTTCTAATTTATACAAAGCAAGGGAGCAGCTTTCAAACGGCAAACTTTATGCAAAAAAATAATTTAAAGAAATTATTGTTACAAAAAAAAAAAAGGAAAACTCAAAAGAAAAGGAAAAATATGAGTTGAGTTGCGGTAACAATACGACAAAAGTATCTATATATAATATATATACAAGAAATAAAAATATATATATTGTTAAATTTTTATGCTAAGTTTTTAGTGCAAAGAATAAAACAAAAACAAAAAATGAAATGGTTAAATTTTTAAATAAAAACATTAAAAACAAATGAAGAAAACGGAGAGAAAAAACAAAAACAGTAAATCTAAATTTAAATTTAGCATATAACGGCATATTAATATGTTACAATATTTACAATATACGGAAAGCGAAAGCAGCCGAAGGAGCAAAGCGAAAAAGCATAACACAAATTTCCCTATAAACCAAGCAAAGAGAAACGAAAAGAAGAGAAAATAAAATAAGCAAAGCAAAAGAAAACTGAAGTTATATACAAGTAAAGAAAGAGAAGCAGAAGAAATGAAACAAGGAGCTGAATATATTCATTCATGATCTATATGTTTAAGTGTAGCCGTAGTCCGACTCTTGCACATGGCATAAACACACACAAACACACACACACACATACACGAAAGCAATACCAGGCATATAGACTCAGTTACACTGCACTGCCTATATATCAAGGACTAAGAAGGCCTGCGGCCCACAGCTACAGTACTGGTGCAGCTCAGCTACACGTATTTTGTCAGTTGTCCACACACTTCTATGCTAACATATTTCAATACTCACACACACACCCACTCAGTCACTCTCTCACACAGCTCGAACATGTTTCCTGCACAACGCGGCGTATGCGCAATATTTTCTTTGTCTTCTTCTTCTTCTTTTGCCGTCGCGTCTATTTGTGTGTTTTCACCTGCATGTTATACATATTTTTAAACAGAATTTCTATTTCGTTTTCGCTCCGTTACAATTTAATGTTTTTTTAAATGCTTTTTCAGACGCGCGCATAAATAAAACATCCCAAACACACACAGACTCAAAGGCACAGAGAGCGATACGATTTAATATTTATTGCGCAGTTGTAAACAATTCGTTTCTTTGTTATCTAAGAAAAATAGAAAAACAGTTTTTGGCAGCAAATAATCATAATAAAAAAAAAAATAAAAAAAAAACAGAAACAGAAAACATTTAGACAAATTCAAAATTGAAAAAGTTGCACTGAGAACAAGATTTTCGCGGCCGAAGAAATTTTTTTAAACTGGCCAGAAAATAACAGAAAAAATCAGTAAAAAATGCAGCTAAAAATTAAAAAACAAGCAAAAATAACATAAGAGCATAAACAATAAAAATAGTATATATATATACATGTATATATATACACAAACACACACATATATACATTTAAGTATATACAACGTATGAAATCGTTTTTATATGCTTACATAATTTAGTTTAACTAGATGAATTCGTTTTTTATATATTTGTAAATTGTTTTTTAGGTAAATCGAATTATATATAAATCTCTCTCTATATATATATACATAAATATATATGTATACTGGGATGTGTATATTATATACATATATATATACAGATCATACTGCATTATTATGATTATTATTATGATTATTACAATTATTATTAAATTATAAAAAAAAAGGAAAAACAAAAACCAAACCCAATCACAAAACACAGACAAAAATTCATAAAAAGATGAAGAAGAAGAAGCAGTGAAAAAGTTGAAAGAATGACGAAAAACGCAAGCAAACTAAAAGTGAAAGAAAGAAAAAATGAAAAGAGATAAAAAAGAAAAGAAAACAAAACAAAAACTAAATAATTCAATTCATTCTTAACAATAAAATGTAATCTGAATTATACAAAGAAACAAAAGCAAGAACAAAATGAAATCTCGTCAAGGAAAATATGGGCGGAAAATTGGTGGGGTGAATGGGAGTTGAAGCCGCAGTTGTTGGTGGAAGAAAATCTCTTTACGGTTATTTTTTAGTGTTTGCCTCGACTACGGCGCTGGATGGGCATCCAGGGTATAATGGAGCTGAAGAAGGAGCAGACGAAGGCAGGCGTGCCAGGACATAAATATTTGAGCAGGACAACAAGCGGAGTCAATGTAGACCTTCACTTTCATAAGCCACAAAAGACTTCAGGCTTTTTTTACATCATTCTCGATAAGAACTTTGATAACTGCTCCCATTGCCTGCCTATCGATAAATATCGATAACTGCTTTCTGCACACTCCACGGCATCTCCCAGTCCATCACTCCATCACTCCTTAAAGCACTCTCACTTGTTTCTGCTGTTTGTTTGTTTGTTTTAATCAGTTTCAATTATGCAGTTTCCCCAGCTGCAGGGAGCTGGGGCAACAGCTGTCCGGAAAATCGCCTTTGTTTTCGCATTTCTCAATTATTTAATAATAGCCATTCGCGCTTGTTGGGCCCCATTCAAACGGCATTGTTTAATGTCCGCTCTTTACTATGTGCATACATGAACTTACTATATATATATATATAGATATTTATTTATATTGGATCGCCGCATTAACTGCAAATTCGATTGATTGACTTGGGCCGGCAGCCAGGAAATGAATTACCGCAGCGTTAATGAAATGCCAATGCGATATGGCCCGCAGCCACTTTGCATTGTTCAATTCTGAAAAGTGACAACAGCGCAACGTTTTAATTTCTCAACAGCTTGTTGAGAGGTCAATAAGCCACGGCACAAAAGCCGCACTTTAACAATTATTGCAAATATTTACAAATTAATAAAAATAAACGAATGCAATTTCAATTCAATTTCACTTGAAAAGAATATATATATATAGTTACTATTGCAATCTGTCAATTTTGGTAAGTGTGGTTGGCAGAGGCTTAAAGGTTCTCTTCATGTGGATATGTTCAGCCTAAGCTGAAGAAGGAATTGAAGTATAGCTGATTGATCTAAGGCAAGTTAAGCTGTCCATCTATAAATAGTCCATCTATGCCATAATGAACGTGGCGACAGTATTGCTCGCATATACGTCTAGCTATCAATTTCCAACTATTTAGCATAAGTGATCAAATAATTTAGATTTTGAGCTCTCCAGGACATATGTAGAAATTTTTAAAAAATTTTCTAGAGTTTTCCTCGAGCACTTTTAGTTTTTGTGCCCAAAGGAACAGACGAAGCTTTGAGATAGATAGATAGAATGAAAGATAGAGAGATAGATAGATAGATAGATAGATAGATAGATAGATAGATAGATAGATAGATAGATAGATATATAGATAGATAGATAGATAGATAGATAGATAGATAGATAGATAGATAGATAGATAGATAGATAGATAGATAGATAGATAGATAGATAGATAGATAGATAGATAGATAGATAGATAGATAGATAGATAGATAGATAGATAGATAGATAGATAGATAGATAGATAGAGAGAGAGAGAGAGAGAGAGAGAGAGAGACGAACACTGTGCACAACCAATATACTCTCTTTAATTCGAAAGAGAGTAGCACTAAGAAAAATGGTTGCTTTTAAATATATAAATGTAATTAATATTCAGGAACTTAACAGAAGGAAGGAAAAGCGCTTGTAAGCCAAGTTAAGCTCTCCAAGAGGAAAATGGCAAATGGAACTGTTTGCAATGGAAGTGCAAAATGAAGTAAAGAACTGTTATTATATATTTATATATATTATACTATATAGAGCAAGAAAAATAAATATAAAAGAAATAAAAATAATATATAAATATATATAATAATATATATAAATATATATAATAATAATAATATATAAATAAATATAAAAATATACAAAAATATTTAAAAAAAATATAAGTTAATTAAATATATAATAATAATATATATAAATATATATAAATATATATAATAATAATAATATATAAATAAATATAAAAATATACAAAAATATTTCAAAAATATAAGTAAATTAAATAATAAATTATTACATATTTATTTTTTGTACATTTATTATTATATATTTATTTTATAAATTTATTTTTATTAATTATATATTATATATTTCTTTTTATATATTTTTTAAACAAAAGTGTGTAATTTATGTTTAATATATATATTTTTAAATTTGCCATAAGTGACCTATGCTTACTCTTACTTAAATCTACTCAAACTGCCTTTAGCTTACACTTAACTAAAACTAGTACTTACTTACATCACTGCTAAATACTCTTATTAATTATACGTTAAGCCTCTGTGCTGGCCTAAGGCGCTGGAGAAAAGCTAACGTTAAGTTTTGGCAACAACAATTGTTTTTGTTGCGGTTTAAAGGTAAACATATGACCATAAAAAACTATTGCTAGCTGACTTCATCAGAATGACCTTGCAGCAGACACACACACTCGCTCGCACAGGCACACGCACACCACAAATGGACATACGCAGCAAAACCACAACAAAACACAGAGAGAAACAGCCGGAGACTGGCCATAAATCTAAGTGGCATTGAGTTCATTTGTGGCCAAGAGTGTATTGGTGTGTATTGGTGTTTATTTGAGAGCAAAAGAAGAAAGAAAAAAATAAGTTCAGTTCGTGTTGGTGTAGCGCAGGTGTTATAAGGGGGTGGCAACGCCATCTTATAAGATTTTGTGCTATATGCAGCACGTTTTATGGCCAAGCGAGCTTTGGATTTATGGCCATCAAGACAACTGCCCAGCACACTTATGTTGTCTCTCTGTCTCTGTCTCTGTGTGTGTGTGTGTGTGTTGGTGGCAAAAGTTTGCTGAACTTGCCAAATGTCTTGCCACTTGCCACTTGGCTCAGCAGAAAAAAAAAAGAGAAGAAGAAAACTAGTTTAAGGAGCAGTTTGGTCAGCCAGGTCCTTAACACGTCTATAAAGCGCTGCATAGTAACTGTTCAGCATGCAAATGCATTATATATATAATATATATACTATAGTATATTCATGCATATATTTGGTGACATTTTGCAGCTGTTGCAAGTTTAACGCGCTTCCGTCAATTGAATTTACGAGCCAAACGGGAAAATTGTGTCACACACAGAAAAACCAACAACAACAACAAAGACAACAACAAAGACAACGATAACAGCAGAGTCAAACAATGACCGGTTGGGATACGATGCGACATGAACATGGAGACTGCATGCTGTGGCTGCCACATGCAACAGCAGCAGCAGCAGCAGCAACTATTGAATGTTGCATGCCTCTTGCGACCGACATAGTTAAGTGAAAATTTATTGGTAAAGGAAATGAAGACAACAGTGGCTGATGTATTGGTTTCCGGGCCATACAATACGATAATCCTTTTTCGATACGCTCAGTGCGCACAAACAAACACTGGCATGTGTGGGCAGCGAGGGCCGCTTAAGTAGTTGACGTGAAAAGAAATTTAATAAAATAAATACAAATTAAATACGAAATAAACAAAAACAAATAAACAAAATAAAATAACATCAATACAAACTTAAAAACAAAATATAAAGAAAAGAAACTTCATAAAAATAATAATATATAAAATATAAATTAAATTAAATAAATTAAAATAGTATAAAACAAATAAAAAAGAACATAAAATGAACAAAATTTACAAAAAATAGAAATAAAATAACCAAAAACAAAAAAAAAAATAAGTGAAAATTAAATAAAATTAAATAAAAATAAAATTAAATTAAATTTAAAATAATAAAAATAAAATAAAAATAATTAAATTAAAAATAATTTAAATAATAAAAAAAAATTAAATTATGATAAAATAAAATTAATAGAAAGAAAATAAAATAAAATAAATAAAAAAATAATATTAAATCAATAATAATAAAATAAAATAATAAAAATAAAATTTAATTAATAATAAAATAAAATTAATAAAAATAAAATAAAATTAATAATAAAAAAATAAAATGGTAATAATAAAATAAAGTTAATAATAATAAAATAAAATGGATACAAATAAAATAAAATTAATAATAATAAAAAATAATAATAACAAGTAAGAACACTCTAGTCGAGACCGCTCGACTAGGGTATACCCTGAACCCTGCGAAGATCCGCTATTCCAAGCATTCTTCATTTCTTTTATATACACATGCATATGTACGTTCATGACAAGCAAAACATCACACACACATACACAGGCGCACGCATACACAAGCGCAAGTCGTTGCGTCAGCTGTTCTTTGGCTGCTTTGCATGGCGATGCTATGGGAAATTAAATGTTTAATAACTTTTTTCTAGACGAACGATTTTGATCAAACTTGTTGGGCGTCATCATGTCATCCATATGTATGTATGTGCCAAAGCACAAGTCTCTAGTATTTGATATACGGGAGTTACAAATTTGAGGCGAAGGGGGCGTGGCACCCAAAATTTAACAAAAACCGAAATTGCGTAAGGCTTACATAACACTAAATGCAAAATTTGAAGACTCTAGCTAGAAAGATGATTTAGATAGAATTTTATAGCTTAATTTAGATTTTCGTTTTTAATCGATAACAATAAAACGATAAAAGTTATCGAATTTCTGAAACAAACTCGATCTTTTCGTGCTATACAGGAACCTACATAAAAAATTTCAAGTCTCTAGCTCTTGTAGGTTCTGAGAACGACGCGTTCATACATACGGACAGACGGACAGACGGACGGACAGACGGACAGACGGACATGGCTATATCAACTCGGCTTGTCATCCTGATCAAGAATATATATACTTTATGGGGTCTGCCACGCCTCCTTCTGCCTGTTACATACATTTCAACAAAAACATTATACCCTGATTTCCCATTTTCAATGGGTTCAGGGTATAAAAATAAAATAAATAAAATGAAAAGAATAAAAAGGTTAGAAAATTAATAAAAATTAAATTAAATAAGTTTAAGTTAATGCAGGTAAATTAAAATTAAAATAATGAATTACAAAAAATTTCAACTATAATAAAAAGGAATTGAATTTACAAAATATCTAAAAAATTGTTCATATAATAACGCCGTAATTCTGTTGACCTGCGCAACTTGTAGATTTTTCTACGAATATTTTTGTTGCCTCATATGATATGAAATATATTGTTAAAGTATTTAAGTAAACTCTAGATAACACTATTTACTTGTAAATCAAGCCATAGACCAATAAGAAATGCTTTCAAATTCTTAATAAAACTCATCGCTCAACCCTCGCTGAAAAGCGAAAGGCTTTCGTTGTGGCCACATCTTGGATTATTTCTTTGTGGCGCCGCTTGGCCAACAGGTTAGCCAAATGTGGCCTTAACGAAGTAGCCAATTGGCCTGGCCCGGCTTGGCTGGTGGCTTGGCCGGGCCAATTGATTGAGCGAGCGCGTCCCTTGGCCTTGCGCCAGTTTTTATTGCACAAATATTGACATAGAGATTGATTGAAAGGCTTTCAGCCGAGTTCGCTGCTGCAAATGCTGCTTGTTTCCGTTTGTTGTTTATTGTTTGTTGTCGTCATT
The DNA here is from genome assembly GCA_018903745.1 of Drosophila repleta. Lineage (NCBI taxonomy): Eukaryota > Metazoa > Arthropoda > Insecta > Diptera > Drosophilidae > Drosophila > Drosophila repleta. Next base: position 7,428,382 of record JAEIGN010000497.1, read on the forward strand.
GTTGTGATTGTTGTTGTTGCAGCTCGTTGTCACATTCACTTAATTTGCTGCTAATGACCCGGGCAACAACACGAGTTTTGGTGCAACGCTCTGTGCCGCAGTTCAATTAATAATACGAATTTCTTATTTTGACACTTGGCTTACAGCAGTCCCATTATTATGTATACGCCGCGTAACCGGTCGCAATTTGTTTACTCAAGCATTGGGCATTTTGACTTTGTTACGAGTGGTCCGTCTCAAGTGGTTGGATTATATCATCAGCTTTAATTGCCAGCCATACCAAAAGCGGCAAAATACTCGGCCAATTGCCCTGGCCAATAAATCACCAAAAGAAAACTAGATATAACTCATATAACTATATATAAGTGATATATGTATATATACTTGCTGTAATTATATATATTTCGAGTGTTATATCATGAGCATAGAAAAGTGAAAACGGTTTACTTTTGTAATTTCTCTCTCTTCTTCTCCTCCTTCTTCTTCTTCTCCTTCTTCTTTGTTTTTATAATTTCTACTTTGTGTGTGTTTTTCCAGTTGCGGAAAATGTTTCTGCCGGCGAACGGATGCGCCGCTGACCAACTGCAAGTGTCGTTTTTGGCCATTATTGTTAGCCGTTACGCAATAGGTTAACCGGAAAATGCCGCTACTGACAAAAACGTGTTGATAACACTTAAAAAGCTTAGTTGCTCTATTAACGGCCTGTGGGGGACCGCCTTCATGAATGGCCACAAATTAACTCCAGATTATATGCATTGCAAGCGAACGAAATTGGGGACCAAGTGATTGAGCTGATTGAGCTTAAGATAATATAATCTAACATAATTGTATAAATAATACTAAGATAATTAAATATAATATATGCATATATATTATTTTAGACGAGCTTTTTTAGCATGAGTATAAATAGTTTTTTTTTTTGAGGAATTTTTATTAATTTTTTTGAAGAAAATTTTCAGCTTCAATCTGTTTTTATAAAGATTTTTTGAAGAATTTTCAATAAGTTTTAGGTGGGAAATTTGATCAGCTTCAAGATTTTTTCAATCGAGTTTTCTTAGGAAATTTCTTAAGATTCAAACTGTTTCAATAAATATTTCTAGCTAGAAAACTAGCTTGATTCTGAAGCTTTAGCATTTATATAAAATACTAAACATTATGTATTAAGTATATTTAAATATATTTATTATTATATATTATTTAATTAATATAAAATACATAACAAAATAAAATAAACAAAATATAATAATATAAACAAAATATAAATAAATATGAATAAAATAAAAAAATATATAATAAATATAATTAATATAAATAAAAATAAATAAATAATTAAAAATAATAAATAAATTTATTTTGTATTTATTTAATTTATGTTACATTAATTTAAATAGTATATATATATATATATATATATATATATATATATATATATATATATATATATATATATATATATATATATATATATATATATATTTTTTTTTTTTTTTTTAATTGTTAATATTTTTTTTTAATCTGTACTATTTTTTTTAATAAAATAATTTTAAAAATAATTTAATAAATTTTTAAAAATATGTATATTTTCTATAAATATATCCAAAATATTCCCCAGACTTCTCCCAATAATATCTCAATTTAATTTATTTTATATTAATTTAAGTAGTATAAATATTGTTAAAAATTGTTAATAAATTGTTAAAAAAATATAGGCTAATTTTTTAACAAAAAAAATAATAATTTTATATATTTAAAAATATATATATATTTCCTATAAATCTTCTTCCTAAAAATCTACCCAAGACTTCTCCCAATAATATCTCAATTACATCCAGCATATTCCAGCTGGAATAGCATAACACATAAAGCCTTTAAGGCGCAAATCAATTAAATTTCTTTTAATAGAAAATCAACTCTTTCTCGAAGCTTTCTCTGCAAGCATTTCGCAAGCTAAGCAACAATAATCCTTGGCTAGCCCAATTTAATGATCGAATGCCTTGTCAAATTAGGCCTAAAGCGTAACTCCTAAGCATTTTTGCTAAGGCGCTTCCTGCATTTGACAGCTCAGCCCGCTGGGCCAGAATGGCAATGCCAATCAACTCAATTGCAATATCATGACTGTTGCTGCTGTTTCTGTTGTTGTTGTTGCTGGCTGGTTGCACATTTAAATTGCACGACTTAGACGTCGTTCAGCTGGCGACATATTTCAACGCGCCAGACAGCTCAATTTATGATGACTTCGTTAACAAAGCGGCAAAAGAAAAACAAAAAACAAAAATCAAATTCGGTTCGAGTTTCGGTTTCGGTTTCAGTTTTCGTTTGCAGTTTTCAGCTTCAGTTATCGTTTACGGCCTTCTGGTTGGCGTTACGGTTGCGGGCTTTTAGGCAACCAGGAAGCAGCTACGGCCGATGCATAATCCTTGTGGCAAGTTGAACCTGCTGCCAAATCGTTGCGGCGGCGGCGGCGGCGCCGGCCGTCGCGGCTCACCATGAAAAGCCAGCAGACATAATCGCCAGCGTTTAACTGAGGCACAAGCTTCAATTACGCTTTTGACTTTGGCGCTGTCAGTCGTTGCCGATACGCAGCACTCATACACCCCACACACACACCTCTACCGCAGCCCGCCACCCCTTTGAGAGTGTGTTGCAGGTTTGGCGGCTTTTCACAATGCGGTTGGCATGTATTTGAAGGCGGTTCCCACTGCGGCACTCTCGGCTGTACGCCGTGCGCCTCTTACTCATTGTGCGCCTCGGATTGTCTTGCTAATGTGATTGCCGTTGTGCGTTTGCCTTTGTTTTTGTTGTTGTTGTTGTTGCTGTTGATGTTACTGCTGCTGCTGCTGCTGCTGCTGCTGTTGCTGTTGTTGTTATTGCAAGCATTGTTGCTTTAAATGTTGTTTTGAACTGTTGTTATATGAGTTGTATTTTCACTATCAGTCAAGAGCTAAGTGCGCTATACAATAACCGAGACGGCCTTATTGGCAGGTTGAAGTGTTTTGAGGCGAAGGAGAAAAGATGTTTCTTAGCAGCCAAAATACAAAATAAATTTGAAAAATATCAACAACAAAAAATCAAAGAAGAATAAATGTAAACTGAAATTAAAAAATAAAAATAAAAGAAGTAAAAAAATAAAATATTTAAAAAAATGTATAAATAAAATCAAAAATAAAATAAATAAAGAAAACTTATAAAATATTAAAAACAATTATACAATTTTATAATTATATAATATATATAAATTTAAATATATATATATAATATATATATATATATAAAAAAAAATTATAGAAATAAAAAAGAAAATTACTTTTTGTTCTCTATTTATTTTATTTAATTTTTTAATTTAATATATTTTTTATTTTTTTTAAATAATTTTTTTTAAAATATATTAAATAAATGAAGAAACCTCTTCAGTTTTCTTAATTTATTTAAATTCATTAGTTTAAAATATTTTCTCTTTTTATTTTTTTAGGAATTCCAAGTTTTATGCGTTTTTAATAAACTTTAAAAATACAATTTTTGACTGCACACAAAAACTTATTAAATGATTTTTTGAGTCATTGAAATTATCTTAAAAATTATTAATACTCAAAATAATAGTTGTTTAAAAAATTCTTTGAATATTATTGAATACTTTTAACTATAAATAAATTAACTTAATGAATTACTTAATAATCCTTAAACTTAATTGGCTTGAACTCTGCTGCAAGGCTCTGTCTGTCTTTCTCTCTCTCTCTCACTCCCTCTTCATATCAATTTCACTTCCAGCTCAACACTAACTAAATTCATAAAAGTCAATGTTAAGCACTCTCTCTCTCTCTCTCTCTCTCTCTCTGCCTCTATTCCTAATACCTTAACCTGATTTTCCTCTATGCAGCGCGTTTGCCAGTCGTCTAGACAGGCTGCGCTGCTGCAATGTTTATGCCACGCTTTGAAGCACTTGCCGCAACGCTGGCCCCGGCGCTTGTTGTCGCGCTCTGCAAATACGAAAACCGCTAAGCTAAGCTGCGCTGCCTTTCTCACTCTGACTCTCTCTCTCTCTCTCACTCTCTTTCTGTTTGCTACTCGTTAACTAAGCAGCTAAAGCTGGTCAACTTTTGCAGCTGGTGTGTGTCTGTGTGTATCTCCCTCTCCCTCTCCCTCTCTCTCTCTCTGTCTCTCTCTGCCTCTGTGTTGATTATGTTTTTATTTTACTTCCAAGTTGGTGTCATTATATTTGTTAGTCTAGTGCCAGCTCGCTCGCACCTGGCTGCACTCTCACTTGCCTAGCGTTTCGTGCTGTGGCACGTTTCACTGTACCCCGCCAATTTATCATTTTTTTTCTTTGATTTTTTTCATATTTAAACGGCGACGAGCGCCACTTGCCAATGCAATTCCATTCCTACTGCAGACGCTGCTGGAGCGCTGCGAGATAAAAAAAAAAAACATTTATAACTGCGCGTTAAATTGAATAAAAAACACAAAAAAAAAACACTAATAATAAAAAAACATAAAAACATAAAATCTGGCAACAAGGTGTCAAAATGCATTTGCCCCGAGGTGTAAGTGTTAATTAATATATTTATTTAAATCAAATAGAAACAAATCCAAAAAAAAAACTCAGAAAAAAATCCAAATGAAGTGCAAAATGACTATAAAATATAAAAAATAAAATAAATGTGCTCGCTCTGACAGTTAAAAAATGAATTTCATACCAACAACAAGTGCAGTTCATTGACACACAAATTATGCGAAAATAAAATAAACATTTGTCTCAACAAAATAAATTTCAAACCAGCTTAGAAAGTACACTCAATACACACACTCACAGGCAGTTGCATAAATTTAAAAAAAAATAACCGCAATAACGGAATGACGACAGAAAAAATTATAATTAAAGATTTGAGCTTTTTGTTGGCCCAGTAAAAACATTCATTGACTTTAATCGCGCGTGTAATGAACAATGCATAAAAAAGCAGTTAAAAATGTATGGACATAAATAAAACAAAGACATGTCAAATATATGTATATGCATAGCAAAATTATTTATGCATCGAGTTTGCAAATCGCATCATGTAGGAGTGTATATAAATATTTAATTATCAAACGTACCTCAAATGGAGACCAACAAAAAAAAAATCAAATTGATTGATTTGCTGTGAAACTGAAATGAAAAGAAAACCAAAAATTAATTATAAATAAATGAACATAAATATATGTATAAATATATTATATAAAAGAACTATTTGTAAAGTGTATTGTAGCAAAAATGAGTAAAAAATAAAATTAGTAAAAAATAAATAAATTAATAATAATAAACGCTAATCCACACACAAACATTTATTTTAAATAAAAATAAAAATTAATAAAATATATATACATATTTAATAAAATACATATATCAATATAGAAAACTATATAAAAATTAATATAAATATTTATATAATTATAAAATTACATAGAAACAAAATTAAATTATTTCACAGAGTTTTTTGATAGAAAATATTTTTTATATTAATTTCGGAAATATATATTTCATGCAAAATTATAATTTATTTATATTTATATTTGATATGGTTTTTAGATATTAAATACACATTCTCTATCTTATTTTATTTATTTATTTATTTATGCAGATATTCAACAGAATTTATGAACTATTTTTGTTGTTGCCGTTTCGATACATTTTTTATACCATTTCGCGCAGTCCCTCGAGAGCTCTTCAGTTGCCGGGGCGAGCATTTAATGGCTCTCTATTTGAACTGGCAATTAAAGCCAAGTGTTTGCCAGTGCTTGACAAATTATAAAAGAGCATTTAAAGGCTTAGCTGAGCTGCGTAAGCCGATATTTGAATAGCTGAATTATACTGCCTTCATTTTGATTTAACTTAAATGGAAGTCACTTTAATTAGTTTTTGGCTATAAATTCATGGCAAGCTTTGATTTTATTTCATTTGGAATTTGCCACGAAAGCTCACACAAATAATAAATCATCTGTCGTCAAAGTCACATTTAGACTACGCTGCTGACTAAATTTAATGAGAAAATATGATTTCGTTCGTCCTCAATTTTAATTTGTATAAATTAAGTTCCCACATGCAGTTTGCCTTAATTGCTTTTTGTAATTAATTTAAATGTCGATTTTATGGTGCAGCCAATTCTTTTATATAGTTAAATATATTTTATTTTAATTATATAATAGTTTTAATAAATTAAATATATTTTATTATTTTTATATTTCTATAATTCTATATAGTTAAATATATTTTTTAATAATTATATAAAAGTGTAATTAAATTAAATATTTATTTATATAGTTAAATATATTTTATTATAATTATATAATAGTTTTAATAAATGAATTATATTTTATTATTTTTATATTTCTATAATTCTATATAGTTAAATATATTTTTTTATAATTATATAAAAGTGTAATTAAATGAAATATTTATTTCTATAATTTTATATAGCTAAATATTTTTTGGCTATATTGAATAAAATAGTTTAATAAATTAAATATATTTTATTATTTTTATATTTCTATATAATATATTTCTATATAATATAATGTCTTTATTAAATTAAATATATTTAATTATTTTTATATTTCTATAATTTTATATAGTAATATTTTGTTATTAAATTATATAATAGTTTAATTAAATTAAATATTTATTTCTTTATTTATATGGCTACTTTTTTATTATATTTATATAATAGTTTAATCAAATTATATTTTTATTATTTTTATATTTCTACATAATATATTTCTATATAATATAATGGCTTTATTAAATTAAATATATTTTATTATTTTTATATTTCTATAATTTTATATAGCTAAATATTTTGTTATTAAATTTATATAATAGTTTAATTAAATTAAATATTTATTTCTTTAATTCTATATGGCTAACTATATTTTATTATATTTATATAATAGTTTAATCAAATTAAATATATTTTATTTTTATATTTATATAAATAAGTTAAATTAATTTGGCACAAATAATTATTTAAATAATATTTTTTATTTTTTAATATTATATATTAATTAAATTAAATAAATTTTAAAATTATATTTTTAATATTTTATAATATTAATATACATATCAGAAATCATTTATCTTCCCCTCCTTTCTCATGACCATTTTGCCTGCCAGCTGACATATCTTGGGCCAACTGCAAGCCCCACACATTTTCCAATTATATTTTTCCCTCTTATACAATATCTTTAAGTACTACATTTCACTGCATCATTATTTTGAGTCTCTTTCTCCCTTTTCAGCCTATATTTTTTTTAATATTTATTAAAAATTGCAAGGCTTTCTCTCGCTGCCAACTACTTTTCTCTGTAATTTTAATTAATATATATTTTCAAGCCGCCCTCAAACTTCTTTTGGCAATCTGTAGCAATCCTCAGCTACTTCAATCAGTTATTTTTCGCCAAGCATTTGCACTCGAGCTTCAATTAAATCGCATTTCTGACTCTCTTGCCATCCCCCGAGTTCACTTCAATCACTATTGCCATTATTGATTGTGTACAAACCCACTCTCTTTCTCTCTTTCTCTCTCTCTGTCAGTATCTCTCTCGTTAGCTTATTAATCTGCTTAATGCTTATTGCTTTGGCAACCTTTGAAGTATTATTTTAACCAATCAGTTGAGCTCCCACAGCTCTTCTCCTCTGTCACTTTAAACTTAAGTTTGCTACGCCTGTCTAGGCAGCCAAAAAACATCTTCAAATATTTATATATATATATGTGCATATATATATTTTAATATTTTGCTTGAATCTATTAAAAATTTACTTAAGGCAGCTGTTGCCCTGTTTGGGCCACATGGCCCGAGGAGCGGCCATTCAACATGTTATTTAATGTGCTGGAAAGTGATGAGCTAAACGATTTAATAGCAAATTTGCCAATTTAACAATTTTCTATTTTCAATTTCAAATTTGCTTTCCCAAGCTGCTAATTGAATGTGCCTCGGGTCGGGAGGGTTGAGTTCGAAACAAAAGATAGAGAAAGCTCCAGAAATCAATAACAGTTCATAGACTGCCACTCTTAAAGCCAACTTCCTTTTGGGGTAATTACGTTTAGATTTAGCCTTAAGCCACGCCCACAACAACGGCGGCAGCTCGCAATCAAAATTCGATTTGCCGCCGTCGAAAATAGACAGCGAAATGGCAACTGGCATTATGCTAATTATATTGTTTTTGTTTATAGACGCGAGAATTTTCCTTTTTTTCTATCACTCAAGAATCGAAGGAGTAAAATATATATAAATACTATCTAGCATAAGTTTAGGGTATTTTAAAGCTGTTTCCATTGGAAATTAAAATTAAAAAATAATAAAATAAAAGAAAATAATAAATTTCCATGACATTAAAATATAAAAAATTAAATTAGGTTTTAAAAATATTTTAATTTAAAAAAAAATATTAATTTACTCTTAATTTATGTAGATTTTGTAGATATATAAAAATAAATTTAAATTTAAAAATTATTAGATTATCAAAATTTATTACTTACAAAAAATTATATTATGTTAGCTTGATAATCGATAAGGCAAATAACATTTAGCTGATATATAAATATTTATAAAAAATATATAATATATACAAGATTAGATATATGTATATAATAAAAAATATAATACAAATATAAAAATACGAAATGCTAATAAAAATAATAAATACATAATATATATAAAGTAAAATATATATAAAATAAAATACATATGAAATAATTATATACTATAAATAGAGCTTATCTCTTTCCGTAAACCTAAAGCTAATGGTTAAGCTATTGACAGCACTCTCTATAGCTATATACATATATCAGACAACTTCCATCGAGTGCTCATACCAAAAGCCTAATCAGCTTCTTCTCCTGTTCATTTTCACTTATGAGGCTGTGCCCGTTTCTGTTTCTGTTTCTCTTTTTGCAGGCATTAAGTTTGCTGTTTATCACTTGCATGATGTTTGCCCTGACAAGCGGCCATCCATCAAACGACAAGCTTAAGTAAGTGTAACGGCCACGCCTTTAACGACAGGTCCACAAACAGCGGCCATAACCAAAAGGGAGGGAAAGAGGGAGAGAGAGAGAGAGAGAGAGCCTCAAATCCCAGACCCAAGCCCTGACTCAGACTGAATCCTGTTTTTATTCACAATCGACAATTCGATGTTGCCATTTGCAGGATACGCATCCATGTGCCGGTGAAGCATCATACGCATGTGCACACGAAGACGGTGATAAAGAAGGTGCCGTTGCCCATTCCGGTGCCGGTCAAGGAGCACAAGGAGCCAAAGAAGCATCATCGCAGCAGTCATAGCCATCATCATTATCATCATCAGGATGAGCTCGATGATGATTTCGAGGGTTACGATTATCCCGTCAAGGCCAAGCGGCGCACGCGGCATCCTTTTGTCTAATAATGCCCACGTGTGGGCGTCACGCATTGTGGGCGTGTCATCAAAATAACAACCAAACGACCACGCACACACACACACACTCGCACACACACACGCGTAATTTTCGCATATTAAGCAAATATAAACCAAAATAATGATCGAATGAAATGGACGAAGAGAGAGACAGAGAGAGAGAGAGAGAGAGAGAGTAATATATATATAGATATATATTTAACTGGGTGTGATTTGTCACTGTTTAGACAATAAGCGAAACCTTTTCTGTGCAATAAACAAATAAACAAAAGTATTTTATTTAAGCAACACTTTAAAGGCGTCTTTCATTCTCCTCGGTATTTGGGCAGCGCCAAAGGCATTTGTCAGCTGGACATGAAGTCCTGGTCAGCCTTCATTTGAAGACATAAATTCTGGGTAGCTTTGACAAGTAAGTACTACATATATATATTTGTAGAAATATATAAGCCAAGCTCTTACCGAGTTATCAGTGTCAGGCAGCAGCTGATTTCACTTTTGAATTTGTTTTTTTTTTCTGATTAGTTAAATTGTATTAATCACGTTTGATTTTTGTCATTTATGAGCGCGATTCATAGAGTCTGCAAAATTATTTAAAAATCAGATTGTAAACTTATGTATATGTACGATGCTGTCAATAGTAAAATATATATACATATTATATTTGATGTAAGCTGAGGAAAGGAAGATAAAAAGTGCATTTACACAGATTGCAAATAAATTAACAAATAAAAAATTAAAGTTTTTTAACATAAAATATGTTAAATAGAGAAAAAAGACTACATAAAAAATTAAAAAATAAAAAATTTAAAAATATATATAAATAAATTTTTAAATATTTGAAAGTTTTATAATTTTAATTATTATTTTTTTTAAATACTTTTTTTCTCTCTTATGTTAGACATATTTCAAATATATTTTTATAATGAATTAATTTTTTTAAATATATTGTATATTTTTAAATATTTTATATAAATATATTTTTTTCATATTTTATATAAATATATTTTTAAATATTTTATATAAATATATTTTTAAATATTTTATATAAATATATTTTTTTAATATTTTATATAAATATATTTTATATTTTTTTTTTTTCATATTTTATATAAATATATTTTTTAATATTTTATATAAATATATTTTTAAATATTTTATATAAATATATTTTTTTCATATTTTATATAAATATATTTTTTAAATATTTTATATAAATATATTTTGTAATATTTTATATAAATATTTTACATAATACTTTTCCTATTTTAAATACTACTAGATCTTCGACAGCTTCATTTTTACACTCCTCACCTTAAATGACTCTCATTTACTTTAAAAACATATTATTTGCAATTAAAAATATTTTGAAAATTGTGAAAGTCGACCTAAAAGTATGCTAAGATTATGCAATGACTTCATAGTTTTAGTTACTTTTATATATAAAGTAAATAATTGTTTAGCTACAATAGAAATATTATTTTTGACTAAAAAAAGCTTCAGTCCAACTAAATTTAGACTCTGAAATATTTTGACCCCAAACAACAAAAAAACCAATTAATGTGACACAGTTTTGTGGACCACAAAAGCGAAAGGCATGAGCCAAAACCTTTGGCCGCAACAAAAGAGACTTGTTGATTACGCTACCTGCCCGAGTGCCAAGTGCCACGCCCATAAGCGCAAATTGAAAATGGCAAATCTAGAGAGATATTTGCATTTGCCAACAGAAATTGAAATTAACGTGCGGCAGTTAGGGAATAAGCCGAAGTATATAAATAAATAATTAAATCAAAAGACAGGGAAGCAGCTAAAACAAGCCAAAAAAGTAAAAAAATAAAAAAACAAAGATAAATAATGATGTGCGCTTGGCCCCCTTTTGCAAGCAATTGCGATTAGTGTCGACTTGAGACAGAGCAACCAACAATGGGATGGCAGGGGCCGAGATAAAGCTGGCAACAGCTTCTACAGCTTATGGCCATATAAAATATGCATGCCTCAGGTACTGCCGCATACCCAAAGCATCAACAAAACACAAGCAGCAGCAGATGAAGCAGATGAAGCAGCGCAGATACTTTGGGGCTGAAGCGCAACGGATGGGTTGCTCTGTCAGCACGTGCTGCCCGTCTAGTAAACAAAAATGTTAAAAAAGAATCAACAACAACAACAACAACAGCAACAACAAAATGTAAACAAGTTGGCAACGCACATTGCCACAGGCCTCGTCGAGGCGCAACTCTGACGTGGCAGCTGCTCGCCCGGCTGATGGCTCATTTGGCCAGAAGGCACTCAAGTATGCCCCAACCAGGCACACACACACGACCGAGCTCTCTGCCACTCGAACGACACTCAAATTGTGCCGCCGCCACTCAATTTGAGCTACGATCGAATCTGTGCCACCAGCCAATCGCATTTAATCTCCATCCGTGTGCGAGTGTGTCTGCCACATAATTAATATGACGTCAGTTGCAACAACTAATCAGCGGCGACGCACGCAACTAAAATCAACAATAACAAAAGGTGAGCCAACAGCCAGAGTGAAAGGCCTGCGAGATGCCCTGCAAAAGCTTAAAGCTTGGCTAGGTTATGATGAGGCAGAGAGGACAGAGAGGCAGAAACAGAGAAATTGGGATAGAAATGATGGGAACTATGGTAAAAAAAATCTAACAATTAGCTAATATGAAAGAAACATGCGGCAAACAGAAAAAAAATTATACAGGAATATTTAAGAATATTTTTAAACAAATTTTATGTATATAAATAAATAAATATTAAATTAATTTAAAACTAAAATTAAATAATAAAAAAGTAACAATAATAAAATATAATAAAATACTAATTTAAAATAATATAAAAATTTATATATATAATTTATTTAAAACAAAAATAGGTAAAATAAATAATTAATTTAATTTGGGTTTTATTTGGGCTTATTTTATAGGTATAATTATACTTTTTTTTATACATATGTATTTAACATAAAAATATAACTTTAAAATATTATGTATATATTTATTATTTATAACTAAAAATATAATAAAATAAAAATAAATTCACAACTTTAAAATATTATGTATATATTTATTATTTAAAACTAAAAATATAATAAAATAAAAAAAAATGCACAAAAAAGTATATTAGGGCTTATTTACAAATATAAAAAAAAATTAAAAAAATGTAAATAAAATAAAAACATAAATTTATAATAAAAATTATTATATTAATGTTTCTTTTATTATTTAAAAATAATATATTCATATATTTTTTATTATATTCATATTTATATTTATTTATATTTGTATTTATATATATTTATATTTATATTTATATTTATTTATATTTAAATTTATTTATATTTATTATATTTATATTTATGTTTCCTTATTGCAAAAAATATTCATCTAAAGCCCTCGATATTTATGCATATTTTTTACAAATATTTGTTTAATTTTATTTAGTTATTATATTTTTATTTGAATAATTGAATAATGAATAATGAATAGGCTAGATAGTAAGAAATCTTTGATATAATATATACGTATGTTAAGCCCCCTATAACTTACTAAGCAACCACAATAAAACCCTTTCTTTCAAATGCAAGCTAGCAGGGTATATCGAGAGAACAACAGAGAACAAGAGAAAAATTCTAACATTGTGTTGAGCTGTGCCCGAAGTAATTGTATAAATAAATATATATAAAGATATACATATATATATATATATATATATATATATATATATATATTATATTATATATATATATATATATATATATATATATATATATATATATATATATATATATATATATATATATATTAGCTACTCACTAAGCCACACACACTCCCTCCCTCTCATCTATCTCTCTTCCATTCTATGCCCATCTCACCCGCTCGCTCTCCCTCTGTCTCTGCATTGTCTGCACAATCTGGTATCGAGGTGTCAAACTCATATATTTACTTGTCGCCCCTTGATATGGTTGTTGTTATTGTTGTTGTTCTCGTTGTTGTTGTTGTTGTTGTTGTTGTTGGCTTTGCGGCTGTTGTTTAATTTGACGCGTTTATTTGATTAGGCCCGGCTAAGCAGAGTACGTGACTGGGTTAATTTGCCAGACACACTCACACACTCACACAGTCGCATGTGTAGAGTTCAGTGAGAAAAGTCAAATAAATCGCCAGCATGTCCTAAGTACATTTGCTTGTACACAAAAATGTGCATACTTCGCATAACAATGAAAACAGCAGGAAGACTCCTTAGATATGGCACACTAGGGCCACTGGCGCTGGAGTGGGGCCGTGCTACTTGTACAAACTATTTACTGACTACTTATTGTTTGCCCATCAACAATGCCCGGCAAATACAAATGCCGAAAAACCGAAGCTGAACTTCGAGTCCTACAGCCAAAAAGGCATATTGGCTAAGGGATGAGTGATAGGAAAAGTTCTAAATGTCTAGTGACAGCTGTTGATTAAGAATAAACTATATAAATGAATCGAGAAATGCTGAATAATATTAGAAATTAATATAGCTTAATATTGTCAAATGAAACTGGCTTTTTGTATGAGGGAATGGTTTTTGAAGATAGGATAATTAATTTTAAATTAATTTTAAAAGTGTTTTACAAAATAATTGTGTCAGGCATGTAACTATATATAAATCTAAACATAGTACTTATTATTAAATTAATATAATACTATTAAAATACATATACAATATATACTAAAAAAAAAGAAGACAAGTCGTCTTCTTATTCATTCTCAAATGCTTCAGCTTAGCAACAAGAGCAAAGCGAAGACTAATAGTCGAGAGCAAAGTCTTCGCATGATAGAAACGAGAAATTATTCGAATATATAGACTTATATATTTATAGAATATACAGCTAGACATACCTGCTAAAATATTGTGTATTAAGCAATGCTAATTTATTGATTAGAATTAATTAACAAATATAAAACTTCAAGTCTGCAAACTGAGCAAAATTTAAATAGAATAACTATAAACAAAAATAACTATAAATATGAAATAAATATTTATTTTAACAATTTAAAAATATAAATAAATAAAAAATTGTTTTTAATTCAATTTAAAAATTTATAATACCATTTTTTATATTTTAAAATTAACAAAAAAAATCATATTCTGTCTCTATATAAACAGAAATAACATAATTTTTTTTTCAATTTAAAAAAATATAAAAAAATATTATTAAAAATTTTTAAATTGAATTAAAAGAATTTTGAATTAATTTTTTTATGAAAAATGCTAAAATGTTTTTTGTTTTTAAAGCTAGACAATTATCTAAATTGTTTTCAAGCTATTTTTAAATTCCTTCAAAGCCTAGCCGAAGCATTTGACTATAAAAATATATCTGAATACAAATAAAATATGAAATGATTTCTTTCAGCTACAGCTTAACTGCAGCAAAAGTCAATAGTTCAATACAAATAGATAAGCTCTAAAAATGTAGCAAAGTCCTCTCCCAATTTCCTGTTTATTTTACTAAAAATTTCAAATAAAATCACATTTTCACAGAGAAACTTCATGTTTCGGGTGTTTAAAATTTCAATTTGCCTTAAATAAGGGCATATGATTTGCTGTCTCAGAAATGTGGGCCTGCATAAATCTGGAAAAGAGCTTTGAGCCATGGACAAACAGGCACGAAATGCCTGGCCGACCGACCTCATAACAAACAAAAACATTTTCTGCTTCAGCTGGACAAAATGCCAATTTATGTCGAGCTATAGAGGCGGGCACTGCCACCCACTCCCAACTCTCTGTGTGTGTGTTTTGATGTCTGCAATTTTTGAAATACAAACAAAAATATAGCAAAACTCGAATTTGCTGACTTCGGTTGCATACATTATATATACATATATATATAGAGTATAAACTGTGGCCCCAGCGCTGAAATGTGCCTCAATAAACAAAAATATATATATATATATATATGCTTAAATATTTCATAAAAACTTATGCTATATTTATGAAGGGGGTAGCTAGAGAGAGAGAGAGAGGGGGGGGGCTGGGGGCGGGACAACCTGTATGCCTTACATATGAATTATTTTAGCTTTTCTTTTTACAGCATATATATTTTTATGACCCTTTGGCCCCGGCGGCGGGAGAATCAATAAGCGAGTTCTCAGTCGATTTTCGCTGCCCTTTTTTTGTTTTTATTATTATATATGTATGTGTAAAGGTTTTATGGCCCTGCCACGCCCATTTTCGGCGCATTTTATAGCCCAGGTCTAGTAACACTTTTCGCTTTCAGCCCGTAATGCATTGTGTCTAATACCCAATTAATTTGGGATTTGCCTTTAATGAGTCCCCCCAGCGAATTGACAGTCAGCCAGGCCCCCAGCCCCCCAGCCCCCCTTAGCCTCACCTCCTTCGTTAGCCATAGCCAAAAATTGTGCGTGTGAGCAGCTGGAACAGCGGACTTAATTAGCGCCCTGGCCAGCGGTAATAGACACAGACCTCCAGCCATAAAAATGCCCACCAAATGGCCATACACATTCCCAGCCAACACACACACACACACACACACATGTACATTCCCAGCCAACACACACACACATAATGGGTTGCAGCACGGCTACTATAATTTGTATTCATCTGCTGCACATTTGGCATCATCATTATCATTATCATTATTATTATAATTATTATTGTTATTGCTCTTTAAAGAATTTTAAATTTTGCATATTTTGATGCCCATTAACACTTTGGCAATGGGGCATATTTATGAGCTCATTAAAAAGATGGGAAAAATATATTTAAAATATATATAAATTTGTAAAAGAAATATATAAAAAATTTATGGTTATGCAAGTAGCTCAAAGTAACGAAAATTTATAAATAAATAATATATTTATAAATATTTGTTTAGAATATAAAATAAAATATAAATATTTATTGTTGGCGTTTTACTTTTAAGCTTCAATTATACTTTAAAGATATTTTAAAGAGTTAGGGAAAATGTGAATATTTTAACTATTCTTCCAAGTTTTCTTACCAAGTTTTCATTTTAGTTTTCTCCATCTCTTTACTTGATTTATATATGTATATATATATACATATGTATACATATATATTTAGAAAACACATAAAATATAGAAAATCTGAAAAAAAAGATTTTTTTGTTAATAAAATAAATATAGTTTTATTTTTATTTAATTTATAATATATATATATATATATAAATATATATTTTATACATCTAATATATTTTTTTAATATTTATATATAAAATATTATATTAATTTAATTTAAAATTTTTTTAAATATGTATAAATATTTATTTTATATATAATATTATTATAAACTTTCATTGTTTTATTTATATATTAAATATTACATACATAAATTATTATATATATATTTTTTTAAATATTACATTTAATTTAATATTTTTCATGCTTTTAAATTTTTAAATATTAATTTTAATATATAATATATATTTATATAAATATTTTTAATATATAATAAATATAACAAGAATTAGAAAATAAATTTAAATTTATATACGACATATGCAGGGTATCTGCAAGTCGAGTAAGCATCTCTTAAAAACTGCATATGCCCAGTTTGCATATGCTTAAATTTTTCTATGTTCTATATTAAAAATAAATAATAAATTCAATAAACTAATTAAGCATTTTCTATTTTACATAAAATATATCAAATTAAATGCAAATTAAAATATAACTAATTATGTTTAACAATTTTCTATTTGTATTATAAAATTTAATTTATAAATTCAATAAATAAATTCCAAAAGTATGAAATATAAATTAAAATCGAATGAATATTTTAATAAAATTAAATAATAAATTAAATACATAAATTCCAAGCATTTTGCTAGATGAAAACTGGGGGAAAACTGTAGCGGAAAATGCGCATAAAAACGGAACAATTGTAGCATTGATTTGATTGTTTGGAAAAGTTCAAAGTGTGGAAAAGCTTAAACGCAATTACATTTACTTAGCGAAACCATCGGAATAAACCCTTTTCGCTTTATTATTTCGCTCAGCCAAAGCTCGTTTTATTTATATGATTTCTCATCAAATAGAATCCACACACACACACACACGCACACACACACACACATACAAGCACGTGCAAATAATATCCATCAGCTCTATGGCCGCAGATTTGTATGGGGGACCGCACCCAAAGAGTACAAAAAAAGAAAAGGGAAAACCAACAACAGGCATTAGAAGAGGGGGAGAAGAAGGGGCAAAGAAGAAGAAGAAGAAGAAGCAGCAGAAGACGTCGACGACGACGCAGGGCCATTTATTGAATCAGCTAGAGGCAAATAGACGCAAGGGCAATCGGCACCCAAAATGTGCTGTGAGTATCTCTTACAACTAACTAACGGTCATGTAAATGTGTGTATAAGCATGTATGTGTGTCTCTGTGTAGGCAGCGCATGCCGTGAACTGTTGCGCGAAGCAAGCGCCGTTAATGAACTTAAGCTCAGGCGCGCAGACATAGACAAACTAAATACACACACGCATAGAGCGCAAAAGGAGTGCGACACACACACACACACATACGGAGACGAGGCAGTGACCTACCAACCTACTCAAGCAATTTCGCATGCTATGCACGAAAACTGAAACCAAGGCAAATAAACGCGCGCGCCGCTTCAAACCAAAACACGCACACACACGCCCATTGGCAAACACTCGAAAAACGGCAACAGTTTGCGCGAGCGAACATGTATGAGACGCAACCATTTGGTTTGAGCGCAACTCACAGCGAGCCGCAACATGTTCGCTGGCGCTGGCACAACAATGACGTAGGCCTGAGCGAGCGCGCCCAATAGCACCCAGCCAGCCGCAAACGCTCACTCACTCACTCACTCACACACGTTGAGTGCGACGCTGTTTGAGCGCAAACGTCAACGGTATTGGCGGCATCTTTTGTAGCAAAATAATTTTTTCGCACAAGTATCGCAGACGACGCTGTTCTGTTCACACGCCCCACACGGCAAACGTTGCTGCTGCGCCGCTGCGTTTCGGGCAGTTACAGTTAATACGCAAACGTATCGACGTCGAGGCGGCGTGCGTGTGATAATAGAGAAATATATTTAAATATAAATACAGATAAATCAAATAAAAGAAAAGAAAATTTTAACAACAAGCCAGACGTGTGCGTCCGTGTGTGTCGCGCCTTGTGTGTGTGTTAGTGCGCGAAAAAAGCGCTGATTAAAAGCTTAAATTGGCTTAAACAAAGCGTACAATCAACAGCAAATAAACAACAACAAGCTGAACCATCACAACCAACAACAACAACAACAACAACAACAGTTAAGAACCGGCGCAAAGACGCTTCAACAACAACAAATAAAACAACAAAAAAGAAAAAAAAATTAATTTTTGCTGATATTGCAAGCAGCTCAGCTCAAAGGTGCGACAAAATTTTGTTTAAATATTTAAATTTTTATTATTGTTAATATTAATTAGCGAACACTGCACAAATATTGAAATGAAAATATTGGCGTGAAGAAAAACGATTTTCTTCCCAATTTTCTTTTCTTTTTTCTTTTTGCCTCGGCGGAAATAATCGTCCGATACATGTTTCCATATATTTTGCATATATACAAAATTTTTTTTTAACACTCAACAACATGAACTAAATAAATATTTAGAGCAGTTTTTTTTTTTTTGGCAACTTGAGAGCTTTGTAAATATTATTTTACATGGAATTTTGTAGCTGATTTGGGAAGTGATTCAATATGGATTTAGCTATATACTGAAAGTGATTTAATATATATTTACATGAATATATATATTTAAAGTGTAAATTTATGTGTGGATTCATGGGAATCGCTGTCGTATACTTAATAAATTTTTCTTGCTTCATGGAGAAATATTTAAAAATAATAAAAAAAAAATATGTAAATATTTTTTTGTTATTATACTAAACTTAAATATTATTTCCAAATTTTTTTTTACCTACCAGAAAAATGTATAAACATTTTTTGAGAATTTCTTTCTTTGGAGAAATTCAGTTTATTGGAAATACTTTTTACTGAGAAACCCAATTTGTATATATTTTTTTGTATATATAAACAAAGGCTAAATAAACTTGAAAGTTTGCTTGATTATTAAAAAAAAAGATGTTTTTTAAATATATAAAACATGTTTAACAAGATGTTAAATTGCTAATATAATAAATTTGTTTTATTTAAAAAAAATCAGAAAAAAAAGAATTATATAGGGTAAAAAATGTTGCAGAGAGAAAGAGGGAGAAAGAGAGCAAGACGAATAGTAAATACTCTATTTGGAAACAGTATATACAAATTAAAATAAATAATAAAGAAAGATTATAAAAAATATAAATAATTATATAATTACATATATGCAAAAAATTATAATAAATAAAATAAAATATAAAAATAAAAATAAATAAATATTAATATTAATTATGCATTGAAATTTAGGCATTTTTATTTAGCTAAAAAATATTTTTGGCAGTATTTTATGAAGAAACAAAATAAATATCAATAAATAAGTATATAAAAACAATATAAATAAATAAATAAAGTAATAAATAAAATGAAATATTTATATATATTTATTTAAATTTATTTATTTGTTTGCAGTAACAATAAGCAAATTGCGTAAATAATTATTTACATAAATCTATTTTAATCATTTTTTAAAACAAGAAACTTATGAAAACAGATCTGTTTATATGGCTCATATATGCTGCAAAACTAGTGTCAATAACTGCTCCCACACAACGCTAAACAAAATTGATTGGGGAGGAACGAAATCGGGCCCACTCAGTACAAATATTTGCTTTCTAGTGTAGGCCATAGAGATACAACTCAAATCAAATATAGCTATCAATGTGCTGTGTATAGCAGCTGTATTTATATATTTTATTTAAATCCATTTGCGCTTGTTAACTGCAGCCGAAGAAGAGGAGGAAGAAGCAGATGAAAACATGTGTTTAGGATAGCTACAAAAAGTCTTTTATAAATATATATATAAATATAACGGTGTGTGTGTATAATAGAAATGAAATCATTTAAGATTCTTAAGAATTCGCAAGTCGGTGCCAAGCACACACACACACACACACATGGATACCTACACCTCTACAGAGCTAAAGAGACAAATCTTGTCTGTTAAGTATGATGCCAAAATTGTTTAGCGCCAGCTGATTAACTGTCAAAAAGTGTGCAAAGAGATGGATAACTGCAGAAAGCGTGAGCTCTAGACAGAGTGAGCAAGGTAGAGAGGGGTGGTTGGGCGAGAGAGGATGGTAAGGGGGAGAGAGAGAGAGAGAGGGAGCGATGTCTGTTTGCAGCTTTTGCCAATTTCAGCTTCATTTCCATTTGTGCTACGTGCCGGGATCTTAAACCGGAATTATGCTCCAAACAGCCAACACGCCCCCAACCAGTTGCAACCCCTTTTCAACCCCTACACAACAACCCCCACCCCTTGTTGCATATCGCTCAGCGACAAACCAATTTACGGTGGACACTAAAAACTACGAGTGAAAATATGTGAGCGGAATGCGTTGGCGATTTGCTTAACAACAATTTCAAATTGGAAAAGCCAAGAGCAAGGGAAAGCAAGGGAAAGCAAGGGAAAAAGCAAGAGAAATTCCACAAAACAAAGCCAAAAAACTTGTGTTTACAATTCTCAAAAAAAAAAAAAAGAGATACAAAAATCAGAGATTTTTAACATAATTCGAATTTCAGCTAATAATTACATTGTTTTACAACTTGACTGACCTCGACCATGAATCTGCTGCTGCCATTAACTTATTTACAGCGATTTGTTTAGGTTTCTGTAAAATTCTCCAAAATTATATATATATTCTCTTGCTTAAAGAATTCTATTGCTTGAATTGATTTGAGTTTGATCAAAATCGGTTTTTGAGTATGTGTAATTATAATATTGTTTGAAGTGTATTGAAATAGAGAGATTCATAGATACATATGCATATATTAAAATTGATTAATGAAAAAAAAAAATAAATAAATGTGTCTTAAAAAAATAAATAAATAAATAAAACATCTTTACAAAATATATATAAATAATATATCTTAAAAAATATAAATAAGTATCTAAAATATATTATAATATTTTAAATTTAAAAATAATGAAAAGCAAATGGTTCTTAAAAATAAATAATATATATTTTTTTTTTATATATATATATATTTAATAGATTTATAAATAAAATAATATAATAATGTCTTTAAAAATAAAAAAAATCATATATATATAAAATATACATAAAAAAATATATATAATATATAAAATGTATATATATATATATACATTTAAAAATTTATAAATATATTTAAAAATATAATGCCTCCAAGATCAGACGAAAGCTGAAGAAACTCTGACAAATATTCCAATATATTCCAGACTATTCTTAGTTAGCTGCAGTAAAATTTTTTATTTAATTTACGCTAATTTATAAATTATATAGAAATTTTTATTAAATTAAATAATTAATATTTATTTATTTACTATTTTATATACTTTTTTATATATAATTTATAATTTTCCTATTTATTTACATAAGTATATATAACAGCAACAAAAACAAATGAGTTTTGTATATGCAAAAGCGAGCATAGCTAAGTTAGAGCTAATTGAAAATTTATACACAACAATTCAGCTGGGATTCAATTAGGCCCCAACTCCGCTGCTGCCATTCTGCTCTATCATTTGTGTGTTGTGTTCTCTGCGTTGCTAGTGCTTAACTGCTTTAAAGAGCAAACAAAAGGCAAATTTAAAGTAAGCCCGAGCAGATAAAGAGGCCTGCACTAAAGATAAGCCAGAAATTTGGTACGTGCCTGAAATGCTATAGCCCCTATAAGAGAGACAGGGAGGGTGAGCGGAGAGGGCAATGTCAGGGGAAAACTAAAACCGTTTTTTTTGCAACAGAGAGAGAAAGAGAGAGGGCCTTCTTAGTTGTCGCCTTGTCGCACGTGTGCAAAACATTTGCATTCGTAAATCAATTACAAAATTTACCAGAATAAAAGAGAAAACTTTTTACGAATTTGAAATTTGCCTATACAAATTTGTAGGCTGTGCCACTCGGATCAGTTGCGCAAATAGTAGCTAATGCCACAGTTTCAATTCCATTGCCAAATTTCTATTGGCCCACAGCAAGCAGTTCGCTCCCCCCAGTTACAGTAATCTCTCTGCTCAAATGACATTTGACATTACTAAATGAAATGCAATCAGAATTGTTTATGGGATTTGTTGGCACTGACAACGCTTCAAGCAATGCTTCTTGCTCCCTCTCTCTCTCTCTCTCTCCTTCTCTCTCCCTCTCTCTCTCTCTTTGTTTTAATCAAGTCGTCGAAACATTTTCATTTATCTTTCAAGCAGCTTGCCCCGGACTAGGCAGAGTCGGGCCATATGTTGTCAAGTTGTTGGCGCCTAAGTCGCAGCTAATCTTATCGAAAATCCTTTCGTTTCATAGCATTCGCTCGCAGTTTCCTTTTTTGGCTTGTGAGTCGCTCTTTGAATTCAATTTCAGCTGGCAAAAAGAAATGAATTTGGTTTCAACTCTGCTTGGAAACCGATTAGGAGCTTACCAAAGTCTTTGTTCAACGTACGCACTTTCCAGCTCTTACAAATTGGTTTTAAATTATATTCCTTGTTAGCACTCGGATAAATTATTTAACATTTTTTCCGAGCGAAAATGGATTTTTAAGCTATTTTTAATGAATAATCAGTTTAAATATTTTCAATTATTAATATTTCCTTCAACATTTCTTGCTGTTGTTGAGCTGGCGAAATTCAGGCTCAAATTTTATTAAGATTTAAAAAGTATTTATAAAGTATATAATATTTATTTATTTATTATTTTTTTTTTTTTTTTTTTTTTTTTTTTTTTTTTTTTTTTAATTTTATTTATTTATTTTATAAATTTATATTTATTTATATACCTATTTTTTATTTTTAATAACGTATTTAATTTTTATTTATTTATTAAATTATATTTATTTATTTACTATTTATTGAAATTTTTAAAACCTATGTAATATTTATTTATTATATTTTATTTTAAATTATTTAAATAATGTTTAAATGTATGTATTATTTATTATTATACTAAATATTATTTATTTTATATTTATTTACTAATAATTTTAATATTAAAAGATATTGCAAAATATTATATATTTTTTTATATATATTTAATATTTTACCATACAAAATTATATATAAAAAATATTTTTATAGGGCTGGCTCTGCCTTATGTCTTCTGTGCGATTTCTTATTAGGTCTGCCCAAAAATAACTTGAAGATTTCTTTAAATATAGATATAGAACGTCGTCTAACTGGTGCAAAATCTCATCAAAAGCTCTCACTTTTAACTTCTTCAAAGTTTTCCCAACTTTAAAGTCAATTTGTATGCAAATCAACTTCATTAAGAATGATTAAATTAATAAATAAATTAAATAAAAAATTGATAACAGCTGCAAAACAATTTCAACTTCATATATATTATGAATATGAATTTAACGCAAAAAACATAAAAAACACTAATTTATAAATTATAAATAGCAACAAATAATAAAAATCCCAAAAATGCGTTTTTAAGCTGCAGATTAAAAGTCGGAATATATTAATTTATATTTGACAATTTCAACAATTTACCGAGATTAATTAAAAGCAAAATCAAATAGGGCAAAATTTATAAGATTTACCTTTGAAGAGTGCTCTTGACTTTAATTAAAGCCGATTTCTTACAACAATTATAAATGTTGTTTAAGAGCAAACTCTGAGTGCATAGAATTGCTGCTTGGGTAAATTGCGCAAAAACTTGTCCTTGCCCGGAAAATGCTGCACTTTATTTATGTATATTATTCCATGATATTTTGTTCGTTCTTTTCCCGTTCTGCTCTTATTTTTGTGGTGTTTTGTGGTCTAAAGAATAATTTAAGCTCAGCACAGCTGAACAAAAGGAGGGCGTGTAAATGCTTTTCCCTTTTATTTTCACCTTGAATGTAAATCTGATTTTATATAGACGGCGGATCTGCCTCCCTCTCAAATTAATTTTAAATAGTTTTTATGTTAACAGCAAAATGATTCTGATTGCATATTTAAATATTTATAACCATGTGGACGAGCTGGCAAATCAAATGGAGCGCGCCATATGTTAAAATACTGCAAAATTGAAAAAACGAAGCAAAAATAAATATGAAGGCAGAAAAAAAATAAAATAAAATAATATGCGCATAAATTTCGTATTATTAAGCCACACGAATATTAAACAGCAAAAAAAAAAACCAAAAATCAAATGCAGACCCTTTAAAAAAAACCACACACAGTCACACACACACACACACTCGCTCACAAATTGAGTGTGAAATTTTACGCGCCATTTAACAGAAGGCGGCCTCAAGTTAAATGTTTTTCTGCTTTATTTTTTTCTTGTGCCTTTTGTTTGATGCCGTTTTTTAAGTGAAATATGCCCTTAGGCTAAGGAGAATAGGAAAATTGGTCTAGCGCGGGGAGGGCGTGACTAAAAGATGCTCATTAAATTGGATTTAATAGAGGCTAAATGGGGAGAGAGACAGAGATAGAATTAGGGAGGAATAGAGGGACAAATATAGATAAGGCTAGACCAGTCCAGACGATTCAAAAAATGTACTCAAAAGTCTTAGATAATTTAAAAATATTAAAAAAAAAAAATTAAAATTAATAAAACATAAATATATTTTATCATACAAAAATTAATAAATGAAATTCCAATAAAATAATATAATATAATTATATATAGTAATAATAAAAAATTAAAATATAAAAGTTTAGGATAAATTGAAAATATTGAAAACAATTTTTAAATAATTTCTTTCAATTTGTAAATTAAAAACAAAGTAAATATATTTAATTATAAAAAAATGAAGCAAAAAGAAATCAAATCATATAATTAATAATGTATAAAAAATATTAATAATAATACAAAATATAATAATAAAAACGTAAAAGTTTCTAAATACATTTTTTATTTATTTTAAAAATATAAAAAAAATGTATAAATACACTTTTTAAAAAATTAATTTTAAAAATGACTAAATACACTTTTTTTTAGTTATTTTTAAAAAATAAATTCATAGAAATATAAATTATAAAAAAAAACTAATAATATTATATAATAATAATAATAATAATAATATATATATTAATAATAATAATAAATATATATAATAATAATATATATTAATAATAATAATTCCATAAAAAAATAATAATATTTCTGCAAAAATTCTCAAAGAAATTCATCATTTATTTATGAGTTCAAATATTCCATAAAAAAAATGCCTTTTCAATATACACAAATGCTCATCATTTCGAAATGTGAAAAGAATATTTTGTGTAATCAAATCCTGCATACTTGCAGATTAGCATAACGAGCTGGCTTAAGCTCAAGTTGCATATGTAAATTCGAGGGTATCAAGAGCAGAAGTTGAGGCACAGAGCGCAGAGCACAAAGCATTTAGCAGCGCTGTCAATTATACCAAAAATATACTTATAAGTAAGTATTCTATAACTAAGCAGGAAGAGGACAGAAAAAAAGGAAAGTAAACTGGCGCAGGAGCGAAATAGACTTGTCGCCTTTTGTGTACAGGAAGAGAGAGAGGAGAGAAAGAGAGAGAGGAGAGAAAGAGAGAGAGAGGCAGAGCATACACATGTGATGGCATTATAATGATGATTCCTTTCCACGTTTTTTCCATGCCTTCCCAGTTGACTATGTGTGTGTGTGTGTGTGTGTGTGTGTGTGTGTGTGTATCCCTCTGTGTCTGTGTGTGTGTGTGTAAGACGCTTAACCAACTGGCGACTCGGAACGGTGCTAAGCCGCTGGCGCTCATTGTGGCTAAGTGGACGCGCGGCGCGGCACCAGTGCGGTGCGGTGCGGTGCGGTGGCTCCTTCGTTCGTTCGTCCTTTTTTTTTTAATTGTTGTTGCTGGCAACAGGATGTGTGCGCCATGCAGCCAAGTGTACAAAATGGCGTCAGAGCAAAAGTATTAAACGTAGCAACTTGAAATTTCACAAAATTGTAAAGCAGTGACACAATAACACCAACAGACACACTCTCTCCCTCCCTCTCTCTCTCTTCCTCCCTCTCTCTCTGCCCCTCTCCCTCAGTCATATGTAAATTGTTCAGTGCCACATGTGGCACAATGTGTAAATAAGCGCGTTAGACTTTAAAAATCGTTGCCTACGCTCTCGGCTCTTGGCTCTGGCTTTGGCAGCTGCCTTTGCTACAGCCTTCTCCATCTTCTGTCTCTGCTTCTTCTTCGTCTTCGTCTTCGTCTTCGTCTTCGTCTTCCTTTGCTTTACTTAGCCGCCGCCCACACAGCGTCTGTTGTGGCTGTTGCGTCGTCTGCTGCTTGAGCTTATTGCCAGCAACTTTTTGCCAGCTTTTCGAAAATGAATAGCACAGCACACATACATACACACACACGCACACATATGTTTATATGTGTGTGTACACATACATTCAAGCGAAACCCCAACAGTACACCTCATATTTGTTTACTTTTTTATGCCTTTGCTTAAGGCATTAACATTTTCTCAGGCATTTCGTGGCCGAAATCTTGTGAGAGAGAAATATATAAATATATTGGGTATTGAGCCTAGATAGCTAAGGAACAAAAATATATCAGAAAAACTATATAAATATATATAAATCGGAAGAAGTCTACTCGTTATCTGCTGCAGCAGCTTAGTCCTTGGCGATATATCTAGCTCTGTGCATTAATATATTATAATTCAAATTTAAATAACAATCTGTAGTCACTCTTCATGCCTTTACTCTCTTCACAGCAATATAAATTCCAGCTCTTCACCGGCAGCTGAATTAATATAGCTTTTATTTCCAAGTGTTTCTCTATCTGTTTCCATGCGAACTAGACTGTCGGCTCAGCAGTTTCTCACTCATTCATGCTGCAGGCACAAAAGTTAACACAAAGGAAGCCAAATTCTGCTCTCAGACATGGCAGCAGTTAACACACAACGAAAGCAGCCCAAAATGCAGCAGACGAGCCCTTAACAATTTTAACTTTTGCTCAAATTTTGAATATACTATAAAATGCAAGTGAAAACCAAGTCGAAAGTCTAAGCAAAGGGTCTTTTTATTTGTATAATATATATATTTATATATGTATTATGCATATAACTATGATTTTATACCTAATGAAAATATTTTCTATAAAATTGTCATAGAAATTACTATGATGTAGCAGAGCTTTTCTATCGCAAATGTTTCTATATATATTATATATATTATTTATAGATTAATATGCATTTTATTATAAATATATATTACTATACATATATCTAAAAAAAAAAATATAAATGTATAAATAAAATTTAGATTTAATATAATAAAAAAATATTGATTTATTAATTTTTTTTTTTGTAAATAAATGTTTACATTATATAAAAATATATATATATATATATATATATATATATATATATATATATATATATATATATATATATATATATATATATATATATTTTAATATAAAAAAATATATATATATACAAAATATATTTTAATATATTTTATATATATATATATTTTTTTTTTTTTTTTATATATAATGTAAAATTTATTTACAAAAAAAAAGTACATATTAATAAATCAATATTTTTTATTATATTAGTACACATTAAAAATATATTAATACATTTATATAATACATATTAAAATATATTTGTTATATATATAATACATATATATAACTATATATTCATAAATTTTTATATTTTCTATATATTCTAAATACTTTTTATGTATTATATATAGTAATATATATTTTTTTAAATATCTACAA
This sequence comes from Drosophila repleta, assembly GCA_018903745.1. Lineage (NCBI taxonomy): Eukaryota > Metazoa > Arthropoda > Insecta > Diptera > Drosophilidae > Drosophila > Drosophila repleta. Next base: position 7,456,641 of record JAEIGN010000497.1, read on the forward strand.
AAGTGCGAGACAAACTTCAAGCTGACTCAACTTAACTTTATCTAATCAAGCTAAAATTATATTAATTTTATAGCCAATATACACAGAAGCTGCTCAACAAGCAAGTTTTCATATCAGAAATTTGATAAAACTTCCCAAAAAAAAAAGGCCAAACATATGCCAGCTATAAAAATCTCTAAAGTAAGACTTTCAGCAACTAAACAAAAGCAGCTACCGAACAGCAGACCAACTGAAAATATATATCAAATTCTTCTACACATATTCAATATCAACTTATATGTATTTATTTATATATATATATATATATTGTTACACTCAGCTCGCAAAGTCTTCCCGCAAGAGCATTTACTGTTCATGCATGCTCCACTTGACTCAGCCGTAGCTTGTTGCTACACACACGGCTTTATGGCCGTTTGCTTAAGTGGCAAAAGGGTTGTCAACTGTTCAAACTTGCCAAGATTCCGCTTGAAAAAACATCTCAATTACAAGCTGTGTATATGTTGAGTAAAGTAATTGTGCTGAATGAATTAATTAGCCGTGGAAGTAAAATGCCAAGTGCAGAAGAAAGCGAAAGGAAGCTGAAGGAAGCCGAAGGAAGTTCAAGTATTTCTCTGCCTTCGACTATTTCTATTTGCTTTTCAATAATATTATATATAATAAAAAGCATTTCATAAAACACTCTTCACACATTTGCATGGAAATCGTGCTGAGCTGCAGCTGTTAACCAGGCCAGGGTTGCCAGGCGGCGCGATAATAAAAAGCGAAACAATTTCACCATATGAAATCAAATATGTAGCAAGTGCTGGTATCGCATAGTGGGTTTGTCTAGCATTTATTCTGCTGCCTTTGCCATTTGCATGTGTGAATAAACCCACACACACACACACACATGTGCCACCACCCGGCGCTCGTGTGCGTGTGTGTGTGTGTGTGTTTATTTGTTATTGTTAGCTTACCTCAAACACATTTTTATGACATTCAATGGCAGCAGGGCCGCAACTGAACGTCAAATTGAACGCCAGACGATGTAAACTTTTCTGTTGACAGCAAAAAAAAAAAAAAAAAAAGAAACAGAAACAGAACTAGGGAGAAGAAGATGGAGAAAGAAACACGTTCTGCAAATGAGGGCAACTAAATTGTTGCTGCACATGCGGCGTATGCGTAATAAATCCATTGACAATGACGTCACGACGCCACTCAAGCAAATAACACTTTGGTATTTAAGCAATTTGCATGCCAGCCACTCTCTCTTCCACTCTCTCTCTCTTTCTCTCCCTGTCTAAGTTAATTTGTCGCGAGTTATTAAATTTTGTGCCAAGTTCCGTGGGTTAACTTCAAAGCTAGTTTCGGGCGCAGAAACTTTGAAAGACGCTTCCCAGCGCAAGTTTCTCTGTGTGTCCTGCGGCTTTTGCGGCCGAACCCCGTTTTTCCTATGAGGGAATTGCCCGCAACCTGCCTGCGGGCAACTCTATACATACTACACTCTATATATACATACATATATACTTAAATACACACTTAAATAATAATTTGGATACACTTGCAATTAAATTTGGGCACCTTTATGAATAAGATTGCAAGAATATCGTTTTTTATTTTTATTTATTTTATTTTTTCAAATATTTAATTTTAATTTAATTTTTTTTTTTTATTTTTTTTTTTAATTTCTAAATCTATTCTTTGTTTTATTTTAGCTTTAAAATTATTTTTAGTTTTTTTTTTAATATTTTTTCTGTATATTAATTCATATTTTATTTTAATTTTAATTTTATTTTATTGCTATTTTTATTTTGATTTTATATTATTTTATTTTATTATTATTTATTTTTTTTTATTTATTTTATTTTTATATTATTTTATTTTATTAATATATTATTTTTTTTTTTTCTATTTTGATTTTATATTATTTTATTTTTAAATTTATTATAAACAAAAAATTGTTTTTATATATATATTTTAGTATATATTTTTCTATACTTTATTTTAATTTTGATTACTTTTGTATTTTTGATTTTAGTTCTATTTTTTTAATATTTATTCCTATTGTAATTTTATTTTATATTATTTTTTAAATTTCTCTTTCAACTTTTTTTTTATATATATTTTTTTTTATTTTTATTATATTTGCATTCTATTTATATTTAATCTCAGTTGAACATATTTCACTTATGGAAATTCCTATTAGTAATTTTTCTTTCCAACAAACTCTAGCTTTAATATGCGCGCCAAAGTATTTCTTACCTTTTACGAGCAGCTCGTAAATTTGTTTACTAAAACTTTTGGCTGAGTGTAACTACCAAACTTTTAACTTCTAATAATGCGCCCTGGCTCTACCTGCACATACAGTCAAGCTACAGCTCGCTCTCCTCTGCCTTTCTCTCTCTCTCTCTCTCTCTCTCTGCTGCTGCTGACGCTTTGGGCCCATCGTTAAGTTTCGTTTTTCAATATCATTTTTCAGCGCTTTTAACGTTGCATGAAAATTGAAAATTATGCGCGCCTGCCTTTTATTTTTAATTTACGTGCAAAATGTTGAATGCCATTAAGGTGCATGTGTGTGTGAGAGAGAGAGAGAGAGTGAGTGAGTGTGTGTTTTTGGCATGTTTTGTAAAAATTGGCGCACATTTGTGATACGTTTCAGTTGATAAGCGCTCGCTCGCTCGCTCGCTCACACACAACAATTTATGTTGTATTTAATCAGATTGAAGGCGGCTTTTCAATGCGCCCCGCGGCACTAGGCGGCTCGCACCTGAGCGATAGAAATCTACAAATTTCTGTGAACTACAATTTACATGCTGGCAATTTGTATAATTGATTAAATATGCGTGCCACAGGCGCTTGTCACGAAAATCGCGCACAGAAAACCAGAGGGAAAAACCAACTAGCAAATTATATATATACGAATATGTATATATATGTATATATGTCTAATTAATATGCTAGCCGAGAACCTAACTGCTGCTATTTATCCAAAATATACGAATATTTTCTTGGCTGGGCAATATTATTATTAAATTAGTGCGCTTAATTATGATGTTCTTGGACAGCTGTTGAGGTATTCCGAGAGAGAGAGAGAGAGACTTATAGACCTGTATCTGCGATTAGGCACGTCTGGAATTGGGTCACAGCAGAGTTAGGCCCCCGTTTTATTGGTCTGTGGCATGAAATGGCGCTGACTGCTCCACTTCTTTTTTTTTTTTTTGTTACTTTTTGCCTTTCTTGTTGCTGTTGACTTTACGAGCCCAAGCAAAAATATGAAGTACACGACAAATTATTTGCCGCTTCTGTAGGTCGCGAACAGGCGCAGGGAAAAGGGGTGAGTGGCTGAGAGGAGGGTAGTCGGGACTAGGTTAAGTTAGAGCTAAAGTTGACATGTACATCGGAGGCAAACACTCAATAGCCGTTGACACATGGCATTTGATTGCGTTTCTCCATTAGGGCGTCGTCGAGACCCCTTTGGGTCGCACACTCACACACACACACACACATATATACATATGCTTATATACTTAGCCATTATACACACACGCGGATATGTTGACGGCCATAAAAATGAGTCGTATTCGTTGCAAATGGCACAAGGTCAGCAGCACAACTTCCCAGGACAATCAGATTATTTGCTTTGCTTTCTACGCGAAGTCATACGAATCCTTTGATTCGATTTGAGTTCCTCAATGGAATCATATTTTCTTTTGCTTGCAAATGAGGTATATATATATTTTTATATATATATTTAATATATTTCTATATTATATATTTTATAATTATTTTGGATATATGTTTAGATAGGAAATTATTTAGATTTATTGATTTATTTGCATTAGACTCACTGAAAAGTGAAAAAATAGGCAAAAATACATATATATTTTAAATTAAATTAAAATAAATTTTAGGGAGATGTAATTTAGTTAAGAAATTGAAAAAGTGAGCAGAAAGAATGTATTTAAAAGCAATTTAATTAAATTAAAATAAATTTAAAGAATTTTCAAAGTTTAACATAAAAGTTGGTGAAAAAATAAAATTTTAATTAAAATAAATTCATGGAAGGTTTCACACTTCAAACAAATTATGTTAAATTAAATTTAAAAAATTTTGAATAAATTTTAGACAAGTTGACTGCCTAAAAGTGAAAGAAAGAGAGCGAAATAAATGTTATTTAAATTAAATTAAAATACATTTATTTTGTATAAAGTCTGTGTAAACTATTTGGTTCAATAACTGATTGATAAGTTTATTTATTGTTGTAGCAAGAGTTAAAAATATTATTAAATTTTTTAAAAATATCTACATCATTTTTAAAATTTATAAAAAATTTATACAAATTCATAAACAAACTAAACTAAAAAAAAAAAAAAAACCCCAGCCTTAACTTCAGCAATCTTGCCCCAAGTCTTGCATGTTTTAAGTTACGTGCTTAAAGCCATTCAGCAAAATCTTTATGAGAATTTTAGGCAAAACGCTCGACGTTTAGTGCGCCGCTAACTAACTTGTGCGCTCATAATATGTATATAATATAAAAAATATACAACAAAATATGCCTTAAATAATATCTCGAGAATAAATCAAAAAACTAAATGGAATTTCCCATGAGAATCGCATCAAATTGTTACAAATTTATGCGGCAGATTTTAATGAAGGTCAGCCAGGGAAATAACTAGATTAAGAGCCAAGCATTTTTGCTCTTTTAAATTGTTTAGCAATAATGAAAATTCGGAGAAAAACAGAAAATAGGGCAAAGCAAAGCAAAGCTCAAGTTTAATATGCCCAAGTATTTGCAACTCTAGCGAAAACCTGCAATTATTATAAAAGGCATTTAAATTAATAAATAATTTTTGTTCGTTGTCGAGTGCAGAATGTTTACACAAAATTAGAGCTCACGTGGGCAAAGTTAGTGTATAAAGGATGCAGCTGCTTGCCATTTTCATGATGAAATTGAAAAAGTTACTGCATATTTATGTGTGTCAGCGTGTGTGTGTGTGTGGGAGTATCCTGTGCGTGTGTGTGTGTGCAACACTTTTGGCAATTACATTTTTAGTTGCAGCTGTAATTGAAAATGAAACTGAAACCGAAGCAGAAAACGAAACTCAAAGCTTATAACAAAAATATTTCCCTTATCACAACAGGCCCATCACACACGCTCAGGCGTGAACAAAAAATACACTGAGTGCCAAAAATGTGCACACACAAATGCCTTTTGTTGCGCTGAACCGCAAAAAAAATAGTTAGGAGTGTGGGAGTGACTGACTAAGAGATACCTGAAGCAATGAGAGATCATATGAAAGAGCAGATGAACAAGGCTAGATGGAATCAGCTTACGCCTGAGAGCATTCTCAGTAAGGAATGCCTGACCAGAAAATACCCGGAATACTCAGAAATCGCTGTCTTCACACGCAGAGAGCGACTCAACTCTCAAGCACCAACTACCACGCCTCCCTCTATCCGTTCTGCCACGCCCACTATACCCCACACAACTCTTGTCACTGGGCACAAAAACCCGTTCGAAATATTGCATAAAATAACTTTCGCCTGGATATTAAAGGATTGATTGAGTGGGCGGCGGCGATGGCGGTGGCGGCTGCATAGCGTCCGCCCTACAGGTGTTGTAGCTGGTTGTTGCTTTGATTCGCTTTAATAAATGTTGAACTACAAATTGCAGTCGACGCCTTGTGCGCCAATATATCACAACGACCTCGCTGCTTGCTGCTCCTGGCTAACTGGTGGCATGTGGCATGCAGCTTGGACACGTCAATCGCCCCCCCTTGTCTGAGCGACGACCTGGCACATATTTTAGCATAAAACATTTACATAAAACTTTCACGGCTTATGGCGCACGAATGCAATGGAAAAGTTTCATTGTGCACATTGGCCGTACATCTACGGCGGGCACTCACTGTGACACGCCCACAGAGGGGGCGAGCGACCTACCGACCGCTTGCTTACTTTCAATTTTTTGCTTCAAATTTAATCCATAGCAAACAACAGCAACAAGCGAAGGCAAATTGACAGCTGACGGCAGAGTATGCTCGACTGCGAGAAGTTGAAATATTGGAATTATTTGCGGATTTAATATAATTTCAATGAATTTAGAAAAGAGTTCAATTAAATATGTATAATAGATTATAGGCCAATATATAATTTTTTAATTAATAAAAAAAATTGACAAAACAATTATAAAAAAAATATATTAAAAAAAATTTTAAAAATATAAATAAATATAAAAAAAAATTAAAAAATAAAAATAATATTATTAAGAAAATAATAATAAAAAAAAATAAAAAATAATAAAAAAAAATAAAAAATAATAAAAAAAAAAATAAAATATATAAAAAAATTATAAAAATTATAATAAAAGAAATATATAAAAATAGTTAAAAAAAAAATAGAATAAAATAAAAAAAAAAAAAAAATTTTAACAAAATTAGTTTAAATATCAAAGATAATAAACAGAAAATCCAACTTAGAAAAAATGTGCAAATTTTTAAAAATTAGTAAAAAGAAATGACATATTTCAGATAATTAAATGAAAAAGTGGCAACGCTGTGCAAATGCTCCCTCAAGCAGCAATCTTTAGTATACGATATATTAAATTAAAAACTTTATTTCCATGATACCATATATATCTTTATAGCATATATATCGCATATATATTATAAATATATGCCAAATACCATCTAGTAAATAATTTGCAATTCAACAATATAAATATCACATATACAATTTAATTTTTCAGATTTTATTTAGTGTATATATCGAAACGTTATTTGCTATTGATCGGACGTAAAAAACCACATAAGCTCCAATGTAAGATACAAATATTTAGTAGCAAAAAAATATATATATAGAAACTGTTTACAGTTGCATGACTATATCGACTCTATATATATATGTGTAAACTATGCTTGTAGTAATGAAAACTTAACTGCCTCTTTTCTCTACTCTCTCTCTCTCTCTCGTTCGATCTTTTCACTCGCATGATTCTAAAAGTAGAATTCTAAAACAAATCTTAGATTTTCCTAATAATTTATAGAAATTAATAAATGAATTTTTAAATATTTAAAATAAATATTCTAGAATGAAATAGTTGAGGACAAAATACATATATATTTCAGCAAAATTTTCTACATTGATTCATATTCTAAACAGGTAAAAAGCTCAGCTTATATTGCCTGGGATTTATGTAAGCAAAATTTGCCTAAAATCGAATTTTTTGTCATAATCAATATACCCGCTTCACTCAATAGCATAGGGCATACAAACTACCATTGGTGTAACAACTTCGCTAGCTCCCTGGAGTAGACTTTGCAATTTGCTAGCACAAACACACACACACACACAGACATCTCTTGTCTCCTGTCCTAAGTAGAACTTGGCTACTCACCTGCGCTTCACTTTTTTCTTTCCGTTACTTTCTCAAAGTATTCCCTAGTATTTTTTTCCCACTCTCCGGCTCGGAACTTCTTGTTGCTTTTGTGAGGTTGGGCTGGACTTGGTTTCGCTTGCAACATTTCGTTAGGTTCAAACGAGCATTTTGGCCCGCCAGCAAAAAGCTGTTCATAAATTGCATGTTGGCTTTGCTGCGGGTGTGCGTGCATGTGAGCGAGTGTGTGTGAGTGTGTGTGAGTACTGGCATGTACTCCATTTTGTTTTTTAATAGACCCTCTTCGCATTTAAACTGTTATGCTTGGCGTGGCTCGGCACCGGCACAAAGGGCACCTTTCCCACTTTTATCGCTTAAGCCAAATCAGTGTCGAGCTGAGCATACAGACAAACATACACACACATATATATATATATATAGTATATATACACCCCTATACTGTACACTAGCTAGAATCGATAGTGTGCAGCAGCTAAAGTGAAATTTACGTTCAGCCTGCAATTTGTGGCTGACCCTCTGGCATCAAAAACTAGCCTTTGCCTTCCGAGTCTTCCGAGCCTTTGGCCTAAAACGCCATCAATTTTCGGTCTATTCCGCTGGGCCGCACACGCCCACCTTTTAATTTACGCGCAATTAGCGAAAAAAGAATGAAGGTGAAAACCTGGTGTAATTAAAAATGTTTGTTTACTTTGCATATTAGTTAATTAGAGCCAGAAGAACAAAAAACTAAATGAAAACTAATTAAAAATCAAGAACAAAAATCGATATTTCTGTGGGCTGCATTTATGTCTTTACGAGTGAGCGTGTGTGTGGGCTGCCCTGTTCCTCAATATTTCCATTCAATTTCTCTTGTTTCGATTATAATATATATTTGCTTTCCTTGTGGCTCGGCCCCACTGCGATTATGAGCAAAGTGTTAAGTGATTTATGCCTGGCACGATACTTTTATTACTTTCGATATGTGGGGGCGGCAGCCTAATGCGATATTTGATATATGCATTGTTGACGCGCCGATTCACGCGATACCGGCGAGTCCATTACACAAAAAATAAACGACAATCAGATAAAACATATAATGAAACATTTCAAACCATTTTTATTACAGTCCAATATACACAGTCGATATATATGGCGTGGGAAGTTGCTAAATGCCAAAAGATTTCAGCGCATATTAAAGGCAGAATTTCTAGAGCTTTAAGAAGGGAAGTTTAGGATTGCCAAGGATGGGTGCTAATGAATTTAGTTTGATCAATATTTATGGAGCAGACTAATACAATGAGCTTTACCTTTGAAAGCTTTAAGGTGCTTTCAAAGTGTATAGTTAGAGCTTTTTGAATTGCCTGTAGGACTGAAGTGAGTACTTAGAGCATTCTGGCATATTTGAAAGCTGAATTTAAAGAGCTTTCTGGCATGTCACTATGTGCTTAGACTTGTTCATGGAGTATATATTCTTTTTATGGTTTATATTATGATAAATGGCCTAGAAACTTTTCTGCTTATTTAATTTATTTTTAAAAAAAATTATTTAAAGATTTTAAAAAATTTTATTTAATAACAAAAATTTTTTTAAATTGCATTTAATAAAAAAAATTTTTTTAATTTTATTTAATTAAATTTTTTTTTTAATTTTATTTAAAAAAAAAAACTTATTTGACTTAATATTATATATTTATTTATATATTATTTTATATTTATATTTTAACAAATTTTATTTAATCAGAATAAGTTATTTTTTAAATATTATTTATTTCAAAAAAACTTTTTTAATTGAATTTTTTATAACTAAATTGGTAAGCAAAATTTTTAACATAAAAAATATTTTTAATTTTTTTGCCAGCTCTTATACCCAAAATATATATTAAATATTTCCTTACCCAAAAATATAATTTGAATTCCTCTATGTCCCTTTTTACGCTCATTTAAACTTCTCTAAAGTTGCTCATCTCCCGCCAACAATTTTAATTACATTTTTGATTGCTTCTCCTTAAAATCTCGTATGTCATAATTTCCAGGCCAAAACCAAACTATTTGGTTTGCCTGGCTAATTAACGCTGTCCAAAACAAATATTCTAAATAATTTCCGCGAATAAATAGCAACTAATTTAACGCATTTAACAATTACATAAAAACCGCAGCAAACACATTAAATGAAACAACAAAACAATGGCGAGAGCTGTTGGGTGTAGCCAACTGCAGAATGCGCGCTTAGGGCTTGAGAAGGAGCTAGATTTGGTTGAATTGATAGGAGGAGAGAATTGATAGGAGGCCAGGTGAAGCCTAAATATATAAATAATATACATATATGAAGAGGTCTTATATAGTATATATTTATAGTCAATTTATATCAATATCACATTTGCGAAACTTTTTGAGCATTCATTGCTCAAACCAATATACCCTCTTTACCATACTCGAGCGTGCGTTAAAAAAAAGAGAGCTTGGCATATTTATTTGCTAATTCGCTGAATTTTTAATGAGATGCGTTTCATTAAATTTACAACAAAATGCATTTACAATTAATTACAAATGACACAGAAAACAAATGTAATGGAAGAGCTGATGGAAGAAGGTGTAAGAGAGGGTATATATGAGACTATATATAGATATATATATATATATATTTGCATATGTGTGTCTGCGCGTTAGTTGTTTGCAATTAAAATAAATTTGCGCAGGAAATTAAAAACTTGCCCGCAATGCACGGCACACACACACATGACGTATACGCAGCGTGGTCGCAGTTATTGCACAATACAATGCAGTGGCAAACACCAACACTAACGCCAACACACACATACCGTTATCCAGCCCACTTAAGCGTCATTCGAGTATCTGTTAGACTATTTCCAACAGCGGCTGTTAGTTATTAGTTGCGGTTGTTGTTATTGTTGCGGCTATGTCAAGTGTCAGCGACAAGGCTCGAGTGCATTGTTAGCTGCACTTGCGCCAGCTAACGATAAGCCAGCGCCCCAGGGGGTGGGGCGGGGCTGAACACTTGCACAATGCCATTTGTTAGTGCCCCACCTGAACTGAAATGGCAAAGAAAAAACTACACTCAATATGCATGCGAAAACGAAAATAGTTCAAAGGAAATTCTCGTCTAGCACTCGTCACAGCAAGCCAACAAGCCACCGCCTGCCTCGGGCCGGCATTTGTGCCACATTTTTGGCTTGGTTTCATTAATTTACATATTTAGTAAGTCATTGAAAATGCGGCTTTCATGTTGTTTCCTGGCCACTTTCAGCTATTTTTAGCGCAATTGCATTGCGCCACTAATTAAAATTCATTGTCGGCAACAAAAAAAAAAAAAAAAAGCCAAAAACATCACGGAGATCTGCACTTGACTTACATTTCCCCCGCCCCTCTAAAGATATATATGTATATATAATATTTTTCGCAAGTATTTCAAAGTTTCTTGATTGACGGCATCATAGACTCAAGGACAGTAGAATTTGCTTAAATATATTCTATATACATACAATTTTTTTAAAGATCCTATAAATCCATTTTATGCATATGGGAATTTTTAGCTTGCAAAATTCTAAAAATATATTTTTAGCCTTTTTTTAAGCAGAAGGTCCTCCTTCATCAATACTATTAAACATTTTATTAAAATATATTTTTATATTATAATTTAATATATTTTTTTTTATTTTATGAGAACTTTTCTCATATAAGAGCTGATTATATATATTTTGTTTATCCAGTCTGTCTCTTTATCTCTCTTACAGTCTCCAACACCTTCTCCTCTGCCTAAACGACTCCATTCGATAATCTATAAGATTTAGTCAACATTTTTCACTTTCATACAGCGCAGCTTAAGTTTCCCTTATCTCTCCGATAAATCTAACCATAAATTCTATTAAAAACGATTCTTAAGCTTTGCTGAAATGACTCTGCTTAGCATTTTTGGTAAACAAGAAACAGTATATAAGGTAAACAGATACTGCTTAAGTATATGACAACTAGAAGTCTTCGCTATTCACTTACTTCTAACACTTTTGCAACACTTATATAACTCTTATACACTTCTTATCCACCTTTATAAGCTCTATACCTTGCAATCTCTTAGGCAACTCTTATGCATATCTTATACAACTCTTATACAGCCCAAAGCTGCACCAGCCCCATAACTTATTATATCTTATACAAGTCTTATACAGTTTTTATACTGCCCTAAGCTGCACTAGCCCCATAACTTCTCTTATCGTATACAACTCTAATACAATTGTTAAATAATCCTTATACAACTCTAATACGAATACTATAAAGCTCTTTTACAGATATTTTACAGCTCTTTGACTTATAATCCCTCACACAGGCCTTAGACAACTCTTCAAGAAGTCTTATACTCATGCAACTCTTATACAAATTGTATATAAGTTCTATAGAGTTTTATACAAAATATTTACAAGACTAATTCAGCGCTATTAGCTCCCAAACTTATAAACTCTTATAAAACTCTTATACAACTCTTATACAACTCTTATACAACTCTTATAAAACTCTTATACACCTTATAAAACTCTTATAAAACTCTTATACAACTCTTATACAACTCTTATACAAACTTATAAACGCCTCGATCCAAGAGAAAACCCTCGTCAGCTATCGCCAGCAACCGCTGCAATTGCCTCTTTTCTACTCTTACATGCCTAATATACCCTCATCAGTTTCCCCTCCCTTTACAGGGTATACAGGGAAAAAAAATAACTATAATAGTGCTGCACTACAGTCGCCCCTTTTGTTGGTTCTGGCAAGCGTTTGGAGCGAACGCCCGTTAACAGTGCCAAAGCTTATGCAAATGAATCGACCCGACATAAGTCAGCGGATTATGCTAATGCGGCAACCGCAGCGAGTGTTCACTGTAATTGTGCAATGTTTGGGTTTCTAATCAGAAACTACAACAGCTACGACCACGGAGAACTGAATTTGCATTAGACAAAAGTACGTTGATGATATCCTTAAAGATATTGCAGCTAATTGAATTTGAATTTGAGCTTGAGCTCGACGTGGCTCAAGTCAAGCATTGCAAAGCGATTTGGGCAGCTACCTCAATTGGAAAATTGCTGTGAAAATGTGTGGAAAGACAACAAGTTTAGCTCGAAGCCTTCACATGATCGAAATGCATTAGACTCGACTTCAGTTAAATATTGTTGAATGCATGAATAAATTGCCAACAGAATGGAAACTTTATAAACTTGAACTTTGTGACACGCGCTCTAGGAGCAGAAACTCGAAGAGAAAGTCATTAAAAATTGTGAAGTCGTAAAAAATTCTTTTTGTCTGTTGCCATCTTTATGTGTCGGGCATAAAAAGTGAAAAATTTAGATAGATTTTATATCGTGAACAAAGGAGTCTTGTCGTGAGCACATCATTGTTTCAGTTATTTATTGTGTGCCTCGCTTTTATAGCAGTGTTGAGAAATGCTTCAATTGATAAATAAATAGGCATTGAAACGCTGCCAACTCGTATTGACATCAAGAATAATAGCCGCGAGCGCTGCCAACTTGTTGAAAGCCAGCGTCGGGCATAAATTTACCTAGAAACAGAAAGAAGGAAGAAAGAAAGAAAGATTTCTTTCTAATTGCCTTCGTGCGCTGAGCCAAAAATAGAAACAAATCGAAAATATATATCAACAGCTGACAGAATATGTATATATATATGGTCTTAATATGTTTCCGAAAAGATTTATGCAACTAGCGAAATATTCAATTCGGTGTGATTCATGAGCTGCGAAAAGCGAGAGTCAGGCACAAAATGTTTTATGTTACAATTAAACCATTGTTTGTTTAGTGTACGTTAACGCAATATCTAAATAGATTTATGGAAAAACAGTGCAAAAATAGATTTACATTTGAAGTGCGTTAGGTGAAACTTAAAGCAGTGTTGGTTAACGAGGTAATAAATTAATGAGAGTCAGAATATAACTATTAAATATCCTGTCCTTTCCAAGCAGATAAATAGATAGCTGGATAGATAACAGAAATTGATAAGCACTTTACCAACAACAACACTTTACTTCAAAATAACACTAATAGTAGTGTTGTAAAACTATTTGTTTGGCAATTCACTATTGATTATTTGCTTTTACAATACAGAAGGCCTTTTGCTTTGACTGTAGTCTGTTATGAAAATAGAATAAAATTTTGAATTGATTTAAATATTAAGAGCAGTGTTGAAAAACGTTAAATTTTAATGTTGACTAGCACAGCTGATGCTTTTTTTTTCTATAGGAAAGAAATTAATATGGTAAAAAATTGGTAAAAATATATTAAAAATATATTATTAAAAAAATTAAAAACAGTGTTAAAAAACAACGAAAAATATATACAAAATTATATTATTATATATTACATAAAAGAAATATTTTCACATATTTAAGCAGCCAAAATCTTCTCATTTTTTCTCTGCCTGCAACAACTTAATCAAATTATTTCGCTCCACGAGCCATAGGAAATCCTTTGCGCTTAATTGTCGTTTACAATTGTAAAATTAAATTGAAGTCTGCTTGACGCACTCGTAAAATACGTACAGACAGACAGACATACATACATATATATATAAAGCCACAAATGCCTAAGAGCTGCACAGATTAAAACTTGGCCCGAATTGTTAATCGCATGCAATAATTGCAATTCGAGAGTTGCCAGTTGCCGTGGGCCAAACGTGGCTACAAGGTGTGCTGCTATCGATAGTTCTTTCGGTCATGCAAATGCATTAAGTCGGCTAGGAAACAGATTAAACTGCTAAAGTCTTCGCAAAGCCGCAGTCGGCAGCTGCTTTGCATTGGAAATCACAACCAAAGTTGGCTACAAAAAAGTTCGCAACAAAAAAAAAATGTATATATATGTATATATAAATTGAAAATCAACCACATAATGTTGACTTTAATCGGCTTAGCTTAAGTTCTCGCAAAGTTGCGGCAAATCAATGATTACAACTAACCGGAGATGTTTAAAAATTTATAGAGCCACAAACAAACTTTGTCAACCGGAGATGCCATAGAAGCGCACATCATGTGTGATGGAATACATACATACATACATACATACATACATACATACATACATACGTACATTCTCTACATTTCCACATCTAAATGTGCATAATCAAATTTCACAAGTGAATTCGTGCAATAAAATCTTCTCATCTTCAAGAGCAAACAGCATAGCAGCTGGCCAAGCTCGGATTATACTAGCTGAAAGGCAAGCTCTGAGCTAAAGTGGCTTGTTTATTTGATTTGAATAACAACAAGATATTCTAGCAGCTTTGAAAGCGCATTGGATGATTAAATATATGAAAAAGCAGAGAATGCTCTTTGACCTGACAAAAGTGTGTGCATATTTGATTACCTGAATCAACAGCTGGCTAAAGTCTTTGCGTACTTGATTTCCTTAATCAATAGCAGCTTAAAAGTTGTGAAAGCTCAGTGAAGCTTTAGCAAATCTTAATATGTTAAGTAATATGTGCAAAAGAAGAGCTTAAGTCTTAGCTTCGGCTGGCTAGAGATAGTCGATGGCATCAATACGTCAACAGCAGCTATTTCTTAGTAAAGCTTAAAGAAGCTTTGAAAGCTGCTAAAAGCTGCAACTTAATTCGTATAAAATACTGCATCTAAACTATTTTTTTTTGTATTTTAATATTTGTTATCTACCACAAAGCTTTATAAAAAAGTTGCCTAAAAAGCAGGAATATTTAAGACTAGTGCTTCTAAAAAAATAAAAATACTTTAAAAATATTTACTCATTGTATATAATTCAATTTAAATTTAAGAAAAATATTTGCCTATAAATTCTCAGTAATATTTTAAAACATTAAAAAGCACTTAAAAGCTTTTAAAGCTCCTTAAAAGTCAAAGTTGCTTTTAAATTAGGGTAAATTTAAAGTAATAAAAAGCTTTGCAGCGGTTCTACATCAAATAAATTATAATAAAAAGTAAATAAAAAACTTTACTACAATAAAATAAGAACAGCTTTTTAAGTAGCTTTGAAAGTTGGGCCATAAACAGATTAAGCTACATTTAAGTGGCATATAGCACAGCTCAACTCGCTAACTTGACATCATTTGCCCTCAACTGCTCACTCTCGCCCAGCTAATCAAGCAAATTTGAACGCAGCCCATTTGTTACCATACACACACACGCGCAGTGTCACGTTCGGCTAATGTCATTGTGAATCGAATGAATGTGAAATGCCTTCAATCAGAAGCACAAGCGAATAGGGGCCGAGCTGTGGCATCAATGTGCCTGGAAACAGCAGCGTCAACACAACAAACAGGCAACATAACAACTCTGCCAACTATGGAGGCAAGTCGTCGACTGCGGCTCGACTGCGAGTCATTTACTTCTGCCGGTGCAGTCGAGTGTGCGACCAGTTAATTTTGAAATCTGTCAAAAGGCATTCAACAAATTAAACTCAATTGGCACATTGGCCCCCAGAATGCTGGCTGGCTGCCTGGCTGGTGGTTTGCTGGTTCACTGGCCAACTCCCTGGCAGGCAAATAAACATGGCACTTGGCAGCCGCCAGATTACATTTCACATTTCATTTGAGCGCAAGGTGAGGGACGAGCGCCATGGCACATGTGTGCCTGCCGTAGTCCCAGACATCATAAAATTGATCATCAAAAAAAATGAAAGAAAGAAAAACAAAAACAAACAAAAAAAAAAGGCCACATAATGCCAGTCAGCCAGCCAGTTGGCAGTTACTCACTCACTCGCGCCAAAAACTACTGCAGCGCCCATAAAATTTTCAAGTGCAGTCTTTTAGGCTCAGCGTGCGCCAAATGCGAAATTGGACATGAAAATGAAAGGCATAAAAAAGGCAAGCAAAAAGTGCCTGGCAATGCTGCAAGTGGCCCCAAGTAGCAGCTGCCACATTTAAGCAGCGAACGTCTGCGGGGCAAGCCAACGTTCGTGTTCCGGCCGCAAAACACGGACAAACCAAACCAAACCAAACCAAAAAGAAAAGAAAAGCAACGGAAAACACGAAACAAAACATGAGAAAGCCCCAAGTAATTGGGCAATAACGAAGCTTTTATGCTCTAGAGACTGCCACACTTTTCATTGTTCGTTTTCATAATTTAGACATTATCTGGTTAGTTTCTACCAGACTTCCACAAATTACATATTTATTAAAAAATTACGTGAGCTAACAAGCGCGCTTCACCACCCCTTGGCATGCTTTGCATGCATAGAAATTATTTTTCAGATACAAATTTTAATCAAATTTCGAGGGAAGAGGTGGAGAAAACTAAATTTGAAATGCTTAAATTTGCGCTAAAAAAATTCTAAAATTTTGAAGAATTTTCTTTAAATAATTTATAAAAATAATAATGTAAATAAAAAACTATTTTATTTGTTTTTATTTACATAAGATTTTATAAAAGAAAAAAATAAATTATTATTAATTTTTTTTTTTTAATTTTTCGAGCTTTGCAATTTTTTATTATTATTATTTATATTATTAATAATTTTTTTATTATTTAATTTGGTATATTATTTTTTTAATATTTTTGTTTGTAATAATTTTGTAATTGTAGTAATTTTTTTATTATTTAATTTGGTATATTATTTTTTTTTATATTTTTATTTTAAAATTTATATTTATGAAATTAATATTTTAAAGCAATGTTATTTTATATATTTAAATATTACTATTCATAAATTAAATAACATTACTTTTTTTATAAATTTTGTTTTGTGAGTCTGGCTAGTTTTTCGAAAGTTTCCATAGAATTTTCTAAAAATAATAATTTATATATATAATTGTCAATATATTAAATTGAAAATATTCTCTTAATTATATATCAATATATTAGCTCATCTAAATACCGCACAGCAAATCACAACCTCTTATATATTTAACTGATCAACATGTACTTTCCTCTCTCCTTTTGAGTGGTCGTCAGTCGCTGATGTTATAATAAACTGCATGGCGAAATCTAATGTCCATTTAAGTGCAAAGTGCATTTCCGTAAGTGGGCCGTGGCCGTAGCAGCTGCCTCTCTCTCTCTCTCTCTCTCTCTCTCTCACACACACTCGGCAAGTAATGCGGGGCTGCTCAAGTGTCAAAGCGACGCAGTAAGCAGCCTCAGCAACAAGAACAACAACTATAGCATACTTTTTTGGGTGGACTGTCTATGTGTGTGTGTGTGTTTGTGTTTTATGTGCATGTTTGTATGTGCCCCAGTACGAATGAAACTGGGAATTGTTTCGTTTTCGTTGTCGTTGTCGTTGTCGTTGCCGTTTCGAAATGAAAGAAAATGCTGTTTAATGTGCTTTTTATTATATACATCCGCGGGCGGGCATCAGCGCTGCCCCCCCGCTCCAGTGCTGGCCCTTAAACCAGAGCCCACAAAACAGAAGCTCATCAAGTTTTTTTTATATACCCTAGAAACTCAATGAAAATGAGGAATTGGGGTATGATATTTGTGGGATAGAGTAAGTAGAAGGGAGAGGCGCTATATATAAACTCTTCTATTTCTTCGTTTCTTCTTCCATCTTGAGAAGCTGAGTAAATTGTGTATATCTCGAAAACTATAAGTTCTAGGAACTTGAAATTCCCAAGAGATAGTCTTGGAAGCAGTACGTAGTATTAGCTCTTCAGTTTTACTTGATATATGCAGTTTTTTCATAGCTCGAGAAGTATAAGAGCTACAAATATGAAACTTAACTCCCAAATTCTCCCATTATTATTTTCTCTCTCAGATAACCTTAACAACTTGTAAGTCTTGGAAGTATAGAAGTATCGTCTATAGGGCATCTTCTAGTCTACTACAACTCAGCCACTTGTATTTTTTTATTATTATTTTGTGGCACAGTTCCGGTTGCGAGACTTTCATTTCTATGCAAATTTCGAATGCCTCGAGCTAAATGGTTTTATTGTATTTAGTGGAAATTATTCACGCCAACTAAGTTTAACCAAAAAATAACAACAACAACAACAATAGACTTTTTGACTGACAGATATGTATATATATATATATACAATTTATATAGAGTAGATCTGACAGATGTAGCTGTGATTGGCTGCCTTTGATGCGCAGCTGGTTTAATGATTGCCTTCCGCAGTAATCTGTAATGATGCCATCAAAGTGATATTTGCCGAATCAGCCAAACGCAAACAGCAGCTATAGACGTATCTATATATATATATATCTACATATATACTCAGTTATAGATACCCATGCGATTGGGTAATTGCAAATATTTACACGGCACACGGTCTTTGGATTGGCCAATCAGTCGTAATGACAATACTGCTCGCATTTGCATTCGCAATATGCGCAAATACAATTATATAAATATATATATATATATATATTGGCCATATGTAAGGTCGAGCCATAAATCAATAATATCGATTCCATTTCTATTTTTCTGCTGTTGTCCAGCAGTTCATATATGCATGACAACTGACAACGCGCAACAAGCAACAAGCACGCAAAAGAAATACATATCTAAGCCAATGTCAATGGCTCAGCAATGCGACATTGGCCGAGAGTTTGATACCCGACCGCCAGCTAAGGCTCTGACTCTGCCTCTGGGGGGTTCATCACACTTGCAACTGCTGCAGTTTGCTGCACGCGCTGCCAAAAAAAAACTTGACCAACTTTGACAACTTTCAAACACGTTCGTGAATATTTCCTTTTTTTCTGGCAAATTGATTTTTGAAAATCTCGTTTGCTGAAATTTTCGCCACCAAAAGTAATTTTGATAGCTGCCAAACAAATTTGATAAGTTTTCTGAAAGTATTTCCCTCTCGGGTTTGTTGAGGGATATTTAATAGTTTAAGAGAGGAATGAACAACGTGAAAGCAAGTAGAGTAGAGATATAAATGTACAGGCAAGAATACTATATTCTAAGCTCAATCTCAATCTGAACTCTTTAGCAATTTGTAGAATTTTTATTATATATTTATAAAAAATATATAAAAAAAATATTTTAAAAAATTAATCCTGTTTCAATATTTATTTTGATATCTAAAAATAAATTTTGCTAAAATCTCTTGAACTAAAATTTTCTCTGCTCAAGTTTTTCCACTCAAAAAAAAAAAAGGGGAAACATCAAAGTTCTTAGAAGCTGAAGAGCTTAAGCTCCCAAAAACTGAAACTTAAAGGAAAGTTTGCGTATTTTTTGTTCTTTTTTGCTGTCTACAGCACAAGTGTGTATATATATCTATGGGCATGTGTGTGGTTCTGGCTGAGTGTTAATGAAAATATAGTTTTTGTAGGCAAAGTTATTGGCAAAGTGTCAAAGGCCAAAAATGCAATATTATATGAAGGCTGTGAAGTCAGCGAGTATTTTATATAAAATACCGTTACACACGACTACACCCAACCGCCCACATGGCAGCTTCCATTAAGAACATTGCAAAATGGCTGCTGTGAGAAGCGGAGTCTGGGAAAGCCAACGACAGTAGCTGAGTGTGTGTGTGTGTGTTGGCAGCGGTTGCATTTTAATTTATGCATATCAAATGATCTTGCAGCGCGCTTTTACTTTATAACGTTCCACATCAAGTGGCAGCCACAGAAACTGTGCCACAAATATGAGCAGCCAAGGAGTGAGCGAGAGAGAGAGAGAGAGAGAGACAGTGGGTGGGCGGGTGAAGGAAGAGACAAAAACGTAGCGAGTGCCATTGAAGTGAGTTAATTATTCAAAAGTTGCTCATACGCAACGTTGCGCCAGAGTCAGCGAACACCCCAACACACCAACACACACCCCGAACACACCTTTTGCAATTAAGTTGAATGGTATAAGAAATGACAACGCGTCGGCCCTTTAGGGCGAGCGCACTTTTGCTCGCTCGCTCGCTGTCTACTCAAGGCTTGGCACGTAATGCGCCAAGCCAGAAGTCGTAGAAGCAACTAATTGTCGTCTTGCAACATGTTGCATGCCACCCAGGCCACCCAGACCACCCAGTCGATAAACGTCGCCCAACCGTTCTTTTTTTTCGCCTTTGACGTCTGCATATCATAAATGCGCAAAGAGTTTCAATTTGATTGACGGCCATGGCACTTAGATGGCTGCATATTTGCACTTGATAACAGGTTGACAATCTCGAACGTCTCGATGCTTGACATTTCCAATTAATTACCGCTTACGTGCCCTCAATTGTCTGTGGCACAGCCGCAGTCGCAGCGACAATCGCAATTACTTGTGACAATTGTTTGCCTCGCGCAAACACTGGGCTAAACGAACAAATGAAAATCCGAAATGCAACAGGAAAACCGGCGACTTGAGTGGGAGGCGGCCGCGACAGTGGCGATTTGATTGGGGGCGTGAACATATGGCAAAGGGAAAGTAACAGTTGTTTGTTCTTGCGGCACGCTAAGCTCTATTTGCTTCTGCAAAAGTAATACGATTTTAATGCACTCGACGGCAGTTTAGCAAAAGTCATCGTCGATTAGGAGAGAGGCGGAATAAAAGGGAATACACAAATCAAAGTCCAGTTTGCTTAGGCGAATTTATGAGATTTGCAGAGAGGGGCGATGAGACAGCAGATGGAAAGATAGAATTGAATAGGGATGAGAGCATAAAAGGAAAGATGGAAAATGGAATACGAAAGATAGAAGATAGACTAGAGGTTATAGAATATAGAATACAGAACATATAAAATAGAATATAGAATATAGAATAAAGAATATAGAACAGAGAACATAGAACATAGAATATAGAATAAAGAATAAAGAATATAGAATAAAGAATATAGAACAGAGAACACAGAACACAGAATATAGAATATAGAATATAGAATATAGAATATAGAATATAGAATATAGAATATAGAATATAGAATATAGAATATAGAATATAGAATATAGAATATAGAATATAGAATATAGAATATAGAATATAGAATATAGAATATAGAATATAGAATATAGAATATAGAATATAGAATATAGAATATAGAATATAGAATATAGAATATAGAATATAGAATATAGAATATAGAATATAGAATATAGAATATAGAATAAAGAATAAAGAATAAAGAATATAGAATATAGAATATAGAATATAGAACATAGAATATATAGAATATAGAATAGAATATAGAATATAGAATATAGAATATAGAATATAGAATATAGAATATAGAATATAGAATATAGAATATAGAATATAGAATATAGAATATAGAATATAGAATATAGAATATAGAATATAGAATATAGAATATAGAATATAGAATATAGAATATAGAATATAGAATATAGAATATAGAATATAGAATATAGAATATAGAATATAGAATATAGAATATAGAATAAAGAAAATAGAATATAGAATATAGAATATAGAATAAGAATATAGAATATAGAATATGGAATATAGAATATAGAATATAGAATATAGAATATAGAATATAGAATATAGAATATAGAATATAGAATAAGAATATAGAATATAGAATATGGAATATAGAAAAGAGAAGAGAAGAGATGAGTGAGAAGAGAAGTCAGCTCAAAGATCCTTCAAAGTCCTTCAATTAGGTTAATGAGATTTGCATAGAGAGGCGACATCTCGAGCACATCTCTCAGCGTCAACTTTAAATGCAATTTAAGCAGCATAGCAAAATGTTTAACCTCGCGTGCACGTCTCGATGACATCACGTACTCAACTTCCAACTTATCCTCAATTAATGCCAATCAATATAAATATTTGATGACTTTAGAGGTCTCCCTCCACACCCCCGCCCCCCCTTGCAATGGTTATTTTGTAATAAATTCAGCTTAGCTGCAAACCAAAAATATCTGCGCTGCCAGCCACAATTTGCCAATAAATTCCTTGCAAAATGTTGCATATTGAAAATGCCACGCCCCCGAAAACTATGCTACGATATTGAAACTGCGAAAAACTTTGCACCGAAAGCGCGCATAAAAATGCTCGAAAATTTTCAAGTTTTCATTACACGGATATCATAAAGCCGTCTACGGCGTAATGCGCAAGAATTAATTAGTTTGGCGCACGGCTTAAAGTGACGTAAAATGTCAGTTGCGCGCTTAATTAGAGCCAACTCACATGTTCGACATGAAATGATGCCTGATTAAAGCGTAAATCCCATAAGCAATTTACTAATGCGCAGCTTCAAGTTGAAAACTCGAAAAGTTTGCGCAACTGGAATTTTTCGGTTGCCAGAGCTATGCGGGATTTGGATATTCTTAGGGAAAACTTTTTCGGAAATTTAAAAGAGCTGAAAGAGAAGATATCTATATATATATATATATATATATACGTAAATATGCTTGTTCGTGGGTGTTTTTATAAAGTTCTTCACTGGAAATGTAGCAGAGCTTAAGTGGCCTGGCCTCGGGCCAAGGCTGTCCAGCTAAACGAATCACAAGTGCAAAATGCATTTAACAACAATAATGTTTGTTATTGATGTGCATAGGCATTCCACTAACTAACTAACTAAGAGTTGACATTTGCGTGTGTTTATGGCTGTGTGTATTATAGTTGTTATTACTCATACGCCCCGTTGTGCCGGCCGTGCTGCAGCTGACAACGTAACTCAATTTGATGATAATTATAATTATGCCTGCCGCTGTGTTATTTCCGCTGCGCGCATGTGTGTGCTCTATGCGTGTGTTTAGTGTTTGTGTATGTCAGTTTTTGATGGAGCCACCTTCATGTTGCGCATCAGGCGTTAAATGTGGATTAGTTTCAGCACAACAAAGCGCTAATAACATTAGCTGAAAGAGTTTCAGCAATTAGCAGTTGATAAACCTAACTACAGCAAAAACCGAGACAGGAAACTCGAGCATGAAAGTTCAGCAAGAAATACTAACTTTGTCGATTAGTTTAATTTGAGTATTAAATAAGTTTTGCTTGGAAGTTTATTAAAGCTGCACACAACATATTTCTAGCTGGAGAAGTATTTTCCAACCTTATGACTTCAGCTAGTAAACAATATTTCAGGTGGATTGAAAGATAACTATATTAAAGTTGTAGGGCTGATGAAAAGTTCGAACAAAAAGTTTTTTTATATACAAATTTATTAAATAAAATTAATTTTTAAAAATTATAAATAAATTTAATTAAAAATTAAGAAATAATAGCCATAAAAATTATGAGGCTTCCACTTTATAGCATTCAAATTTGCTCAGCAAAAAGATTTATAAGAATTTCAGAAAATAAACTATTAGCAACTAGCTTAAATCCAGTTAGAACTTGTCTCTGATTTAGCTTTGTCAACTTCTCCCCTATTCAAAAGATAATCTTCATCAGCTTTTGCTATGTAAAACATTGGCTCAAGTCAAAGCTTCAGCTACATTCAATTTTAGTCATAAAAGCTCATTAAAGCTTTAGGTATACAAAGTATACCTCAACTATGTTAAGCAAGTGCAACGTAAAAGCTTAGAAGTTGCTAATTGTTATGCAAAATATTAAGATTCATTATATTAAAACCTCAGCTCAGTGTAAGCAAAAGTTTGTTGAGAAAAGCTCATTTAGGCTTGAAGTGCTGAACGTAAGAACCTGCCACAGATTATGCTTTAGACTAGACGCTACTTGCTGCATACATAATATTCAGCGCCATGAAAGCTCAACTTACTTAAGCTAAAATAAAATAGTTGAAAGCTCAGTAAAGCTTGTTAATCGAACGTTAAGATATGCGACCTTGAAACTTAGTTTAAAGCTCATTAAAGCTGGCTTATCGAACGTTAAGATGTGCGACTCTTAAAGCTCCACTAATTATCTCTTGGCCTACTCACTCATATTTACTTCAGCTTCCCTTAGCCACTTTAAGCCCGTGTCATTTGGCACTTGGCACTTGGCAAACACACACACTTAACTTCTCCGTCAATTGCGACACGCTGGGCAGCCACCTCAGTCGCCACCGCAGCCGCATTGGCAGTCAAAGCCACAACCACTTACGTAATTATCATTAGCCATTTGCGTGTCTCTTTAAACTCGAAAGCAACATCTAAATAATCTCTCTGCAAACAAAAGGCCGCCCATCGCCCCCCCCCCCCTCTGTCCCGTCCCCCGTTCATCGCGAATATTTGCTGTCATCTCCCGGCGCAAAATTCAGTTGCTGTTTGAATTTTACTTCGGTCGACAGCTGTTCAAACAAATTACAATGAATATGCAATTGTTTTCGGGCTGCCCGGCGCACAAACATTTGATTGATGAAGACTAACACAAAAACCACAACAACAACAACAACAAAGGTCTCTTAACAAATTGTGCTCGAAATATGCAAATGATATAAAAGTACGCAGCAAAAAGTGAAGTAAAGTGAAGAAAAGTTGGGCGCAGATAATGCCAAATGGTTAGGCGAGCAAATTAGCGTACTTAAAGTGATTCATTGAGCCGGGGCGCCGTTTGATAACATCGTGGCACGCCACTAATCAGCGTGCCACCAAATGGAAAATTGTGAACCATTAAACGGATCATCGAGCACAGCGCAAAATTGTGACGAAACGAATTCACATTCAATTACGACAACAAAATTGATAAAAAGCACTCAATAAATGTATTAGCCATGCTCCTCGTATCGTACGACTCGCTAATCTCTCGCCATCAATGCAAATTACACAAATAGCAATTTTCTATTATCGCTATTTACAACTCAGCTGAATTAGTCTGGCGAAAATATCTAACAATTATCCAAGTGCTGTATTTTAGCTGAGTTATAGCTTAAATATAATGTTGAAAATAATTTTTAAATAATTGTTTTAACTATAAAAAGCTCTAAAAATTAGTTGGTTGGAGCTGGAGCATCATAAATAATATAAATGAATGATATTATATATGGTAAAACTTAAAAAAAAAATATACAAAATAATTAAAAATATTAAAAAATGCCTAAAATATTTTTTTTTTTGAATACTGAAAATTCAAGCAATTATATAAAACAAAAAAAGCATAACAAAATTTTAATTTAAAAATTATTTTATAAATTAATTACTATAAAGAAAACTTAAAATAATATTTTAAAAAAATTTAATATGAAAAGTTGGCCTAATTAATTAGTATAAAAATATATAAAATCTTTTACATAAAAAAATTGAAAAATTTATTTAATATAAATCTTTTAAAAAAATATATAAAAATGATAAATTTACAATTTTCTCAATTATTTAAGATAAACAGTCTCTTAATATAAACAACAAAATATATATAAAATTAAAAATTTTATTATCTTAAATTTACTATTAAACTAACACACTTTTGCTTTTTGCTACTTGCTACGCATAACAAACAGTCCTAACAAGGCGTATACTTAATATAAAGCAAATATCTCCAACAACTCTCAACTAACTCTTTTTCTAGTCTTTTATATTTGACCTCAACTTTTCAAAGAAATTAAGAAGAAATCTTAGTATCTCAGAGCTGAGCTAACTCAAAACTTAACGCGTTAAAGCTGAATATATAAAGATATTTTGCCCGGCAACTTAAGCAATTATGTTTGATTGTCGAAGTTCTGGCTGCTCGCCTTCAACTTTTAATCTCAAATCTCCTTGACTCAAATTTTGAATTAAAGACAGGATTATTGTGCCGTTATGCGTGGCAACCCACTTAACAGGTTTCTGCAATTTATACATTTCGACCAAAAAACTAAGAAACCAGAGGCAAAAGTAAAAGGCAGACATACGCAGAAATTCTGAATATTGTGCTCTTTCGAGCATGCACCGCCTGAAGGACTTCAAAGAGCAAGACTCAAAGAAGAAGAAGAAGATAATGAAGATGAAACAGCAAAAAAAAAAAACAAAAAAAAAGTCATTTAGTGTTGCCATAGTATTTTAGTTTGATTAAAACATGGGAGTCGTAACAAGCAAAGAATGCCGTCAATTGATGTGCTATTGCAACGATTCATCTATTTGGCTAGATCTGCCTGTTCGGGCTGTTTCGTTTTGGCCCATTTGGTCGCATCTAGGCCAAAAGAAGTGCTTTGCATACACACATACGTGTAGCTGCAATCTGAAGCTGACAAATGATTTCGCATTTTCAATCTGGGACTGTGGAACTTTTGCGCAAGGTGTTCAGGACAGCGAACATGGCGTATACCCTGTGGGAATGGTATAGAGGGTATGCCAGACTAGGGCTTGGGTATGTAACAGGCAGAAATATGATGCATAAAGGATTGAGTATAATTGAAGTATTGCAAATTGACAGCATTCTTAATGGATTTATCGATAAATTATCGATAATCTTTCTTATATGATTTATAAAACATAATTTAAGTTTAAATTATAATATAATATAATATAACGAAATATAGGAAAATGTCAAGCATAATTATATGTATCGATATATGTATACAGTTCGATAGACACGTTTTCAATTGACTTATCGATATCATAATTAATCGATGCATCGCTAATAAAAGCGATTGAAACATAATTTGTATAAAATTATATATAATTACTATCAATATATATATATATATATATATATATATATATATTATATATATATATATATATATATATATATATATATATAAACAATAATAATATAAGAGTTACCTATATCTATTTCTATGTGTATATATGATGTATAAATTATGCATAGGGTATCTCTTAGTCTATCAACTCATGCTGACTTCGAGCATAAAGCAAAAATAACACACCAGAGCAAGAGAGAAGAACACTCGACTTCTGCTTGTAAGCCAACTGTCAACGATTTCCTTTTGCCAACATTTTGTCCTAGATTTCATTATTGCCAGCAAATTAATTGCGCCCTTAGAGTACATACATATATATATACATACATATATACTATGTAAAAGATATACTATACAGATATAAATATATATATATATATATATATATACATAACATATATATGTGGTAAAAGTATATGGGCTGTTACGCCTTTGCCTGAGCTGGTTATGAATAATTCAGTTAACAAGTTGGCTTGACCGGCCCAGTTATTGCTTTATGGCCCGGCCAAGTGAAAGAGAGGCCCACTAATTGCATATAATGAGCTCAAATGCATTTGCCAACTGCAATTGCAATGGCAAATGTTTGAGAAAGTGCAATTGAAACGAAGGTCTCGGGTCTCGCCGTGTGGCCGGCCCATCCGTTCTGTCTCGCCTCGACTCGACCCCAGCCGACGCTTCGCTGCTTAATAATTCAACAGTTTCATGCACTTTAAACCACACTCAAAACCGATTATTACCAACTTAAGTACAATATTCTGTACAACTCGCCGCTACACTTATGACACACACACCCAGACACATTATCTTGAACGGTTTGCAATTTATACTCAGTTTTCGTTCAGCTTTTATCAGCTGCTCGCACTGGCACCACTGACTCATCGGGCGTTTTAATGCTTAGTTTATGGCTATTATTAATTTGAAATTGAGTTTGATAGCCAAACATTTAAATTATTTATAGTCTTAATATAGTTTAGGTTTGAAATGAAGTGATAATGGCATTGGCTGACAGTGAAAATAGAGAAATTGAAAGAATATTTTGAAGGGGACAGTGTATGAGGAATTCTTGGGAAAATACTGTTAATATAGGTAAAATAGATTTACTAAGATTTATATATAGAACATATTTTGATAGAAAAGAATAAGATATATGTAAAATATTTAAAATTATTCTACTCACTCAAAGAATATCTTTTCCAAACTCTTCTTCAAAGTTGTTCATATAATTTAGTTTAGAATATATTTCATATTTATACTTGCTTCAGCTGATCATACTTTGCAGCAATTCCAAATAATTTAACTGAAAGGAAAATAAGATAAAAACAAATTTAAATAGCAAAACTATATATTTTAAGTAACTACCAAAGTGTTCTTAACATTTAATTTTACATCATAAATATGCTAGTATTTTTTCTTCTGCTTTTTTACTACGCGTGCGTCGTAAAGTCAAGCTGTTGTTGGTGCTGCGAAACTACCTCAAGCATAGCATATAGCAATTTCAGCTATTTTTATGAGGCGAGCACGAAGTGCATCACTTTAATTGAACCCAACGCTGCAAAACAGCAAAAAAAAGAATATCATAATAATAATAATAGGAGCAGCTGGGGACAACTGGAGGGTAAAGATACCAAACACCGACCCAGAAATTGATACCGATCCGCTGTTGGTGACAACCAACAGCAGCAGCAACAACAACAACAACAACGTGGGGTTATCGCTGGCTCGCACCGAAAAGTGCAAATGTCGCATATTAAATTAACGCTGATGGCCCCAACAACAGCAGCCACAAAATTATTTTTTGAAGCGTAAAAAATGAAGGCGAGAAGAGGCGATAAACAAGAAAATCAATGTAAATAAAAGCACCCGAGACTAGGCAAATACCCTGTGAGAGAATTGGGGTAAAATAAAATCTAGTAAAAAGTTAGAAATATTTTGAAAATATTATTAAAATAAATATTGAGAAAATAAATTTTTAGTATAGAAATTTGTTTAGAAAAAAAATCTTTAAATATTTTAGAAATATATTTTTTTAAACAAATAGATTTTGGGGCTTATTTTGATATAGTTAAATATTTTATATTTTTTAAATTAAACAACTTGAGGCAAGGAAAATATACTATGAAAACGAATTAAGAAAAATATCTAGAGCACTTAAAATTATTTTTTTTAAATATTTGGAATCAATAAATTAGCCTTGATTTAATAAATATATTATATTTTTTAATAATAGATTAATAGTAAATAGATGAATGGGAATACAAAACTTCACTTATGAGAAGTTTTATAAACATTTTGGAAGAATTTTAAAGCTGAGTTGATATAGATTAGTTGGCTTTTTTCTGTATTATAAAAACACATAAAAAATAAAATTTAAAAAAATAAATAAAATATAAAATACTAAATTTAAAAAAATAAAATAAATAAAAAAAATACATAAAAAATAAATTACATAAAAAAAAACAAATACATAAAAAATAAAATACATAAACAAAATAAAATACATAAAAAAAAATAATTAAATTAAAAATAAAATAATTATTCTTTATTAAATTAACATGAAATTGCTGTTATGCCAAAATTATAGTTTTAGCTATATTTTATGCAGCGCTCTCAAAGCTATAGACCACACTATATCTATAATAGATCTCTCTGCCAGACAACTGGAGCCGAGCTATCTACTCCCTCATCAGCGGCCATAAAAGCCAAAATATGGCAAAAAACATATATTTCAAGCCGCCAGCCCGCTTAATGACTGTTATTTTCGCCAACATTTCATATTTACAGGGTATTCAAAATGGGAAATAAAAACGGTTGGCATTTAAATTGGAAACGTTTTATCTGGTCGTGTGTAAATATTATGGCGACTAATGAGTGCTGTCAACGACAGCCGCACTATCATTTTCGAACGGGCAGTCAATCAATCAATCAGTCAATCGGGCAGCCATAACGCTCAGCTCTGGTCATTTGTGCAATTTGTCAATTTGCCAATTTGCCAGCGTCTGACAAACGAAATGAAATGGACACATTTATTGCCAACGAATTTATGAGCATAAGAAAATTATTTATGCTCTACTTCTCTCACTCCCTCTCCCCCTCTCTCTCTCTCTCTCTCTCTCTCTATTTTTCTGGCTGACAAAAACGGGTCAAAGTTATAAATCTTGTCTATAAAACATATTCGATACGTTTGCTGTTTGTTTATTTGTAACAAATCAAGGCATAATGAAGCAGATAAAGAAACATTACTCATACGCAAGGTTAACCACTTGTTCGACTAGAGACCAAATGAGAAGAGCTGCCAGCTACCACAGTCAAGCTCAAGTATAACGCATGTTAACACACACACACACACACATACACACAGCGAAGAGTCTGCGAAAAACTTGTAATCATTTTTTTAAAAAAATGACAAAAACTGTCTAGACTTTTTTGCTTGAGACGGGAAAATTGCTTTTCTTATAGCTGCCATTGTTTACGTACGTATTAAAGTCGTTAAAAGTTGTGCGCTGTCGGGCATGCGAAAAGTCAAAATTTCCATTTGTGTAAGACACGAAATATTTCTAGAATTTTACGAGCACAAAGCAGCAACAACAATGCAGCTTAGGCGCATTTATTGACGCAATTGATTTGAATAAATTTCGTATTGGTTTTTATTTTGGTTTTTGCTTTGATTAAATACATATATATATCTACATCTATACATATAGTTTATGCATATAGAACAATTTTGTAAACACCAATTGCCCATAAAATTGCGTTCATCAAATAAATTTCTTATATATACATATCTTTCTCTATATATATAGAACATTTTCTAATTACAACAAAAAAAAATGTTTTAAAATCTCGAATTCCAGCAATTCATCTTCATAAAATCAAATTAAATGGTATAGAAAAAGCAAACAGACTGCAGTCGGGCGTAACTGACTGCTGCATACGCGTTTGAGATGTGGCAATTGTTGAATTTATTATTTATTATATTTTTTTATTTGTTATATATATTTTTTGTTTATCATATATTTTTTATTCGTTAATACACATCATATATATATTTTTATTATATATTTTATTTATTGAATATATTTTCAATTTATTATATATATTTTTATTTATATATAGTTTTACTTATCATATATTTTTTTATTTATTATATTTTTTTTTATTTATCTTATACTTTTTTATAATTATATATATTTTAAATTATTAAATATTTTATTTATTATATATTTTTTACTTATTATATATATTTTTATTTTTTATATATTTTTTTTATTTATTAAATATGTATATTATTATTTATATATATATTATATTTTATTTATTATATATATTTTTACCTATATATATTTTTGTATTAATTATATATATGTTTATTGTTGGTTATAAAATCTAAAATTAACATTATTCCAGCTGCTGAGCTTAGTGAAATTCTTAGCTCGAAAACTAAACTGAGAAAAGCTAAATCTTTGTTTTATCCGACTTGAAAGCACCCGTATTTTTTTCTTTAACCCAATTTATATCATTTTCCATTTATTTTCCTATTTACAAGCTAATATGCCCTTCCTCCCACTTCTCCCAAACAGACTTCAACACAGTCTACCAATAATGATATATGCCGGTTAATTAAAACGTCTTTCTCGGTATGGCTTAAAAATGTATTGACAAATGGCTTATTTGTCGTTCTCGCTGTGTCACTCAAAACAAACGCCAGTCAAACCATAACAAAATCGTATTTATATATATGTATATATAATACGACTTTCTGTAGATAATTTTAGACCAGACATATAGGCACTATATAGTATATTATATTTCTGTGACGCCTTCAAATGTCTGAGATTTGAGCGATCTGGTTCGTTGGACCGCATATTAATTAAGACATAATTGATGTGTGCAATGAGCCTCGAGAAATTTTGTTGACCATTTTAATATGAGTCAAAGAAAAACTTTTTAATGCCTCCCAAAGTCATTTGAACTTTGCTCAGCTGCACAATGACTTATGACTTGATTTTGGTATTTTACTTTGTCTCGGCTCTTTTTTATGAAGTTTGTTAACTATTGTTTATTGTTTGCTGCCTCAAGGCCGCAAATAATTATATTTTCGAATGTAAATCAAAAGCTCTGCTAGACGTTATGTTAATTAGAGTGGAAAATGCAAAAGGGAAAAGAGATATATGGATTGCCTGTTTGATTTCAGCTAGAGTCAGAGTTTGCCGAACTGACAGATACTTCATATATGTACATATGTAGTTCCTATATGTCATTTTGACCTTGACTCACATATACATAGACTAAAGTGCTAACAAAATTGTCATTGTCATTGTTTAGCTACTTATATTTCCCATCAAAAAATGTTAAAGAAATATTTGCATAATTAGTTAAGTCTTTTGTATTCTCAAGAGTTGCAATTGAATAAATTTTTCAAATTAAATTTAAAGTTTTTCTACATTTTTTTCTAATAATAACGTTTTTTTTAAATAATCTCAAATAATTTGTTAAAGTTTTTCCATATACTCTAATTTATTTTTTTTTTAATTACATTTTTTTATTATATTATTTTTATATACATATATATATTTTTTTTAAATTTATTTTTATACTATTTATTTATTGTTCAATAAATTTATTTTTTATTTATATTATTTAATATAATAATTATTTGAATGAATTTTTTATTCATATTTATAGTTTTTCATTTATTCTATTTTTATTTATTTTTTTATTATATTTTTATTATTTATTCATAATTTTTTATATTATTCATTAATTGAAAATTTATTAACTTTTAATATTTTTCCTTATTACTTTTAATTTATATTTATTATTCCTGTTTTTACTTATTTATTTATTTTTTATTTTTTAGATTTAGTTATTCAATTAGTGTAATTTTTAAGAAATTATTAAATATCTATATAAATATCTTTGGTATTTAATTTCTATTTTCGCATAATATAATTTCAATATTTTAAATCAAATTTAAAATTCTCCCCTCAAATTTATGATTATTTAAAAATTCTGTACAAATTTCCCTTGCTAAAAAATATGTCAAAAATGTGAAATGGAAATGACAACACGAAAATCTATGCGCTGACATCTGTTGCAATTGAAATTGTATTATTTGCCATTTTTGTTTTTTGCATCTATTGATTCAACAATGGCACTTGTAAACATATAACAGCCCTCCCCCCTCCCCCCTACACTCACACATACACACACATGCATTAGAGTACTATTTGTGCATTCATCTTTAAAGCATTCTGTGTGGCACTCGAAGCCAGTGACAGCAATAATCAAATCTACATATGTAAATTGATTGGAACCCTCGTCAGACATTTTTCCCATATTTTTCTCGATGTTTTTTGTGTGCTTTTGATCAAGTGAAAATATTTTGTATCTTTTTGCATGCTCAGCTATTCCATGAACGTGTTCAATATTCGCAGCAGTCAATTGAGTCGTGGGTCATAAAAAAACAAAAAAAAAAAGTAAAAACCGGCGTCAAACGTTATGCTTTGTGCAAATCAAATTTGTAATGCCCCCCAAATGGCATGCCCATGCTCACGCGATTGCCCCCCTCATTGTCACAATGCTGCCCATCTGTTTTTCGTTGTTGTTCTTGCCATGCACATGGTGGCAAAGCTTTGCGAGCGCCAGAGAGAGAGAGAGAGAGAGAGAGAGAGAGAGAGAGAAAAGCTCACGCGTCTGGCGTGCATTGCAAACACAATCAGCTGAGCGCTGAAAGCTCTCAACTTGCTGCGCAGTTTCAATGCAAACAAACATATGTTTGTGTTTTAGTGCGTGCGCGTATGTGTGTGTTTGTGTGTGTGTACTGCTGCATGCTGGTCACGACGTCAACAAAGCACAGCTGTGTATGTGCGCCATAAGCTTTACAAATTGACATGCTCACGACTTGTGCGCGCTCTTGCTCTCGCGCTCTCTCTCACTGTTCCAATTCGCCGTCCCCACCCCCACCACTCTCGCTCGCACACCCAGTCAAAACTCGCTCGCTTATTGCGCACCTTTCAAGCTGTCAACAAAGTGAACCCCATTGAGTTGTTACGACAACCGCGGCGCATTGTACAGCTGTAACGGCATATTCGAGCCAAGGCTGTGTAAATTTTAAAATACTTGCACACTTGCAATCATCCCCTAGATTACAATTAAATGCTGCCAATCATAATAAAAATTTGCTCTCTATGACTCGGGGTCGTTCGTTATAGCGCGTCTTCACTGTGCCATGACCGTTGACTTTATAACTGGTTTTCCAGACGAAATGGAAAACGGTAGCGCATTCCCCTCTCAACAGGGCGCCCAATTCTGTTTTGCTAGGGCCGCTGCCAAGTGCACAGCCACGCACAAGGTCATTGTAAATGTGTTTTTTTAGACGTTAAATAAAATAAATAGAAAATTTCAATAATTTTACAAATTCTATTTCTTGGCTGCCCCAGAAAAGATTTGAAAACCGAAAGCACCACAACAACAATATTTGTATTTGCTTTAGCTAGAAACACGATTTCGTAATGTATATTTATTTACGTCGCAAGGTCGTCGTCGTCATCAGGCGGCAGTTTACAACAGCCGCCCCATGGGCCCGCCCCAGATTTGGGCGCCAGTTGAACAAAACTAGAAACTGAAACAAAGCAGTCCACTCGATATGCGTACTGCTCTATATAATCTATTCGACTTTATTCGGTGACATCAAAATTGCTGTGATAAGTTCTTATCTGATTGGAGCTGTAGGGGCGGCAGCACCGTTATAATCATTAGAGCAGGTAGTTTTATATCAGATGAGAACTTATTGCATCGTCTAATTTCGGCAACGAGTAACAGAAAGGAAACAAAAAAGAAGAAAAGAAACTTAAACAAGCGCCCAAAACGTAAATTGAACGAGCAAAGCTTCCTGCGAATCCGCCCCTGTGCGCATGACGGCGACCTACACACAAAAAAAGCAAAAACAACAACAACGGCAGCAGCAGCAGCACAAAAGCACACGACGAGCCGCAGCAGCAGCGCATCGCAGCAACTGGCAAAACGGGCCAGAAGAATATACAGACAACACGGAGGCGAGTTCGTTCTTGTGTTGTGGTTTTTAGTTGAGCGTTTGGTGGCGTTGCGAACGGAACGGACAGAGAGAGACACCAACCAAAATACGAAAAAATCCAAATCAAACCAAAGCAACAGCAATAAACAGTAACAAAAACAGAGAGCTGGCCTTTTTGTCGTAGTAAAACGCCATTGACTGGAATATTTCGAGCACACACACAGAGAAAGACAGAAAGAGATAGAAAGCAGAGACGTAGAGAGAGGGGCAGCAGGTAGTCTGGCAAGTGGCCCCTGCTTAACACTCCACACACAAACACACACACACAAAGAGAGAAACAGACGCACATTCAAGCAATTTGTTGTGGTTTTCTTTGTTTCGACAACAACAACAAAGTTTGTTAAATTAGTGCGCAATTACAACAATAACAACAACAACGAAACGTGCGCAGCAAATTGTTTAAATCGACAATTGCAAAAAAAAAAAACGCTGCGCAAAAACAATAAACGTTGCATTACGAAATCGCAAGAGAAAAAAATAAATTTAACAACGAAATTGAATGTAAAACGCAACTGAAGTTCTACGAAAATCAATAAGCAGCAAAGGAGCAAGACGAAGGCAAAGGCAGAGAGACACAGGCAACGGTAACGGCAGAGAGACAGAGGCTGCAAGGGTAACGGTAGAGGCTGCGACGGCAACGGCAACGGCGACGGCGACTGCGACAGCAGCAGCAGGAAGACGAGGAAGAAGAAGAACAAGCACAGCGCAACTGGCTGAGCAAGAACCGTAAAAGCTTTGCCACTTAAGGCGAAGCTTTAAACTGCAGTTAAACGCAGTCAGCAGCTGAACGAACAAAAGCAAAACAAAACAAAAACAGAACAAAAGTGAAAAGTAAAATTTACATAATTCATTGGCCGAGCCGTGACAGCACTTGAGTGCGAGTGCGAGTGCGAGCGAGACAGCTAGCGTGCGTGCAAGATGCCCTCGTTGCTGGAGGCGCTTGAGCGCAAATATTTCGCCGAATGCGAATTCGAGAACTCCAATCAGCCGGAGCTGCACAAGCGCTCCGATCTGCCCAATGACTTTACAGTTACCAAATGTGGCGGCCGCATGGAGTTCTCCATATTCATACCCCGCCTCTCGCCCCTGACCAGTGTGCCCGCCCTCCTCGTGCTCAACGACTGCGACATCGACTGCGCCGGCGACTTCGAGAGCATAAGGGACAAATGCCAGCGCGTGCGTGAGCTGGACCTGGCCCAGAACAAGCTGCAGGACTGGCACGAGGTCTTCAACATACTGAAGCATATGCCGCGCATCGAGTTCCTCAACCTGAGCAAGAATCAGCTGATGAACGTGCCCAGCGCACTGCAGGCGGCGCCGACGATCAACCTCAAGAATCTGGTGCTCAACGGCACCTACCTGGACTGGATGTGCGTGGATGCGTTGCTGCAGAACCTGCCCGTGCTGCAGGAGCTGCATCTCAGCCTGAACAACTATACCAGCGTGCTGCTGGATGCGGCGGATCAGGGCTGCTGCCAGTGTGTGCCACAGACAGGAACGAAGGCGGAAGCGGATGCGGAAGCGGAAGTGGACGCGGAGCCATGCTGCAGCCTATGCCAGGGTCGACGCAAGCTAACCCAGGCGCATGCCGCTCTGAAGACGCTCCACTTCACCGGCAATCCCATCGAGCACTGGCAGGAGATCTGTCGTCTGGGACGACTCTTCCCCAGCCTCGAGGCACTGGTCCTGGCCGAGTGCCCCATCAAGTCGCTGCAGGCCGCGAACGCCGCCGAACTGGATTCGGCTACGGCCAGCGAGTGCCACAAATACTTTCCCTGCCTCAAGCTGCTCAACCTGAGCTGCGCCCAGCTCAACAGCTGGGCGGACATCGATGAGCTGGCCAAGTACGAGCAGCTGCAGAATCTGCGCGTCAAGCACTGGCCCCTCTGGGAGACACTCGAGTGCACGGAGCATGAACGGCGCCAGCTGCTAATCGCCCGACTGCCAAACGTTTCCATGCTGAATGGCGGCGGCAAGATCAGCGTGGACGAGCGCGTCGATGCGGAACGTGCCTTTGTGCGTCACTACATGGACAAGCCGGAAGCGGAGCGGCCGGCACGCTACGGCGAACTGCTTGCCGTGCACGGCCAATTGGATCCGTTGGTCAATGTGAATCTGAAGCCCGAGAAGCGGGTCAAAGTCGTCTTCACGTACAACGACGTGAGCGAAAGTCGCTTCGTGGACATCTATCTGACGGTCAACGATTTGAAGGTCAAGCTGGAGAAGCTGATCAACTTGGCGCCCAACAAGATGCGTCTCTACTATCTCGACCAGGACTACAAGGAGTTCGGGCCGGAGGAGATGCGCTATCCCAACAAGCAGCTCTACAGCTACAACATACAGTCCGGCGATGAGATCATAATCGATGCCAAGAAGTGAAGGCGGGAATGAAATAGACTATGGAACGGAATGGAACGGAATGGAATGGAATGGAATGCTGATTCCTGCAGATTTATGAACGGGCGGTGCTCAGAGCAACAACTATTTGTGATCTTGTATCAAGCTTCTAACTGACGGATACAAAAACCCAACCAACATGCATACACACACATATATCTATCTATCTATATATATGGCATATATATATGAGAAGTTTAAATTAATCGTACATATATTATACATATTTTTACAATTATTTACCGCCTTCCAACGAAACCGATTTACTGTACATATATATATATTTCAATGGCCAAAACACACACACACCCGCACACACAGATACACTCGTGCATATATAAAGATATATTTTAATTAACATCCTAACCTAAGCCAGCTACAGACTAAAAACAAAAAACTTAAGTTAAACAAAAGCATTATATTAAAATTTAAAACAATTTTTGCTGAGATATGACTCAGAGTTTTACTTTCTCGTAGTTTGGGCTTGTTGCAACGATAAGATATAGGTATATATGTATGTATACAAACGATCTATTGTCTATGTCACGAACACTGGCGGCTGGCAGCAAATGTAAACAAGAGAACTCTAGCTGCGCAACAAAGAAGCTTGAATACCCTTTAGGCCACAAGCCGGCTTAGCAGTGATTTGCAAGCTTTATATGACAAAGCTTTAGGCACAAAGAGAAAGCTTTTGCATATAAGGTTTTTGTTCTTATCTTATCATATATAAATATTGCCATATGGTAGCCTTCAATGGAGTTAAAGCAATATGTATAAGGGAGAGAGAGAGGGAGAGAGAGAGAGAGAGAGAGAGAGAGGGAGAGAGAGGGAGAGATAGAGAGAGAGTGGGAGAGAGTAAGTGAGAGAGCTTCCCAAGCAAATATTATTCTTTGAAATGAGTTCTAAAGAGCTATATGATATTGTAGTCCAAGGGTAAAATGAGGAAATTTTTACATTCAAAAACGTTTCTTAAAAAATATTTATTAAAAAAACTTTAGCTGTTGACCTTTGGTTTCTATTAGAAAACTTACTTCAACAGCTATATGAGACGGCAGAACGAGCTGACTCACAGACAAATATATACAAATCAGTGGATAACATAACAGACTATGCCATGCCATATTATCTAAAGATCTTATATTATCTAAAAGATCTTATAATGTTGGCCTAAAAAGAGGAAGAGCTTGGATACTAACAGATTCTACAAGGCTATAATGAAGAAATACACAAAAAAAAAATAAAAAATAAAATATATTAAAAATATTAAAATAAATAAACAAAAAATATTTTAAAAATTTTAAAAATTCTTAAATACTTTCTTTATCTATAAATTCTGCCACATTTCAGCTTGATTTATGCTAAAGTATATAAGAATTTATTTTAAAATATTTTAGAATTTTTGAAAATAATTTAGAAATATATTCTGATGTTTCTTCTATTCAAGTTAAGATATCTCAGTCCCAAAAACTTTTCCTCTTGTTACATTTCCCTTGACAAACTCCTACTACCCGGCCCAATTCTCTAAAAATAAAAGCAACTTTGTGACTCTGTGGTATTCCACGCGCATCGTCCGCTTCGTGTTTCTAAAAGCTCTCAATTATGGCAAGCGACAACTCGATCAGTTGATGTATTGCCAATAATGTAAGCCAAAGCTTCCGTCATGCTCATAAGCACATTATACTATATATAATATATCTATTCGATTATAATAGAAGTGCGAACTGTTTAAAGTTGAAACTCGTTTTGCGTCTCCCACACACAATTAGCATCGCAATATGAATCACAATTTATGGCTGGGGTTATTTGTGCATAGTTTACTTTAATTGCCACTTTTTTTTTTAAACCGAGCACATAGAACATGTGATTCTGTTTACGCACGATATGAATTTATGATCTTATAGACACTGCGATCTTAAAAGAAAGACTGCAACAATTTTTGGCACAGAGATTCAAAGTTTTATGCGAATGCAAATTAAAATTGTTTTAATGGATTGATTTATATGGCCAAGAGCTACAAAAGTTCTTGAAGTTTTAGGAATTTAGAGCAGCAAGAGCTTATAGAAATGAGATTTAGATTTATATGCACTATAAAGGAATATTTCGCAGGAAAAATATGAAATTTTCAAATATTTGAGATTTGCAAAATTATCTAACGAATGTGTATGCAAACAGCTTTAAAGAGTCTGAAATAATATTGAAAATAAATATGAGAAAAGAAATTTTTATGGTAGATATATAATTAAATATATAAATATATTTTTAATTTTTTTAATGGTAAAAAATGTAAAAAAAATAAATAAATAAATATTATTTCTTAAAATAAAATAATGAAAAATTATTATTATTTTAAAATCATTCTATTTTTATTTTAATTGATTTTTAATATGTTTTTTTTTAAGAGACCGAAATTTAGTACAAGAAATGTATTAATAATATTTAAAGAATATTTTTTTTTTAATTTTCTAAATAAAATAAAAGTTTGTACTCTTAGTTTTCTAACAATTTTCTAGTAGATAAGCTCACAAAATGCACAAATGTAATAGCTTAAGCAAGCTAAAAGCTCTGCGTGCATGCTAAATAAATAATAAGCATTAAGCTTTTTGCATGAAGACTAAGGCACATACATATCCAAGCACACCTAGACTTATATGCAAAGCAAATAAAAACCAAATTAAATGTTTTATTAAATGTTTGGATTTTTTAAAGATTTTTTTGGAAATTTTTAAGATAAAACAAAGAATGGAAAACAATATTTCTGTTGATGATAGAAATTCGAATTTGATTTGAATTCTTAAATTCCAATAAACACAATAAAAATGCTCAATAAAATAAAAAAAAAAAAAAACAAACACATTTTTGGTAAATAAAACAGGCCACAGCAGCATATGAAAACGTATTCAATAAGAAATATGTTTTAATCAATCAAAGTTTATGGCATTCGGAGAGAGAGAGAGTGAGAGCTCCCTGCCTTGGCCAAAAAACATTCAGGCATAGGAATGTTAGCACAAATTTTCCTATTGCCTTTATGTGTTTGGCAATGAGCACAGATGCCTGAGCTGGCTGAGCTGGCTGAGCTGCCTGTAGGCTGCAGCCCACATGCAACAGTAGCTGATGCAAACGAGTTCTCCAGAAACTGGGTCAATGCGGCAGAGTGTCCGCCTAAGGCTTCAAGTCAGCTTTAGAATATATGAATTTATTAGCAAGCATTAAGTCCGTATCTATCGATAGGTCGACAATAAAGCGGATAGATGTAATTGTAATGGGCCATCAAAATTTTTCCAGCCATAAATCGCGCACGCACACACACCCCCAATCAAAGCAGCCCACCTATATTTGCCTTAACTATCTGCCAAAAAAAA
The DNA here is from genome assembly GCA_018903745.1 of Drosophila repleta. Lineage (NCBI taxonomy): Eukaryota > Metazoa > Arthropoda > Insecta > Diptera > Drosophilidae > Drosophila > Drosophila repleta. Next base: position 7,497,262 of record JAEIGN010000497.1, read on the forward strand.
AAACAAAAAAAATACTAGAAATTATATAGAAAAGAGGCGGCAACATTTATGGCTAATGACGTCTATCGAGCATACGACACGTTGCAGACGAAATATTGAGATCGTGACTAAACGAAGGAGCTACAAAACGCCCACACGGTGACTAGCTCCAAAATGTGCGAATTTCAAGCATTGGCAAAACGTCAAAAAAAATACACACATATTTTATGACGAAGTCGCAGGTGCAACAAAATAAAATAAAATACGAAATAAAATCAAATCAAATAGACGATCATAAAAATGCAAGGTGTGTAGAAAAGGCGAAAAACAGTTTATGTAGATAATTAATAAAATTTACACATGGAGGTTTTTGGAAAGTCTATAGCCAGGGAAGGTTTTAAACGCTCGTAGCGCTCAGCAAACGATCGAGTTGTGATTTGTACGGCAAACGCGACACACGTCCGTATGCCAAATTTCCGAGCTCTACTATCAGCTATATATACCTAGATATATATATATACATCATATATATAATCGTGTTACTTGTAGTGAAGTGTGGTTTAAGTGTTTGTGTGTTTTGGGCGCGGGGGAGATGCACTTAAGATGGATCCAGAGAACGATATTTATGCTTTCTATGATATAAGAGGTTTCAAGCGGTGCGATAAGCAACTCAATTCAACTCAACTCAATTGCTCTCTAACAACTGTATCTACAAATGTGTTTATTGTTTTATTTTGTTTGTTTGTTTGTCTATTTGTAGGAAATGTAGACCGGCGGGACCAAATAAATCGCAAAAATTTCTGCAACCGCGAATGTCACTCCTAGGGAAGCCGCTGAACTATAATCGCGGCACACATCGCCGCGATGCGCGCTACCGGCGGATGCAAAGTCGCCTCTACAATTTTCTGGAGAGACCGCGCGGCCTGCATGCCATATTCTATCATGTGATGGTGTAAGTAGACAAACGAATAAAACTAATAAAAACAATGTCTGTTCCACGACGATGGTTTCATTGCGATCTATTATAGTTGTGCATCTTTGAAGTGAAGAACTACATTGGAAATTGGAATTATTCTATATTTAACTCTTGTAAACAGTCAGAAGGGAATATAGAAAAGAAATATATAAAAAAAAAATATATATATATATATTTAAAAAATATATCAAATAATATATTAAAAAAATATATTTAAAAAAATATTTAAAAAAAAAATATATATATAAAAAAATATATATATAAAATATATATATAAAAAATAAAAAAAAATTGTTTTTAAAATATATAAAAAAATATGTTTAAAAAAAAATATAAAAAGATTTTTTTTTTTTGAAAAAAAAAATATAACAAAAATGAGTAAAAAAAATATAAATAAAAAAATTCATATAAAAAAATATGTATAAATATATACAAATATTGTAATCAGTGACAAGAATATAAAAAAATTCTAAACATATAAAATATAAAAATAAAAATATATAAAAATATATATACATATATAAAAATATTTATATTTATAAAAAACAAAAATATATTTAAAAAAATATTTTTGACAAATATATATAAAAGAAATATTTTATAAAGAATTTTTAATCTTAATATATATCAAAAATATTTATATAAAAGATTTAAATATATAAAAAAATTTACAATATAAAATAAAATTTTTATTATAAATGAAAAATATAGAATTTTAACAATAATTGAAGAGCAAAATAAAATGCAAATCAAAATAAATAAAATAAAAATCATAACAAATTTTTGTCAATAAGACTTTTCCCTCACTGATTAAACCAAAGACAATTTATTTTATGCTTAACAGTTCTACCTGCAATTGCTTTAAAATATATAATAAATACTTAAAATTTCTTTCTAGATTTCTGATGGTTTTCACATGTCTCGCACTGAGCGTGTTTTCCACCATCAAGGAGTACGAGGAGGATGCTGTATATATATTATTTCGCATGGAGATCATAGTTGTCATTTGGTTTACCATGGAGTTCGGAGCGCGCCTTTGGTCGTCCGGCTGCCGCTCGCGCTACCAGGGCACGCTGGGACGACTTAAGTTCATAAAGCAACCATTTTGTATTATAGGTGAGTTTTTAAGAGGTATATTTCAGTGGCTCTTCTCTAATGGAATTTGCATTCCGCTCTAGATATTATCACCATTTTAGCCTCAATTGTAGTATTAGGCATGGGCACCTCTGGCCAGGTGTTTGCGACGAGCGCCTTGCGTGGTTTACGATTCTTTCAGATACTGCGCATGGTGCGCATGGATCGACGCGGCGGCACCTGGAAGCTGCTCGGTTCCGTTGTATACGCACACAGACAGGTAGACATCAGATTTAACATGCATGTTAAGGACAGTTTTCAAATTATATTTCCTCTACTTCATTGTAGGAGCTCATCACAACCATGTATATTGGATTTTTAGGTCTTATTTTTGCATCATTCCTAGTTTATATGTGGGAGAAGGACGTCAATGAAAAGTTTAGCAATTTCGCTCAGGCGCTGTGGTGGGGCGTGGTATGTAGCCGAAAGCAAAAGCAAAAGTGAAAGCAGAGCACGAACTGTACTTGAATTATTCAACTTTGACCCAGATAACGCTGTGCACCGTCGGCTATGGCGATATGGTGCCCATCACCTGGCAGGGCAAATTGATTGCCTCGTGCTGTGCCCTATTGGGCATCTCGTTCTTTGCGCTGCCTGCGGTAAGTCTATCGTTAATTCATGCATCCGGACTCCGGCCACCGGCCATCGGCCACCGGATACCGAATATCGTCTGCACAAATAACCGAATATCGTCATCATCATCATCATCCATCGCCATCATCTCTTTGTTCACACATCCTTGCAACCATTGAAATTCACTACTTGCAGGGCATTTTGGGTAGCGGCTTTGCGTTGAAGGTGCAGCAGCAGCAGCGCCAGAAGCACATGATACGGCGTCGCCAGCCGGCGGCGACGCTCATTCAGGCCGTTTGGCGCTGCTATGCGGCCGATGAGCATTCCGTATCCGTGGCCACCTGGAAGATACATCAGGTGGCGCTGCCAAGTCCGCCCGCATCGTAAGTACACACTACCCCACCCAACCCACAATTCACAGTTATAGTCTCAGACTCTGCCTTGGGCAAAGCATTGCCACACTTAGCATACAACAATTATTCTGGGATTTACAGCAAAAAATCAATAGACAAGTGTAAACTAGATACTAACTGATACCAGCAACACCTGGCCATGCCAACAACTGCAATTATGCATAAGGGCTGCATGAAATAACTCTTGAATTTATTTTGATTAAAGTCATTAATATTTATTTCAATTATTTAATTATTTATATATTTAAATATTTCTCTATCAAAAAATATTTATTTAAATTATTAATATTTTTAGATATTTCTTTATCATAATATATTTATTTTAAGTACTTTTTTATATTCAAAAGCAATTTCTGAGTAATTGTGTTATTAATAAGATTAATTTTTAATTTATGGAATATTAAAAAAAAATAATATTATTAATTTTTTTTAAACTAAAATAAATTTATTTATATTTATATTTTTTTATTGTTAAGATTAATATATACTTTTATAAAAAAAAAATAATTTAAATATATATAAAATTTATGTTTATTTATTAATTATAAATTTATTTAGTATTTTTTATTTTATTTATTTTTTATTAGGTATTTTCTATTTTTATTTATATTTTATTAAGTATTTTAAATTTATTTTTAATTTTTTTTGTTATTGTAAAATGATTTACCTTTCGACCTCAATATATATAACCTTAAGATATTATTTTAATCAATTTATTTAAATTTCATATATTAAAATCTAGTTAAAAATATAAAAAATTATTTTTTCAGTCTTTTAGAATTAAGTTTCCCCTTCAAGAGCTATTTCATGCAATCCAGCTGTACAAATTCACAACAAGAAACACACCAAACTCTACACCGTTTACACACACTCACACACACACGCCCACAAACACAACAAGCCCACCGAGTTGTATTTAAAAAGTGTGACAGAGACAGCAAACATATTCAATGAGAATCGCAGCGAAAGGCGCTGCAGAAAATACAAAACTTGTAGACAACACCCAAGGTCCCAAGCATGTGTGTAGTGTGTACATACTACCAAATTTCTATATGATACACCCGAAATACTATCCACATAAGCCCACAACAAACCAGAAACAAAAACCAAAATATAGAAGAAAATATATATATGATTCCTCTTCGTCTATCGATTAACAATTTCAGTTTCAGCGTACTTAATTTTTCAACATTTTTTATGTACCTCTATCATTTTCTTTCATAATAATTTTTATATATATATATAAACTTTTCAGTTCTGAAAACTGGGAGCGATTATTAAAAAACATAACCGAATATAGGTAAAAGTGATAAAAAGATTAAAAAAAACAAACAAACGTCAAAAATACTCACAACAAAAAGCAAAATGTTTTCAAATGCAAATGCTATTCATGTTTTGTTTTACATATTTTTCATAGGGTATTTTGCTTATCAAGCACCAAGCCATAGATCATTGCTCCAAAGTATTCATTAAACCAATCAAATATCGACTAAGACTAAACCCAACAACACACATCGATCCAGTTGTTTTTTGTTTGTTTGTAATTCGCAGCTTCTATAACCTAACGCACTCTGTCCACGTATCTCTCTAACTCTATTCAAAATTCATGCTCTATCGTATGGCAATTGACAAGCGTCAATTGTGTAAACAAAACTAATGAAACAAACAACAATTTAATAGCCAAACAATAATCTATGCTAAATTCTGTTTTGCAATTCGTTTTAATTATGTTTTCATCGATGATATAAGTAAATTAATCAATCTGATACAAATTGATTCTCATTGTGCTGCTGCCGTGTGATAAAAAAAAAAAAAACATATATTTCAAAAATAAAATAATAATAATTAATTAATTATAAAAAAAAAAACACATACACACATACATAAATGCATACAATGTGTACTATAATTAACATGTGAGTTCAATTCAAGAAATTTAACTGCTTTATTTATTCCCATGTTTTTCCTTATCTTTATCTTTCTTTCTCTCGCTCTCTCTCTCTCTCTCCCTTTCTTTCTCTGGTTTATTTACAATTAAATTCACAAGAAATAAGCACAAAACACACACACAAGAATAATACTACTATATATCTATAAAGCAAATGCACATATTGTGTCTATGTAGCCTTAAGCGTAGAGAAAACCCTTTTTAATGCCACAATGACACCAGCTTAAAGTTTGAATTGGGATATTAAATGAAGATGCCTTAAGTAGCTCTATTGAAGAATTATTTCAACTAAAGCTGAAAGCTTAAAGCTCTACGAGTCCATTAATTGTTTAAAAAATTAATTTAACAATACTTTATGTTGGTTTTAAAAACTTAAAAAATTTTCTTAAATCTTTCAGAGCCAGAAAAAAATCAAATTAGGTTGAAGTCTTATGAAACTACTCTTATAATTTCATATTCTATTTCTTATAATTCATATTCTCTTGAAAGAAATGCCACAAAGCTGCTTATTTGAAGAAGCTTTCACTAACTACATATTTGACTTAAAGCTTTAAATAACTTTCAGTCAATAGTATAACAAAGCTCAGCAACAGCTTGTTGTTTAACCAACTCACAATAATTTGAATAAATTTCTCTTGAGGCCAAAGAACTAGCTCTCAAATTTCAAAAGAGCTTTCAACTGCTAGATACTATTTTAAGCATATACCATAAATTTAAAGTTAAATCCAAGTAGCAATTTCATATTTAAGCTCAGCTACAGCCAGTTAAAAGTAGAAAGCTTCATCTTAAGCTCAGCTTAGACTTTCAGCTGCTGTCATTGCGCCGCGCTCGCCACCAGTATTTGTCACAACTTCAGGCTAGCACTTGTAGCGCACACACACTTACACAACACAAAACACACACACACACACTTACACATATATATCTATTGCAACTATTTTCTACGCTGAACTTTATCCCGTCTTATTGAAAATCTTTTTCAATATCTATCTATCTCTACTCGCTAGCCCGTTTATTGCCAGCGTCAATATTTATTTATATTTCGCTCTTCACAGACGGGCATCATCCAGCTTTAAGCACAACACATCCTTTGTCGCCCGCTTGCCGACAATAAGACGCCACAAGAGCCAGACCATACAGGCGCCCGGTCCGGACGGGTCCACTCTGTCCAAGCCGCCCGGCTCGTCGCGTGCCTCGACCAGGTACACGCGCACCATACGCGACATCAACGCATCCGTGGAGAATCTCGGTAAGTTGCGGCCACAAACCGTTAACATATTTCTTCTCTTTTTTTTTTTTTTTTTTTGCCAAATCATATTTTCGTTTTGCATTCACTGGCGATGGCTGAGTTCGTGTTTGAAGATTTTGCCGTCAACAGTTGTTATGAAATAATACCAATACAGTGAAACCTATTACCATTTCTGTTTGCACACACATATCCGAAAGACAAACACACACACACACACACCCACGTACGCACACACACCGAGAAAACATCAATAAACAATAACAAGTTATCGTTTCTTATTTGTCTTGGCCCCAAATGCATGTTCTACTCGTACCCCCCAATCCCATACCCCGTGCCCCCTCTCGATCTACGCCCACCCACACAGACACCCACTTTTATCAGATTCAGTACATTTGCCTTTTGCTACATTCTGCGCTGCTCATCGCACCAGTAAAAACAATTTACACAAATGATAATCAAATATTTACTATTCACTGCAGGCGATTGCATTTCCATCAGCTTTTTGCATTTCGACTTAATTAAGTGGGAACTGGGCACCGGGGCACCCGGGCACGCAGCAAACATGTTTCTTTTCTCTTTAATGCTTTGCCATAAATTACAAAATAAATATTTTGGGTCATTTCTCTCTGTTTTTACTATCGACTTTTCCTGATATACTTACACACATATATAAATATATTTTCTGGCTTAATTAACTTATAGTCTTGAGGCTGAAGTGCGAATGCTTTGATAGAAATATTAAATTTATAGAGATATTTACGGCACTTTAAATTCTTTTGAGCACGCTTGAAGCACTGGACACAAAGAAACTAAAGAACTTAGTGATTTTTTGCTGTAAACATTTTAAAGTAATTTTTTAAAAATATAAAATAATTATATATTGTCAACTATTTTTAAAATATAGTAAATTTGGTAAGGAAATGTATTTTTTCTCAAATTTTTTTATGAGAGTATTCAGAAGAAAAATGAAGCGCAGAAAAAATAAATTAGAAAAAATAAATAAAATATTATATTTAATGAAAAGAAAAATAAATTTAATAAAGTTTAAAAAAAAATAAGAAGTAAAATTTAAAAAGTGTAAAATATTAAATAAATATAAATATAAATCAAGGAAAAATAAAAATATTTTTAAAAAACAAAGAACATATAATTAAATAATAAGTAATTAAAAATAGAAATAATTTTTAAAAATCAATAAACAAAAATATAAATATTTAAAAAAAGAAAATATTAAAAACAAAAGTATATTAAAAAAATATTTTAAATACTAATAATAAAAACATTTATAAATATTTCAGTCTTCAAATAAAAATTTTAATAATTCTAAAAAATATTTAAAAAATTATATAGATAAAATTCTTAATAAATTTATAATACATATCATCTGAATGCTTGAAGTGCGCACGTCGCATAAACACTGACAATTTGAAAGCAATAAATTTTACTTAATGAAAACAAATGACAATGAATCAACTATTAATATAGGAAAATGACAATTGCCATAGGAAACCAATTGGCGTCCCAGAGTTTTATTGGAAGATTGCAAGCGAATGTAGATGAAAGAGGCAGGAAAAGCGAAGCATTAGCTACTCAATTAAAAAACAATAAATAAAAACTAATAATGAATCACTAAATATAAGCTTGATAAGCTTAAAGCTGCTTAGACAATAATAATAACTGAAGAGTTCTAAGAGATCAGAAAACTATTCTTTATATGAATTATCTATAAAATATACTAACAAATCTAACATTTCGTGCTCATATAATTCCAACTGCTTGCTCTACTCATCTCTCTAACACGCCCTGCACATACAGCACCTTTACTCAATACCAATTGTAGCTATATATTTTCTCTTAGTGTATTTTTGCTGAATGTTCTTTACACTGCGCACCCGTTAAATGAAACCCAAAAGAATAAAAAATGAAATTAAATATATATTTTTTAAGAATGTTCAAAGTTGAAACGTGAAAAAACAAAAACAAAAAAAAATCCTTTGTAAGTTTTTGGTGTGTGTTGATTTGAAAAAAAACCCCTTTTTTTTGTAACCGTAATGTGCGACCCATATAGACTACCGTGTCTCTGCATTGATTGATTGATTGAAACATTAATTTGACTTGATTGGCACAAAAACAAAAAACAAAATTATTTAAGAACAACAAATTCAAACATGAAACTAAAATCAAAAAACAACTTTAACATCTGGTTTGACATTTTCAGAGGTAGTACAAAATGGCAAATCCATGAATCCGAGTTTTAGCGAAGATTCAGTTGCTGAAACAACTTGCTTAAAAAATATAAAAAATTCAGACGGTAAGTCTACAAGGTCCCGCCCAGGTTCCAAACTACCAAATACCAAATACACCTGAGATATATCTAAAAAAAAATACAAAAAAAAAACAAAAAAAAAGTTATATATAACCCTATATTGAGTGTTGTGGTTGTGTCAATGTTGTGGTTGCATCCTAAATTGAATTTAAATTTGAGTTTTACGTTGTTTTTAATTTGTTTTGATTTTTTTCTTTTTGGTTATAAAGAAAGAAAAACAAGTTTAATAAGTGATTCAGGTCTGGAGGGTGCAAAACAAGCTGAAACTAATGCGCTTTCTCACACACTCACACGCATACAAACACAGCTAAGGCTACGCCCACGACCACGACCACGCCCTCGCAGCTGGAAAATTGCATACACAGCGCCAGCCTGGGCAATCTAGCGTCCAGCGCCGAGCCGCCCAAGGCTGTGGCCAGCTCCAATATGCTAACCATACCCGTCGTCCTCTGCGGCTTCCTGCACGGCGACTTCTTTGGCTCGACCTTTTCGCTGCGCAATCCGCGCATCACGCCCACGCAGGATCTGGAGGCGGGCCACATAGCCGCTGAGCCGTCGAAAACAAGCTTAAATGAGACTCAGAATGCAAACAATCCTAGTGCCAGCCCAGCGCCCAGCACGAGTCGCGGCCGCACGGGTCGCTTCTTTGCGGCGGCATCGCATATTCTGGCGCCGGGCGGCGAGCGGCCATTCACAGTGGCAAGTGCGTGTAGAACAAACAGATAAAACAAGAACAACAACAACAACAACAACAGCTAGCCCTAAGTTTCAGCTAGACTCGCAATGCCCTCCCGAAGGAAGTGTATATTATGTAGTATATGGCTAGGGCTTGGTTTAGCATGCGCTCTCTCTCTCTCTCTCTCTCTCTCTATCTCTTTTGCTGTCGTAGTAAATGCATTTTGTTAGCCGCTTTGTATAGTAGTATGTATCATATATGTATATATACTGAGGGGGAGTTATAGCCGTAACGGGACTCCCTTGAACACCACTCTAACAACTCTGTTTCGCTCACCTAACGCTACATGGCCACAGACACACACAACGCTTGCTTCTCTCAAACGCTTCCTCCTAACCCATATATCCAAAGAAAACTAAAGTATTCTTACACTTAAATACCCTATAATTATTGATTATAATGTGATTTGATATAAATGTAACTAACCTAATATATCTGTATACTTATTGTACGTTCTATATTAACTACTCTATATGCATATCTCTATAACTACATATGTGTGTGTGTAAAACGCTACTTGTATGTGTTAATTGTGTGTTGTTGGATTGACTTGATTAAATGTAAAACAAAACCATAAAATATCTATGAAAACCAAATATAAATTGCCGCTTAAACATGCGCGCGAAGCAAGCAACCAAAACCTAACGCACAAGTCAATCTCTCTGATTCATAAATTGCCCCCAGATGAGGATGAGGAGCCGCGCTGCACGCAGCTAACGAATCGGCATAAGATCGCCATACGTTTCATACGCAAGGTAAATAGTATTATATAAATACCCTATAATAATATATATCATGTATTTTGATTTTGATATATCATATTTCTAACCCAGCTCAAGTATTTCGTCGCACGGCGCAAGTTTAAGGAGGCCCTGAAGCCGTACGATGTCAAGGACGTCATGGAACAGTATGCGGCGGGTTAGCTTTATCTGAATATCTATATAGAGTACAATTTTTTATGTAAATTTCTACCCAACTGCCTGCAGGTCACGTGGATTTATTGGGGCGCGTCAAAATGCTGCATTTGCGGTGCGTATACTTAATATTTTGAGAGAAAATGCAATTGAAAGGAAAGCTTTAAGCTTTTGAAAGGAAAATAAAGCTTCTAAGTTGCTTTTTAGCGATATATGGCTCTCTATAAACTATAAATTTACTGTATATTTCATTTACTATACATTTTATTTACTATAAATTCTATTTACTATAAATTCCATTTACTATAAATTTCTTTTACTATAAATTTTATTTACTATAAATTCCATTTACTATAAATTCTATTTACTATAAATTCCATTTACTATAAATTCCATTAACTATAAATTTCATTTACCATAAATTCCATTTACTATAAATTCCATTAACTATAAATTCCATTAACTATAAATTTCATTTACCATAAATTCAATTTACTATACATTTAATTTACTATAAATTCAATTTACTATAAATTCCATTTACTATAAATTCCATTTACTATAAATTCCATTTACTATATATTTCATTTGCTATACATTTTATTTACTATAAATTCTATTTACTATAAATTTCATTTACTATAAATTCAATTTACTATAAATTTCATTTACTATAAATTCCATTTACTATAAAATTAATTTACTATAAATTCCATTTACTATATATTTCATTTACTATAAATTCTATTTACTATAAATTCAATTTACTATAAATTTCATTTACTATAAATTTCATTTACTATAAATTCCATTTACTATAAATTTCATTTACTATAAATTCCATTTACTATAAATTTCATTTACCATAAATTCCATTTACTATAAATTCCATTTACTATAAATTCCACTTACTATAAAATTAATTTACTATAAATTCAATTTACTATAAATTTCATTTACTAACTATAAAATAACTATAAATTTCATTTACCATAAATTCAATTTACTATACATTTAATTTACTATAAATTCAATTTACTATAAAGTCCATTTACTATAAATTTCATTTACTATAAATTCCATTTACTATAAATGTCGCACTCCCTTCCCACCCACAGTCTCGATCAGATCCTGGGCAAACAAGGCTCTAAGGCCAAGGATGTCTATGCTTCAAAGATCAGCTTAGCCTCGCGTGTGGTCAAGGTCGAGCGGCAGGTAAGTCTAAAATAAACCCGACTCTAGCATATATAATATATGTCCAACCACCTGTCAGGTCGTGGACATTGAGGAGAAACTCGACATATTGATCAAGGCCTACATGGAGGATCGTGATAGATTCTTAGCGCTTCCGTTGCCAGCCAATCCCAAACCCAAAATACATTCCATTAGCCCTAGTCACAGTCACAGCTTGTCGCATCACACACACAATCAGAACATGATCGATGTCTGGAAGCGAACGGCCACGCTGAGCGTGCATCCCGAGCTGGTGACGACGCCCACGGGCAGCTCAGATGCCTCGACGCTCGATCATCTCGATGGCAACGAGACAGCGCTCACCTCCACGCAGACGGTGACAACCACAACAGATGCGATTGCCACCCAAACACCCATGCCGCATACACAGCATACAGCGACCAATACAAAGGTATATCTCCCTCTATACTCTATATTTGACTTGCAAGATCTATAGAGATATAATTCTAGTCTTCCGTGCTTAACTCATATCAGCTAACGCCTGAGAAGCAACAGCACAATGATGTATTTATGACTGATTTAGAGAATAGAACTAAAAAACGCGTTACTTTAAGGTGAGTTGGACTTGAGAAGGAATGTGAAAAGTGTTTTAAATGCTATTGCAGATGGGAGTTGGAGGAAATAAATATAATACATATGAATAAATACATATGAATAAAATTTGATATATGATATATGATATATGATATATGATATATGATATATGATATATGATATATGATATATGATATATGATATATGATATATGATATATGATATATGATATATAATATATAATATATGATATATGATATATGATATATGATATATGATATATGATATATGATATATAATATATGATATATGATATATGATATATGATATATGATATATGATATATGATATATGATATATGATATATGATATATGATATATGATATATGATATATGATATATGAGACATATTCCTGCCCGATTTACCATGGCTGAATTGGGCATATTAGATGAGCTCTAGCTAGGTAGACGCACAGACAGCTGAGCAGTCAGACGTCCATTGTATAAAACCAATATACTCTGTTTCATTTCATGAAAGATGTATTAAAATAGTTTTTTATATATTTTAGGAGAAAATTCTATTCCCAGACTGCTATAGCTACTCAATATCCGCTATAAGAATTATTATCTTATTAGCTTATGGAAGCTGCCTTCTCTCTCTCTCTCTGCAAAAGCATTAAAAATCGAACCCATACCAGATCTATAACTATATCTATACTATAAAACAGCCTGCATAGATCCACATCGGAGCCATATAGCAAACACGAGCAGCGCATCAATATGCCAGATGAGGGCGCACAATCCTTGGACTCCAGTGCGAAGCCAACGCCGCCAGACAGTTCAAGTAAGCCAGGCCGTGCCTGAACTTAGCATCCAAAACCAAACGCCAAAGAATCATATCTTCTACTTCCCTCTTTCTTTTTCATTTCTGTTATGCCATCAATAAAGCACCATATCATTTGACAAATTCGAAACAGCAACTTTTATTTTGAATACCCCAAAAAGAAAAAAAAACAATTTTTCACTCATCCAAAAAAAATTGAAAAATTTGCGAAATCTTCAAATATTGTAAATATTATATGTATTTATATATATATATGTATATATAGTTATACTCATTGATGAGTATGAGGACTTCGAGGAGGAGGATCTAAATTGTGAGGGCGAAATGGAGCATTTTCCATCGTGGGAAATCGACAGCGACATTGGCGCCGATGTCGACGTCGATGCGGATGGTGACTGTGATGAGTCCACTGAGGACACGGCGCTCTTACAGTGCGCCACGCGCACCGCCATTGTTATAACACCCATTAGCCCAGTGAGTGAACGAGTTGATCAATCTATATCTATAATAATCTAATACAAATTTCTGTTCCCTTCCAGGTAAGCTCAGCACTTAATCTACAAAGTTTAAATGACCAAACTACAACGCTTAATAAATCAAATTTGCTTCCGCCAGATTCTGGCTAGTTAAAAAAATGCAATTGAAATTAGTCGATATGTAATATCTACATACATACAAATATCTATATAGATATATAGATATATAAATACAATTAATGCTTATTGTTAAGATCGTCTGCTGCTCCCACAGACAGCGGCGCTGTACCAACTTCTAGAGTATCATAAAAAAATTCTTAAAAAAAAAAACATTTACATTCACACACAAAATTTGATTTGATTTTATTTACTCAAAAAAAAAGAGAGAAGAAAAAAACTTTTAATGACCAAAAACCGCAAAACGCTTTAATAAATCAAATTTGCTGCCGTAAATGTATATAAAAAATATGCTATAAATAATACAAGACTCGCAGATGACATTTTTAGCCACAATTCAAATTTCCTTATTTTTTTTTAGCAGTTTGTAGAAAATTTAATATGAGCTTGAGCTGTGTAGGGCATAGAAAAGCGTATGCAAACCAATACACTAGCTTAAATAAATGGAAATAGCAAAATTGGATGCCTGAGAAATGAGTGGAAAAGTAAGTGCAGAAATCAGGCATGTAAATAATAGCGTGAGACCATGAATACGAATGAGTGTAGGGAGTGTGATTGAAGAAGCGAAAATACAAAGCTAGTTATCTAATACTATAGTTAATACTACATACATCTCTGTGTGTGTGTGTGAGTGTGTGTCCATTTTACTGACATAATTTGTGTTCAAAATTGAGAGAACAACAACAACACGCGACAAACAACAAAAACACTTAAATCAATTGATAAATCAAAAGTTTAACAACTGCTTTAGCGAATAATAAAAAGCAAACAATCAAATAATATTGCATTCTAATTGGGCTTTTGCTTCTTGTTCGGTCGCGTCGCTTCCTCTGACGCCGTCTCCTGATCCTCGATTTTGGTGTTCGCGCTGAGGCGCTTGCGGCGCTTCTTCGATGTCGACGGCGCTTCGCTCTTCACTTGCTTCTCCTCCTCCTCCTCCTCCTCCTGTTCCGGCTCCTGCTCCCGCTCCAGGCCCTCCTCTTCTTCCTCCTCCTCATCCAGTTCCTTGGCCGCATCGTCATCCAAATATATTCTGGGGTCGTGCGCCTTGCGCACATGCACATTAAGCTGCGCCGTCGTCCCGAAGGATTTGCTGCAGCCGCCGTCGTACAGGTCGCGACACGTATACCTGGAGCCATGCACGCGCTGTATGTGATTGGAGAGTCCCTGGCGACGTCCGAAACGCTTGTCACACTCCTTGCACTGGAAGGCGAAGCGCTTGAAGTGCTGGCCCTGCACATGCACCGTCAGCGACTTCTTGTTCCGTGTGATGAAGCTGCACTGCTCGCAGCTATACGATTGGCTATGCAGCTGCGGATGGGAATGGGAATAGGCAGAGGTTAATCATACGGTAAGGAGTGTTAATTGGATTTAAATTTTGAATTTGTTTTGGTCTACAATTTGTGCTGCTCCAGTAAATTTTGAGTTTGTGTGGGCTCTACTTCTGCTGCTCCTTTAAATGTGGATTGTGTGTGGGTCCTATTTATTGTGCTCCTTTCAGGACTGTATTTGGCTTTAAAGTTCTGCTGCTCCTTTTAATTTTACGTTTTGGTATTTTGTGCTTCGTTAACTGCTTGCTTGCTGTGGTGCTGCTTTCAACTCTGCTACTTGCTGACCAGGATATAACAGCCCTTTGACACGAACGCCCTGACAACATGAAAGAGAGTGGAGTTGAAGATCCCTTACAGATAGTAATTTTCAAGGCTATTATTCAGAAATCTCATTGCTCTCGACCGAAACATCTATGGAAAAGCATTCCTGTAAACTCTGTCCAAGCGTAAGGAATCTACAACAATCAGCCTTAGACTACAAATTTATCATAGTTCAACTAAGGTTGACCTAGCTGTAGCCCAACTGCTTCATCTCATAGCTCTCGATATAAATATCTATAGAAATG
Organism: Drosophila repleta; assembly: GCA_018903745.1. Lineage (NCBI taxonomy): Eukaryota > Metazoa > Arthropoda > Insecta > Diptera > Drosophilidae > Drosophila > Drosophila repleta. Next base: position 7,512,692 of record JAEIGN010000497.1, read on the forward strand.
TGTTGCTTAAAAAGTCTATACAAGCAGTTGACTTAAGGAATCTACAGGAATCCACAATAGACTATAAATTTATCATAGTTAAGTTAAGATCAACACTTAACTATGAGATTATAAATTCATCATAGTTAAGTTAACAATTTGTATATAAGATCTTGATCTTATAACAATTCACAATTTAAATAATCAATACAGCAAAAATAACAAAGTTTTCAGTAAGAGTTACAGCAGGCCTCTGCCTCTGCCTGTCTCTTCATAGAGCTCAAATTCGAATAGAGATTAAACCACACTTCATACTTAATGATGTTTCTGATATACAAGTATTGCCAATATACATCTTTGCCAAAAAAGTAAATACATATGCCAATTATAGCTCTAATCCAACCCAACTTTCAGTTAACATATTCATAAGTATTCCATTCACTTCCACTTCACTCACCCGCTGATGCGCCTCCATTTCGCTTTTGTGATAGAAGCCCTTGGGGCAGACGCTGCACGAGTAGCGTTTGTTATTCGAGTGCACCACATTCATGTGCGTATCATAATTACGACGATTTTTAACCAGTTTCGAGCACAAACGGCACTCCATAGGCTCATGCCAGTAGGCGTGATGTTTGGCCAAGGCATCTGTATCCTTGTAAGAGGACTTGCACAGCGGGCAAACGACATTATCTGCAAAATGAATATAGAGATATTAATAAAGGCTTAAGTTGAGCTAGCCAAATACGCACTATTATTGTGACTGCGCGCCACATGCACCGATAGCGACATTTTGGATCTGCATTCTTTCTGGCAGAACTGGCAGATCCATTCGTTTTCTTTAGCTTGCGACCCCTGCTTGGCGGCGGCATCGTGCAGGCGTCGCTTGTGCGTGTACAGCGAGTTCCAGTTAATATAGGATTCAGTGCAATCCTGCAGCAAAGGGAAATATATAAATATATATATATTTTGATATATAAGTTCCCCCTCAACTCTTACCTCATAGTCACACATATAGTACAGACATATCTCTAGCCTGCGATGCGCTACATCCGATCGCTGCTGCTGAAAGTTGCGCAGATGATGGCGATAGAGTTTCATGTCGGCAAATTCCTTGCCGCACGGCTGGCATATGAAGTTGCCATCCTTGTGCACGCCCGACTCGCGATGCGCAATCAAATCGCTCTTCTGCTTAAAATTTCCCGAGCAATATTCACACACATAAGCGTTGCGTAGCAGTTCCGCATAGGTCTCCATGCCAAAGCAAGCTGAGTCTTCCGCCTCAACGTGAGTCTGTCGGCACATTGGATATAATTAAGTTTGAGTTTTCATATATATATTTTATGTCTGAGATTACCAGCAGCTTCTCGTTGCTCTCGCTGAGCAAGCCGCAGCCGCTGCACACGTGCATCTCGCGCTCAATGATCAGATGCGTCTTCATGTGCAGATTGTAGGTCGACTCTGTGGCAAACTCGCGACTGCACAGCTCGCAGCTAATGACACTGCCATGAACGGCGCGCTGGGGGAAGAGAATGTGAATTAAGCACGCAGACAAATACAGAGCTAAGGATCTCTTACAATTACAATTATTGTACAATATTCAACCACTCTATATAAATGCTCTTAGAACTACATATTGATTCCCTTAGCTCTTATACACACCATATGCCCATTGAGCCGTCCCCGAGTCTCAAAGTTGGCGCTGCATTCCGAGCAGCTGTAGGTGGTGCTGGTGACATTCGAATGGGATTTGTTGTGCTCCATAAACACAGCAGCATCGCGAAAGTTGCGATCACAGCTAGAATAGTAAACAGATATATGAATAAGAAATTAAAACAGAGTAAAGCCAAGGCTTACATATCACAGAAGTGCGTGCCTTCGGGTTCGTGTGCATAGTGCAAATGATGGAAGAGCTCATCAATATTATTGTCCGCAAAATTGCACACGAAACAAGCGCGCGGCCTGTGGTTCTCCAAATGGAATTGATTGTGGAAGTTGAAGCTGCAAGCGAAGGGAAATTGATTATCAAATAGATAATAGAGAGTTGCTCCACAACCAACCGCTTCCAGGAGGGAAACTCCAAGCCGCACATCTCGCAGTATAAGCGTATGCCGCAACGCTTCTTAATGACGTGCGCGCAGGAGTGTTTATTATATTGCAATATGTTGGAGAAGGTCATGTTGCACTCGGGACACTTGCCATAAATGGGTATTCTGAAAGCAACAAAAGATTAGTTAATTCACCACATTTGGTATAGCCTAAAGCCCTTTGCTTACTCTGCCACAGGCGCATGCAGCACCACCAGATGCATGGCCAGATATTTTCGGCCTTTCAGCTCCGCCGTGCAGCCTTCAATGGGACAGCTGTAGCGCTCGTCCGCCAGCTGATGCACTTTCTGCATGTGACTGAGCAGCGTATCAAATTTGCTGCACTTCAGCGAGCAGTGACGACAGACTGTGGCCCAGTCGAATTGCAGGGTCTCAAAGCAGGTCTTGACCACAGTCGACAGATATTCATGCAGATCGCCAATGTTGTCAGCTGAGGATTGAGATTGGGGTAATTAAATGAGTTCTATATACATATATATCGACTGCTTACATTCTTTGATTAGGACAAAATTAAAAGGCTCCACTTTAAACGATTCATCCTCGCTTTGGGTTTCAGTCTGCGACTGGGATTGGGATCGCGTAGCGGCGCGCTTGACCTTGCGCTCCACTTTGAAGTGACGCACATCCACGTCGGAGGAGTTGTCTGTAAGCAAGCAAAGGCAGATAGATCGGTACAGCTCTCAATAATCCCGGCCAGTACTCACCTTCTTGCTGTAGCAGAAACTCTAGCTCATCATTGTTATCCTCTTCCACTTGCTGATCCGCTTCTTCCTGCTGCTTTTTGTTTGTTTGCTTTTCCAGCTGCCGCACGGTCGCAGCTGCCTCGGCAAATTTATCATCCGCCGGCGCCTCCTCATCATCCAAAATATCGCGTATGAGTGCGCTGATCTGTTCCTGATCACCCGAGCCCTGACTTTTCACCTTGACTTTGGCATTTACTTTAACCAACTCCTTGGCCTTGGCGGGCAAACGTTTGGGCGTAGCGGTGCGGGCTCTAGTAATGCGTATGGCTAGGCTATCGGGAGCGGCTTTGGATGCAGCTGTAACTGTTGCGGGCTTAACTGCTTTAGCAGGCGTTGGCGAAGTTTTGGCGGCAACTGTGGCACTCTTTGCTTTTGGCACAGGCGTTGCCGCCGCCTTTTTCGGTGGAGTCTCAGGCTTCTTGGCGGCACTTGGCTGTTCCTCCGGCTGCTTGGCCGCCTTTTTGGCTGCATTGGCGGCATCCTGCTCGCGTTGCAGTTCGTCTATGTCAAAGAAGCGGATCAGCGTATTTACGCATTCTTGGCACAGCACTTGCGACTTTTGCGCATCGGGTTTGACCACGAGTTGGAAATACTTGGCTAATAGTTCTGCGAATTCGATTTCGACGCCCACTTCATCGAATATTTCATGATATTGTTGTTTTGAATTGTGCACGCTGCAATGCAGGCAGCTAAGCCGCTTTTCGTTGCTTACTTTCGAGTTTTCCGACATTTTAACTTTTCACACGCGCGACTTAAGAATCTGGCGTCAGCTGAACGATATGAAATGCTTAGTGTTGCATAACGATAGCAACTATCGCAACCAAATTGAGTAAAATAGTAAATTTTTTAGTGCTTTTATTGGGCGGCTACAAAAACGTGCTAAAAATAAACGAAAAACTAAGCCAGCAATGAATATCAAAAGGTTATCGATAAATTGTTTAAAAATCGCAGTTTGGCGGCAAATTTAACTGTTGACACGCTTGAGCAAAGCGAAATAGCTGTAGGAGCAATTGACAATCTGCAAAGATAAAAGAAATATATATATAATATTGATTTTCTTTAAGTTGCTGTAATTATACAGATGAAAAAGTTGTCGAATTGAAGCACTGCGAGTGATTCAAGGTGTGCATATGCAACGGCTCACTGAAGCGCAGCATCATGAGCAGCGCCAACTTCCGATTGGATCTATTCCAGCCGGTCCAATTGGAGCTGTATAGGGAATGGGATAGCAGTGCACTCTGATAGCTCATCTCGTCGGCCGAATAGCAAATGATAAAGATTTGCAGGAGCATCACAAACTGATACGAGGCCATCATGATCATGAAAGCCGTCTCCTTGGTCCTGATGGAAATGGCATAGAAATTGGAGACGAGCACCAGCACGGAGCAGAGCATCTGCACCGAGCCAGGCACCTTAACGAAACCATCAACCAGATTCTTCAGCTGCAAGATGCGAGCATAGTGAATGCAGCAATTCCTTAGCTCCTCGGAAATCCTTTGATTATCCTCGTAGGATTCGGCTGGGCCGAGGTTCTCCAGGTGAGCCGCCAGCATGGCCAGCTGCGTCCCCAGAAAGTAGAGCAGCGAGGCGGCTATCGAGTCGAAGGCAATGTTCAGCCAGCAGGTGGGCATCAGCGACATCACCTGGTACAGGTAGAGTCCGTAGTAGCAGTCGGAGCGGAGCAGATCGCACGGCTCGTACATGGACAGGGGCAGAGCATTGTTGTCCACGAACCACTGCGTGACCAGGATCAAGCTGGCGGCCAGCAGCGACGACCAGGCATAGAGATTCCGCCACTTTAACGCACGCTCCGCCCCCCTGCGAAAGATCTGCGACTCCTGCGGCGAGCTGGGCCGGAACCAGGACGAATGCATGTCCTCAACGAGGTGGGCGTGATTGACGTTCCCGAGCTTGATGCTCAGCAGCTTGGACATGCAGGACACCTCGGTGGCGAACATGAAGAACACCTGCAAAATGACGTTCAGCTGGTCGATGTTGGCCACGACGCGGATCGCAAAGAAGAGCAGCATTACGGCCACAATGCTGAGGATGAGGCAGAAGCGCAGCTGGTGCAGCACGCGCTGCAGGCGACTGGCATGCGCCGGCACCTGCCACACGCCCAGGAAGTGGAAATACCACACCTGATACTTGTAGAAAGTCGAGGTGATTTCATGATGTGGCGACATAGCTGACTATACGAGACTTTAGCCAGGCTAAGGAATGCTGGCCCTATTTAAAGGCTCGCCCAGCCAAGGACCCCTTTCCGGCTAATGAGCTCTAATGAGCCGCTCATTAAATGACATTACACCGTGAGAAATGATTGTTGTCTCCTACTGCCACTTACCGAACTGAAGAGCACCAGGTCGAAGGCGTGGCTGCTGTTCAACGTTCTGATGCGTATGGGCAGATCCAGGCGCTGCATCAGCATCAGCAGCAGCCGCTGATTGGAACGGCGGGCGCCAACCCAATTGGATTTGTACAAGTCGTGGGGCAGGCGATAGCTGCGCTCTGTGACCTCCCTAAAAACATATACCCAAGATATATATAGATATTTTATTCAGTGCTCAACTCACCCCGCAAAGTAGCAGATTATGAAGATCTGTGTCAGCATGCAGTTCTGATAGATGAACATCTTGAGCAGCAACAGCTTTTCGTCTGCTGACTGTTTAGATAAATATATAAAAAATATATATATATTAAGCAAATATTATAAAAAAATATATAAAAAAATATTAAAAATATATTAAAGTATAAACAAAATATAAAAAATATTGTACAAACAAAATTTATTAAAAACTATATTCAAAAAAAATATAAAAAAAAATATATTTTAAAAATATATCAAATAAAAAAAATATACAAAAATATTGTAAAAAAATGTATTAAAAAATATATACAAAAAAATATATACAAAATATATATAAAATATACAACAACAAAAATATGAAAATAAATATATTAAAAAAATATATATAGGTCAAAATATATAAATATGAATAATAACATATAATTAGAAATTATTTAATTTAGGAAAATATATATATTAATTATAGAGAAAAGCATAAGAAGAAAAATATTTTCAAATAAAAAGTAAAACATTTGTGTATGATTATTTGTTAAATATTTAGGTTATATTATTATATAATGTATTATGTAAATCATTATTATTATTCTAAATTATATTGTCAGTTAAATTCTAAAAAAAAAATTATAATAAATTTATATATAGCTATATAAATTTATCTATAGCTATAAAAATTATTACATATATTTTTTATAATTTACATAACAATATAGAATAATAATATATATTTATACCAGAGAAACATATTTTCAAGAAATGTAAAAAAAACTTTTTTATGTGAACTATTTCTTCAAAATTTTTAAGAATAATTAATATTTTTTTGTGTAATGTATATATAAATATAGCTATATTTATAATTATTATAATTGTTTTAATATTAAATATCTAAAATTTAAATTATAAATTTTTTATATTAAAATAATTTATTATATTGTAAATAAATATTAATTTTTAGTTTTTAGACAAAATATATATTTAAAAAATAATAACAATAAATATAAAACTAATAAAAAATATTAAAAATGCAAAATAATATATATATATAAGTCTATAACGCATATTTGAAAATTAAAAATAATATTTCTATCTACAGAATTAAAAAATTATATAAATATAATAATTTTTAATATTCCTTTCCCACTTCCCCCCACCCCTAACTCACCTGCGACATGGAATAGAAGTTGGCAGTTAAGACCAGCACAGAGCAGAATATCTGCGCCGAAATGGGCTTATAGACGATGGTCTCCATATCCGCAGCCAGCTGAACGATTCTCATGTGATAATGAATGCAGCGCTTGAGCTGCAGCAGCATCTCAGCATCAGTGGCCGCCTCCGCTTGGCCGTCGCTTCCAATGGACTGCAGACGCAGCGCCAGAATGTCCAATTGGCACCTGATAAAGATGAAGATGGAGCAGCAGAGGGAGTCGAAGGCAATGTTCATGAAGCAGGCCGAGGACAGAGAGCAGCACTGGTAGATGTACATAAAGCCGAAGGCAAAGGAGCCGCGCTGCCCTTGGAAGGGATCGTAGGTGGCCAGCGGCAGTTGGGTATTATCGATGGCATACTGGGTGAGGAGCATGCTGATCAGTGCGCAGAGCGAGACGGCGCCATAGGAGTTCCTCACAGAGCGACTCAGCTCGCGGGCGTCCAGAAAGATGCGTTGCTCCTCCAGGCTCAAAGGATGAAATTCCGCCTCATGTAAATTAGCAAAAAGTCGCAGCAGATCAAGACTATGGAACTTAATGTACAGTATCTAGAAATTTGACAGAGTATTAGCTATATACATATATATCTATATAACTATATGCATATCACACTCCACCTTCAGTGAGCAGGCAACGCAAGTGGCCAGCAGAAAGAAGCCTTTGATCACCTCATTCATATCGTCAATATTGCTCCCGATGTACAGCAGCAACAGCAGATTGAGCATCATTAGGCAGCAACCAAAAACGAGAATGAAATTAACTCTATGCAGCCAGCGTTTCCAGCGCAGCTGCTGCGGAAACAGCGAATACTTTTCCATAATGCGCTGCTGCACCGCATAGAAGAGTCCGACGGAACTATCGAAATTTAACTGCATTGCTCGGAGCACTATTGGCGGCACACGGGATGGGCAGAGCCTTTTAAAGGCCTCTGATAAACAATTAAAAACGCATTAATGCTAACTAATTGCAGGGCAATATATTAGATGCTTTAATTGCATTAGCAGCTAAAAAAAATTTAAGATATAAAAAATTTTAAAAAGAAATGTTCAAAGTTTTTAAGGATTTAAAAAAATAAATAAAAAAGATTTTTTATCATTTCAAAAATGGAAGAAAAAAACTAAATTAAAAATAAAAATAAATATATATATAAAAAATATTTTAAAACATTTAAAAATGGAAAACTAAAAAAAAAATATTAATAATAAAACTAATAATAATTAAAAAATAATAACAAAAAAAAACTTTACTTCAATATTAAATAATAAAATAATAAGAAATATACTATTGAATGAATTATTAACTTTAACTTATTTAATTAACTTATTTAAATTAATTATGAAAATAATTAAAAATAAATTTTTTAAATAAAATTTAAATGAATAAATGTTTGAAGTATGCAAAAAGTAATTTTTACTTTTTTATTACTGTTCTTAAATATGTTACATTTTATTTTGATTTTATATGTAGTTTGATTCAAAATTTTTTAAAACTTATTTTAATTTTTTTCTTTTTCCTTTTTTTTAATTAACAATTTTTATAGGTTTTCTTTGAATTTGTATTTTTTTATATTTATTTATGTATATATTTTGTTAGTTTTATATAATATTTTACTAAATATTCGGGTTTTCAATTTTTTCAATTTTTTTTCGGAAAAATGTTATATTTTACTTTATATTTAAATATTATAAGAGCTCTACCTTTTTGTGCAGTGCATGCGCGCTAATCGTTTACTGTTGTCTAATAAGCTCAGGACCGTTTAGTAAATATACTAAATTATTCAAAGGCGCATTTTAAATGGGCTGAGAAAAGGCTTCAACGATTTGAATACTTGAAAATTGTAAATGAAGTCTTAAATTTTATCTAGCGTAGTAGTCTAGCGAAGTTTCAGAAATTAAAGAAGAAAATTTAAGGAATATTTATAAAAAAAAACTCTCAGAATTTGAAAGCTTAAAAAAAACAGAAAAAAATATAAATAATAATTGAACCAACTCACCTCAGTGTGGGAATTTGGCTGGATTGCAGCAATAAATGAATCCAGCAATTGGATCGTCGGGCAGGCTCAGAGGACATTGGACAGACTGACAGGTGGATATAACTGGCGGCCGTTGGCTCTCGAAAATGTTGTTATACGAGATGAACACATAGATGCCCTTGTCCTGCGTGTCGCGCACCACCTTATAGATCCACTTGGGCACTGGCAACTTGGAGCCGGCCAAGCAAGCGCTGCGCTCGTTGCCATTTTCGTCCTGCAGCGTAAGGATATCAATGCCGCCCGTGCGTATACGAAATGGCTGCTGGACAGTCAGCTGACTGCGCAGCCATCTCTCGATTTTTTCCCAATTGCCGCCGTTGATGCTCTTGAACTGCGGCACCACATTGATGTAGCGATATGTACTGGCCATTTGATCGCAGAAGAGAAAGTCCGCTGAGGCCACCAAATGGCCACGATTGATGACCAACTGATTGGGCCTGGGCAAATACCGTTGATGCTTGCCAAAAATCTCTTGAAAATTATCGTACATCCGGTGCTTCATATAGGCAGCCGCCTCGGCGGGCTTCACTATCTGATCCGTATCGAAGTCCACCCAAGGTCGTTTGGCATCTGCAAATTGGGAAGTAATAAGAGAACTCTAATCGGGAGTCACCGACATGGAGATACCTGAAACGTGAACCCTAAACAAATCATTCTAGACTATTACTATAAACTTCATTTTATTCTTATAGAATTATATATTTAAAAAATATTTTTTTAAATATATATATTTGGGAAAAATATTTTTTTAACTGTATAAAAATATATATAGCTGGAAAAATATTTTTTTAATTATATTAAAATATATATGTATGTCTAGAAAAAATATATATTTTTTTTAAATATATAAAAAAAATATTTTCTTGTAAAAAAATATTTTAAAATAATGTATGTACAAACATGTATATTTTTTTTAAATATATATGTAAAAAAATATTTTTTAAAAATATATCTAAAAAAATGTTTTCAATATTTAAATCTCTAATGAACCCCATATACTCTATATACCCTATAAATTCTGCATACTGCCTATAACTATTATACTCTTATAGAGTACATATATAATTAATAATGCCTTACAGAAGCTCTTAAAGTAGACATCGCTCTGGGAGTAGACAGCACGTCCATTTTTGCTGTCATAGCAGGAGCGATAGAGCTCCAGTTGTTTTCCCTCCAACTTATAGCCCACTATGTAGAGGGTTTGAGGGCAGGCCGAATCGTGTCCCTGTATCACGCTGGACTTCATTGGCGAGCTGCAGTGCATGGCATAGTTTAGCGTAAAGTGTCCGTTCTCATTGCATTGATTCTCCAGCACATCCGTCTCTGTGCAGAATATATAAAGCTTCGTTCCAGCGGGCACTGTCTCTGTGCGCAGGAGCTGCAGGGCTCCTTTGGCATCACGATAAGTGAATATACGATTCGAATGCTCCACAGCGAACTGATTAATATGACAATCAGCCTGAATGCCTGCCACACAAATATACATATCTTTCAATATATACATATATCAATATATATATATATAGTCTTGACTTGCCCAACACATAGAACAATAGTATTAATACTCCTGCTATGAACTGCATGTCTAAAACTTGGAATTTATTTAGTCAAAACACTAAAAACTTGAATTTCGAGTACATCCCAAGCCGAAAGCGTTGTCATTGCACTGAAATATGGTCATACTTTGTTCTACTTCTATCATTTTGACAGACGATAAAGTTTTGCAATCATTAAGTGACAAGGGGATTGATTTATATATAACGATTCTAATATAAAGTGGAGCATAGGCATATCATAGATATTATATCAAAAAAATAAAAAATATCTATCATAACATTCCCACAACTTCAATCTGTTTTCTGCTTAGATTATTATGCATTTTAAAATAAAAAATTAAATCATTATTCAATATAGACCTATATAATATATAAACCTCTCCATATTTTCAGCAAAAAAAATGCATTTAAAATATTAAAAACTCCTTAAGTTTTTTTTGACAGTCCACTCTTGGATAACACTTTATTGCTTTTATCACATACAATGGATAAGATATGTTAAAACAATAGATGTTGTTTGGTTGTTAGCTGATTTCAATTATCCGACATTTGTTGTTCAATGTTCGACATGTGTGGTACTGTACTTTCAATTAATTACATAGGTGTGTCTGTGTGTAATAATTTTTTTTGTAATTTTAGTTTTTTTATATTTTTTTTTGTGATTTTTTATTTCTTTTCTACTTCAACTGTTTCATATTCTTCGCTGTATGTGGTATATGGTGTATATATATATAAATGTTTACATATGTAAGGGATAAAATAATAAAGCTTACAACATAAAACATGCAGCATAAGAAAATAAAAAGTTTTTATCGAAATCAAATGCATATTTAAAATGAATTTTTTGTTTTGTTTTGCTTTTGATTAATAAAAAACGCAAATAAATGAATGAAGGGGGGAAAAGAACAGAAACTCTTAAAGAAAGTGTGGCTACTTGTTCAAAATTGCTGCGCGAAATCTCATACAAATTGAAACTTATATAGAAATAAGAACATACATTGATATATGCTCATATGTGTGAAAAATAACTGTAATACGTGTGTATTAATAACAATTTGATATAGTTTGATTTAAATGCTAAAAAACTATACTTTTCTTTTTCATGGTTTAAACTTGTTTTGTACCAGGCAATAATAGCAATTCTACAACTAGTTTTCAAGCTTCGATAGACAATTAGTTTCCTAATTGTTATCCTGCTTATTGATCAGCTTCAATATAACTTTGCCGCCCTGCACATCGAGGGCGTAGAGACTGCCGTCCTTCACCTCATTGTTGAGCACCTCATCGCTGACGCTCACGTGTATGCCCGACGGTCCCGAGATGTAGACGCAACTCTTGTTCACCTCGTTGAAGATGTTCGAACCGCTGCCAGAATATTTCGAGTGCATGCCCCAATTGTTGTAGAGAGCGGCGGCAGCTGCGGCCGCTGCTGCTGCAGCAGCTGTTACATTTCCGCCGCCATTCTCCATAAGACCAGACGATCCGCCCTTGGCCATGAACTCATAGAAGCCGGGCAGCTTGTAGATCTTCTGCTGCAACTCCTTGGCCGTATTAGAGAGTAAATAGATGGCATTGTAGCTGCAGCCATCCATGCTGGCATAGATCGTCAGACGCGGTGCAATGGTTCTGCAAGAGATTTAAGACAGTTTAGTAAAAGTTTTGAGGATTCTAACTGATAATAGCTGAGGTTTGCATATGGGATTAATCTTGAGCCTAAATGTCAGCTCGTTTCTTCACACATCTCCGCCAGATTAATCCAATATAAACAGATTTTCAGCTAGTCTCATTGAATATTTCTCATACTTGGCGCGCAATATATTGAACATGCGTATGCCATCGGCGAGTCCACAGATTTGTATAAGATCATCTTTGGACATGCTAAATATAGAAAGAGAGAGAACAAGAATATGTTAGGGAATGAGCTTATGTGATATATTTCCGAAAGCTCGCTCACCGCATAATATCCGCGCCCGAGAAGTGCGCAAAGGTGTTGAGGTAGGCCGTCAGACGGTGATGTGTCAGCCATTGTGTGACTTGTGCGGGCGTTGATTCGGGCATTATGTTCTGATTCTATATACAAAGAGATAACAAATTCAATTAGACTTGTTGTCAAGCATATATGTATGTATTGTATATAGTGTAGATAGCGTACATAATCATCCATATCCGCTGGCACATGCTGCGGCGACACCATGTTTGTGGCATCCATTAGTTTCAATGTTGGCGAATTTGTGGATGTCACCGAATTGATAGCAATTGGGCTGCTGCTGGCCGCCGGTGATGCGCTGCTGGCAAATGGCAACATTCCATCATATTTTGGTATATGCACCGGCGAATTTGGCCACAATTTCATACTGCAAACGGAAAGTAGCAAAATATATATATAAATATATTGAATAAATTCAAGTTCCTTGTTTATGGTATATACAAATGCAATGCTGTTGCTGTGCGTTTGGGTAGAGACAGGCGTGATCCTTCAGATACAAGCGCATGTTCGCGAATGCCAGACAGCAGATACACAGATTTTACAGATACATAAACTTATCATGGCCATATACCAGTTCTCTCTCAATCTCTTTCACGCTCTCGCTCTCCCTCTCTCTCTCTCTCTTTCTGTCTCTCTATTAGTACAGTTTATGCTCTGGCATTCTTAGCCTGTTTCTTATTACTTTTTATTATATATACCATATATATATAGAGAGAGTAAGACTACCTTGACATCCGATATGCTTTGTTGTGGCTGATTAAACCCCATAAAAATCTGCTTAGTCAACCATAAGTTTTATACATTTTATGACCTTCAGCTTTTTAGCTTAGCCAAATTTGGCAGATGCCGCCAAGAAAAAATGCTTTCAGTTGACCAATTCAATTAGCAGCTGAACCCAACCCAAATTTTCACCATGTGAATGGTGATTTTTAGGCATTTCATTTCATTTTTTTTACTTATAAACATTTGGGCAGACTCTCAAGCATGTTCAAATGGAGCTCAAGAGACTAATATTGTTTAAAAGAACTAAAATCTTTAGTAAACAAATTTTTTTTAAATCAACAATGCACGACTAGACTATACCCTATAGTAAATTTGTTTGAATTTAATATTTTAGAATGCATAAAAAATTTATAAATAAATATTTCAATATTTATTTCTATATTTAGATATATTTAATAAATATTAAATATTAAATAAATATTAAATAATGCAATAAATAAATATTAAATAATAAAATATTTAAGTTTTAAAAAATATTAAAAATATATTTAGGCATTTATTATTTTGGTATTCAAAAAATTATATTGAAATGTATTTAATAAAAATAAATATTTATATTAAATTGAAATATATTTAGTATCAATATTTATAATATATCAAAAAATTTCGTATTAAAATTTTTCTATATCAGCATTTAAATTATTGATTTAAATTTATTTATTATATATGTATATATTTTTTGTAACATAAAATTTATGAATTTTTTTAGCATCTTTCTAAATTAGAAGCAAAGTTTTTTCTTTTATTTTTTAAAATTTGTTTATAATATAGTTAATATAAAATAAGTATCAACATCTACCCCTCATTTGTAGCCACCTACAGGGTATTGCAACCGGTTGAAAGCTATATATAATTTCTACAGCATAAATAAACAACAAATACGTGTAACTTAATTGATAATCCATGCAATAACGAGACCGGTTCGACAAAATGTAAGCAGAGATTACTCATTACAGAGACATTACGAAAAAGAAGCTCTTAAAAATACTCTTAGTTCAAGCGAGAGAGTAGGGAGTGAGAGAGAGAGAGGGTTGAAAAAAATATATAAAACCGCAATAAAAACCTGTTTCCGGCTAACAAAAATCCCATTCAAATAATTTCGCATTTCTGAGTGATCAAAAACATGCGTATTTAAAAAACAAACAAAATATAAAAAAAAAACTAAATTTTGATTTAAGTACAAAATGCTTAACGAAAAAAAAAACATAAACAATGCTGAGTGCTTATTGAACCAAGTAAACAAATTGTTGTATATAGATCTAATAAAAAGTTGCAGATATATTATATATCTATATATGTGTGTAGGTGTCTGATATTTATGCATATCATCACTTGAACTTGGACTGTTCTAAGCAAATAAAGCTTCAATCTGAACAGCGCAATAACTTGGGACGATTTAGTATTTAACTGTAAACTAGTTATAAAACTCAAAGCGTCATAAATCAAAAGCCTAATCATTGCCTATGACGTCTAGAGTCACATAAATAACAAACAATATAGAGAACTAAAATAAATTTATATAATATGTGATATATAGTGAATGAGATATGTTATATATAACACGGAAATACTAGAGCAAGTGGAAAATGTGGAACAAAACGAATGTCAATTGATAGCTTCAGCTGGATTTAGACTGATTGAGCTGAAGAACAACAAAATAATTGCATTTAATTAAGCCGGGCAGAAACTGTTCGATCAATTGAACGTGTAGCGCAACAGCTTAGATATATTACATACTTACATAAAACTAAATTAAATTAAATTAAATGTAAAAAGTAAATAAAAAATAAATATAAAATATTTAAAATAAAATATATACAAAAAAAGTTTTGTTTAAATAAATAAAAATATAAAAAATAAATAATAATATAAAAAATAAATAAACATATAAGAAATAAATGATAATATAAAAATAAATAAATAAAAAATAAATAAAAATAAAAAAATAAATAAAAATAAAAAATAAATAAAATAAAAAACAAATTAATATATAACAAATAAATAAAAATATAAAAAATAAAGAAAAAACTATATTAAACATAAATAATAATCATTAAAAATAAAAAAATAAAAGAAATGAAAGAGCCTAATATTAAAAAAGGTATTTAAAAAAACGTAAGTAAAATATAACAAATATTTTTTTAAAAAAATATATATAAGAGTATAAATATCATAAAAAAAAGTCTATGGATTGTTGTAAGTATCTGTCATAGTTGCTCTTAACTATTTATTTCGAGAGCAAAACAATGTATATAGCTTTAAGTTATAAAGAGAGAGAGAGAGAGAGAGAGAGAGAGAGAGAGAGAGAGAGAGAGAGCGAGAGAGAGAGAGGTGGCGAGTTGTTTAAAATTTACTCGCAAAGAATCTACAGTAATTGTTTTTGTTTAATAAAAATTTATAAACCTATTCTAAAGCGCATTTAAATGCTCGAAAAACGTGGCTATGAATAATTTAAAATCAATTTACATAGATAGAAATTCTCCATTCGAAAGTCAAGAATGCATATCTATATTCTATATTGAACTGGGACTGTAGAACAATATCTATAGAAATCAAAAATATTTATAATATAATTTTTAAAAATTTCTTTGAATATAAACTAAACTGAGAACTTCTCAAAACTATGAACAATTTTAAAAAATTAAATAAAAAATTGTAAATATATATAACATCTATGATTTTCAAGCACTTACTATTCGGGACTGTAGCAGCCAGTTGTGGTGGCTGGCGTTATCAAATCCAATGATATATCATTCATGATGGTGCACTCGTAGCTGGGCTGAAACTTGTCCTGCTCTGACTGCGGACGCTTTTGGATCTTCTCGCGATCCTGTTTATGCTTGCGATCGGCGCCCTTTAGCTTGAAGACCTGCAAGTGATTTGATTGTTAAACATAGTTCTAGTAGCGGCTGCTAATAAATGACCAACTCACCTTTATCTGACAGGCAGCTGCGTGCACCGCCTGCTTGCCATTGAGTGTGGCCAGGCCGGCGATTGTGGCGCTGTTTGCATTCCGATTATCCGTCTGCCCCGCCGAGGTAACCCCCGATCCGTTGTTGCTAGTTGTATTGCTTGCGTTGTTGTTTCCAGAGCCGTTGTTGCTGCTGGTACTGCTGCTGCTGGAGCTGCTGTTGCTGCTGCTGCTCGAGCTGCTGTTAGCGTTGTTATTGTTGTTGTTGTTGTTGCTGCTATTACAATTAGCTGGTGTTGTATTTTCTATATAGGTTTCAATTTGTAGTCGAAATGGTACACCCTTTTCACCACCGTGCTTCTTTGGTGTAAATTCGGTGGAGATGCAATTAACCTTGATGTAAACACCGACCTCCTTCAATGGATCCCAAAAGATCTCGACTGTGTTCAATGCATTCGCGCTCAGCGGCTGCGAGACATGGCACAGGCCATACGACAATGGTACATCTACCTCAATGATTCGATCACCTGGACGCGATGCCTGCCATTGCTGCATCTGTTCGCGTTCCATAAACTGCAAACGGCGCTCGTGGAAACAGATTTTGATGACACTCTGCAAAACAAAAAACGCCCAAAATGTACAAAGTTCAAGTTAAACCGAAAAAGAAAAGCGAAGAAAAGATAGAATTTAAAGATATTCAAAATTGTCTGATTGCCACATGAGACACTGCCTCTGCGCATGACATGCCTCAAGTTGTTTTGCGTATAAATTAAGTTTAATTGGGGCATATTAAAATCAATTAACATGCAAACACACACACATACAGTCATACGTTAATATTGAGGCACATAACTGCGCTCAGTCTCGACAATCATATATTGTCAACGAGCTCAGTTGATATAGTCTTAATAGAAACAACCATAACAATAACTCAGTCAATTTAAACTAATTTTTCCCAGTTTTTTTTTTTTTTTTGCAAATTAGTTTGAACTCAACGCACAAAACGCGAGCAGAAAAGACAGAGAGAGAGAAGAGAGAAGAGAGTGTGTAAGAGAGGGAGGTAGCACATAGCTGACATTTCAATCGTGGCTCTGATTTATGTATTAAAGAATTTCATCCTTGACTTTTCACTCACCTTCAAAATCTTATCGCGATAGAAAGATAAATCCCCAATTTTCTTCAATTTGATCTCATAGCTTTGACCCTGATTCAGATAGGTCAATGTCTCCTCATTGTTCTTCGTTGCAATCGAGGTGGCCGCTGCCAAAATGTACTGAAATCTGCAAGAAATTATATAAAATTTAATGAAAAATATTAAAAAAGTTTTTAAAAAATAATAAAAATTTTAAGTTAATTTTTTTTATTTTGAAAAATTTTTATGTTTAAAAATTTTAAAAATTGTTTAGAGTAATATAAGCAAAACTAGCTCAAAATTAAGAAAAATTATGTAGGGTCTTACGAGTTAAGAAATAGTATATATTAATAGAAATTAATTAAGATATATAAATATATAAAAATATTCTTTAAAATATATATGTATATATATAAATTATGCACTATTAATATAAATTAACATACAAAATCAATTTAGATCAATTTCTGAGTTGGCTTTAAAATTTATAGTTCTTTTTTACCAACATTTAACTCATTTATATTTCTACATATTTAAATATTTTTTATATTTTTAAAATATTATATATTTAATATGTATATATTTTATATATATTTTATAATTATTTATTAATATACATTTATTTTATACATTTTTTTAATATATATTTATTATATATATATATATATTTTTTTGTATATATTTTTTAATACATAATCATTTGATATATATTTTTAATATTATATCTTAGTCATTATAATTTTTTTCTTATATCATTCATTTAATGTGCATTCATTATTTTTAATTTTTTAAATAAAAGCCTAATTAAAGCTGCTCTATCGTTTACAGATCTTTTCAGACAATTCTCATAGACTTCCATTGTTTCCAGCTATACGAATTTTACGTAATATCTACAAGCGTGTCTCAGTGTATACTAAATAAAGGAAATATCTTTTTATTAAATACAAAAATTTTATAATAAAACAACGAAATAAAATATATATAGAAAGTATATAAATATTTATATTATATAAACTATATTATTTAGATAAAATATATAAGTTTATGTCTATTCCTCTTGATTTTAATCTTAGCTATAAATACTAACATAAATCTAGTCTAATACGATAGGTCAGAGTTATAATTAGACGTAGGAAATAAAATTGAAAAGTGCTAAAAACTATGTGCTAAATCTAAAACTGGACAATGCTTTTATGAGTAGACTATTAGTAAATCAACTAAATTCCCAGTTAGCATGGCAATTTTATCTTAAGTCTAGCCTAGCCCCAATTTGTGCTTGTAAATCATAAACTTCTGTCACTCACTTGTGATCCTCTGCATGGGATGCGCCGCCGCCCGACGAGCTGGGCTCAATTTTGGCTGCGTCGACAACGCTCAGCTGCTGCTGCAGTCCAGAGCGCGCTGCAATTTATCAATTGATGCAATTATGTAAATATATATGTATATATATATATATATATATATATATATATTATATATATGTGTGTGTGTGTGTGTGTGCTGAGTGCGACTTGGACTTACGCGCCTGTGCATAGGCCTCATTGCCGTTTGCAGCTCGGGCTTTCTCAGCCGACGATGCCTCGTTCCCATTGGCATTGCAATTCAATTCAAAGTCCGCTGCGGCGGGCGAGCCTTGCGGCGAGCCACAGCCACAAATGTTGCCAGGGTTCAACTCATGCTTGCCGCCACCAACTGCTGTTGCTCCGCCTCCTGATGCTGCCGCTGCCGCTGCTGCTACCTCCTGGCTCGTGCGCTGTGGTGAGTGATTTGCCTCGCCCAACGGTGATTTGTCGCTTTTGCCAATTGGGGAACTGTTGCTGCCACTGTCCAAAGATAGCTTTGCGTTCGGTTTGAGCTGCTCCGTTTGCGGCTCCTGTTTAAGTGCCGTCAGGCTCGGGGAGAACGATAAAAAGTTTTCACTGCAAGCAAAAATTCAGCAATTTCCATATACATATATATCAATATTATACATAGGTATATATCGGCACACTCACTTGTTCAAATATGAGTTGCTATTAAACTCCGCGTTTAGATCAAATCCTATATCGTCGCTCCAACTGCTGCGACCTATAAAAAAAAAAACAAGAAAACAAAAAGAAAAAATGAAAAATTTCCATCTTACAGAATCTAGAAATAGATATATTTATAGAGAAATAGTTTTCCGTTAGCTATAAATAATTCTTGTAGTTCTTTTAAATTAAGTAAGAAAACTCTGGTCGGCAGTACACGACTAGTAAATACCCTGTACGTCTGGTTAGGTCTTTAGCTCTTTTAAGTTCTGAGATTTCATAGATACAGATTGACACACAGACAGACTGGGATGCCTCCATCAAGTTTTCTCCCCGATCAGCCTCTGTCGCGCCTTTCTCTGCTTGTTATGTATATTTATAATTACTATATTTGACCTGAATAGTTTGACCTATTTGCAATCTCTCTGACTCACTCTCTCTCTCTCTCCCTCAATCTCCCTCTCCTTGCCTTTGATCTCTTCTGTTATATACCGCTCACTTTTACATCTCTCTCTCTCTCTCTCTCTCCCTCTCTCTCTCTGTATCACATCGCCGTCACACAACTATCTCCAGTATCTCTCGCTATTTTTCTGTTTGTTTGTCTCTCTTTATCCATTCATTTACATTTACATTCAGCTTATCTTTCATATTATCTCAATTTGTTGTACTTCTCCCCCTCTCTCGCTCTCTCTCTCTCTCTTCCTATCTATTTTTTCTTTATCTCCACACTTACATTACATATTTCCTAATTAAAGAACGACTGAAGAACGCAAACTGAACTTTCCTTCCACAAATTTAAGCTCAAACTTCTCCTAATGATTCTCGTGCATGTTGAGGCCGTTTTTAGATAGTTTAAATTTTGCTTTCAATTTAAATTAGTTCCGTTAAACTTTAAATTCGACTCACTTCCATGCCGAGCTTAATTATTTGTTATTGTCTGAAGAAATTGCCTGAGCTGATTAGTGCTGGCATGCCCTGTAGTTAAGGCAGCTCAACTGCAGGGTATATTGCGAGGAGACTAAGCATTAAAAAGAAATTTTTAACATGATCTGAGAGCAATGTTAGCTAACATTTTACTTAACATAATGTAAACAAAGAAATTTTGCATAGGTAAATTCGATAAAACAAATTTACTTATTATAAATTCTATTTAAAATTTTTTAAACATTTTTTAAAATTTATAAATCAATTTTATAGTTTTTTTTTAAATTTATAAATTAATTTTTAAAATTTTTACAGGTCATTTAAAATTTTCAGTTAACTTTCGCTGTTCACACGCCTCGATAATTTGTGAATAATAAAAGAGGAAATTGCCGAACTATAATTGCTCCAATGTCAATTGAATATAATCAAATTTCAAGAGCTCGCATTGATCGAGCTGCAAATAATAGAATTTAAGGCTAGGTCCAGAGGACAAAAAACAATTGAGAAAATCCATTAAGCCGCGGGCGTTACATAAACTGAATAGACAGAGAGATATATACATATATATATATATAGTAAAAGCTATAGTTAATTATTATTTTCTGGTAATTAAGTATTTCTATTCTCTCCCGACTAATTGCTGAAAAACTAATGAGACGCAGGCTAAAATGTTGTGGCAGCAACATTTTCTAAAATCCAAATTGCTTTAATTACGGCCTCTACAAAACGTCGACAATTCTTTTTTTTCGGCCTTATCTGCCGGACAATTGTCGTGTTGATTTCACATTGCTTGATAAGCCATCACGAGCACCGCGCGATAGGCAGGCGGCAGTCGTTCTAGCTCGATTTTGTAAAACAGCAAAAGAGTTGAAATTATATGTCTCTCTCCCACTATATATAAATATATATACGTATGTATGTCTATATCTGTATCAGCATTGCTGTTGTAGCTGTGCTGTAATTAGGCCAATGACAATTGTTGCTCGACTTTGCGTGATTTTGGCAAATTGTAAACTCTTAAACAGCCAGAAATATAAACCTTTGCTTAGCTTAACTCATTTCTTATCGACTTCTCGAACGAAATATATATATATTTAGTTTAACTTATTTCTTATTAACTATCTCTGAGTGGGCGTGTTTTTATTGCATTCGTTGGTTATTTTCCACAGCTCGAATGGCCATAAAATTATAGACTTTATTAGTTCATTAATTCAACTTGAAGCTATTCTTACAGTTTTCATTGATCTAGCATCATGTCTTGCACATATGTGCTAAGTTAATTAAAGATCGTATAATGAGCAGCAGCAACAGCAAAAATATAGATATATATATATTTACATATATATATATTTTAAAGCAACCCTATAATCTTTATCTTTAAATATGTGCAAGAATTTGCGTTGTTAATTCCAATGCTCGAAACTTTAATTACAGTTCTTGGGGTAGAAACTATTGAAGAACTACGATAGATATAGAATATTGCATACTCTATTCAAGTTCAAGTAGAAATACGTATGATATTTTATGGCATATCTGTGATATAATAGCCAAAGGATTTGATATATGAAATATTATTTTAAGTGCATAATTCTTGAAGTATTTAAAGATTCTGGAATATCTAGGTTTTATATTTTTTTAAATTTAAATATCAATACTATTTAATAAAAATAATAATAATAAACATAAATAAATAAATTTAAAAAATATTTAAAATGTTAAATACATTTTTCGAATTTATTTGAATTTATTTCGAATCATATTTGAATATGTTTGTTATTTGAATATTATTAGAATATAATTTTTTTCAAATTAATAAATTAATTAATTTTAAATTTAAATAATATTTTCTTAATTTAATTATTTTAAATATTTTTTCATTAAATATCATTCCTAACGGAATTGTTATAGATATAAATATAAATATAAATATAAATATAAATATAAATATAACTATAAATATAAATATAAATATAAATATAAATATAAATATAAATATAAATATAAATATAAATATAAATATAAATATAAATATAAATATAAATATAAATATAAATATAAATATAAATATAAATATAAATATAAATATAAATATAAATATAAATATAAATATAAATATAAATATAAATATAAATATAAATATAAATATAAATATAAATATAAATATAAATATAAATATAAATATAAATATAAATATAAATATAAATATAAATATAAATATAAATATAAATATAAATATAAATATAAATATAAATATAAATATAAATATAAATATAAATATAAATATAAATATAAATATAAATATAAATATAAATATAAATATAAATATAAATATAAATATAAATATAAATATAAATATAAATATAAATATAAATATAAATATAAATATAAATATAAATATAAATATAAATATAAATATAAATATAAATATAAATATAAATATAAATATAAATATAAATATAAATATAAATATAAATATAAATATAAATATAAATATAAATATAAATATAAATATAAATATAAATATAAATATAAATATAAATATAAATATAAATATAAATATAAATATAAATATAAATATAAATATAAATATAAATATAAATATAAATATAAATATAAATATAAATATAAATATAAATATAAATATAAATATAAATATAAATATAAATATAAATATAAATATAAATATAAATATAAATATAAATATAAATATAAATATAAATATAAC
This sequence comes from Drosophila repleta, assembly GCA_018903745.1. NCBI lineage: Eukaryota > Metazoa > Arthropoda > Insecta > Diptera > Drosophilidae > Drosophila > Drosophila repleta. The sequence continues at coordinate 7,535,367 of JAEIGN010000497.1, forward strand.
TATAAATATAAATATAAATATAAATATAAATATAAATATATCTATTTATTCTGTTCCATTTTGAAGATTTCAACTTGTTTTCTCTCTCACCTGAATGCTTCTCACGTTTATGTTTATCCTTCTCGTGATGTGCCACCTTATTGGGTATTTCGCCTGATTGAGTTGTCGGCGAATTTTCACTTTGACCGATGTCCAAAGAGTACCAATCCATTCGTCTTTTGCGCGAACCACTGTCTGAGTAAATCGTCCTCACGTCGATAATTTGCGGTCCTGGTGAATCCTTGGACTGTCCGTCTGCAGTAATACCGAAACCGAAACGAATCGAAACGTATCGATTAGCCAATTAACGAATGCACAAATAGCATTGCTTTTGATGGATGCGATGAGTCTCATATTTTTATCAGCATTAATGATGTTTTTTACATGTATGTACATATGTCTTCTATATGTTTACATATATATCGATTCGATTCGTTTAGAAACTGTCTTACCTGTCCAAGATTCCTCAGAGTTCGGTGGTGAATCAACAAAGTTAATCACTGGCTCATAATCCGATCCAATATGCTGATGATGATAGCCGCTAATGAAATGACTATTTTGGATCTGCAAAAGGAAAGAACAAAGATTAGTCACTGAAAGTTTTCCAATTGCTATATAGCTATACATATGTATAGACCTATCACATGTAGGAAACTTTTCCAGCACTCAGTCTGTCTACGATTTTAGCTTTTCGTTTACGAAATTGTCTAGCATGTTGTTCAATTAGACAGATCTATCGCGGCATTTCCACAGCCACAGCCAGATGCATTATCTCTCAGTTCTACCTAACATGGTATAGGGGTCCAAAACCTTGCTGATAATACAAGAGAGTTGTTATGCCTATCAAGTGTGCTCGCTCTCTTACTCTTACCCTCTCTCTCTCTCTCTCTCTCTCTTATTCTCTGTATATACACTGTGCATCAAATTGTTTTTTAAGTGAGTCGTAAAGTTAAAATGTTCTATACTCCATCGATTGCAATTCGCTATATATATATATATTAATATATGTAGTATATACGCATCGAGTACTTTGAGTTTTCATTTGTTTACGCCCGGCAGTCTGTGCCTGTGCGTGGATTTTATTGTGTTCTCAAAAGATAAGCGGATAGTGTCAATAATAACAACCACAAGGCACGACCTGTGTTAACTCACAACTCGATAAGCAAATAAGCAATATATTTTTTGGGGCATCCACTTCCTCTCTTTATCTTTTTATATATATATATATATTTTCAACTGTTCTTATTGACTAATGTTGAGAGATATCGTTGCCCTATATCATATTTCAATATATATTGAAAGCTGCGACAGCTAAAACTGATTCGACCGTCTGCTTCCCTCAGTGCTGCTTCCCGTTCGCTTATCTTAAATAAATTCTAGATTATAGTAAATATATAGTTATATCGAAGACAGAAAGACCCTATATATAGTATAGGATTCTTATATGAATATATATTTTAAGCATATATTACCAATCTATCAGCCTTTGGCATTATTACAGACAACTTAATAAATAATCAACTCCAAGAAAAACTAGAAAACTAGCTGGGGGGGAATGACCGACTACGTAATACCGCGAACATAGCAAAAATTAAACAGAATTTTGAAATTCGATTTTATTATTGTTTACACTATGAGAAACCTTTCGATTTATACAAACACAAACAAAAAGAAAGAAAAGCAAAGCCTTCAGAATGATATATACTTCTAAATCAGTTATGAATGGAAGGCAATCTTAAACCTTTGACAGGTTGACTTAGTTGCGTAACATTCGCATTGAGTATTTGCTTCTCTATTTACCTGTCTGTGCCAGTCAATTAATGTTATGTGATACGAATTCTATTCTTATTTGATGTATTTACACATGCTCAAACTCTCCCTGCATTTCTATATAAATAAATGACAATTAAGCGTGGCACAGCTAAAATATATATACATTGATATATCTAATCAAATAAAGAGACAATTTTTTTGGCATTTTTTATGAAGTGTCATTTCCAGATAAAGCTGATTGCCAATAAATAGTTAATATGCCTATGCGCGTAATATTTGTATTTATATTACAAAGAAGTAGAGAAAGGTCTACTGAAGTTTTTGTTGAGTAGGTTTAGCATTTGTTAAATATATCTAGACACATATCTATTATTTATATATTAAATATAAGAGAGAAGATAAAACACACTTCACTTGAAATATGGAGCATGAATTTGTGTATAATGAGAAGCATTTTTTCTTTATCTATAGCTCTTGGCATGACTTTACCTCGGTTATACTTTGCCCGATTATAAACTCAGCAATATATATATATATACATATTTTTTTGTAAGAAGCAATACTATCTATGGATGTTTACATTTATTACATATGTAAAATTTTTTTTTTATTTATTCTCATACTTTTTAAATATTTTTATATTTTCTAAATATTTTTATATTTTTTAAATATTTTTATATTTTCTAAATATTTTTATATTTTTTAAATATTTTTATATTTATTTTAAATTTTTTTAATTTCTTAAATATTTTTATATTTTTAAAATATTTTTTACACATTTAATTTTATCTATCTATGTTTACATTTATTACAGGCATATATAAATATTTTTATTTATTCTCAAATTAAAAAAATATAATTTTTTAAAATATTTTTAATTTTTTTTTTTAAATTTTTAAATATTTTTATATTTTTTTTTTTTAAATTTTTAATTTTTATTTATTTTTTTAAATATATATTTTTATATATTTTTATATTTTTTAAATATATTTTTATATTTTTTAAATATTTTTATATTTATTTTTAATTTTTTAAATTTCTTAAATATTTTTTTATTATTTAAATACTTTTTACACATTTACTTTTTTTTTAATTTTTTGTAGTCTTTTTTATAATTTAAATTACGTCTTAAGTTTGTAATCAATAATCGTTTCGTATTTTAATATTTTCTACTATATGTATATTTATTATTATATGTATGTATATAAATACATTTATACCAAAGAAAATGAAAATAATGATAAGATTTTGGATTAGAAATCTAAGGCCTAATTTTTACGCATTTATATTATATACAAATTTTAATGAAGAAGATAGGCTATGAACAGCACCTTTATCTGCTTTTAAATAATCGCTTTTTTATAAATATATATCTTTAAAATGAATGCCAAACTCATTTATTATTTTTATAAAATATTTTTATAAAATATATAACTATTATACACTCTATTAAATAAATATTGTTACTCTATTATAAATCTTTTTCTTTATTATTCTAGGCTCTTCAAAAATCGTTTTTCGCTTACCTGATTAAGATTTTCTCCGTTAGTTTGGTGCGTATGAATGTTGTTGTTGTTATTGGTATTGTGGTTGTTATTATTATTATTATTATTGCTATTATTATTGTTACTATTACTGTTGTTGTTATTATTAATATTATTCTGATACTGATTATGATGATTTCGATTCAAGTTGTTGTTGTTGTTGAATTCCATTTGGTCGAAATCGTTGAAAATGCTTAGATCAAATTTCGTTGAAGTGCGTTGTTGTTGTTGTTGTTGCTCTGATGATAAATGAATTTGCAATTGTTGTTGTTGTTGTTGCTGCTGCGGATGTTGTTGTTGTTGTTGTTGTATTGAATATTGTGGATCAAATATGCTTTGTAAATCCAACAGGCCGGAACTTTGCGATAGAAACGAAAGCGCCATCCGGTTTAAAAATATATGAAATTTCCTTGCCCTAATTCTTCCTTGCGCGCAAAAAGTTTTTTATATTTTATATATGTATATATTTAAAAATACAAATCAACGAATTATCTATTTGTCTATTGCGTTTTTTTAATCGAATTTGGTCCACAATAACCGTTAGTACGCACTTTATATAAGAAACACGGTGTTTTCTAGGGTAGCACCCTCGTCGAGCTTTCGCGTGCAATTTTGTCAAGCTTTGTCAGCCCACTTAAAAATTTTGATTTTTAATATATTTAAAGAGTTTTTATTTTTAATTTGTTATTTTGATTTTGTTGTAAGCAACAAATAATAGGAAGTAGAAGGGGTTTATAAAAATAGTTTATATTTTTTTTAAAATATATTTTTATGTCAACATTTTGATTAAATTTTTAATTATAACAAAGAAGAAAAAAATGACACTAGTTTTTTCTATTTATAATTTTTGTTTTGTTTTTGTTTTTTCTTAGCACAGCACTGGGATTTTGTATATACAACTAACAACCAAATAATATCTAGTTTTTTTTTTTACTTTTTTTTAATATTGTTTTAACAACTTTTCTTTTGTGTAACTTTGAATTGATAAAAAAATAAAATTCGTTGTGCGTTCTTCGGACGTTGGAGAGAACGTTTGGATGCAATTAAAAGAGTACGAAAAACGAATTATATAGTTTCTTGATCCCGGTGGTCTCACGCTGACGATGGCTACGTAGTAGGGTGTTTTCAATTTTTAACAGCATTTTGTTACGCAAATACATATAGCTCGATTGCGATTGATATTCATTAGACATGCGTTGCAGTCGTATTTCAGATTTCTCCATTTATCGTTAAGTTCTTTGACGCGTTGGGCTCCAAAAATTTAATGGGAATTGCACTAAGAATATAGCTATTGCTGCTGCTGATCGTTCCTCTCTCTCTCTAGTGAAGAACGGCTGGAACTTGGCTTGGTTTTGGCTGCTTTTAGCTTCTTTTTCTGCTGTTTTTGGTTTTTTAAACCGCTGTCAGATTGATGCGAACATTCTAACGAGCTTGTGTCTTAAAACCTTTACGTGAAATTAACTGTTAATTTGCGAGAGTCTCTCCGTCTCTCTCTCTCTCGCTCTCTTTAGGTTTTGTTTGTTTGTGTGTGTGTGTGTGTGTGTGAGTGTAGCACGCTGTCAGATATTTGACATTCTAATTATGCGGCGACCAAATGGTTTGGCACTTGTACGACTTCGAATTTTTCTTTTTTCTCTGGACGATTTGACCAATGAATTTATTGGTTTTACAGGCTTATATAATGCTTTCTGTTGTTGTTGAGACACTGTCACAAGGCGCACATTATAACAGTAAATTGGAGTTTAACGGAAACGAGTTCTTCATCAGAATTTGCCAATTAAATTTCGCATTTGATTTATTCGTCGACGTTTAACAACACTGATACGTAAACGCGCACAAATTATTTATTTTCTATATATATTTATTTATATATTTTCGGATATTTCTTTGTAGATTTTTTTTTTTGCTTAGACACCGTGAGGTAGACACAACTATTCCAGACGCGTTACAAATGTATTCTGAGTGTGAAAATCGCTGCAAAGCTTTGCTAATATTTTTTTCTCGCTTATTTTTTGCTTCACGTTTAATCGCTGCTCACATAGACGAGAGAGTAACAGCTGCTGTCGTTGTATGCGTGTTATTTATAGCAAACTGCTTTGCATGTATGCGTAAGTTGTTGTTGTTGGTAGACCAATGCGTTGGTATTGGTGCGCTGATAAAGTTTTGAAAGCCTTCTTCAGGTTTGTCGTCGCGCGTATGTGTGTGTTTTGTGTTATACTTTGTTATACGGGTATGCGTAAACTGTTATATATATTTGCTTGTATTAAGTTTTTTAATTAGAGCCTTTTTTTTAGGTTTTACACACGCAGTATATATATATATATATTTTATAAACTGGTTTTCGAACTGCAGCGCTAATTATTTAAATTTGCATAATATATTTGTTTAATCGATCGATCTTTTTCTTACTGTTTGCGCGCGATTTTTTAAAAACTTTAACAAATTTTTATATTTTTTGTTTTTTTGTTTTCTCTCTGAGGTTCATTAACTGTGCCAATTCGTTTGAATTTCTTTGAAAATATAAATAAATATCTTTTATTTCGATTTTTATTTTTCTCTTTTTGTTTAAAATTTGTTTTGCCGGTTTAGTTTCTGGCTATAGGAGCACTTTTAATCCGACGAAGCGAGGCTTCGAGGAGCCCAAAGAGACGAGCATTTTGTGTGGCCAGAACCTTGGTCGAGCAGCGGCAACCAACACGGACACGAGGTTAAAATATCAATGAGTTGTGAGTATATTCGCCGATAGCGGGAAACTACAGATACCGTTTCAATTACAGTTCCCGAATTCAATGCAAGCCTCAACGCCAAAACCGAGCGCCGAGCCGACGACTGCGATGATCAGCAGAGTAAAAAAGAAAGACACACGAAAAACAAGAAAAAATGGACACGGGACGGCGAGAGATTGCGACTACGACTGCGGCGAGAACTGCTACTGCGGCTACTGCGGCGGCGGCGGCTGCTGTGGCTGATTGTTGATCAAGTTGATTGTCACTTGTTGTGTATGGGATGATGCTGCGACTGCGCTGCTCACGCTGACGTTCGCTGCTTTACCAATTGAATACAATGTTCGCGCGCTGCGTTTCGGTTGATTTCTATTGTAGTTGTAGCTGTAGTTGTTGTTGCTGTTTCTTTTATGGCTACTGCTGCACTGCTCAGCTGTTTTGCACGTTTTCTTATCTGCTCTTATTTTGGTTTACAGCTGCACTCTTTTGTTTTTTTGATTTCTTTGTGCTTCTGTTGCTTTTTATCAAACGCTTTATTTCACTTGCACCCGTAGCTGCGATGGCAATATTGAACACACTACAGTTGTCTCTCTTACACACACGTGCTGCGCACTTGACTTTAGCTGCTGCTGCTGCTTTTACGTTTCACTGTGAATGCCGTCGCGAGCTATACAATAACAAATTAATTATTTCAAACAGAGCGAAATTTTCCTCGATTTATGTTGATTACGCGCGTTGTACTTGCAATTGAATTCAATTCAATAGGCTTTTATGTACTCGCTTGTGTGTTCTATAAATTTATAAGTGTGTGTGTGTGTGTGAGCTGCCCACTCAGAAGCTTTCAATGGCTGCCGTTTGCTATTGTTGTTCTCGTTGTTGTTGTTGTTGTCGCTGCTGTCGTTCGCACTTTTGCTGCGCGCGTCGATGACGTATTTTGGCTACGCACACGTAATAAAATTGGCAAAGGAAAACTGGGAGAGCCTTCGAAAAAGCTCAAACACGATGTTTTAGGCTGCGGCGGCGTCGTCGCTACGCGCGCTAATTAAATTTTTGTCTTTTTGATAAACAAAAAGCCGCCGACGTGTAATTGCTGCTGCTGTTGCTGCTGGCTATGCTTATTGGACGTTGTTATTATCGATGTTGTTATTGCTTTAGCGATTATTAATCTCGTTTTGATGTTTTTTGGTTATTAAGACTCGCACAAAACTTGTGTTTTAGCCGATGGGAGCAAACGTACTGATTTTGGTGAGCGCACGTCACACGCTAATATAAATTTTAGCTCTGGCTTTGCGTTTACCAGCTGACTGACGTTTGCAGCTCTCGCTCTCTCTCACTATCTCTTACGTTCGTGTTCGTAAGAGCGTGCTCTTTGCATACGCATAAACAGACTTGCTTGCTTGCTCTCACACTGGTGCATATGCAAATGCCTGTGGAATGCACATAGAAAACGAAATTCGTTATCGCCACGCACACGAAAGAAAGAGGAGGAAGCAGCAACGTCTCTCATGTGTAAATTAAAACGGCTTCTTTTTTTGTTGTTGTCAGCCCGAGTTACAGCGAATATCAACAAACGAAACTTCGACAATTGAGAGTCTGTGCTGCGCTTAAGAGCAGCAACTAAAAGAGCGGCGACCGCTACACCTGTCGCCGCGTTCTTTGTTTGGGCGCGAGCATTGACGTTATTCTCAAATTTTGTTATTTGTATGTGAAAATGCATGTGGAAGCAGAGCAGTGCAGCCAGCTCGTCAAGCTCAATCCAGATCACGCTAAAAGAAGGCCATGTAATGATGCAAAATAGCTATAGCTCAATCATAATGCTGACGGGAAAATAGCTAAACAGCCAACACTGCTGAAGAGAAAGAGGAGGTGTGTGCGAGGCAGCATGAGATGCAAATGTTGCTCACGTTTTTGTTGTTTCTTCTTTGACCGTCCCAAATATGGCGACGATCAGCCATTAAGTTGGCTGTGCCTGAAAACCGTTAGTTATGAGCGCATTAAAAATTCTTTCTAGAGCAACAAATATTGTTCGTTCTCCATTTTATCTGAAATTTTTGTATGTCTTCAGTTAATTTGCAATAATTATTACTGAGCTACGACATTTTTGTGGTTTTGGGTTTTTTTTTGATCTGGTTTCATTCATAAACTGCGTCAACTTGTGTTAATTAAACATTTAATTGACAAAGGCAATTTTGAAAAGTCGCCGAAATTGCCCCGTCTGCTTGCTGAAACATGTTGCTCAATCAAACAGATATAGATATATATGTCTCGCAAATATAAAGAAACTTATAAAACTGGGGCTTTTCAGGTCTTGGGATGCTTTCCTTGCACATTTCATCAATTGATGGCAATGAGTGGATGCCGAATTAAATATGCTTCAATTGTTTTTAAATTGCCATCAATAGCAAGGTCTCAAGTGAAATTAATTTATTTGCACAATGAAAGTCAAAGACGCAATTCGTTGTAATCAAATCGTTCGGCAGTCTGTTCTCATCTATATAGAGAAAGAGAGAGAGAGAGAGAGAGAGAGATATTGATCAGAAAAGCGTTTCTTTCATTTTGACGACTTTGGTCTTAATTAATTTGCCATGTACAATTTTTAGTGGCTTCAATTAGCGGTTGTCAGACTCGTTGCTAATTTATAATAATTAGCACAATTTAAAATTGTGTTTTTTTTTCTCATTTTATTTTATGGCCATTCATAATTTTTCAATTAAATAAATAAATTAGGCAATGTTAAATGGAAAACGTGTAGCCTATGAAAAGTGATGAAATATTAATCTCAGATATACTATATATATTGGTAAGTAATTTAAAAAGCAAACTTTGTTTCTTATTGGCATTTAAATCTTTCGAATTGCGCGCGCAAAGTTGAATTTGCAACAGCTCGCTTTACAGCACTGCTATGGTTTCGATAGGCAGGAAATACATCGATAAGATGATGAGCAACTATCGTACACAGCAGAAACGCGTTCACAAACGAGCGCAAAAATTGTTATTAATATAATGGAACTATCGCCCATTAGTCAAATTGAAGACAGAAAACCAACAATAACAGCCGAGGGCCTGGTGCAAGCGCCAAGTGCACCATTCGAGCAGACAACAACGAGCACAACAACGGCAACGACAGCGCCGGCAACGACGACCGCGCCAGCGACAGCAGCAGCAGCAACAGCAGCAGCCGCGACAACAGCGACAGCAGCCACAGCCGCAGCGACGACGGCAACCGTCTCGCAGGAGACGCAAACATCGAACGGCATCGGAATCGGCATCGGCGGACCGTTGACAGTTGATCAGCTGGATATCGAAATATTGCCAATCATTTACGACATTGTGCGCTGGTATGTGTGCGTGTGCGTGTGTGTGTTGCCAAAATAAAATTTATATAAAATGAGAAAATCAAGAAACATCGAAAGCCTAAATTATATAATCGAAAATTCTTTGCAGCGTGGAAAAGGATCCCTTAGAGAACGCTGCGAAGCTGCGCGAAGCGCAGGACTGCAATCACAAGGTGGGTTAGCAGATACCCTGTAAATAACTTTATATATATATACTATATGCCCGATTCCTTGCAGATCTTTGAGCTGCAAAAGCGCTTCGATTCGGCACGCGAGCAGATCAAGCAGCTGCCGGGCATCGAGTACAACAAGGAGGAGCAACTGCAGCGCTTGGAACTGCTGCGCAGCCAGCTGAGGCTCAAGCAGCAGCTGATACGCAAATACAAGGATAACGAATTCTAGCTTAAGCTAATCGAAATGGTGCTGCGATTCCTGATGCGCTACTTCGCCAACAATGAACAGTTAATTCAGCGCATGGCCGACAGCTACCCGATGCGGCGCGCCGCTCAGCTGGTCGTCTCGCTGATGTACCGCTCCAAGAGCTTGGCCAGGGAGCAGGGTCTGCACGAGATGACGCCCGAACGGTTTAAGTGAGTGTGCCCAGCATCAGAATCTACATGAAAACTCTCACTCACAGACTCCTTTCCTCCTCAGATCCTTTGTCAACATGTTTAGGAACAATATCAAGCAGGAGCTGGAGGGCGTCAAGCAGGAGCTCAAGAATAAGAAGAAATAAATTATATAAATCAATTGTAAATTTCTAGAATTAAGCTAAAAACCAATTCAGGCATGTAAACAAAATTTCAAGCATAAGCAAAATATTTTGTTTTCTTTGTTTTCGTGTTTTCTCTAATCACGGCATTAGTCAACACTGCAGCTGCGGGGTTGCCAGCTTGTGGGCAGAAGGCGAGCAAGTGTCATGCCAGCATCTGCACCTGTTTGATTGCTGCAGTTGGCATTACTCAACACTGTATATGTGCAGTGCTGTAAGCTGGACTCAACAAGTGTCATAAAGCTGTTAGGTTAACACTTAAATCAGCTTTGAATTTAAAATAAAATTGGAAAATTAAAAAAAATCTATTTTTTTTTTAACTATATTAAAATTTATAAAAAAATGTCAACATGTTACCATTTAAAATTATTATTTAAATTTGAAAAAAAAAATTGAAAATAAAAAAAATTTAAAAAATAAAACAAGAGAAGATAAGAAAAATTATTTTTTAAAATCTATGGTTTTTTTAACAAATGTATTAAAAAAAAAAAAAAAAATGTCAACAGGTTAACATTATAAATTGATATTAAATTTATTATTTAAATTAATAAAAAAAATATAGAAAAATTAAAAATAAATATATGAAAAATTTTGACAAATAAAAAATGAAAAAAAAAAATTTTTTTAAAAAGTTCAATCAATTTGTTTTTTAAAAACTATTAAAATGTATAAAAAATCTCATGCCAGCATTTAAACATTAAAAATCGACTTTAAATCTATTACTTAATTTTTAAAACAGAAAGAACAATATGAGGAAAATTATACAAAAATATGCTAATCATTTTTTTTTTGTTTTTAAAAAACATATTGAAATTTTCAATTATTTTTTAGCCACTAAATTTACTTTGATAAATTTCTATAGCAAGTGCCATGCCAGGCTTGAAGCTGTTGTTGCTATCGTTTAAATAATAAAATTTATTATTTAAATTAAAAAATAAAAAAATATGAGAAAAATTATAATAACTTATTTTATTTATTTTTAGTTATGTTCAAATTTAAAATGATTTTTACCTTCAATTTTTCCTCTATATGTATAAATCTTGTTACTAAATTGAATTTGTCATGTTTAGTTAACATTTAAAATCCACTTTAAATTTATTATTACATTTTTGGAACAGAAAAAATATAATTTAATTTTTTTTTTAGTTTTTTGAAAACTATATTGAAATTTTAATTTTGTTTTCTTCATTTTATAAATTTGAGAAATGTTCATAGCGAGTATTCATCTATTAAGCATAAATCTGTTAAATTAACATTTAAAATCCTTTGAATTTATTTTAAAATTTTATTTCAGTTTTAATAAAAAAATATACCAAAAAATAAAAATAAAATATAAATAAAAATCAGAAAAAATCCTATCAATTTTAAAAACTATATTGAAATTTATAATTATTTATTTAGAATTTTTGAAAAATATTAGGAATCTAGAAACTAAATAGAATTTGGCAAACTTTTGTCTTTAGCTTGGACGAAAACAAATGACGACATTTATTAGATTAGCAAAAATTTACACACAACTCTGTCACACAGCAAGAAAAGGCGTCTTACCGTGCGCTACCTGTAGCAAAATAGTTATTCTCTTCTCTCTCTCTCTCTCACTCTGTCTCTTTCTCTCTATTAGTTTCTCTCTCTCTTGAAAGTTAACGGTCGCATGTCTCACATTTAGCACAACCGTTAAAATACGAGCTTAAACAACTAACAAATTTTGTGTACAAAAAACTCTCCGCTTTCTCCGCTTCTTCTCCGCTTTCTCTCATTTTTAGAACAGATTAAAATATATACGGATTGCTCTAGTTTTGCGTAGTCTCCGGCACGGCCTCGAGGGCGCCGTTGCCGCCGCCGTTTACGGCCGCTGCTACGGCGGAACTGTTTGGGGGCGGGGGGCGATTGTTGCGTTTCCGCTTGCCGCCGCGACGACTGCCCTCGCGCCGCTCGCCATTCTGTTTGTTGTCCTCGCCGTTGTCCTTGCTGCAGCCCTGGCCCGAGTTGCCGGCGCCCGCGTTGCCGGCGGAGCTGGAGCCCTGTCCGTTGTGACGCTGCTGATTGCTGCCGCTGCTGCCGTTGTGTGCCCGCGACTGCATCTTGGCCGGCTTGGGGCGATAGGGTGAGGCAGTGGCCTGCGGCATGGGCTGGAGGATGTTGCCCACCGCCTTGGTGCGTCCCTCGCGGAACACCAGACGCTGTCCGGCCCGTATGTACTCCGGCTGCTTGATGAAACGGAACTTGACGCGCGCCTTGTCGCCGGTGCGCAGGCAGTCGCAGGACATGCGTATGATCGACGCCGTCTGCCGGATGCTGCCGCAGTGCACCATCGCCTGGTAGCGAGCGGAGATCGTTGTCGGGTGGTGCAGCACCAGGATTTCGCCTTCGAACTCCCAGCACGCCTGCGGCTTCAGCTCCGGCGACACCATAACCATGCCCTTGCGCAAGTACGTCCGCTTGATCTTCTTCAACGCAAAGCTCGCCGTCTGGCCGCAGCGTACGCGCTCCACATTCATGCGCTTCCGATGGATGCTCTTGATCGTGATGGGCACGAAGCTGCCCACGGCATTCGGCCCCAGCATCAGATTATCGTTCAGCTTGATGGTGCCCTGCAGGCAGGTGCCGGAGACGACGGTGCCCACGCCGGGCACCGAGTACACATCGTCGATCTGGAACTCCGCCGGAAGATTCTCCGAGCCGGCCATGCGTGTGCTCAGCAGATTGAGAAACATCTTGAGCAGCTCCAGATTATCGCCGCTCACATTGGACACCTGAAAGATGGGGCAGAGCCGCTCGCTGACAAAATTCGTGGCACTCAGCACCACATCGTCCTGGCTGCGCACCACGACGGGCACCTTGCGACAGCCCTGCGACTTGAGCATCTTGAAGAGCAATTTCATGTTGTCCTGCAGCACGTTCGGCGGGCACATGTCGATCTTGGTGACGACCACAAAGACGGGCACGGCCAGAGCCAAGGCCAGACCCAAGTGCTCCTTGGTCATGCCAATGATGCCAGCATTGGCACCGATCTGTATACAGAATATAACATTAGTTTACATATTGGATATATATCATGGATCCCTAACCATCAGCATGCCAAAGTCGGGCGCATGGCCCGTCATGCCAAACACTGTCGTCTTCAGGTAGCGCTCGTGCCCCGCTAGATCTATGAAGGTGATCACCTTCGCGGACTTCTCGCAGATCTTCACCCAATCCAGGTGGCCGTGATCGGGCTTATTCACCACATTGCCAACGCCATCGAAGCCGAGTATATCGTTGCCCACCGAGCTGGTGCGTCCGCTCTCAATCTCATGCTTGTGCCGGAAGAGGCGTTGTCGCGCATGGCCACGCCCATTGTCCAGCTCACCGTGCGTTAGAACGCCCAATAAAGTCGACTTGCCGGCGTCCACATTGCCCACAACAGCCACACTACAAGAGAGAGAATCAGTATATATATAGATATATATATATATATATAAGGCTAAGCGAATCCTACCGTATCTCCATGAAGTCCGTCGTATCGATATGCTTGCGTATGAGTAGCTGCGCCGTCTTGCCCTTCTCCACATTCCGTTCGCGCAGCACTACGAGATCAGCATCTATAGCCAAGGCCAACTCCAGTAGCGTGCGCATCGAAGCCTCAAACTGCTCCGCATTCAGTCCGCTGTCACGGCCATCTAAAAAGGGGATATTTGGGACATTTAGAACAAACTCTTAGTACAAAAAGTACCAACAAAATAAAGATTTCCCTTTCATTCTCAGTCTCAATGAGCATGTGAGAGAGAGAGAGAGAGAGAGCCTTCAGCAGTGTTGGCAGTTTGGCTATTTTTCTGCGATTATAGAAGCTAGCGGGAATTATAGCTATATGGAATAATTGATTAGCTTTTTCTGGAGTAAAAGTAGAGGCAAAATCTAATCTTAATCTGAATTGCTTTGCTTTCTAATCGATAGCCTAATCAGCGGTTTTTTCCTAAGACTTTAAAAAACAAATGCAAAAATCTTAACATATATAGCTGCTTTTTAACAATTATTATTATTATTATAATTATTATTATATTTTTAAATTATTAACAAAACACAGAAAAAGACCCTCCAATTATAAAAGCTATTTTCCCAGATTTTTAAAATTTAAATTTAGCTATTTTTGGCTTTTTATTGATCTGGCTTCTCGCAACCTTGAAGATTTGCCAACACTGTCCATAAGCCACAAGTGCGTGCGAGCGAGATGACTGCTCTCTCTCTCTCTCAAATTTGCACTCACATAAAAATTCCCTCAATTTAAAAAAAAATTCCCTTCTTATTGTCCCATCTCTATTTGTTACTTACCCTCGCCAACGCCAATTTCGTAGATGGTCTCGCCGCAGCTGTCGGAGATGCGATCGAGCAGACGCCGCTTGAGCAGCTCCAGCTGCTCCTCATTGGGCGCGACGAGCACATCTTTGGCCCTTATGCTGGAGTAGTCGATGCTTAGCTGCTGCAGCTGCTGTGTGGGCAAACCGTCCACGGTGAAGATATTGCTCCGTGCGCTCTTTATGCCCACGCCCACATTTATGGGCAGCGCCGGTGCGCTTTGTATATTGTTCATAATTGGATGTCTAACTAAGCTGGGTGTGCTCTATATCCTTGGAATCATTGCCTGACTGTGTGTGATTATGTATGTATGTGTGTACGTGCAAGATATTTCTGAAAAGCAAAATCAACATAAATTTAATTTTAGTAAATATTTACCACAAAGTAGCGGTAAATAATAGTTTATTTTCATCCTAACCTATCCCACGCCCATTTGCCTTGACGAATTTGACGTGCGTTGTGTTTGCATTTCACTTGGATAATGAGAGGAGCAGCGTTAGTCGCTTTGGTTTTATACCGAAAGCTGACGAAACTCATAAACTGCCTGACGCAATGCGAGCATAGAGTTGCGCGCATTAGAGTGGATCTTAGTTGGTTGAGTGGGACGGAGAGATCGAGAGGAAGACGCTTGCATTTCGGTGCGTAAAAGGAGTGCAACTACATCTTGCTAACCCTCCAAAGGCAGAACGCACATCATAATTATTGCATCAGCCGGGAGAGTGAGAGCGAGTGAGCGAGCGAGCTGAAGAGCTTGTATTTTCGTTTGTATGTGAAATAACCGTTACGAACAGAGAGTAGCAAAGAACGGACATAAAATTTCTGGCACAAACGAGAGAGTGAGTTTCAGTGAAATACGAAATAGCCGTTATGGCAAGCGCTGCAGACACAGCGACGACGACATTGCCAGAGAACGAGCAACAGCAATAGCACAGCAGCAGCAGCTGAGGACAGTTGACAAACAGCTGTTCTCGCATGAAGATGAGCCAGTCGGAGCCAGAGGCAGAAGCACACGTGTGTGCGTGTGTGTGAGTATGTTTGGCAAAGCATAAGACGCTGTTTGTTTATTTTGGTTCTCTTTTGCTGCGTTTATGTAAGCCATTTTTGTTGACGTACACAAAAAAAAAGCTCAAACATTGTTGTTGCACTCGTGTTTGGCGTTAAACAAAAATGCGAAAACAATTTATTTATAGCGCACGAAGAATATATGTTTGTGTAAGTATTCATAAGAATGCATGCGTATTATGACAAAGTCAAAACAACCGTTTATTCTTGCGCCTTTTCTTTTGTTGTGCTTTTCTAGTATTTGTTTTGTGCCATTGAATAACAAACTGTAGATCAGCTGAGTGGGAATATGCATATATATGCAGCTGGATGCTTTTTAAATATCATCCACATTGCAATTAAAAAGTGAAAGGGTTGATTTTCGTCTTTTTTTTTTTTTTTTGTTGATCCCACAAAACTCCTGTTGCGGGCTTTTGCCTTGCTGTGTATGAACCCCCGCCAAGTTTTTTCCTCGCCAATTTACAGTTACTTACAGTTCATGCAGTGCTTGCTTTTATTTGCTGTTCCGTTTGTCTGTCGCACAACGCACATTGAATTTGGATAAAAGTGCACTAATATTACATTAAAGAGTACATAATTAGTACAAACGACTACGAATTGTTTTTCGTCTGTCCAAGCCACGTACAATTTGGTGGCGTTGCCAGCGCGCCAATAATACGCAGTGGCAACGCTAAACGACAAATTATCGATAGCAAATGTATTGGCATGAACTATTGTTATCGAAAGAAGCCGCTCATATTTAAATTATCAAAAGGGGAAGTGGTTATTAGTAAAACAAACCACAAAAATGCTGGGAATTAAAATATGAATTAAATTGTTTATTTTTTATAAGCTATTACTTAATCAGTGTTTAGCTTGGCATTGCGGTTTGTTTACATTTGACTTGACTTTAATTGATAAGCATTAGTAATTGCTAGAAGCTTCGGCAACTTATTTAAAATTATTATTAAATGAACGTGATTCACGGTGAATTTATATGAGAACACAAACAACATTTGCCCACACTCTTTCACGCACACACACACTAGCACTCAATAAGAATACACAGACATAAAATTGTTTGTCTGTGTGTGCGCAAATATAGTTTTCACCTTTGCCTTTTTCGCTCACTTTATTATGTTGTTATATATATATTTGCCTGATAAGTTGCACTCATTTGCCAATTGTATAGTCGACGCCGCCATTATGCATATGCAGAGACGTAATTGTCATTTAACTCGAAACGATTTCACTGTTAAAAGTTCTTTAACTTCACCCAAACAGCTGTGCACAGAGCGAAATGCCAAAAAATTTCAATGTCAACAAGTTTTTTTTTCTTGCTCTTGTCTGCCGCGTGCTAATGCTGCTGCTTCTTCTCGCTGCCGGCCAAGCCATTCGCACCGTCTCGCTCTCCAGCACAAAAGGCGTTGCTAGGCATAGCGGTTAGGCACACACACACAGAGGCAAACATTGATGTAAATATGCGTGAGCTCGTGTGTGTGTGTGCCGGCGGCATAGCATGAGTTATGCAAGCCAGAAATAAATATTTTACAATATGAATGAGTTTTATTTTTACAGTTCTTTTTTAATATTTGTATGTATATGTATGATAGTCTAAAAAAATAGTTTACAAATTATAAAAATGTTTTCAACAATTTTGGTACAATTTTTATCGTGTTGCATCATATTCTCGTATGTGATTTAATCCAAAAAACGTTAGGCATATGTATGTATATGAATAGATGTGTAAGTGTTGGTGTCTGTCTGTTTGTGTGTATTCCAAAGTTAGGTGAGGGCGGGCGGGTGGTCGACTAAAGTTAGCTGAAGAAGTTGTCTGGCTTTGTTCTCTAAACACATACATATTGATATGTAATGTGTTGGGGTTGGGGGGGAAACATAATGCTAATGCTAAAAATATATTTAACACGCTTTCTTCTTTCTATTCGGTTGCTGCTCCCGCGCACACAACTGGCAATGACTTTTTTTCTTTCTGGAGTGTTTTCGTCGTCCTCTTCGTCCATCACTTCGCTTGCAGCTGCATTCACAAGCATTTAGAAAAACTGTAAACTATGCATGTGTATGCACATATATAGTTATATATAGACATGTGTGTAATGTTATGTATTTGTGGGAGGCAAAACAAGGGATATTTCGTTGGTGAAAAGGGAATTTTGTTGCTTTTTGTTTTCTCCTATTCATTCTTAGTGGAAACGGGCTTGTTTTTTTTTGTGTAGTGGAAACGTGCTTTAATCGCTTTGCAAATACATTTTTGTTGTACATATATTTTGTTGTTGTTATTGATGCTACGGCGCGCTTCCAACTATAACTAATTTATTTAGTTGTTAAAGTTTTGAAAATACCCTTAATATATTAATATAATTATTATATTTTATGTGTGTTCTGTTCTCAGCGCTCACTTGGGATGCCTTTATTTTGTATAGTAATTTGTTGTTTGTGTGTGTGTGTGTGTGTGTGTGTGTAGCATGACCCCCAATAGAAGTAGCTGTATATGTCGTCCACTTGCTTCTACTTCTGTTCGTATGTATGTGTGTGTGTTTGTGTTTTTCTTTTTTAATGCGTGTGTGTGTGTAGGTTGGGTTTTGGTTGTGGTTTAGGCAGATGCCGCAACTTCACCCGATTTCTTGGCCTCGGCACTGGCACCAGCGATGGCCACCTCCTCAAAGTTCTCGACCAGATCGGGCACATCGTCGTCACCGGCATCAGCAGCGGCGCCGCCGCCGACAGCAACGCCACCAGCAGCATTGCTCTTGCTGGCGATCTCCGATGCGATCTTCTTCAGCTGATTGATGTCCTGGGGACCCAGTTGCGTCAGGATGCCGGGCAGCATTTCGGAGATCGTCTTGTTCTCGCCATGGCCGGTAATGGCGAACGTGTTCGTTGGCAGCGAAGCCTGCGCCTTCGGGTTATTGAAGTGGATGACGGTGCCGTCGTTCTTAATGATGTTCACCTCCTCGATGCCGGGTATGGTGTTGACCGATAGCTTTTTCAGCGACGACTGCAACTTCTTGTCGTCGGTGGCCGGGGTCGAGTGGACAATCTTCTTCTTGCGGCGTGGGGTACCCTTGCCGCCAATGCGCACCTGCGCCTGCAGTTTCTTCAGCTTCTCGGGATTCATTCCTATAAAACACACAGGCAAACAGCGCGCGCGCCACACACAATTGCCAAAACAATGCACAAAATTTTAGTTTTCAGTTTGATATTATTGAAGTTTCAATGTTATGGAATATATATGTATTGTTGAATTTACTTTGATTTTACTATAATTTAGCACAGAGCTTAGCCCGAAAAACACGTGCGCCCAGTTGTAGTCAAATGTCAAAAAGAAATCGCCATGATAAAAATGGCAAAGCAGTATGTATAAGTGTGTAGTACTGTTAACAAACACTAAACTCGGTGTTTCATATCGATACAAAATGTGCTCAAATCAATTAAAATGATTAAACGCCAATTAAACTGCCTTATAAAATGCACAAAAAAATTAAATTATTATTTACCATAAATAAACCAAACAGTTTTGATATTAAAGTGTGGTATTTTTTGGTTTTATTTGCCCAGCAACTATCGATAGGCAACAGCTGTTTTCAGGCGCACTAAACACAGCGCGTCGATGCAGTGTTGGGCAACGGCGCGTCGCCGCTAAGCTATTTAAGGCACGGGCAACGCAAAGTTAAGATAACTAATCGCATTTTTAGCAGATAAGATAACGCGTATTATGCACCTGATTAAATCATACTAACTAACTAACGTCGGCAATCACGGTGTGTGTACGCTAAGCTCCGCAAGCCTTCACGTGTGTGCAATAAAGTGTTCAGACGACCAAAAACAACTGCAACAAGTGGACGCGATTTATAAATTAATAATTATTTAGACTATTTACAAGCGCAAACAAGCACAAACAATAACAAGCGTCTGCTTTGCGTGCACGCAGTAAGGCTTAAAGCGTAAGTTTTGGCTGTAATTCATATGAATTTCAATTTGATTTAATTTTTTTTTTTTTGCAATTTACAGTGGATAGTTGGGACAGCGATTTGGATAGCTTCGACGATTTCGCCATGGATTTCTGGGGAATTTTCATGTTTTTCCTCCTAACGTTCCTCATCATGAGCTGCTGCGGCTACTGCTGTACGAGCAAGCGGCGAGGCACTGTACTCTCAAGTAAGTTTTGCCTTGTTTTTCCCCGTTCATTAATATAAACTCTTCGATTGGCATGAGTCACGCACACAGACGCAGAGCGAGCCACACACATACATGTATCTATACACACTCACACACACATGCAGTTTCCAACTTCTATGATTCATCATTAAGCCGAAGCGCATTACTTTGCAAATATTATTTTTTTTTTCAATTATATTTTTATTGACGCCTGTTTCATCGGGCCTTAAATACCATTTTTTGCCGCTCTCTCTATACACGCTCATTCGTAAACAAAAATCATTTGAGACTTTTTTGTGTGTGCTTTAAAATCAATTAGAGTAAATACTATATAAGAATATATGTATATAAAATATATATAGATTTATATATATACATTTGTATTCGTTATCTCCTGGTCAATGACTAATAATTATCTAATTATTGTGTTTTATCTTATCAAAAAGCTTTAATTTGACTGTCAAACGTTCGCCTGACAACGAACAATGTTTTTTGCTTTATATAAATTGTTTACAGTTACTCTATATAATAATATATGCTAAAAAAAAATATTAAAAAAAATGTATAAATATAAAAAAATTATAAATAAAAAAATATATTAATATAAAAAATATAAATATAAAAAAAAATATATAAATAAAAAAAATTTAAATATATGAAGAAATATTTAGGTATTAAATAAAAATGTATAAGTTAATAAAAAATAAAAATAATAATATATACAAGTCATATAAATAAAATATTTAATAAATATTTAAAATTTAATAAAATAATATATGAATATAATAAAGAATATTTAAAGATTTACATTATTTTTACCACAAAATAAAATTTGTAAACATAAAAAATTATATAAATATTTAAGAAAATATATAGATATACAAAATATTCATATAAATATATAACAAATATTTAAATACATATAAAATATAAAAAAACAAATATTTCAAATATATAGGATTTTTTTTTTAAATTTATATATATAAAATATATATTAAAAAAAAATTAATAATAATGTATATTTGAATATTTATTACATTAAAACAAATAAAATACGGAAAATGTCTTAGATCAGAGATCCTTGAGAAACCTTGAGAGCCTCAAAGAACTAAATTTCATGAATATTTTAACTATTCCCCATATTTATAGGGTATTTCTCCAATTATATTTATATACAAAAGCCAATTGCACTGATAGATAATAAATTTATTTTTACCCAGAAATTTATTCCTTTTTGTAGATAAATTAAAATCGAATAGGTAGCATAAGTTGAACGCGAATGCGTATGTAAAACATTATTCAGTACACGTCGAACTTTCGAAGCCAATTGAATAGGATTTGTGAACCGAAAGTAGCTGAGTTTTCATAGTTGTCACCATGGTCTATATATATTGTGCCATTTGGATACCGATAGTGGTTATATTCTGTGTTTTCCTCCTGATTGCCATATTGCGTATAATACGAATACGCCGTACTGTCGAGACAACTACAGTGATACCTGGCGGTAAGCGAATAGCCTAAGGCTAGAGAGAGCTTTAAAGAGAAGGCAGATAAAGTTGAAATCTAATCGCTGAATTTATTTATTTTATTATTTATTTTTTTTTGTTTTGCCTTTCGAGTGGCATAAATACATTTTTATTGATAGTTAAATATATTATATTAATTTGTCATTTATTGATAATTAAATTAGTTATTGTGAGGATTTGCGAATTCAATTTTGATTTACTTTTGACATCGAGTGTGCTGACAGATTCTTTAACTGATGGCTCTCTTTTTTGTTCCTGTTGTTTTTTATGTATGGCATTTGTAGATAGGAAAACAAATTATTTGTGTTTATATATAGATAGTGAAGTACGTATTATTTGTTGTATACTATCTATATATTATCTATTGTATTCCGCTAATCAGTAGCTCGAATCATTCTCCCTTTTCTTTTCCGATTTGTATTATGAAAGTTCTTCAGTAAACTTTGAAAACAAATAAGATTTAAATCTGACCTCAAAAAAAAAAAAAAAAAAAATTATTGAATAAAAAATAATAAATAAAAAATAAAAAAGAATAAAAGAAATTATAAAAAATTAATTTAAAAAAATATAAAATAAAAAATGTATAAATAATATAACAAAAATATAAAAATATAAATAAATAAATAAAAAATAAATAAATAAAAAAATAAATAAAAAATAAATAAATAAAAAAAAAAAAAAAAAATAATAAAAAAATAAATAAATTAAAACAATATAAATTTAAAAAAAAGTAAAAATATAAATTAAAAATAAATTAAAATAAATTAATGAACGATATAACAACTAAATAAAAAAAAAATAAATTATAAAAAAAAATAAAAAATAAACATTTATAAAAAAAAATACATTTAAAAAAAACTAAAAGCAAATATAATTTTTATTTTTAAATTTAAAAAAATGTTTAAAAACGAAAGAATGAAAGACCTTAGTAAAGCTTGTAGCACTGCCCGCTAGCTGATATGCTGATTCGCTCTGTTCAATCAATTTTAAAACATATGCTGCATATATGAAGCATATTTGAAGTGAAGTTCACCTACTATTCCTTGGCTCTATTCAATCTCTCCGAACAAAAACAAATATTTAATTATAATCAAATTCCTAGAAAAGGAAGATTGTAAACAACAACTTATATAGAAATATAGTTATAGTTGACATATAATTCGTTGATTAAGTTATGATTAGACCTAGTTAGGTTCAAGCTCTTCAAAACGTGCTCCAAAATTATAGATAATTTAATGATTTTATCTTACGAGTGCATTGTGATAGATCTCTGCTCAAGTTCTATATAATCGCAGACCACCAATATGGATTAATATATATATATATATATATATATATATATATATATATTTATGTATACATAAACCAATAATATTTTGACAACTTATCGCCTGACTTTGATTTGACTTTATATGTCTCTTTGTGAAGTTTTGAGTACTCACCGATTTTTCCACTAATATAGTTATAATTGACTAAATTAATGTACTTATGTATGTTAATCATGTTTGACGTCAGTAGACGTTCTGAGGTAATCCACATAAATTTCGATTATCGCCAGCGATACGAGATGGTCAAGGCCTTTGAGCTGCATGCAGCTTGATCAAGAAAGTAAACTAAGTTTCGCATAATAACAAAATAATGATATTTCCCATGATCATGATCATGATCATGACCATGGTCATCATCATTTGGCAATCCATTGACGCAAAACGCTGTTGTAAATTCTCTCTGTCCACTTTAGTATTTTATAGTCAACTGCGTATTGGATTCGAAAAGGTTCTTTAATCAGTTTCTGTTCAGTCATCGAAAGGCTAGAGGGTATTCTCATTTTGAATATATTACATTAGATTTTAATGTATTTATATATATGTATGTGGATAATTTCTATGTATCTAAATTGAAAGAATATCAGAGTTGTGTATTGATGTATACATTTATGTGTGAATTTTTTGTATATATTTTTATATATATTTTTATATATTTTTTTTTATACGTGTGTTTTTTATATATATATTTTTGACATATTCTTTTATATCAATATTAAAAAAATATATTTAAAAAAAAATTTATATATAAAATATTTTTATTTTTGTATAAAATATTTTTTTTGTAATTTTTTTTTTATAAATTTGTGTAGATATATTTTAAAATATTTTTTATACATATTTTTGTATATACATTTAATTTCATTTATATATTTTTTTTATGTTATGTTATATAACTTTTAATACATACATTTTTTTATTTACTTTTTAAAATATATTTTTATGTTGGATTTTCTTTAACTATTTATATAAATAAACATAAAGTTATATAAATAATATTATATATTTAATTTATATTCTGTATTATATATTATATTGAAAGTCTGCTCCACTCTGACTAGCCATACTATATCCTTTAGTTTCCATAGTAAAAATCAATTATAGGGTATTTATTCTTCGTATAATGCAGACTTTTTGGTCCTGTTAAACGCTCTCGATTTTTTTTTTTGGCTTTTTATTGCTCATTCGAATATAAAAGCTGTGACGTCGCCAGCGTCTACTTGGCTTGCCATATCTTATCTGATAAACGCGTCTCTTATGGCCGCATGTTGCTTCAAGCCAAGTTAGCGGAACGATTGCTTTCAAATAAGCCATAAATACGCACGGTGGCATTATTTAGCGCGCAACTTTAAGGAAATGCACAACGCGTAGCCCCGAAAAGTGAACGAAACTCTAAAGCAAGTCAAATGCAAACAAATCGAATGAAAATTATTAAAAAATATATTAAAATAATAGTAAATAATAAAAATGGTGCACGAGCCGAACGATTTGGATTTGGAAATCTCAACCATTGTCCTGATCTGCCTATTTGTCGTCGTCCTTGCGTGCATTTTAACCGTTATTATAAGGAGCTGTGTGCATAAGCGAAGAAGACGAAATGGCTATTTAATAGAGAATGTTTAGTGCCAAACTAGTTTTAGTATGAACTAAAATGTTCATAGAGTAATTATATAAACTGTGTATTTATTTAAAGAAGGCTATAAAAATTTGGACTTTTTTTTTAAGTATTAGAAGTTAATTCCAATGTGTTCTGTGTATATTATTGAAGTAAAATATAAATATAACTATTAATGAATAATTATTTAATTATTTAAAAAGAATACTCAAATTTTTAAGTAAAAAATGAAATATTCTTTAATAAATATTTAATTCTGTATATTTAAATAATCAATAAATATTGAATTTTTATTGAAATATTGGAGCATTTCTTTTTTTAATGTAAAAAATACTGCAAAATGTTTTCAAAATTAATGATACATATAAATATAATTTTTGCAAATTTTATTTAAAATTAAAAATAATATTAAAAACATTTAAATATATGTATATAATTTGCTGTGTTCATTAACAACTTTCTACCAATATGTTTTAATTTTAAATATATTATAATATATTTTTAAATGTAATAAAATGTGTGTTTCAACAGCAACATCATGACAAATTACTAAAAAAAAAAAAATAAAATTATTAAAAAATAAATAAAATAATGGAATATTTTTAAATTTATTTATTTTATTTAATTTGCTATATTTATATTTTGTTTCTCATTGTTTTTTTAAATTTGTTTTTAATTTTATTATGTGACAATTTTTTGTATTTGTTATTTTTTTAGTTTTTTTTATATTTATTTAGTTTTAAAATATATTTTTTAGTTTTAATTTTTAATATTTTTTTTTATATTTGTATTTTTTTTTCGTTTTTTAACAAAGTTTTTTTTGTTGTATTTTTATTTTATTTTAAATTATTCCTTTCCTATTTGAATTTATTTTGTTGATTGAAATTTTTTTTTTTATTTTATTTTTTATTCCATATTACATATTCCATACATTTTTCGATATGTAAAATTTTCTTTATATATACATATATAAAATACATAAAATATAATTAATTCTAAATATTTAGCAATAATAAAAATGACGTAGCACCCGCCTAGAGTATCAGCCAGTCGAACGCAGCACCTTCGCTTACAGCTGCCTGATTTATAATCGTCTGTTTATTTATGATTATGGATTTGTTATTATTTATGTCTAAAGTTAATGCTTGCACAGGTCTTCAGTTCTTTATCGGTGCAAATAATGAGAGCGAACTCGTAACTGATTAAAGTGGGGAAGGTGATTTCACAGCGAGTTTCCTTGTAGCTGGCGCTGACAAGTTCTGCTTCAGCTGACAGTTGAACACGTTCTAAAAATATATATAGATGTCTTGTCTGTTGAAAAGAGTGCTATATATATATATATATATATATATGGTTAGAGGAGAGTGCAACAGGTCCTTAGCAAACGTTTTACGTCGCTTGCATTGTTTCCCATCGGCAGCTGTTATTCTTTTTTTTTTTCCTATTTTTCCTATTTCCATTTCCATTTTCCACTTTAGTTGTTGGCTTAATGCCGTTGCAATTGTTGGGCCCCAAATCATTTGCATTTGTGATTTCGTTGTGAACTGTGCGGATGTAGATAATGAGATTTGCTTGAGCCCAGCATGGATTGGCTAGCCTTTCTGCCCCTGGCCGTGCTCATACTGATTGCCAGCCTTGTGGTAGCAACAATTTACTTCATTCGCTGCTGCTTTGTGGCCAAAATGTATGTTCAGCTCTTCCGACAGGCTGGTGAGTGCTAGTGTTAGCCGAGCTCTGTGTGATAAAGAAGTAATAAAAATATATATTATTAAAAATATATTAATAAAAAATATAGTAATAAAAATATATTCATAAAAATATATATAAGAAAAAAATATGTAAATATGTATATAAAAAAAGTAAATAAAAATATAGTATAAAAATAAATTTATAAAAATATATAAATAAAAATATAGTATAAAAATATATTAATAAAATATATTAATAAAAATATATTAATAAAAATACATAAAGAAAAATATAGATCAATGATATAGTAAATGCCAGGCTTCAGTTTTACTTTACCCATGATTTTATAATTCTCAAATTGTTATAGTTCAGCAGCTAAAAACTTTGTTCTTACTAAAAAAGTTATTATTTTCAGAGTATTTAATGTAAATCATTAATTAAAATTATTTACTTATTATTTATTTTACATATTTAAAAATTATTATTTATTCATTATCTAATCCCCATATTTAAACATTATTTTTTTTTTATTTAGCATATTAAAAAATTATTATCTATTTCGATATTTTAAAAATTGTTATTTATTTAGTATTTTTTTTATATATGTAAATATTTTTTTTCTATATATAAAAATGATTATTGATTTATTATTTATTTTAAATATTTACAAAATAATTATTTATTATTATTTTCCATGTTTAAAAATTATTATTTTTTTACAAATTATTTTCCATATTAAAAAATTATTATTAATTTTTTTTTATTTTTCATATTTAAAAATGATTATTTATTATTTATTTTAAATATAAAAAAATATTATTTATTATTATTTTGCATATTTCAAAAATATATTTTTGCAACATATTTTCCATATGCAAAATTTTTTTTTAATTTTCCATATTTAAAAATTGTTTTATTTATATATACATATATATATATATATATATATATATATATATATATATATATATATATATATATATATATATATATATATATATATATATATATCTATTTATTTTTTTTTGCATATTTAAAGAATATTATTGATTTTGCATATTTTTTTTATATTAATTTAAAAACAATATATTTTTCGAGGAATAATAATCTTTGTCAATGACTCAACTGTTGGGGAAATCCAATTCATATCGTCTTGGCTTAGGTGCTTAGAACATTATAACACTATAATTGGCTTAAACTGACTATGAATATTGTTAACAATGGTTTCGTCATTGTTAACTTACAGCTAGAGCTTCTCCATAGATAGATATAACTCGTTTAAGCTTGATTACGATCGGATCTTGGTTCAGTTGCAGTCGCCAACGCGTGCAAGTCGGAAGTATTTTGTTTGTGTGTTGTTATAAAATGTCAGCGGACGATGTTATATCATGGAAAAATCCAGAAACAATTGCAGGTTTCATACTGCTCACTGTTCTGCTGATAGATTGCTTAATATTTATATCCTGTGTAATCGACTGTTGCAAAGGCAAACGGCGTATTCGAGCAAAAAATTCGGAACCGGACGAAGCTGAATTTGATAATTGTAAATAGTATATGGCAAGTCGCGAACTGCCCATTACTCTTAGCTATATATTATATATATATTTATTAAAGATAAAAGACATCCGATTTAAGCTTGGGTTATATAGTGCTTGATGAAATTCGTAGAACTTAGTCGCAGTCTTTGTGTCGTGCTGAAATGTCGAATGTTCAGGAAATTCATTTTGAAATACCAGAAATAAAACCACATAATAATAAAGCTGGCGAAGCAGTAGCTCGTGGTGCAGCAATTATCATAATGTTATTGATCTGGTGGTGCATAAAACGTGGCTGCTGTTGTTGCTGTTGTAGGCCATGTAAAAGTAAAAAACAAGTAAATATAGAACATGAATATATTATTAAAAAAAAAGGGTATTTAATACGTAAAATACATTACGTAATACGAATTACGTTATTTGAATTGCGCAATAAGTAATATATATGTATATTCATATAGTCTATAAAAGATTCGTGTTGTATTATTTAATTACATTTTCGTATGTTATTCATATTACGTTATTCGCATTACGTAATTAATATAAAGTCATTTGAATTACCATATTGCTTATTGCACATACTCACTTTGTGCTTAACTTTTAAACGTTGTTCTCTTGCGCTCTCACCCAAGCTGACCAATCCCAAGGCGGCAGTGTGTTCAAGCGAGAGCTTCGTTACTCTCACCAAGCAAAAATTTCCTTTTGCTGCAAAAATTCCTTGTACTCGTACATTAACATTGGTGTGCCTGTATGCGTAGGTTCTGCTGCACGCTGTTTCTTTCTCTTGCACTCGCAATCCCAAGGCGCAGTGTGATCCGTTACTCTCATAATTTCCTTTTGCTTGCGCTCTGTGTGTACGATTCTGCTGCTTGCTCGATCGCTAGTAGTGTTATGCTCCAGGCTCTCTTTCTCTCTTTCACTCGCAGCACGGCTATGACCAGTCCCCAGGCGCAGTGTGTTTAAGCGAGAGGAGCGCTGCTCTCACTATGCTTAATTTCCTTTTGCTTGCACTCAGTTCCTTGAACTCTCGCACACTCATAGCAGCTATGCTAATTGTCCAATCCCAAGGCGCAGTGTGATTGAGTGAGAGTTTCGCTGCTCATAATTTCCTTACTGCTCTCTCATATGTATGAGTATGTGCCTGCTCTGCTGCTTGAGTACTTTTCCAAATTCCTCAGAGATCAGCAGAGTATTGCTCCTTTATTTAATTATTTCATAATTATATTTAGCTTAATGATAAATATTACTACAATTATTATAAACAATTTCTTAAAATTATTAACTATAACTATTACAAGCCAACTTAATATAGTACTTAAAATTATTAACTAAATAAATAGTTACCAAACTTAAACAGCAGGAGAAGACAAGGACCACTAAACACTTCAAGATCAGGAAACCAACTGAATAGGCGCTGCGCAGGCTCGCCTTTTTATAGGGGGCCGCGACGCCCACTCCAATCCTTCTCCGAGTTGCACTCAAATGTTGAGCCTTTTCCTGCATTTGTTTTTACACTCGATCATTGGGCAGCAAATGGGAAGGCTCTCTGCTGCTGCTGCTGCAGTCCAACAACTTCTGCTGCTTATTCATGCATAGCTGTGTTAGTGCTGTGCAGCGCTGCCTCTTGGAATGCTTTACCTATTAACAGAGACTGTTAGACAGACAGAGAGATGTGCAGAAAGAGCGAAAGACAGACAGACATACGTACATATAAGAAATATATATATACATATACGAAATATGTAATATATAAAATATATAAAAATATAATATATACAAAATATAATATTGTTTATATATTTTATATATTATATTTTTCATATATATTCTATAAATTTAGAATTTCCACATTATTAGATTTAAAGTGTTTAAAGATTAGCATATATTTATAGTTAAAAATTATTTATAATGTACTATTTATTTGTTAAACTTTTTATTTTCTTATTTTAATTATTATATATTTTGATACACATTTAAAAATATTTAAATAAATACCTAACGAGCTGAGTCGATCTCACACGGAAAAACAAAGCTAACATAACATAACAGCTGTCTGTTAAGCTGCCTGTTAAGCTCTCTGTTGTCGTAAGCTGAATAGCATCGCTTCTATGTTATGCCTACAGTACAGCAGCTGGCACTGTTAAGAGACACCACAGAGTGACGTTTCGCTGTTAACTTAACAGACTGCTGGGCACTAGAAATGAAATTATTAATCACTATGCAGCGGAAGCGCATGGGAAACTGTAAACTGCTGATAGCAGCGAGCGTGGGCGTGAGATGGGTGTGTGTGTGTGAGTGAGTGAGATATTATATATATGATATATGATATATAATATTATATTATAAGCAAATCCTATTCTGTTTAAGTACTTCGAAACTTAGCTATATATTTGCTATCTTAAAGCTTATTTTTATATTATTATTAAATATATCGATTTTTTTATATGAAACCCGCACATAATTTCGGTTCAGTTATTAATCATATATATAGAAAATCTATATATATATATAATATATGCCACACACTGTGCCTCACATTAAGAAATCTTTTAGTTATCGTCTTGCTTTTACTGTGCTCAGTTCGATTCTATATGGCGTCTGATGCACGTGTCATTGCCTTAGCCATTATAATTACCGCTATTGCAGGTATTATTATCTTGGCAATTATACTGGGCTATAGTATAAAAGCTTG
This sequence comes from Drosophila repleta, assembly GCA_018903745.1. Taxonomy (NCBI): domain Eukaryota; kingdom Metazoa; phylum Arthropoda; class Insecta; order Diptera; family Drosophilidae; genus Drosophila; species Drosophila repleta. The sequence continues at coordinate 7,565,484 of JAEIGN010000497.1, forward strand.
TTGCAATCGCTGTAAACGAAAAGATGACGATGCTAGCTTTCAAATGGAGGGTGAGTGTGATCGGTGGGAGTGGTATGGTGTAGGAACACCTTGGAGGTGTAGGAACTCTCTTTGAAAACTAGTAAATAAAACAATAAATAATATAATATAAATAATAATAAAATCGATTAATAATAAAATAATAATAAAATAATAATAAATAAATAATAAATTAATAAAATAATAATTAATTAATAATAAATTAATAAAATAATAAATATGCTGAAACAAGATCGCAGGTGATTCAGCATTGGTTGAAGAAAATTTACTAATAAAATTGAAAAATAAATATATATATATAACCACATAAATATATATGTAACCACAGTTCAGTCCTTAGTCACATATAATAAATATTTCTATATTGGCCACTCATAATCAGCCTCTATACCCAACCACAAGTATATATATACTTTACTTCGAACCTTTCCACTTTCGAGCTCCTTTAGTCTGCGCGTTGCTTTCCTTGTGTTCGGTTCGTCTATATGTTATGATTGATGCAAAAACCCTTGGCTTAGTCGCAATTGTTGGCATTATAATTGTAATTTTCTTTGGCATAATGCTGCGCTATAGCGGAAGAAATTGCTGCGATAACTGCGAAAGAGACCCTGATGAGACGCACTTTGAAATCGATGACGATGACTGTGAGTCGGACATAGAAATCGAGGATGAGCATGCAAGTTAGTATTGAATGTGAGGATAGGTAAAACTACATTTTTTGTTGTTGTTGAGATATTTGAAAGGGTTTTGCAGTTTCTATATAGTTCGAAAGGTTTTCGTGTGTTCAAATAGGGAAGAGAACTTAATTAAGGATTGTAAATATGTGGAAAGAGTCTTGGCAGATGGCAAAAGTTGACATAAGAAAGGGTTCGAGAGGGTTTGGAAATTTGTTTTCATTTTATTTTTATTTTCTATTTATTTTTATATATGTTTTATTTTTATATTTTAGTTATTTGTCAATTGTATTTATTTTTATATTTTATTTAATTTTAAATTAAATTTTTTTTTATATTTAATATATTTTTATATTTAATATATTTTTATATTTAATATATTTTTATATTTTATTTATTTTTATATGTATATTTTTTATTTTTATATTTTATTTATTTTTATATTTCATTCACTTTCATATTTTTTTTATTTTTATATTTTATTTATTTTTATATTTTATTTATTTTTATATTTTATTTATTTTTATATATTTTGTATTTTTATATTTTATTTATTTTTATATTTTATTTATTTTTATATTTTATTTATTTTTATTATTTTTATATTTTTTTATTTTTATGTTTTTATTTTTTTTTTTATATATATTTTTTTTTTATATTTTATTTATTTTTATGTATATATATTAAATATTTTTATATATATCATTTTATATATATTTAATTTTTATATAGTTTATTGCCTTAACAATTAGCTCAAAAGCTTTTAGCTTTGAGCACTGTGACTATGATGCACAGTTATTTTTCATATAATTGAGTCATTCTGTAGTCGTACCTAGCTAATCATACTTATGACTACTTTGACTAAATGAACTCAATAAATATGCCCACATATAGGTATATATATAATATATATATATATACATATCAATATTTTTTTCTGTTTTTTTTCTGGGCTCATCAGAGTTCGATTTAGGCGTTCGTCATGAATGCAACAATTTTTGAATTGGAATATTGGTCATTTCAGACCAAACGCATGAACTTGGAATGGAAATATGTGATAAAAAAGGCATTGGCATTGATTGCTTTAACTGTTGTGATTTGTATCTATGCCTGGTTCATAGAAAACGATGTGAATGAATCGCCAGCATTGAAAAGGCAAAAGAAAGTGCGAGCTAGAAAGACTTTGGCGTAATTAAATGAAGAATTAAAAAAAATATATATAATTATAATATTTATTCTCAAAAATTATGAGCACGTAAGTGAAGAAGGATTGATTTGTATTCCATATATATACTCAATAAAATTTAGGGCATATTAGTTTTGTAAAAGGGTATGTAACAGGGAGAGGAAGACATTGTATTTACGCTTGATCTGCAAGACTAGCTGAGACGTTCTTCTAGGTCGCTTAAAACTTGAAACTTAAAACATATTTTCCTATGCACCAAACACAATAAGAGTTTATCATTCTTTTCTCGATAACATTATCGACCATTTGAATTGTCTAAAATATATAATTTCCTCTCAAATATACACATATATGGAATATTTCAGATTTCATAAGGCATTTCAGGGTATCTGCTAGTCGTGCACGCCCTACCAGACCACCCTTAATTTTCATTTACAATTAATTGAAATCTCGCTCTTTATTCCTCGCTAATCTCAAGAGCCACTCAACTATATTAAAGGCTCTTAAAGCGATAGTGCTCCATAAAATTAATGAACCCATTCGAGTCAAGCATAAAATGCATATTATACAGATTAATAGCAAAGCTAATGAACGATTTGGCTTACCTGCTGGCTAAGCTGAAATGAAAGTTAGCAAATTTCAGTTATACCCGAACTGCCCAACAAAATGCAGAACCTTACGCTGGATTACACTGTTTACAATTACGACGGCCACGTCTCGCTCTTTGTGGTCATATGCCGAGCGCTCTTTAGGATATTCAGCTATTGCCTGATATTCGGCACGCTCAGCTATCTGGTGCACTACAAGCGCAAGCAGCGGCGCGTTAAGACTCTGAGTGATCTGAGTAAGTTTGTAATTAAAACTTATGCCAATACTGCAGTTGGAAATTTTTGTATAATTTTTAGAAATTGAAAATTATATTTAGTGCTGATTGATTGAATCTAATCATGGAAGGTTTTGATATTTTATATGCCTAAACAATCAATTATATATTTTTTAAATAAAGAAAAATTCTTAAAAAATTCAGAAAATATTATTTATAATATAAATATAATAATATAATTTTAGAAAATATTTTAAAAATTTTTTGAAATTATTTAAAAATTATTTTCAAATACTAAAATATTAGAACAAATATATATATATATAATGAGGTAAACATTTTCTAACCGTGTAGATATCTTTATGATTCTTTAGATTGTCCTTATACTATAATTGCCTTTGGCCAACTCGCAATTCATGGCATGACTTTCGCATTTTATTATCGCGCCGTGATGAGGCTATGCATTTAGTTAGTCTCTCCAAGTTGGCTGTCTCGTGCGTATCGTTAGTTTTGTTTCTTTCGTTTGTTTCGTCATGGATATGTCAAGCATTTATTGGATATTATTTTTTACACTTTCGATATTTTTTCTAACCTCGTGCGCGGTGTTCTTAACCCGTGGACGCAATGCACGAGCGGGGCTCATGAAGGGCGCAGGTGTGTTCAACGTGACGTTGCGGTTTATATATATATATATATATATATATAAGTCATTTGTGTGAAAGAGATTGATAACTGCCCATAAGCGGCTTACATGTGCCAAACAGATAGATAATAATACTTTTGTGCTTTTTTTGTTAGGTTCTTTTTTGTAATTAGTTTTTTCTGCCATTTTTTTTATCAGTTACATTCATAACGAGTTTCATTTTAATAAGTCAAAAATTTGTAAAAAAAAAATATAAAAAAATATTAAAAATATTAAAAAATATAAAAAAATATTAAAAATATTAAAAATATTAAAATATATTAAAAAAAAAATAAAAAAAATATTTAAAAAAAATATAAAAAATATAAAAAAGTATAAAAAAATATTAAAATAATTTATAATAATATTTAAAGTCCTTTTGATATTTTAAAATTTTTAAACTCATATGAAATGCCCTGTTAAATACCTTATTTGTTTTTATTTCATATCACTAATTGCTTATCAATATTATTTGTTTCGGATTATCAGTCTTATCAATGGGAAATTGCTAGCCGAAGTTTTTAAACAGATTATTAAAAATATATGCTTCACATCATCAACATAGTCCTTAGTCAAGTCATCCACTGATCCTACCTATTTCGTGCAATAACGAAATAGAATTACTAGAGCTTACCTGTGTGAAAACCCCCCAACCCAACCCAACCCAACTTAAGCCGTTATCAGGCAATTGGCAATTTGCCATATCAGTTGGGTGTATATATTTATTTTTGGTCACATTAAAGTTCAGTTCACTTTTACTCTTTATTGGCTGTGCTTCAACGAACACTCTGACTGAATGGAGGGTTATGTTATTGGCATCATTGTCTTTTGCATTGCGGTCGTCATACAAATCTCTTGCTGTGTCGCTGCCATTTTAACCAAAAGACACAGACAACAGCAGGGCGCCATTAACTCAGGTAAAATCTATGACTAAATTGTGCTGTTTTCACACCTGCCTGGCGAGCAATAAAGTGGATTTCGTTTTATAAATGTTTACTCAACTTGTGCTGTTTGAAGAGCTGTGTCAAGTTCTATTCTCTGGGCTGCGATCGCTCTCAAGTGTTTAGAAACAAGTGAATAGAATTCCGTATGAAGGGTTTACGTTATTTCTGAGTGCGTCCTATCTGTTCAGATTCTGTTTGCTATTTTGTGAATGGCCGAAAGCACTTGAACAAATAGTGATAACAGTTAGTTACAATGGTCGACTAGCAGGCATGCTATGATATGTGAAAGCATTAAATATTAAAAATAAAATCTAAAAAAATAAAATATACAAAAAAAAAAAAATTAAATAAATAAAATATGCAAAAAAAAAAATTTTAAAAAATATAAAATATACAAAAAAAAATATATATAAACAAATATAAATATAAAAAAATATAATAAAATATAAAAAATATAAAAAATATAAAAAAATATGAAATATAAAATATAAATAAAATATAACAAATATGAAATATAAAATATAAATAAAATATAAAAAATAAAATATAAATAAAATATAAAGAATAAAATATAAATAAAATATAAAAGAATAAAATGTAAACAAAATATAAATAAAATATAGAAAAACATATAAAAAATTAAATATAAAAAAATATATAAAAAATAAAATATAAAAAAATATATAAAAAATAAAATATAAAAAATATATAAAAAATAAAATGTAAAAAAATATATAAAAAGTAAAATATAAAAAAATATAAAATGTAAATAAAATATAAAATAAAAAATAAAATACAAAATATAAAATATGAAATTAAAAAATATAAAATTAAGTTTAAAAAAATATTAATTTATTATTTAAATTTAACAGAAATTCTTATAATATTTGTAAGTATTTCCTTCCTTCAAAATTAATACAACCACTGAGATTCGGGTTGATTAAAAGGGGTATCAAGATAATATGCTTCTCTGTTCTTATCAGTATATAAATATGAGTCGACTAAGTACTTTGATCATATTTAACTTGAAAGCCAACAGTTCCCAGTGTATGGCCAGAGGGAACGGATCGGATCGGATGCGAGAATGGCGTTGGGCAAGTTGCTAATTGGGTTTTGTATAGGACTCATTATCTTTGTGATTGTCTCAGTGATTGTGTATGCGAAGCGGCGAGCGCAAAATGCCGCAAATGCTGGCTATGTGCTGAGCGAACGGCCTGGTAAATATGCGCATAGCTAGTTATCGGACTTAGATCCCAATTAGTTATCAGCTTATCTAACAATATATTGTGTGTGCGCTTAATTAGTTTGAATTGTTGATTTGATTGTCGATTTGATTTTAACATCGATTTCGAATTGTTGTTTTTGTTTTTTTTGCAGCGCCCGTTGTGGTTACATCGGCCACGCACACAGCACCTGGCGGCTATCCCGTTACACAGATACCGGCCACCACCTATCAACCGAACGCCTATGGACCAGCCTATCCCACACAGACCACAGGGTAAGTACTCATATGGTACCTAATGCCAGTTGATGCTACAGCTACTTTTCTTCCCCTTGCAGCAATGTGACCGTGCAGATGCCCATGCCTGCGGGACAGCCACCAATGCCTGGGTGAGTATAACACTTGGCTAGAAACTGCCCGACCACATCTAACTGTTTATGTTTAATTGCAGCATGCCGCCACAGATGGCCGCAGCAGGCGCATATCCGCCCATGCCCATGCCCATGCCGGGCGCCGGCGCTGCCAACATGAATCCACCTTCATATGACATGGCCATGGCTAATCCGGGGCCGAGCGTTATGCCCGGCACCTACGAGAAGCAGATGCCCTACAATCCCAACTATGCTCAGTAGGCTGCGGCAGGACAATTGTGAATCATCGATTTCGTTTATATTGATTTATGTTTGTTACTCTTGTCGCGATCATTTCCGGGCTGTGCACAGCTCGCACACACTTACGATGCATATATACGCTTTATTGATTAGCTATAGTTCTATATATATACATATATATTTAACGTATGTTTGAAAACTACCAAAGTGTCGAGCCATCGATTTGTTTTTGTATTCGAAACCAATTCACAAATCATTGTGATGTACATACACACTAGGTGCAATTTAATTTTAATTTATATTATCTATCTATATAAGACAACAAAAATGCAAACAAATGGAACAAAAAAAAAAAACACTTAAAAAGCCTTAAAAAACCTTAATAAATAAATTTGTTATTAAATTAATGAAATGCACATTTTATGCAAACAATTTTATGCATATTTTTGTGTACTTTCATTGAACTAGAATTTATATTGAATTTTTGATTCATTTTGATGTGAGATAAAAAATCTATTTAAAATTGGTAATAATATTAATTGCAGTTATTATTTATTCAAATTTAATATTTTCATATTTAAATTAAATAATAGATATATTTTTTATATTTATTTTCAATATATATAAAAAATTAAATACTTATTTAAAAAAAACTTTATAAATATATAAAAAATATAACTATATAATTATTTTATATATATATATAAATTTTTTATATATATTAATTTTTATATATATTAATTTTTATATATATTAATTTTTATATATATTAATTTTTATATATATTAATTTTTATATATATTTATTTTTATATATATTATTTTTTATATATATTAATTTTTTATGTATATTAAAAATAAATATAAAAAAATAAAAAGATATATTTATTAATTTGAATTTGAAAATTTATAAATATATATTAATTTTTTATATTGAAAATAAATACAAAAAATATAAATATATATTAATTTTGTATGCATATTGAAAGTATATATAAAAGATATAAAAAATTTATATTTATTAATTTTAATATGAAAATTTAAAATTGAAAAATATAGTAGGCAAAAGTGTAAAGGGAATTTGATAGATTAGATTTTGATAGGATAGATGGATGGATGTATGGATGGATGAATATTTCTATGTGTAGTTGCTCTTCAGATGTATTAAATGAATATATACATATTTAGAGTATATATTGAATATTTTGAAAAATATGTATTCGATTCAGAATATAGTTTAGACATGATCAAATTATTATAAAATATTATATATATCTCAGAACAATATCTAGAGCACAGCTGAAATATATCCTAACTTCAGTTAGATATTAGGTAAAAGATATTATAAAGTAATACAATCTCAGCTCTGGCACTATAGCCAGAGAAATCCGTTGCGGCATGCTCCGTTAGCTATGCCTAACTAGCTTATCTTCGATGATGCATGGCTCATTAGGCCCATCATACGTCGTTGAGAAACCTGACGAGATTTGGATTTAGTTTGCCACGTTTCGCGTTAAAATGAGATACAATTTGGTCCGGCAACTGCTAGGACAGCTGCTAGTTGCCAGCCTGGCAGCGTCGAAGTGTACTTCTAAGCCATTCTGCCCCAATAATTTTGATCTTGTGCTGTGCGAGAATGTAAAGGTAAACATAAGTAAACGTAGTTAAGAGTGCATTAATGCAAGTCGAGAGACATTTCAGACATTCCATCGCAGATGTGGAACTGGTGCATTTGAAATAATCGAAATCGACGGATCTCTGAGGGAGGACATACTGAATCATGTGAATCTCATACGTAGCGTTGTAGCCAGTGGGCTATACGATTATCCAGCGGCTGGCAAAATGCCGGTAGTGGTGTGGGATAAGAGTCTGGCCGAATCAGCCAAATCGGTGGCCTTCCGGTGTAAAAATAATGGCTCATTCTGCTGCAATTCGGAGGAATTTAATTTCGTGTCCACTGTGCAAATACAGGCGACCTTTGACCCGACTGACGACATTAAGGAGATAGCCACTGACCTAACTAATATATGGATTGGAGATGTCTTGGGTTGTAAGGTGGATTTCGACGGTACAATTTCGCGAATTGATGATAAAATGTGAGTACCGATAATACGAAACTTTCGACTTGCATTTGAATTTTGATATTCGCATTTTGGTGTGTTTAGAAACCACAATTGCCTCTTTCACTATCGGCCTCTGCTCGAAGATCATGCCTCTAAAATGGGATGTGTGATACGGGTACAACGAAAATCGGAGTTGTTCGTCGCAGCGACCATGGTCTGCAATTGGAATCGGGCAAACGTGAATAATGCGATACCTTATGCAATGCATGATGTGCCAGGATCTGAATGCGCCAAGGGCAGGCACTTTATATACGAATTTCTATGCCACGCCGATGAGCCAGTCGATTGTAATTTTGTACCGCCACTACGCAAAGTGGAAAATATCAATAGCAATAGTGAAACCAGGCAGTTTTTGAAAGAGAAGCACAATGGACCCATATATGGTATTAAAATATTCTAAATCAAATTGCGCATGAGGGTGGAAAGCTTTTGCCACCCCATTCAGAAAATATAAATTCAAAAAATATTTTGAAAAGGCATATAAATATTGTATTGCAAAATTAAAAAAAAAAAAAAAAAAAAAAAAAAAAAAAAAAAAATAATAAAAAAAAAAAAAAAAAAAAAAATTTGAAATTCACAAATATTTCAAAATAAAATTGTAAAATAATAAAAAAGGAAAAGGGGCACTAAACTAAAAATCAACAAAAATAAGAAACGATGAAAAAAATATATAAATTTCCATCTAAAGACATGAAGCACAGTGTAAACAAAGAGAGAAGAATAAGTTAGAGACGGAAAATAAAAACATATAAATGAATAAAAAATACATAAAATATTATAATTAAAGCAAATAGAAAAGGAAGTAAAAAGCCAATAAAATTATAAAAAAAATATATATATATATAAATAATAAATTATTAAAGCAATTATAAAAAAAAATAAAAAAAATATATATATATTTTTTAAATATAAAAAAGAAGGGGAAATAAAAATCACAAAATGATAAAAGTTATATTTATTATCCATAAAAACTAATAATAAAAAAAAATACAAAAATGGTTCGTATAATATTAAATAACTAATAAAAAAATATATAAAAAATGAAATTAAAACAAAAAAAACAAAAATTTAACAAAAAAAAAACACAAAAAAATTAAATAAAAAAGCAAATTAAATTCAATTCAAAATAAATAAATTCAATAAAAGAAAAAATATTTAAATATTTCTTTTCTATATTTAAATATAATTTTATTTAAAAATAAAAGAAAAAAAATATTTAAATATTTCTTTTCTATATTTTAATAATATTTTGTTTCTTTTATTTTTAATTGAATTTAATTTTCTTTATTTCAAATAAATTTTAAAAATCTTAAAATTCTATATAATTATAAACATAATATTTATATATATATATATATATATATATATATATATATATATATATATATATATATATATATATATATATATATATATATATATATATATATATGAAAAGCCAGCTCCGGAAAAAGTAAAAATAAAATACTTTAGCCAAGAGGAGTAAAAGTATTATACTCTACTTTTGAAATTGTTTGAACATTAAGTGAGTGTGGCCAATGGGCGTGTGGTTCTGGTTGGTCTTGGGCGAGATAGCAACGCTTTGGCGTCAAATCGATTTGCTGGCCAACTCTATAAGAGAGTGTGCTCCGGGGCCAGAGCTGAGCAAATTGGATGCGTTAGCGAAATGTTGTGGACTAACTTGCTGCTGACTGCACTGTGGCAGTTGTGCTGCATTTTGCCAAGGATCCTGGCCTTCGACTACTGTGATCCTGCGCTCTGTCCGGGCCCCGAGAAGCACATTGCCTGCAGTAATTTTGGTGTAAGTTCAATGCGTCAAGCCGACTGCAACGTCGACATTACAGTGGGCGAGACTTTTGCAGGAACTGTCAGAGACCTGCAGCCCGGATGCGCATGTGGTGCGAATTACGAAAGCCAGACGCAATATGATTCTCAATGAGCTGAACGAATATCGTGACCGGATCGCACGCGGTGATCTGATTGGGTTCAATCCGGCCACACGGATGGCCACGCTGCAATGGGACCCGGAGCTGGCCAGCTTTGCGGAATTGAATGTGAAGCGCTGCGCCCTGGTCAACGATCACTGTCGCAACAGCGATCAGTTTCGCAACGTGGCCCAGGTGGTGGCCGAGGGCGGTTGGCAGGGTACGCCCAACGATGGCAGTGCATCGGGCGAGCCCGTCGAATACCATACCGAGGATGAGGTGATCAAGGCGACGCTCGAGCAAATGTTCGCCGAATACAAGGAGTGCAGCATGCGTGACATAATCGCCTACAGTCCGCCCGTGAACAGGTAAGAGCGCGCACAGCTAACACCCGCTGATTGTCTGATTGTCCTGATTGAGCCTGAAAGAATTTTACATCTCCGTATTAGCAAGTGCATTGCGTACTTCACGCAGCTGGTGAGGGACAGCACCACCCACGTCGGGTGCGGCATACTCCGACAGACGCGCAACACCAGCACTCATGCCGGCCAATGGGTGCTCAGCACGCATCAGTATATGACCTGTAACTTTGTCCGGGGCAACGATGTGAATACGCCGGTTTATCGCAGCGGGGACAGGGCGGGAACCGAATGCCGCACCGGTCGCAATCCGGCATTCATCAATCTGTGCTCCACCAACGAGATATACGACTATTCTGGCATGGTTGGCTTTAGTTTGTACTAAGTCCAAATATATATATATATGATATGTAACGGTTATATAAAAATACAAATCAAACTTCTATTAAAATGTTACACAAGAATTTCGTGTAAAGCAAAAATCAAATTTCATATTTTCAATTTTATCATATGATATTAAATGGGAATGAAACTTGGAGTTATTGATATTTTATGTAGGCTTATGGAAGGTTAAGAGTATATTGGTTTTGCTGGCTATGAAAGGTAAAGGAGGTAAAAGGAGTCGAGCAAAAGCCTCTTTAATAAATAAATGTATATGTATATATGTATCTTTATATAGATATATCAAAAATATTTTATAAATGCATTGAAAGTATTTAAAAAATATTTTAATATCTTAAAATGATATAAATATTGGAAATATATTTTATAAATATTACTATAATTTTTTTTAAGTTTTCATCAAATTTAAAAGGTAAAAAAAAGAGTCAAATAATTATCTCATAAATATATTAAATTATCTATAAATATATATAATATATTTTTATATAAATATTCCGAAAATAATTTAAAAATGTACAAAAATATTAATTTTTTTTTAATTTATCAAAATGATCTAAAGTATAGAAATATAAGTATTAGAAAGAATTATTTTTCAAGATTTAATCTTTTTTTTTTTAGTAGAATTTTAATAAATATGCAAACAAATTGAAGAGGTAAAAAGAGTCAAGCTAAATATTTAAAAAATAATTTTAAATTTAAATTTTAAAATTTCTAAACATTAAAAATATATTTTAAAATATTTTTAATTTTTTATAAATATTAGATACATTTTCAAACATATTTTCAATTTTTGTTTATTGTTAAAAAATAATTTTAAAAATATAGAAAAAACAATTAAATAAAAAATTTAGATTATTTGATTTAAATTTAAAAAATATTTAATAGTACTTTATGTAAAATTTTAAAATAATTTCTAAAAATATTTAAATAATTTTAGAGCATTGAACAAGCTTTAGACCCTTTTGGGCAAACCTTTATTTGCCAATTAAATACAGACATTTCTCCATCCAGTTGAGTTTAGTTTTTAATTTGTTTTTAGATTGAAATGTATTCGACTCTTGTTGTTGTTCTTGTTTCTCTTACAACTGCTGTCAGTTGCTCTTTTTTGTTTTCTTCCGCTCGCACCTTTTGAGTTCGCCGCTGTTGCAGGTGGTTGTGCTCTGGCATGCCACTCAAAGTCAGTGTGGCGCGAAGTTTGTCGACAATTCAGCATCGCGTTCAGCGTTGACAACTTCAGCAAACAATTTTTATCGCTCTTTCGCCACACCTTCCACAATTTTATGCGCTTCTCCTCCTCCTTTTTTTAAAGTGGGGCTAAAGGGCACAGAAAAACAATAAAAAAAAAAGAAAACTGCAAACATGGCAAGAAATGCGCGACAACCGCAACAAAATGCGTTCTCATTTAAATAAAAAGTTAAATTAATAATAAAAAGGGAAAAATTATTGCGTCGAAAAAATGTGACAAATTAAATATTTTGAGCGCATATTTTTTACAGCCATTTATTAAATGAAATCAAAGCTGTTTTATTGTTGATATTTGGTATTTATCATAAAAACAATGCGCATTAATTGTAAGAGGCAAGCAAACTATTTAATTATACAACGATTCAATATTAATTATGTGTGGACAGAGCATATGAATATATGCATATATATGTATATAACTTTTTTTTATTTGCTACAAATGTGCATTATTAATTTTTAAAGGCCTTTGCTGAGTGCTATAAATTAACAGCTATTTATTATAAATAATACATTAAGCACACAAATTTATAAGTAAGTCTGATAAAGAATGAATATTTAAAATATTAAGTATACGCATAAATAATAATATATATATATTTAAAAATATTAAACAATTATTCAATTTATTAAAAAAAAATATATATATAAAACACTATAAATAACTAAGAGAATTCTAAAACAAATATATAAATAAATAAATGATTAAGTATTGAATATTTAAAATATTGAGGTATACGCATAAATAATAATATGATATTTATTTAAAAAAATATTTAAAAAATTATTGAAATTATTTAAAAAAATATAAAACATAATATATAACTAAGAGAAGTCTACAACATTTTTTTAAATAAATAAATATCAAAGAAAAATAGCATAAAAAAATTATTTAAATATTTAAAAAAATATGTAAAATATAGTATTTATAAAGAAAAATACTAAAACAAATTGGGTATTTTAAAAAGTTAGTTATACGCAAATATAATATATATAATATATAATTTTAAAAACCAAAACTCAGCTAAATAGTTTACTTTAACTATATCCAATATAAATATTTGCAAAAATATATTATTTATATACTAAATATTTGACGGCCTCGTGTCGTATGCGCAATTTCACAGGCTTTCAGCCATAAATACGTTTAAGTACCGTAAAAAATGTATAAGTTGTGTTAAGTAAATTCTGAAACAACTCCAATGTAATGGGTCGTATGTTGCCCAACAGCACCTGGCAGTGGTTAAATAATTTCAAATAATTAGTTATAGTAATTAGCTGGCCTAGAACTCTTACCGATGCTGGCCGCTGTGCGCGCAGTATCATAAATTGTATATTTTTGCGTACTTTCACCTCAAACGTGAACCACTCGGTCTCGTAGGCAGCCACAGCGATGGCCAGATTCTGGAATATATCGAAGATGCAATAGCAGCGAGCAGGCAGGCGATGAGTACATCAAAGCTCACCTGCTCCCTCAGCTCATTGGCATACCAATAGAGTGCCAATATCTGGGCGAGTATCATGTTTATATACGCACTCACAATGGCTATATGTGCCGATGAGTCCACCTAGACGATGTACAGTAAAGCCATATATACAAGCGTAGCAAATCCTTTCACACACACACTTACAAACATCAGCATGAAGAGCAGCGCACAGAGCAGCGCTCCGAAGGCCAAAAACTCCACCAGAAATATATAAGTAGTCAGCTTATTGATGGTCTGTATGTAGCTGGGATGGGAGAGTGCATTGAAATATCTACAAGCTGGCGGAGTCTTCTTTTTTTTCTCTTTTTCTTTTTTTACAGCTTACTCAATGATCCGCTGATGATAGATAATGCATTCGATTATTTCCTGGGCGAGCTGCTGGGAGCTGAGCAAACGACGCTTGAGACAACGCAAACGATGCTGCAGCGCCCGGCACATCACGATGCCGAACATAATGAAGGCCACGCAGAGGCTGGTGTAGGGTATATACATGCAGCAGCCCATCGGCGTGATGAGCATGTGAAAGACGAACCAAATTTGATAGTACGGCGTGGCGTACTCATTCACGCCCGGTATCTTGCTGCCAAAGGGCAGCACTGCAAGTGTCAAAGGCAAATTAGATGTGCGCAAGATAATGACATTAGCTGAAGGTTTATTTGGATTAATTTTAGTGGAGCGAACATCTTTGGGGTATGAAGTGGAAGGTAATTAGATTGGGAAGATAACGACATTAGTTGAGGGAAGGATTAGCTAAAGCTTTGGATTCATTGCATAGGAGAAAGCTTTTAAGACGAAAGCTAATTAGTTTTGCATGATGATCACATTAGCTACAGCTTTTAAGCTTTGAATTGAAGCTCTTTTTGAAGTTTTAGCTTCGGATTGTAGGTTTTGCTTAATTCTAGAGAAGAAAAGCTTTTGAAACAGGTGCTCAAAGTTACTTCGATTTTCAAAATAGTGACATATGTCGAAGCTTTGGATTAAGTGAAGCTTTTTGATACTTGTAGCTTCAGATTAATTCTAGAGGGTAAAAGCTTTTGAGGCAGGTGCTCAAATTTCTTTAGATTTTCAAGATAATGAGCTTTGGATTACGTGAAGCTTTGGATTGATTCGAGAGAAGCAAAGCTTTTAGAACAAATATAGCAGCTTTTGAGTTATTAGAGTAAAGATAAAGCTTACAACTAACAAATTGGCGACTCTTACTCAATTCAATGGGTTTTTAATATATTTTGGAGAGCTCAAAAGACTCGCATGAGAATTTGGAAGCGAAAAAGCTTTTTGCCAATTCAAAATCACTTAATTTAATCCAAAATTCCTCTAGAAACTCCCCACTCACCTCTATCACTCGAGCTCAGCGGATACAGACCAAAGCCAATGCAGGTGAGCAAGCCGAAGAAGAGATTCCCTCTGGCCATCAGCCGTCCCTGCTGATTCATCTTAGCCAATAGGTAAGCTATATATCGGTCGTCCATGCGCTCCAACTCGTAGTAGGAGCACCTCAGATTGTCGATCAGTTGAATATAGCTTTGCTGGTCGAAGAGCAGCAAATAGGCGCGCAGCACCGTGTTTATCCAGAGCACCAGCATATAGGAGTTGCGTATGATGCCCGTGATGCCCTCGTTCGTCGTGCACATGTAGAAGATCTGGGTGAGCACATGGAAAATGGTCAGAGTTAGGCAAATGTAGCGTTTCACGTTCTTATCGTAGAGCAGCGCCCAGAAGCGCAATATCCGAACATTCATATAAATCAATTGTATATCCTCGAGCATGCTGGCAACCCAACTATTTGTCGACAACTGCAGTCGGCGGACTTTTATAACTTCACCCGGAGCCATGCAGTGGCTGGCTTGAGTCATGCCACACATGGCAAGCGCTCCCAGGCGCTGATTCCTGATGCAATTTTCTTCATTTTTTAAATGGCTGTGAAAGGAGTGGAAAAGGGGGGTATATTGGTTTTGATATAGGCGCTTGAAAAGTTGGGAATTGTTGAGGATATTAAGGAAGCTAGAGTATGGAAATATATGTGAGAGAATTCAGAAGAGTGAGGTGGAGCATATTAGGCTTTTGCTTAAGATGAAGGCCTGAGAGTAAGAAACACGAGAGAGAATATAAGCTACAGAAAGTTCGTGAAAATATTGAATATATTTCTGGTATTTTTTCCTTATTTTACGATCTAAAAGCTCCATAAATTGCTCTAGAACTATATCTATTCTCATTATACCTCTTCTCGAGCCTGCATCACCCAGTCAGTTAGAGCCCACTTGCTCTCCCTCAATGCATTTTTCAATAGCCCAAATTGCTGAACATGATTTGGCATTTTATTTGATTACCTGAAAAATTATACAATTTTATTTAGCTCAATTTTCATTTGCTGTTTTTTTCTTCTATCGATTACCAAAAATTGTGCAGGAAAATATGGAAATTCCATATAGTATTTGCATTTTACTGCAGCTTTTCATTGAACAAATAAATGCGAGTCACAAAAATTCTGTATCTCGTTTATGGACAATGTTTATATAATTACAGTTGAGCAATCAGCCGCGATTGATAATTTTCTATCATAGTTGATAATAAATTTGGTTGCATTCATAATTGTAACTGTAATGAGCTAATGCAAATATGTAGTCTCCATATATATATATATATATATAGTTATTTATATATCGATATATGTTTGTTTGTTTATTTGTGCTGCAATCAGCGAAATTTCATCATTCACTTGATTAGGCAAAACTAAACAATATTGTTTTCATAGCCAGAGATAAATTTTATATGTAAAATATTAACGGAGTTTCAGTTCGAATTTCCTATTTGAATACTCTTTAAAAAAATATAAATAAATTTATTTAACGTATGTAAAATTATAATTATAATAAAAATATTAAAGACTAGGCAATGACAAATAAATGTATTTATTTAATAAATTCAAATTTCAAATTGTTTTAAATAAAAATTAATGTATATTTAATTATATATTTAATTTAACTTATTTTTTTATTATATTTATATTTAAATTATTATTTTTATTACATCAAAACTTAAATTGAGAGCTTAGAAAAAATAAAAGTAAATTAAAATATTAAAAAATAGGTGTAAAGTATACAAAAATAAAATTAAAATCAAAATCTATCTAAAATAATTAAACAATTTTTTTTCTGAAAAGAAACAAAAATTATTAAAATAAATAAAATCAAAATCCAAAAATATATTTATGAATATGTATTTAATATATAAATAAATTAATTATTAAATTATTTTTTTTTTAAATCAATTAAAAAGCCATTATTTAAAAATAATATATGTTTAAAAATTTTTAAATAAAATTTTAATTCAACTTAAATTAAAAAAAAAATATTCCTTTATATATAACTAACTACTGAAATCAGTTATAAAATTTATTTTGTATATAAAAAAAGTTAATTGTTGATATAAAAATAAATTTAATGCCCAAATAAATTATTTCAAAATTTATTTAATATATAAAAGTAAAATAATTCTAAAATCAAACTAAATCTCTATTTCAAGAGGATTTTCTTTTTGGCATACCCTTTAAATCACTGTTTACCTATGCTAATTATCTTTTATTTAGTCAATGCCATCTATACGAATCGAAAAAAACATCCAGAGTGCCCAACAGGGATATCCACACTCAATTTAGTTGGATTATACATTTAGTTATAGAGGAACTTTCCATGAATTCAGTTCGAAATGGTTTTGATAATATTAACTTTCCTGCTAGTGATACTCGTGCTGCTCTATAAATATGCAGTGGATCCTTTTAGGACATTCGAGGAGCGTGGCGTGGCGCATGACAAGCCGAGACCATTTATAGGAAATCTGAGTGTGCGAGTTTTGCTAGGACGAAAGTCCTTTCTGAAGCAGCTCATCGAACGGAACATCGAGCTGAGGGACCACAAGATCTTTGGCTTCTACAATCTGCGCGAACCGTTCTTTGTGCTGCACGACGTGGAGTTGATCAAACGCGTTGGCGTCCAGGACTTTGAGCACTTCATCAATCATCGCCCAATGATACCCGAAACGGGCGAAACCATATTCGCGAAGAGTCTAAGTGGCCTGAAGGACGACAAATGGCGCGAGATGCGTAACACGCTAACTCCTTCCTTTACGAGCAGCAAACTGAAGGCGATGTTCGAGCTGATCAACGAGTGCAGCGTGGAGGGCTGGCGATATTTAGAAGCGGAGTTCCTAAAGGGAAATAAGACCGAGATTCAGCTGGAAATGAAGGACTATTTTGGCAGATTTGCCAATGATGTTATTGCCTCGGCTGCCTTTGGCATCAAAGTCAACTCCTTTGTGGATAAAAATAATCAATTCTATAAACTGGCTGGCTCCGTCATGCACTTCTCGTTTCTGTCCCTAATCAAGGTTCTGCTCTATGGGCTTATGCCTAGGATTATGAAGGTGGGACAAACAATTTTGTTAAATTTTGCTTAAAATATTAAAAAGACATTTTTGTACATTTATTTTTTATTTAAAAATATTTTTTATTTAAATTTTTAAAAAATGTGCAAATATAAAAAAAATTGTTTTTTAATTTTTAAAAAAATATTTAAAATATTTTTTTTAAACTGTATATTATTATATATAAATTTTTTTATATTTAAAAACAATTTTTTTAAATTAAAAAAAATATTTTTAATATTTTTTAAATAATATTTTGTTTAAATTTTTTTAAAAACAGTTTTTATTTTTAAATATTTTTAATATTTTTAAAAAAATTTTTAATATTTTTTAAAAAAAATTTTGTTATATATTTTCTAATTTTAACATCTTTTTTTTATGTTTTAAATATATTTTTATTTTTTCAAAAGTTTTTTTTTTTACAATTTAAACAAAATTTCAATTTGTCTTAGGCTCTGCGCGTCAAACTCTTTGATGGCAAGAAAATCGACTACTTTAATAGCCTCGTCTTCGATGCCATGAAGTATCGCGCGGAGCATAACATAATACGGCCCGATATGATCCACCTGCTCATGGAGGCCAAGCGCCAGTTTCAGCAGAATGGCAAATCGGAGAGCTCAACGGAGCGCGCCGAGTTCAACGATGAGGATCTGCTGGCGCAGTGTTTGCTGTTCTTCTTTGTGGGCTTCGAGGTGATGTCGTCGAGTCTCTGCTTTCTCACCTACGAGCTCTGTCGCAATCCGGCGGTGCAAGCGAAATTGTATGAAGAGATCAGAGCTGTGGAGCTGGAGCTGGAGGGCAAACCGCTCAACTACAATATGCTGGCCAAGATGAAGTATCTGGATCTGGTCATATCGGAATCGCTGCGTCTGTGGCCGCCAGCGTTCAGCCTGGATCGCGTGTGCGGCAAAGATATAGACATGTACGATGAGAATCGAAAGTTGTTGGCCAAATTTCGCAAGGGCGACGTTATTCAGATACCGATCATAGCCATGCATCGCGATCCGCACAACTTCCCAGAGCCAGAAGTCTTCAAGCCCGAACGCTTTCTGGATGAGAACAAGGCGAATATAAAGCCCTTTACTTACTTACCTTTCGGCGTGGGACCGCGCAGTTGCATAGGTAAGAAATATAATAAAAAATATAGTAGAATTATATATGATATAAATTTATATACATTTTGTAGGCAATCGTATGGCGCTCATGGAAATCAAATCCATTATCTATCACTTGGTTAGCAGATTCGAGCTGTTGCCAACTGATAAAACGGTTAAGAACATGCTGGACAGTCTACGAGGCTTTCACATGCAGCCCAAGGAAAAGTTTTGGCTCAAATTGGTGCCCAGAAAAGTGGACTAAAGACATGGCCAAATCTATATTGCATTTGCCATAAAAACAATGATAAGATAAGCTTAGCTCAACAAACGATAATATCAAGTGCAGATAAGGAGTGCAAAAATATGGATTTCTATTATTAAAATCAGCAAAGTATAAAACAAGAATTTGTTTTTAGTTTTCTATATATGTATATATATCTGATTGATTTTAAAATAAAATTTATATCATTTATTAATTCTTTCATTCATACATTGCACTATGTTTAGCTATATTTATTATATGTATATATGTACCTTTATTAAATCTAATCTAGCTTTTGCTAATCTCACTGATAGCGTATCAAACACACAATTTAACAATAAATTTTCGACAATAATATTTTTGCAGATAAGAAATTGTTTTAGCACGGGGTATGCAGGCAGCGCAGTAAAAAAAATAAAAATAAAAATAACAAATAATTAAAAAATATATTATTATAAATAATAAATATAAAAAATTTATAAAAATAATTTTTAAAATATTTATTATTATATTTTATATATATATAAATATTATTTTGCATAAATACAGAAGTCAATTCAGTTTTATTTGAAGTAAAATTGTTAACATATATATAACATATACATATAATCCATATATATATATTGGAACTATAAAGCAAATAATTTAGATAATATGTCGCATTATAAAAATTGATTACATGTAAGAAATCACGCATATGTAATATTAAATATATCTATAATATATATTTTTTTATGTAACCTAAAACTTTATTTCATGTCATTAGAATTTCTTTATGAAAAATCAATAAAGTCAAATATATATTATATCATTTGTATATAGCCAGATAGACTATTGAGTGCTCTACCACAATTTCATTATGTCTATTTACTTCCCTTTGTTGTGTTAGTAACAACTTTTGGGCAAGTAAATACCGAGCTACACTCTAACTTAAAGCTGAATATATGAAATATTAAATATAAAATTATGAAAAATAAAATAAATATGGAAATAAATTATTCTTAAGCTAATAATCAAACAGAAAAACGTTTAAAATATATTTAAGAAAATAAATTATAAATATTATAATATATAAAAATTCTAAGTAAGAGTCAAAGCAGTTCAGTAATGCATAAAGGTCGCTGTAGTTAAGAGTATTTAGAGAGAGAGGGCGTGAGCAGCGTAGTCAATAAGAGAGCGACAGCTGACATTGAAAACAAAATTCTATATATAAAACAGAGAGAGAAAGAGTGAGAGTGAGAGGGAGAGAGCCAGCGGCTAACAGATATGATGTCATCATAGAACTTTGATATTATTATCGACCCGATTCAGTTACAGTCGAGCACTCGCCGCGCTCAGTTGGTGCTGAAATAAAAGTGAAAAATGTTTTTGACAGTTTGCTCACTCGTGATCGTTTTGTGCGTATTGCTCTACAAATGGTCGGTGGCCAAGTACCAGACGTTCGAGCAGCGGGGCATACCCTACGAGAAGCCCATTCCGCTGCTGGGCAATATGCGCGTGAAGGAACTATTTGGCCTCTCTCCGCACTTGACCAAGCAAATCGACCAATATTTGCAGTTCAAAGACTGTAAGGTCTACGGCTCGTACTTTCTGCGTGATCCGATATTTGTGCTGAGGGATCTCGAGCTGATCAAGAGTGTGGGCGTTAAGGACTTCGATCATTTCGTCAATCACTCGGGATCGGAGCAGATTAAGACGCTGCTCTCGAAGAGTCTGGTGCAGTTGAAAGATCGCGAGTGGCGCGAGATGCGCAATATCTTAACGCCCACGTTCACGGGCAGCAAAATGCGTGCGATGTACGATCTGATCAATGCGTGTAGTGAGGTGGGCGTGGCCTATATTGAAGAGCAACTGAAGAGCGCAACAGGCCCGGGCGTCGATCTGGAGATGAAGGACTATTTCACGCGCTTCACAAACGATGTTATAGCCTCAGCGGCGTTTGGCATCAAAGTGAACTCGTTCGAGGAACGGAACAACAAATTCTTCCAAATCGGACAGAGTGTGACGACCATATCGGCCAGCGATATGCTAAAGGCATTGCTGTTCACCTTTATGCCCAAGATAATGAAGGTAAAGTATATACATATATAAAAATAAATAAAAATAAATAATAAAATATATTTATATATATAAAAAGATTTTTAAAAATATGCATGAAAAGGGATAAAAAAAGATATATACAAATATATATATATATATATAAAAAAATTGAAAGACTAAAATAAAATAAATAAAAAAATATATAAAAAACAAAAAGGCAATAAAAAAAAATTATTAAAAAATACATAAATATATAAATAAAAATAAAAAATATATAAATGTAAATATATATAAAAAAAATATAAAAAAAATATATTAAAAATAATTATATAAAAAATAAAAACAAATTATAAATACATAAAAAATATAATATATAAATTAAAAATTAAAAAGACAAAAAAAAACCCAAATTAAAATACAATTTTAATAAATAAATATCTAATAAATATAAGAATATATACAAATAAATAAATAATTTAAAATTACTATAGAATAAAAAAGTATATGGAAATATATTAAATTATTAATAATAATAAATTAAATTGAAATTAAATTAATATTAAATTGATTAATAATTAAGAGAAATAAATAAATACAAAAAATAATAAATTATTTAAAATATAAAAAAATAAATGTAAATAACTAAATATATGTAAATATGTAAATAACTAAATATTTATAAATTTATATATAAATAAAAAAATATGTATGTAAATAATTTCTAATGAATATAAAATAAATAAATATATATCAATAAATTAATTTAAACATTTTTTTATTAATATAAATAAATTAATAAAATTAATAAAAAAAATTATTAAAATAATTAGGAAAATGTAAAAAAATGTATATAAATAAATTGATTTATTTATATATATAAATAATCTTAATATATGTATGTATATAAACCGCTTAATAAATTCCTTTCTTCAACAGTCGCTCGGCTTTAGCGTGATGGATGAGCAGAAGATCAGTTACTTCAGATCTCTGGTATTCGATGCGATTAAGTTTCGTGAGGAGAATTCGATAATTCGACCCGATATGATTCACCTGCTAAGGGAGGCACAGCGCAAGACGAATGAGTCCGAGGAGTCGGCTAAGAAGTTCACGGATGACGATCTCTTGGCTCAGTGTTTGCTCTTCTTCTTCGCGGGCTTCGAGACGGTGTCCACCTGCCTGTGCTTTGTCACCTATGAGCTGTGCATGAATCCGCGGGTGCAACAGAAGCTCTACGAAGAGATTCTGGATGTGGAGCAGCAGCTGGAGGGCAAACCCCTCGACTACGATCGTCTAATGCATATGAAGTATATGGACATGGTCGTATCGGAAGCATTACGTAAATGGCCTCCGGCCCCACTTACGGATCGTGCGTGCAACGCGGATATCGATTTACGCGATGAAAACGATGAGATTGTCGTCTCGCTGAAGAAGGGAGATCGTATCTTTATACCCATCACGGGCTTGCACTACGATCCGGAGCATTTCGAGAGACCCGAACACTTTTGGCCGGAACGTTTCGCGGATGAAAATAAGCAAAATATTAAACCCTTTACGTATTTACCCTTCGGCGTCGGACCGCGTAATTGCATAGGTAAATAACAGAAATTTTAATTGAATCAAATTTTATTCTATTTCCATGAAATTTTTATATATTTTGTTATTCAGGCAATCGCATGGCTTTGATGGAGGTAAAGTCTATAATATACCATTTGCTGATCAAATTCGAGCTGTTGCCATGCAAAAGGACGACACTTGATATGATGAACAACATCATGGGCTTCCAAATGGCGCCCAAGGATAAGTTTTGGCTCAAGTATGTGGCCAGAAAGAACGAGGGAACTCAGTGAATGTGCTGAAAAATATTAAATAAATTATCTAAATTGTTTTCATGGCTTTCAATTTGTGATTGTTGAATTTTCTTGCAGTTTTCGCTGCACTTTTAGCTAATTAATCATTTTGGATTCTAATCAAAAGTTTACCTTGAATCGATTTCATTAATCAGCGCACAGGAAATTTCACAAAGTGCTCTCTTGTGCTTCTATTTGATTGAATTTTTTTCTTTTCAATTAATGAAAATGCATCAAAGGGAAAGTTTTGATACGCAACTAATCGAAGCTAAAGCGCGCAGTTTCCGTAAATAAAAGGAAATTATTGCAATGAAAACGGTTAGTGGAATGCAAACAGAAGCCATATGAAGAGAGCGGTCATTGTGGACTGTGAGAGAGAATTTCCCAGCAGTCACACATATGGATGCTAGATCAGATAGCCAACGAGAGGGGGAGAGACACGGTAGAGGCACAGCAAGGGAAACAGTTGAGCCTATGAAATGAGTGAAATGCAGTTGAGTGAAAGCAGAGCAACAGGCAGTTCTACAGGCAGCGCCCCAGGGAGAGTCACGGGCTGCGCCTCAGAATTCAGCCAGAGGCAAAGAAACAGTTCAGCTTCAGTTGAGTGAGAACGGAGCCCTAAGCAGCCCCAGGCAGAGAAAGAATTCAGCCTAAGGCAAAGCCATTGGCTGACCAAGAGTAGGAGAAACAGTTCAGCCTCAGTTGAGTGAAAGCAGAGCCACAGGCAGATCTACAGGGAGAGCCACAGGCAGAGCCACAGGCAGAGCCAAAGCAGCAAGAACGCCACGATTGAGTGATAGAGTATTTTACCACTGCAGTGGAGTGCAAGTGCATTCATGCTATTGGTCACATTACTCTCGATCCCACAGAGCATCAATTAGGAAATTTCATTTGGATTGTGAGAGCGGGGCAGAATATTTCTATTGGCTGCATGCATTCGTTTGAGTACTTCTGCCGGCCGCTACTACCAGACGGCGCTCTTTGTGGAGTGCAAGTGCATTGCATTGCTTGCGATCCCGCTGAGCATGAGCTTGTGGATGCTGGGGAGAGGGAAATATCGACTTAACACAGGCTCATGCTCAATTAGGAAATTTAGTCTGTGCGCGACTGCCGAACCGATCGTTACTGTTGACCGCGCGTCTGTGCTTAATATATATATTTTTTTTTAAAGTGCTTATAGCTAAAATGCTATTTATTTGTGATATGTATGTAAATGCAATATTTAAATGTGATGCCACAGTTCAATAAATGTAATATATTATATTTAATATGTGCTGAATATGTGCGTGTGTTTTTTTTCTTGTGTTCATCATTTTTGCAAAAAAAAGTGTAACAAAATAAGCGCAGTAAATTAAATAGAGGGTAAGTGCTCTAAGCACTATGCTTAAGTATTTAAAGTTATTTGCTTACTTAATAAAACGCCTAATTTGATATCAAAAGATTAATTCTAATGCGCAATAGACAAAATTTTTGCATGCGAAAATTTTCTGCAGTAAATATTTACAGTTATGTCTTGGTTTCGCACCCAGCTTAATGGCAAATGCATAACTGATCGGCAAAGCATATGTGTGAGCGAGATGCCAATATGTGCGTTTGCTGAGACATTCATATAAGAAGTAGAGTAGAGGAAGAATAGGAGAAGAAGAATTGCCGATTAGATGAGTTTGAATATGTATGTATGTATGTATGTACGAATGTATGTATGTTTGCATAGATGTGCGTATGAATAGGCTCCACATGAGTTGTGCAGACCTTTTTTTTGTAATTTGTGGATTTTATGGCGAAGGGATTTTTTTTTTGCTTTGCGTATTTGTTTTGGTTAATATAATATAAATGAATAAATGATAATTAAATATGAAAAGAAAATCACACAAGCGTTAAATAATCAATAACAAAGCTCAGCAAATCAGTTTAACCGTTACATTAACCTGTTAATTAATTTTCATTTCATTTGGGGCCAACGAGAATTCACGAAATACTTAGGAGCAACAACAACAGCAACAACAACAAATTGTTGTAAATGAATTTCTTCTCTCGTGTCCAATATAGAAAATGGCCGCAACATTTGCAGTTGACTGTGAAGGCAGTTTAATTTGGCTAAAGAAATGTTGGACAAAAACTTTTTGACATTTCGTTATTTATGTGCTTTGGGATATTTAGGCAAAAAGTTTTGGCGGACTAAGCAGTTAATGCGATATTGATTTATTCGCCAGCAGCAGCAGCAGCAGCAGCAGCAGCATCAGCAGCTGCTGCTGCAGCAGCAGCAGCAGCAGCATCAGCAGCTGCTGCTGCTCAAGATATACATATACGTAATAAATATTATGCAGCTGATATATATTTATATATGTATATATGTATATAAGTATATATATAACTTATAATTTAAAGCGCAGATCTTATAAAGTTTGTTTTGATTTGAGGACAAAATTATACGCATTTTTGGCTACAGCTTTCGCTGTTCAAGTTCATGAATTGAAATGTTATGGTTGACTGTACACGCAGCTGCCGGATACCCTGTAAAGTCAGTGTAAAAAGAGAGACAGAGAGTATAAATATGGTAGGAAGACATAGGAAAAATATATAAAAAAGAAATATTTATAAAAAAAATATAAAAAAGTATGTAAGAATAAAAAAAAATATATATATATATATATATATATAGAATATATTAATATATAGTAAATATATTTCTTTTTAACTTTTAGGAAACAAAATTTATTTTGAAATGTTGAATGTGACTAAAAACCCTTCTTACTTTAGTGTTTCCTCCCTCATTACCAATTTTCACTCACTTTTAAGCAATTGCCATAATTACAGGGTATGCAAAATGAGTAGGAAAAAATACAAAAAAAAAAAAAAAAATATGCAAACGATTAAGCTGTGAGTTTTGCCTAGATACTTTTGGGGCGCAAGTTTTCATGAGCTGCCTGCCAGACAGCTAAAGCTAAAAAGATCTCAAATATCAAAGTGCGACAGACGAAAAACTTGAAGTTTCTATCAAAAGGCAACAAAAAGTTGGGCGCTGAAAAACTTGGACTTCGTCTTGGGCGACAAAAGGCGCGAGAAAGATTAAATAAAATACAAAAAAAAAAAAAAAAAAAAAAAAAAAAAAAAAAAAAAACTGGAACCTAGCTGAAAATCTTTTTATTTTGAAGCAAGGGGCAAAAAGTTGTTAATTATTTTCGCTGGACTTTGCAACGGGCCAAAACAAAAGCGCAAAGTTTTTGGTTCAAATCTATGGACTGCCAGCGACATTGCTCGAGAAGTTGACTTTTGAACTGGAGGAGAAGGAGAAGGAGCAGCAGTTGGGGCTTCAGCTGCACTCGTAACTAAACGTTAAGCCTTAATGGTCATATTTTCGGTCAGACTGCATTTGTGTTGGGGCCAAAACTGTGTAAACTTGTAATTTGTAGCTGCTGCAGTGGCTGCAGGCAGCTGCCCTCCTTTTAGGTGGCAGCCAAAATTCTTTGGCTTGACCGCCAGTTGACCCATTTGCATAATTATTCATTGCGCCGCATTTTGGGCATAAATAAAATGTTGCTACAGTGCACACACATGTCTGACTCCTGTTGGCTGTCAGATAATGCCATAATAAACTCATGTGAGCTGCTGCCTAGTCTGCTGCTTCTTCTACTCCTTCTCTCGCCTCAAGTGCGCTTCTTTCTGGCTGCTTATTTATGGTTGAGCATTGTTTCTTTTATGGCTTACTCGTCTTACATGCGAATAGCTCGCATTTCGCGCTCAAGTCCATTACAATTTGCACTCGGAATTCAATTGGCCAAGCAATAAGCATTTTCCTTCTGAAAAAATATTACATAGTGTAAAGAAAATTGATAGCTGATACAGAACTAGAGTAAGAGGATTATATAACTCTGTTTGAACTCTTCGCAGAACTTTTAGCTATTGCAGCAGAAATTTCTTAGAATTTTCTAGCTAATCAAAGATAGGTTCTTATAAATATTGTTATGAAATCTAATTAAACCTTGGCAGCAAAACAAAATTAATAATTAATAGCTAGTTCTAGGATAATTGTATTTATATTTATATATTATTTATGTTTATTTATATTTATTTATATTTTCTGAATCATAAATATATATGATTAAGTAATATACTATATACTATATATAATAAGAATACTTAAGCTAACATTATCATAGATTTAAATCGACTGTCAGTTGATATTCATTTTATATATTTAATTTATTTCTATTTAATTACATTTCGGGTTAAAACAGAATAGAAAATCAAATAAATAAATAATGAATGATACAAAATTGATGAAAAATAACATATTAATAATAAATTAATATACATGTGTGTGAATGATAAATAATAAATTAAATTAAGTTAATTAATCATGATAAATGGCTGTCTACTAAAAGATATATATTATTTATAAGAAATTCGAGCTCGTTAGCTAGCAATATTAATTAATTATTGACGTGGCCTAAAAAAACGGTATTTTCCTTTTTTTTTGAAAAGGTATTTGATGGGAGGGGAAGAAAGCTTGAAAAGGCCTATAATATATATAAACTATAAAACAGTATGAACTGCAGAGTCTAGATATAGGAGCTAGAGACAAGAACTGCTTGACCTGCTGGGCAACTCATAGCACTTTACTCCCCCTTTCACTTCGCCTCTTCTTTTTGAGCAGCACATAATTTAGGCAACGCAATGTTAAACACATGCAGAATTCCATTTGAAATGCATAATTCACTTTAATCTCTTGCAATGCAACGTTCAGCTGGTGTCATCCTGTGTAACATATTTGCAAGAGCTCCGGCAACGGCTTAGCACAATTCTATTTAAATTCTTTTCGACAATGAGCAACCGCAAAGCAGCTTGTGCCAAAGTGACGCACAAAGTTTTTCGCAAAGCTTCAAACGAGCATGTGTGTGTATGTGTGCGTATGTATCTGTGTGTGTGGTTTGGAATGCTCAGAGCACAACCTTAACACCGAAATACTCAATTAAATAAAAGTTCCACTCGAAATTGCATTACATTTATGAACGTGCGAGCGTGTGGCCCTTCAATGGCTCCAGTTCAGCTCCAGTTGTGCTCCAGTTCAGCTCCACCACTATATATGTTATGCATTCAATCTGCTATTCCTTTTGTCAAACCCAACTACCCAGATATGACCACAAGCAGCAAAAGTTTTGCAGCTTATACAGAAATATTATATAGCACGTTTCACACACACACACATGTGTGTGTGTGTTTGTAGAAACAACTACTTTTATAAGTGCAATAAGTGAGCTGCACATTTCGATTGTCAAGTGCAAATCATATAAAATGGGAAGAGTCCGTTTCCGCTTCCGTTGCCGTTGTCGTTTCCAGTTCCGTTTTTGGTTAGCGCGCATTCGTACCTGAGTGCGTGACCTCAAAATTGTTTAGTGGCGATGACAAGTGGCCAGCGCGACGTTTATGAATGGCTTCTGAAGAGGGCAAATAAAAATGGGATGTAATATATATCTGGATATATATAAATATATATATCTATTTATTAAAACAGATAACAAGGCTATAAAGGCAATTGATAGAGCTTTGTTAGCCTTTACGTGAGCTGGTATATATTGATCACTATAAAGAATATATCTATATATCGAATATTAATAATATTGAGTATATATATTTTGATTAATTGTAAAATGCATTTTTAGTATTTTATGTTAAACAATTTTTTTAAACTGCTTTTTGTATTATTTTATAACATATTTAAGCTTATAATTAAATGAACAATTCTTTTTATTTCCTTTCCAAAGACTTTCTAAAAAAAAAATAATTTTAATTTAAAAAATATATTTTATAAAATTATTTGTATATTTATAAATAATTGAATTTGCCTAAAATATACTATAGAATGCCCAAAAAATGTTTCTTAGCAATTTGAAATTTTTGGATTTATTTAATTTGACATTTATAAATATTTCCATAGACTGCAGTCCATTTGCATTATTTTACTTGTAAGATTAACTGAAATATGTACAAAATGCAGCTTAATACAGCTCGCCATTTGCACTTTGAACCACAAACAATTTCAATATGTCAACCACAGGCAATCGAATGTGAAATATTTGCGCATCGCTCGACGCTGTCATTTAGGCTCAATTATGGTTATTGTGTGATGCAGATAGCCTCAATACCTGTGCGACTTGGAGGAGGTGCTGCAATTAATATAATCAACGGAATGACACTCTGCATAGCTAAACAAACGGGGAATGGACGGGATTAAAATGTGTAAAGTGCTGGGGCTGACAATGTATTTGATATGCCAGCCGCTAGCCCAATTGCCGGTTTTTGTGGTTTTGGCAAATGTTGCAGCTTTTCGGCTTATGGCTATACCGAAATAGCAGTACTTAGTCAAATTGTCGATAAGAGCTCACCGAGCAACAAATTAAATAGTGTGCAAATAATTTATATCAACTCTCTTAAAATACATTTGGTCTAAAGAGAAACGAGCTGTGCTTACGCTCTCTCTTTCTCTTTCTCTTGGTTGTTACTGCTTAAGCGTTTCTCTTTCTGCTTACAGCAAGAGCGCCAAAGGCAAACAAACACTTTGCTTCTCAAGTGGACGACTAAGACTGAAAGTAGTAAAGTTTTTACACGACTATTTGTTTGTTTATTTAATGCGGATTCTTTACAGAAGTTTTAATGCCGTCAACTTGTCTAATTGCATTTTACAGCACTTATTAAAAGGGATTTACTTGTTTATGTTTAAGCTGAACTAAGATTAACTTATGAAATAATTAAACTTGTTGCATTTACAAGCAGTTTGTCGGCTTATATTTTATTGCAGTGAAAATATAATAAAAATAAATAAATACATAAAAATGTGTTAGTAAATAAAAAAAATTCAAAAATTTATATTTGATGTAACAAAAATATTTTTATAATAAGTTTCAATAATATTAATATTAGTAAATTTTTAATATATTTTACTTTTATCTATCAAATTTACTGAACAATCTAAATGTTTTTTTAATAAATTTTTTATATATTTTTTTATTTCGAATTTTTAAAGCCCATGTAAGTTCACTTAAAAATCCTTTCTTTGGCAGTAAACCTTATAATCAAACAATTTTATGCTCTTATACTTCTATAATTTTTCAAGTCATTGATTTTTTCACCAATCAAATTGATGGTTTGGAATGATTTTCATTATTTGCCAGTCATAAAATTTGTGAATATAAAAAAGTATTTGAGGCGACATATAAATATATAAAATAAACTTAAAAAATTTTTCGAGCTAATTTAGCTTCTTCAAAAAATCAAAATACTATATACGAGGTCTGTTCTTCCGAAAATTGTTTATTTATTCATTCATTTAATTATTGTCCCCTTCATAAATAAATAAAAAAAAATATATATATATGTCCTATTGCCTCATGTTTCCTATGTGCATTTATCACTTCATCCATCTATATTCCATATATATCCACTCACATCTTAGCTGGGATATATATTTATATAATATATATGTATGTGTGTACACATATCAAATCTCTCCTGCGTTTATTTTTATTGTAATTATTAAGAAGCCATAAATAGCGAGTGACTTAACCTGGTCCCTTTGCCATTTTATGGCAGCCGAAAGTGCCTACTTAAGGAATCAAAAGCATAAAAAATAATGTTAATTTCAATATTTGTCGTATTAAATGCGCATAAAAGTCAAAAGCTGCGCATGTGTGTTACATATTTATGCCAAATAATGGAACTTGTGTGCTTTCATTCCTCTTTTTTATTGTATTTTATTTTTATTTTTTTCTGCCTCTCTTTCCCCCATGCGTTTATCGCAAGTGCGTGAAATTTAAATAAAACGTGCCTTTATATTTTGGACAGATTGTCGAGCAGCTGCTGCCGACTGCCGGTTGCCGGTTTTTTAGCTTTTTTTTTTTTTGTTCGATTGTCTCGAGTGACGCGGCTTTAAAACAGGCTCTCAATCACTCAGTCAGTCAGTCAGTCAACCACTCGTTGAGTTTTCGTTGCGAGTCACGCACTTTACACACAAGCACACACATACCCACATACATGCTGTCGAGTATGTGTTATGCAGCTTGCCGACAGATGGCGGCACTCTCACACACACACACAGAGACACTCACACACGTGCGGGAAATGTGACAGGATGTCATTTCGCAACGCATCCGAAACATAAACACGTCGCGCTCCGCCTTTTGTGTCTGTAAAAATTATGCTGCTAAAATGCGGCAAATGTTTATATTTCCGTGAGTGTGTGTGTGCCAGGATGTGTGTGTGTGTGTGAAAAAAAAACAAGCAAAACTACAAAAAATTTGCATAAGATGCCTTCGTCTCCTTAGTTTTCCGGACAAGCTTAAAATATACGTAATATTCATAATATGACGCAAAGACCGTGTTAAGTTTACGGAAAACTTGTTGAGCTTCAACACAGGAAGGCGACTAGTGAGGAAAGATACTACTAAAGTAGCTAGATATTAAATAAAAATTAGATAATTCAATTAAAATTAAAACTATATATAAAATAGTTATAGAATTAATTTATATATGAAATAAATAAAATGTAATTAACTAATAAATAAATTTTTTAAAGTAAAGTAATAAGTAACAAAGAATAAAATTTTATTATTGTAATATAAATATAAGATAATAAAACAATAATTAATATTTTATATAAAATTATAACAACGTTTCTCTCGACTTTTCAACTCTCAATAAAAACATATATTTTTAAGCCTTCAGCCAAACTAGTTTGGGGCAACATTTGTTATCCGACTTTTATTTTGATTGCTTCACATTAGTTGAGTTTTAGTTTTATTGGCAAAATGTTCGTGGCTCGACCGCAAAAGCCGAAAAACTAATTTTGATTTTACAATATGCATTTTCGCTGGCTTTTTCGCCACTCAGCCACAATTTCCACAATGTACACAATTAATTTTCATTTCGCGCTCGTTTTTCACGTTTTTTTTTTAAATAATTATTTTTTTTGGCTGAATAATTGAGAAAGTGCATTGTCAATAATAGTCAAATATTTTATAGTTAATTGAATTTGAGCGTAAAAATTTACGTTTTTCCACTGAATCATTGGAAAAAATAGATAATTCAATGAAAAATAATTTAGCTTTGTGTTTGATAACAAGGACGCAAATGAGTTTTCAATTGAAACTGGTTGGAGCTTAAAATTATGCTACAAAACTGTTTTCATATATTGAACTAGGAGTTCTTGAATATATTTTGAATATATTTTGATATACATTATTTATGAAAATATATGAAACTCTACAAGTAATGTTTTATTTTTTTAAATTTTAAACTTTTTTAAAACTTAAAAATAATTATTTTGATCACATATTAATTAAGTTTTTAAATTTTGTTGGGACTAAAAAATTATGTGAGATAGTTTCAAATTTAAAAATGGATTTAAAATCATAAATCATTTTCAATTTTTTTTTAAAATTTTTAAATACCTCAAAATATGTTGTTTTTTAATTTTTTCATTTTCAAAATAAATTTCTGCTGGCAATATTTGTAATTTTTAACCACTGTACTTTTGGTTGAACATAATTAAAATGCAATCAGCATTCGCAATTAATTAATACAACTATTTGTACATTATTGAGTCTAATTATTTGCTATATTCAGGTTTTACTCACGCACACACATATGCATAGTGCATATAATTTATATTAAATAATCACAACGTGTTATTTAATTAGTTTATTGTGGAAAATGGAAATGCAAAGCTAGCTAAATGCATGTTTGTCATGAGATTGTGCAATGTGCATGCAAATGCAGTCGCTCGTCTATATAATTAGAATAGCAACTGAAATATCAAGTAACCAGTGAGAGGTAAGAAATCCACTGAATGTTGTGCCAATGTGTGTGTGTGTGTGTGTGTGTGTGTGTGTATGTGCTCCAGTTAGTAAACACAAAGTACAAAATTGCACAAATAATGATACAGTTGGTAAACTTTCACTGATGTTGCAACATATGGGCTGATGTTGCATGTTGCTTTATTTTACTAATACAACAACTTAAAAACAACATGGAAGGTAACTCCAGGTGTGCTAGAATGCGCAAGTGTGTGTGAGTGTGTGTGTTCTATTTAGCAAAACCTGCGGCGCATAGAGTCTGTCATTTTGGCTTATTGATTTTAGCATGCAGCCAGCGCAGGCAAGCAGGCAGGCAGGCATTGTGAGTGCATCTTAAAGTCTTTAAAGAAAGAGCAACAAGGCTTCGTCTTGGTTGAGCTACCGGCATGTTTCTACAGTCTAATCTAATTTTATGCCACACTTAGTTAGTTTGAGTTGCTGTAAAGTCGAGCTAGCTGTTTATTGTGTGCTATTTTAAATTACATTTAAATTCTATTAATGTTTGGAAACATGCTAAATAGGCACAGATAATTACCAAATATATTTGCAGTTATTGAAAATAATTGAACTATTTTCTTTTGTCATTGATAAATCACATTAGACATGTGTCTGCCTTAGGCCACAAATTGTTTCGAGATTTATTTTCACATTTTTTGGGGTTTATCTAATTAACATTTTATACGTTTTAGCATTTAGTAAATACGGTTTAATAATAATTAAGAGTTTGAGAGTTAAGTTCATTTGAGTTCTTTGATTTAAATAACAAATAAAATTTAATAATAAAAAAATAAATAAATATTTAATTATAAATTATGAATAAATTTTAAGCAATAAATAACATAAATTAAAAATAAAATTTAAACTTAAAAAAAATTTTAAATAATAAAATAAAATGATAAAACTAAAAAAAAGTATAAAATAATTTTTTTTAATATGAATAAATTGTGAATATTAAAAAGTATTATTTTTTTTAATTTGTTACATATTTTCTGATATATTAACAATATATACACATTCGATTATGACGACAACTCATGTATCAACATTTTCTTATTGCGCATGATAATATTTCTAGCTTTCAGCTCAATTTCTTCAATTACAAAACTCTTACCAAAATTGTAATGCTCCCTGCCAGATATACCCTTTCGAGTGTCACTGCAAAACTTTTCTAGCGCCAAACTTGTGGCACTCAGAAGACGCACAAGGCAAGGCAGCGACAGCCCACAAGGAAAAGGCAATCACTTTGCAGTGGCAAATAAATTTAATAAGCGCATCAACTGAGATGCGCCCTGAGGGGAAAGTTCTGGGTCGAGGCGTGAGGACGTGAGGGGAAGAGGGAAGGTGAAGACGACAAGTTAGGCAACTGATTCGACTTAATTAACTGTTATAGGCCAATGCAGATGGGTGTGTGCGAGTGTGTGTGGCAGGCAATTTGCAAATGGGCGTGGCCAAGGCATGCCTAGTTTATGGCCCGCAGGCTTTATTTATGTTCATTTTATGTTCACATTGCAGAACTATTAACAATGTGCAGTCAAATTTCATTTTTCGCTGCGACATTGACCAGACGCAAGACAGAGAGAGAGAGAGAGTGAGAGAGAAAGAAGGAGAAACTGAGACAGAGAGAGAGAGAGAGAGAGAAGTGGACTGCGTGCGCGCGCAAAACATATAAAAAGTGTAAATTTATGTGACAGCATTTGAAATTTATTTGGTGCAACGCGTTGCATGGCGTATGGCGGCTGCGCCCAACGATTTGTGTCTGCAACAAAATAAAGTTCCATTGACCCATTTAGTGGGCCGGCACACGACAATACTCATACGCCCCGTGGTGTACGTGTGTGCATGCAAAGTTGTTCCTAGACGTAGCCCGAGCAGCAGCAAGTGCGCAGACGATTAGTGCGCCATTTGCTGCTGTCTGTGTGTGTAAACACACACACTCTGCATGTGTGTGTGTGTGGCGGCTGGCTGCTGTTATTTAGTGTTATTTGTTTAGCTCGCTTCCTGTTTATTTTTGGGCTTATTTGTTGCCATTGTTGGCTGTCATTGTTATTACTGGTACGAGCTGGAACTGGACCAGTTTATGCAGCACTTGCGCCAACGTCACAAAATGAAATATTTAAGTGCGCATTAGCCAGCATGCCCCATTTACCAACCACTCCTATCCTCCCTACTATATACAGCTGCTATATCCACATCTGCATCTGCCTGGGGCGCAGAGTAATTGCAAAAATTACCACAAGCACTGCAAGTGGGCTGCATTCCAAATGAATGAATGAGAATTGCAATGATTGCAGTCAGCCAGCGAAGCAAGCAAGGAAGGAAGGGAGGTAAACTGGCGTGGGGTTTGTCTGTCTGTCCTATATGTGAGCAATAGCCAGGCATATGGTGATTTCAATTGATTCTTGCTTTGTCGCTTCTCTGTGCTGCTTGCTTTGCTTCGTTAACGTTGCAATGTCGGCTATGGTTTTGGCTTTGGTCAGGTGCTGCACGCATCTACGAGCAAGCCACATGCACGTACAACTACACACACACACATGCGCACACACACACATTCTCAATGGCACAAAGGCATATTTTAAATGCCACAATTCATTTGACCATAAACTGAACAACAACAACAACAACTGGCTTCAAGCGTTTGTTCCCTCTACTTTTAAAAGCCATTTGAAGTCTGCATAATTGTTTTCTATTATTTTCTTCTTTGCATTTTGCAAAGTGATATTTAATTAGATATTTAGCTATATCATTTTCAGCGAGCTCAATTTGCATTTATATATTTTGTTTGGTGTCTAATGGCAGTTCAATGCGAGGTTTTTCCCAGTTTGAAAAGTGTTCTTCGGCTGATTACAATTTTTCCAGTTGGTTGCCCTGTAAAAAGTGTCAAAAATGGGTATGAAGTTTCGTAAGAAATATTCCAATAAAAATTGTAAATGTCTAGAAAAGCTTAAAAGACGACAGGAAGCAACCGATTATTATCGGTATTCATAGATAGATATATTTTGAAAGGTTATATCTATGAAGTATTTGAGAAGATGCAAAGTATATGCAGTAAAATAGTTAAATGAGTTTGATTTAGTCATAGATAGTTACCGTTAGTCTAAGAATCCGTAGTATTGAGGTAAATGTAAAGATATTGAAAATATGTTTCAGGTTTTACTCCTTTAGCATATATGAATCTAGTTATCAATACGTGCTCAATTATTTATCGATTATTTTCAATAATTATATTATATTATTCGAAAATCGATGCAATCGACTATCGTGTTATCGTTATTAGACTTCCTTAAAGTTGTTTATATATACATTATGTATAGAGAGTATCTCATAACCCATAACGCCCAACATTCCCATTTGATTACTTGTTATTTTACAATCAATTCTTATCAATATGATATTGCATAACAATTGAATCGCTCATAAGCTGGCTTGCTGGCCTGCTTCAGGCGTCCTCATTGTTACTTTCCGTTTTTCGTTCATTATTTGAAACCTTTTTTAGACATTTTATGGCCAAGCAAACTTAATAAAAACAGTTGCAGCAAATTGCTGCCAGCCACTGTGGAGGGCACTTCATACACACACACACACACATAAAAAACTCTCATAAAGTACTGACACAGTTCTATATTGTTTTCATACTTTTTTTGTTATTTATTTTTTGGATACTCTCGTCGAACTCGTAGCCTTGTTCACATGCACTCGTATATTTATTTAAATGCAACTTTTGGCATTTCACAGTCTTGTTCAAATTTTCATGTACAGCAAAGAGCACTTGCGGACGGCTACATGAGAGCCTTATATAAATATATACTATATTCTATATATATGTATTTATAAATATAGTGCAGCCTTGAGCTGAACTTAATTAGTGCGATATTAATTGCATTAACTTGAAAATGCAAAACTCAAATTTAATTAACACAAATAAACACGGACCAAACGCAAAAGGCCGCCAACAAAGGCATTTGCATTGCAAATTGTTTTAGTTGAAGCCAAAAAATGTTGTAAGTGGCAGAACGGTTTGAGGGCAATTGTTATGCAAGCAGCTTATGTTTTTGCTTCGAGGCACAAAAATTATAAAATAATACTCGAACTTTTGCAAAATGGCAAGTAATGTGAGCTTAAATATGAATTAAAGTTGTTCCCAGCTGGAAGTTGGCCAAAAAGAAATTATAAAAAGATTTATAATAAATTGATATATTTAAATATGGAGTAAAAACGCTTAATAGCTCAGTGATATAAGGGAAAAATTTGGTTAATCTTCATTTTATACATTTATTTTGTATGAAATTTACTGAAGAGAAAAGTGCTGAATCTAAGCTCAGTTTTATTAAAAAATAAATAAATTATAAAATTTATTTAAATGAAAAAATATTTTTATAAAATATATACTTTTGCTAATAGAAGAAGCTCAAAAAATAAAAAAAATACCAATCAATAGCTGTCTCAAGCTATAACCTTTAAGGCATTTCACTAGCTCTTATCGCATATAAATTTGCAGCGCTGCTTTTACGTTATTAAATAAATAATGCACAAAAGCCTTAGAAGTCACCAAATTTTGGTCAGCTAACAATTTGGCTGTGGCTAAAGCTTTGAGTGCTGCCCATTGAGACGAAAGAACAGTTTTTTCGTTCTTGTTTAATTGAAGTACAATATGAAATGTGCACAGCTGACTGCACAAATCTAACGACCTCATGGGCAGGGAAGGTTCGCTCGGTTCGCTTACTACTTCCTACTTATCTTGCAACTTTTTTCCCCTCTTCTGATATTTTTGTGTAGCGACACGTAAAAAATTGTGAACAATGAAAAATGCTTGGCAGCGAGTTGATAGTTCGACTTTTTGGCAGCTATAATTGGAAGAAACCAAAGCTCAAATAAAGCGAATTTCATGTGAAATAAATAAATGGGCAAATATATACTGTATAATGTATATATATATATATATATAATTATAAGTGAGTGCGAGTGGCTTATGTTGCTTGCAGCTATAATTGGAATGCCAGTTGAAGTTAGGGTGTGCAAGAATTTATAGCATACATTTGAGGGCATTAGAAATTGCATTGTCGTTTGGCTTACAGCAACTGCTGCTCGTTGGTTTCGGATTGGATTCGCATCGAGTAGAAAAATCAATTTGCAGCTATCAAAACGTTGCAGACTTGGCTGCCATTGCGACACTTGATCGATTTGTTGATATTTGCCAAGCAATCGGCTGAGCTGCAGCTGCAGCAATGGCTATAATTGCAGTACTCGAGTTGGGCCACGCAGAGCGTGGCAGTTAATAAGGCTGTGATTTTTTCAGCTTTCATTTTGTAGTTGCTGCTTCTTGTGCTCTTTTTATAAATTTGCTGTCACATACATTTCGCTGGTAGTTGGGCGTTAGCTGATAGTGCCACCATAAAGTTTAAAGACAAATGTGCTGATTATAACGATAGCACTTGATTAACGCAGGGCTGTTATGCAAATGAGCAGCCAGCCGCACACACAAACACACAGGCAGACAAATAGGGCGGGGCGTGGCAAAAGGTGTCGTTCACTTGACAGCGCTAATGAAGGCAAAAGGCAACTGGCAAGCGGCAAACGGCTGCTGACAGCGAAGAAACCGCTAACACAATCAGGAAAGCAAATAAGCCAACAAGCAAACAGTTAGTCAGACAGGCACAGGCAACAGCTAACAGCCAACAGCCCGACCACCCCCAATTTGGTTTTTGTTTTAGCTGTTGCTTAGCCTCTTACTTTTGGCATAATGCAAACGCTTGAGGCCGTCAATTCGCTGATTTAGGCCTAGTTATGCCAGTCGGCTGCTGTTAAGCTGCTTTAATTAGCCATACTATATAGCGCGTTCGCTTGGCCGTCGCTGTCCCATAAATGACTATACAAATTCTTGCACCAGCCGACTTCCGTTGTAAAATGTAGCACAGAGAAAGCGAGAGAGAGAGAGAGAGGATGAGGGGAGACAGAGGAGAGAGTGTGACATACAACTGACAGTCAGACAATTGCGGCTCGGTCGTTTTTATTTGGCTTTGTGTGGCTGCCGTTGCCGCAGCGTAAAGTATCATTAATAAAAAAATAATGCCACAAGAAGAATAGCGCATGGCAAACACACACATACAGAAGGAACGAACTGTACTGGCAACAACAAGAAGAGCAAGCAAGGCAGCGAACGTCTCTAATTGAATTTCTTATGGTCCATTAACTGTCAGTCCAGAAATCCGCAGAGTCAGTGACAGGATGGGGACTAAAGAGAACGTTGACGATGGGCATCGGCAGCAGCAGCAGCAGCAGGCTCAAGGGGCTGGCTCAAGGTATGATACTTATATAACACCAACTGAATGAGTAAGCAACGAAAATGTAAACGTGACAGTTTTTAACAATATTTAAGATGTCAGCATGATATATCGTTTAATTTATGTATTCTATATGTGTGGGTCTCTCTCTCTCTTTCTCTCTCTCTCTGTGTGAATGGGCGAATGTCCTGCAGATAAATTTATTAAAAGCGTTTTGTATGTATTTTTTTTGCTCTTGGTATTGCAGTTAAACGCCTAAGTGATATTTTGTGTTTGAGCAAATGTTGCCATATTATAATTAGCTTAAGAATAAGTGTCGAGCGGGACTTTGCGAGAGCATTTCGCATGCAAATCAAGTGAGAAAAATGAAATTTATCAATTGCCATCAAGTGAATAATGAGAATGAAGAGGCATGACATAAATGCTAAGTGAGGTAATGAGAAATTACAGTGGGCGCAGGCCATAGAGAAAGTTTTAGCTAATAGGATAATAGGATAAATATTAAATATTTTATTAAAAAATTATTTTGTAATTATACAGAAAGTATTTAGTAAAATAAAGTAAGTTTCCAGCTTATTTTTTTTTAAATTTTAAAATATATAAAAATAAATTTTAGTTAATATATATATATATATAAAGATTTAGTTTTTTACAAAACTATATTTTATTAAAATTTAATTGTTTCAATTTTTGTTTTATATTTTTTATTTATGTTACTTTATGTCTATTTTATATTCTATTTTATTTCGTTTACATTTTCAAATTTTGTTCATATTTTTCTGCGTATTTTGTTAATTGTATTTTATTTTGTTTTGTTTTTTTTTTGCTTTATTTTTGTGTAAATAAATTTCAACAAGTGTCATTGTTTTTAAGGCTTTAATACTAGATAAAATACGATTCGTATTTCGTATTTGCATATTGCAATGTTTTCATTTTGCTGCGCAGCCGATTTACAATTTTCCGCTTCAGCTATTCACAATATCGGGCTGCAGTAGCTGCTAAATAAAATAAAGGAAACTGCTGCTGCTGCAGTTGCCAGGGAGAAAGCATCAGAGAGAGAGAGAGAGAGAGAGAGAGAGGGAGTGAGGGCAAGAGCGGCTGGTAATGCAGGTAACGGAATGCCGCTCGAGCACGGCTTCCTCATCCGGTCGCTGCTGACTTATTTATGCAAATATTTGTAGCATTCGCTCCAAAGATGCTTAAAGGTGTTTTATTTTATTTAAATTTCCTTTTTATTTATTATTTTTTTTATTTAATATCAAAATATTTCACGCAAGGCTGGCGCTGAATGAGTGCGGCTGCTGCTGCTGCTGCTGCCTGGACCAGCCAGGCAGGTCCTGGCTGGCTGCCTGGCTGGCTGGCCAAGCATTTCATTTAAAAAATATTTAAGCTGGCTTTAATGGAAATTCCGGCTGCAAATTTGTGTCCATTGATTTTTCGTGGAGTCGCTGTTGGCCAGCCAATAATGAGCCATTTAGTAGCAATTACGCGTTTACCAAATTGGCAACACGGTAAGCCTTTAGCCATTTTCAATTTCCCATTTTCCATTTTCCGTTTTCCATTCGAAGACAGTTGCCAGGCAACGTGCATACAATTGCTTTGCTGCCTACGCGTCGTATGTGTAATGTGCTTTCAATGCTCACAGTTTGCAACAGAGTGTGTGCCTGTGTGTGTGTGTGCGTATGTGTGTAGGTAAATTGACATTCAACTGTTTTTTTTTTGGCGCTGCAATTTCATTACGTTAGCTCAGCTCAAAGAACTTATTAGGAGCGTTCAGCGCGAATCTTTTTTTCCACTAGTTGCGTGCCCCAACCAAAGCGCGCCTGTTCGCCTCTGTATATGCCAGGCACGTACAGCGCTGTTGTTGCTGTAGTTGTTGTTGTAGTTGTTGTTGCTGTTGCTATTGCTGCCTGTGGCGCCCCAGTGTCAATGGCAAGTGCTGAGCTCTGGCCCCCTGGAGCATAGTTAATAATAATTGCTTGCTTGGCATTGAACATGAAACTTCATCAATTTGGGATTACGTCTAAAGTCCCTCACTCTCTCTACTCCCCCCAATGCTTTATTAAAATTGTCACGTCTTTTGTTACTGCAGCGAAATAAATATATTTAGCAATAGAGTTTGTTATTTTCTGTTTTTTGTTTGACTGTTGTTTTTTTGGTTTTAATAAAGTCGAGAGAGAGAGAGAGAGAGAGAGAGAGAGAGAGTACGAAAAGTTTTCGTTTTTAGCGCAAATGAGTTGTTTGCTCATATGCCGCTTCACTGACTAGCTAATTAGCTTAGTTGAAGAGCGATAGAAGAGCTGCGTTTGGCCTTTGGAGTTGCGCCTTAATAAATAATTATTTCAGTTTTGGCAACAGCTTTTGATGTTGCTTCTGGCCAAGCAGCAAATACTTTGGCAGCGTATTTGCCGAAGTTCCGCGATTTGTTTGCTTCAACAAATCGCCAAGTTGAGCTGTAGTTGAAGAGAGAATCAAAGAGAACTACTAAAAATATTTAAGTTATGAGAGGAAATTTTTAAAAGATTTTTAAAGCGATGTTAAAGCTAAGAAATTGCTAAAAAAATTTTATACGAAATCTGTATGAAATAAAAAATGTTTGAGGGATTATTAGAAAAAAATTATAATATAAATGTATATAAAAAATAAAATTAAAATAAATAATAAATTAATATATATATATATAAAAATATAAAAATAAATAATAAATTTAAATTAAAAAAAAAAAATAAAATTTTATAATAAATCTACATATATAAAAAATCTATTTCTGTTAAATATCTAAACTTTAGCACAGTTTTAGCATAAATTTATTAACTAGTTATTATAGTAATTATCTCTCTTCCTTTTTTTCTCTCTCTCTCTCTTTTTTCTTACCACTAAAATTCTCATAGCTTCCCTTGAAAGGCGTTTTGCTAGCGTATTTAATGTTGAGCAGCTTTTGGATTATAAATCTGTTGAGTCGAAGTAATCAAGCATGACTTTCATTAAAAGCATGCGTACTTAATTAATTTCAATTAGCATGCATACACACACACATCCACTCAGATTCAGTGGATGCTGTGGATGATTTCGAGTGATGTTGAGTTCCTGCAATAAACAGCAACTAATTTTGTTACATTTTTTTTGCTCTGTTTTTGTGAGTGTTTTTTTTTTAATATGCACAGAACTTTGATGAAGCACAAATTGATTGCGCTCTCCGCACGTGTCTGTCAGTCACTATATCTCTCTGCTTGAGTGGGTTTCTACGGCTGTGTGTGTGTATATGTGTGTGTGGGTGTATGTGTTTTTCTAGCTTAGTGGCCATGTTTTTGATATTAAAATTCCTTGTTGAAAACAATTTAAAATATTCCATAGCATACTCTGCGGCGCCTCCTGCATGTTGCTACTGCATGATATTTGCATGTGAGCTGCTCGTAAGTAGTTGCTGTTGCTGCTGGCTTTTTACTTTGCAAGTCGATTCTCCAGAGTGCTGTCGACGTAGTTCTTTTTATGTGCAAACAAATAACTCTGGCCACATACACAGATATAGATATCTTACGATTATATGTACATATATAAAGGTATAGGAGGTGTAAGTGTGTGTTACGTTTCCTTTGTTGCCTGCTTTGCTCCGCCCACATCTTACTCCTTTACAAGTGCAATAAACTTGGCTTGACTTTGATTGACAGCTTTGGGGTTTCAGCGTGTTCAACTTGTAACTGGAACGTACTTTGGGTTGCTTTGCACTGTCGATGCTTGAATTTGTTTGCCAGCCCTTTGAACATGTTTAAGTGTGCTTTGGTTGCTTCGAAACACTACATAGTTGTATTCAATTTCGATCAGTTAATATAATAATGCAAAAAAAAAATGTTTTAGTACTTTTTTTGGTACTTGAGCGTCAATAAATTTGATTGAATTATAAATTGATAAATTGATGTTTTAAAAACTCATTTAGGGCAAAGCATTTTCAGTTAGTATGTATACATTCTTGTTTTTTCCGGTCGGTCTTAGCTGTCAGACCTAATTCGGCGTAATTGGGTTTGGGGTTTGTCACAAAATTCCAAACTTATAATTACAAAATCAATGACAATATTGAAAGCGGAGTCAGCCTATGAAAATATGCCGGTTTATTAAAACGCAAGTTCTAGGAAAATATATGTAATACCCAGTGGACGTAAGACAATGCAAAGCAATCTGACTTGTCCAATTTAAATAAAAAAAAAATATGTATATAAATAAATAAATATTATATATTTATAAAAAATAATATATATTAATATTTTAATATAAAAATATGTAACTACATAAATATATAATATATATAAATAAAAATATAATTTTAAATTAAATTATTTTTAAAATATAATGCAAATTAAATTAAATTAATGAAAACAAAATTTGCTATAATGGAATACAAAATTATATTTAATATTTAGTTACATTATTTTAAATAATTTTCTTTTATATTATTTCTTGTTAAAAGCTAGCGTTAATCAAACAAGCTAGAGTTTCTCTGCTCTCCTTTCAAAGCTGTCAAACTGGAGCATTTCAATTTCAATTAAATTCATTTTAATTGTATTACAGCATTAGTTAATAAGTTGTCAGACATTTCATTACATAATTCAATTACTTTAAACTTACTTTGTGCTCAAATCAACATGCGATATTCAATACAAAATGATTATACGAAAGACAAGCCATCAAATACATTAGATTGTAAATGTAGCAAATATTGATGCTTGAATTTCGTGGAATATGAGCTTAAATTCGATAGAACATAATTAATGTTAATATATTTATGAACTTGCCACGTACACACGCACATACAGTTGCAGAGTTTCTGATGTCGATTCAGGTACATATTGCAGTTGCTGAGCAGCAGACAGCAGGCAGTTGGCAGCAGATAGCAGGCAGTTGGCAGCAGCCAGCAGGCTCTTTGCTTAATCATATGCAAATTCTAATTACAGTATCTTCTGCTGTTTGAAAATTGGAAATACTGTGGACCATGTGCATTGTTTGTTTTATGCAAATTTCATCTGAATTGATACGAGTGGAAATTTTGAGGTTTTGCTTTGCAACAGAGCAGCCGAATGTGTTCAGTCTGTATTGTTCAGTATTGCATGAAACAATTCCCTGTTGTTGGCGAGCTCATACATGCTAAACAATTACAAAACAATTTAACAATCTATTTTTGTCATAATTTTCGTTTTTTCTTTTTTCTACACATAAATTTGCATACCTTTGGGAGTGTTTCGATTGGGAATAGCTCGAAATAAATTAAAGAATTCAGCTCGTTTTCAAATGTCATTCTTGCAGTTAACGTAAATTTAATTACTCATATGTTGCGGAAAATTGAATTGTCTATTACTCCTGTGGCTCGACC
The DNA here is from genome assembly GCA_018903745.1 of Drosophila repleta. Classification (NCBI taxonomy): domain Eukaryota; kingdom Metazoa; phylum Arthropoda; class Insecta; order Diptera; family Drosophilidae; genus Drosophila; species Drosophila repleta. The sequence goes on from JAEIGN010000497.1 coordinate 7,610,358, forward strand.
GCACTTGGACAGCTTCTGGCCACAGGCGACAGACACTGGTCAGGCGGAGTTGAAGGGCTGAAATTTGTTATTGAGCTCTGTGAATACAATTGTGCACCTCAAATTGCTTACAAATGCAACTTGCGGCCAGCCAGCCAAGACAGCCAAGCCAGCAGGAGCAAAGCTCAAGCAGCAGGCGGGTTAGAGAGCTTGCAATATGATTATTTATTATATAAGCCAGCAGGGAGAGCTGGCAGCTGTTGTGCGGCTTGTCGAGCATGCTTAAATCACAATTTAAATTGTGTGAATTGTGCATATTTTGATTGAGTTTGCAACGGGCCTCAGACTGGGATGGACAGACAGCTAGAGTTTCTAAAGTGCTTTCTAATTAGTTGAAATTAATTTTCAAGGTAAGAGAAAGGTAAAACTGTTGTATATTGAATTAAGGCTTAAAGTTTGTAAGATTTAATGTGTCTATATATAAAGAAATATAAAATATAAATCTCTTTATAATTTTCTTTGGTATATCCAAAGTATATACACCCATATATATAGATAAAATTTCTATATATTTAAATATTATATATACATTTGCATATAATTATGCTACTTAAAGCCTCAGTTGTGGTCCGATTAAAACACTTAGGCTATTCAGTAACAACAACAACAGCAGCAACGACAAGTATGTTGGCGACATGGGGCAAACTCCGAACACTCGACGAAACAACAAACAATTGCAAATGCCATCAAAAGTTACTCAAAAGTTCAGAAGTTGGTCAAGCATTTTGCAAATAGCTAGTCAGCCCGACCGACCAACAGACTGGCTGGCTGGCTGGCCGACCAGCCCGACCGCCAGCCCGATTTGAAGTATCCGCCCAGTTGGTTGCCGGCGTCGCCCTATCACCAGTTGGCCAGGTTTTTTTTTTTGCCTTCCATCTTTCCATCTACGGGGCAAGTGCTTTATTACTTATTCAAGTTCTCATTCAAAAGTTTTCATTAACTGGGCTGCGGATATAATGCCCGGACCGGCCTCAGGTACTACGACGAGTGCTAATTGTTGAAGAGAAAATAGCAAATTAATTAAGTTTTTTAGCAGTTGGCCTTTTCCGGGCAGTGAGAGAGACTCGAGATAGAGAACAGGAAGCCGCCAGTTGAAGTGTGCAAAGCATTTAGCTATCTGTGCAATTTAAATGCATAATGCAGTTTGTTGCTGAAGGTCGGTTGGAGTTGGAATTGGTAAAGGCTTGCTTAGCTTACATATAAAATATACTTAAAATTTAATCAAATATTTAAATGGCTTAAACTATTTAGTGGGGTCTAAGCTATAACTTTAAAATATAAAAATTAATTATGATTATTTAATTTTTATGTAAGACAACTTATATTATTTATAAAAATTTTTAAAAATTAATTTTTTGTATTATGATAACAGCAAACATATATTTAAATATTTAAAAAAAAATATATTTGAGATTTATTTTGCTGTCTGTGGTGCCATCTGTTGTTGGTCAGATAATAACCGCTGGGCATCAAATTGTAAAAATAATGTATATTCATATATTCATTTATAGATACAAATGTTTTATTTAAATTTTTGTATAAATTGAAGAGCATATATAATTAATGGAAATAATTAATTATGTAGCTGCACGTTTGCAATTTCATTAATTGCGCGTTTATTAATGTCAACAATAAACAACAGCAGCAACAACAGCAACAACAGCAACAACAGCAACAACAACAATAGCAACAGCAATGAAAGCGCATAATTAATGCCATGAAATGTGCATAAATTCAAAATGTGCTCCCAAAAGCCAATGGCAGAAGCCATCTAATAGGGGAATACAGCGTCTGAGTGTGCGAGAAAAAAAAGTCCGGGTCAGGTGTGTCACTGGGTGCGATAAATACTGGCTGCTGCCTGCCATATGTGCATAAAGGATTAAAAGTTTTAAGCACCGCGCTTTATTAATTTGCATGTTGCATATTTTAAGGCGCGCATAAATCACGACTCATTACGAATGAAATATGAAAATGAACAAATGAAATACATGCGACTAAATTACACATAATTTCCAAACCAGCTGTTGCCCACTCGAGGCTGCAAACAAGTTAAGTCCCAGTTGCATAAGCCACAGCAAGCCAAAAGCAAAAAATTTAAAAAATGTAAGCAATAGTCGTCCGTGTAAACAAGCGATTTTATTGTAATCGACCTGACATGTAAAGCAGAAATGTCAGCTGTGACAGTGGTCAAATGTTAAGGAAACTATTAGATATATAATTGCCATAAGATAAGCTATTGGCCAAATTTAAGGGAAGCTATTACATAAAAGTCTAAACAGAGAATAAGTTAAATACGAGATCTGTTCGAAAAGTATCTCAAGTTTTGTTTATTTTTTAGGAAATTATTTACTTGTTAATTAATTTCAATTTTGGACCTTTCACATGAATCCTCGTTAGCTGTTATATAGCTGTGTAAAGCAGAAGGAAACTCAGTTTATTGTATTTTCCAATCAGTCAGCAAACTCATTAGCTTTTTCCACAGAATTTATGTAATAAGCAATTCGAGCAGCGCTCAATAATTAATTATTTTTTTCCAAGTAATCGAGAGTTAATCTGATATTATTTATTGGATTTGCTTTAAGAGCTTTGATGTAGCTAAAAAGAATTGATAAATAAATATATAAATATATTTAAATATACATCACATGACTTTAAATATATATTTATGATAACTGTATTCCGAGTTGTTTTCCTCTTAAAATTAAAATTATTTCTGCTCTGTTAACTTTTGACTTTTCTGCGAAAGTCCTTGAGACTTGTTTAGCATTTTTACACAATTTTAAAGCAGTTGTCGAAGCTAGCCACAAAATGTAAGCAAACTGGGCTAGCAAATTGATGCTGGCTGCATTTGTTAAGGAGACGAGCTGAAAAGGAATTTGGTTTCATTAGACGCCGAGCAGCAGTAGCAACAGCAGCAGCAGCATTTGTGTGTTCGTATCATTTTGCATGTCGAGGGCATTAAATTAGTAGACCCCGAAGTACACCTAAGACGTAATAGAGATTTACAGCGGACAATAAAGCGCACACAATGGAGTGCTCATGGCATCAAAGTGATTGCACCCTGGATACAATTGGCACAGACGTGCCAAATTGGCCAACTTTATGCTAAGTTTTATGTTTAGACATTTGGCATTTGAGCTGCTTTCTTAAACATTAGGTCATGTCATAAAACAAAGTTACACACAAGACGAATGTGTGTGGGTGTGGGAGTGTGTGAGTGTGTGTGTGTGTGTGGGTTGTGTCTGAGCTAATTAAGAAGTGCTAATGAAAAATCCAACATACATTTGAAGTTTACCAGCAAAGTTTTGTCAAGGGAGGAGGTGGGTGGGTGTCCCGAGCATGTCCATGTGTAAGATGTAACATGTTTTCTTTATGTGCGAGTGCATTTTGCATGCGTGCATCAAGTTTTTAATTAAATAAAGTCTTTGCCTTTGTTTTTTTCTCTTGCAAGTTGCCCTGCCAAGTTTGCCCTTTCATTTTGCAGCTGACAGAACTTGAGGCGAACTAAAAATTAAGTTAAGAATATTTTAAAGTTGTGTCTGCGTTGCTGACAGCCAAAACGTATCTTTAAGATACATTTTTCACTCTCTCTCTCTCTCTCTCTCTCTCTCTCTCTCTCTGTGTGTGGGTGTTTGTTTTGTTTGCGCTTTAAGCGAGCGGCGACAGCTGGATTAACTGAAGTTCTTCTGTGCACAATGAGATATAAAAGCGAAATGAAAATAAAGGCGAACAAATGCTAAAAGGCGAAATAAACAGAGAAAAACTAATAACAAAATACAAACAATTTGTGGCCATATAATATTGTGCATATCTCGCACCCTCTAGCTCTCCCGCATCCCTCTCTCTGTCTGGCTCATTGTTTGTAGGTGTTCTTCTTTTGGTTATTTTTAGGGTGGCCAGGTGGCAACGCCGGCAACGCAGTTGGGCTTGAAAAGATAGGTAAACAAAATCACGTTGGGTAAATATTATTCCGTTTGCACCGGCTCATGAGCCCAGTCGCTGCGGCACTCACTTTGGGGATTTGTTTTCACTTCAGTTCTTTTTTTTTTCCCTCCTGTTGTTATTTTAAAAACAATTTTCAATTTTAATATTTTTGGCATACTTTGTTGACATCAAAAGCAGCCAATGATGATGAAAGAGACGCCGGGGAATAAAGTGCTAAGTTTTTCGATTACAAACAAAACGTAGAAAATTGAAAAACAATTGTCGCCAGCCGAGCGACACGAAAGTTGTTAAGCCTCAATCTAAAAATATATAATAATCTAAAGAGAAAGAAATTTTGTTGTAGACATAAATTTCATACAATTTGCTTGCATGTTAAATTCGATTCGATCGTTGGCATTTGATTTTGGCAATTATCTACATCAAATGGCATCAGGCGAACAAATTGTGTTTTATTATTGGCAAAATTATTGCCAAAAAATTTGCAAATTTCGTGTATTCAGCAAAGCTGTGCACTGAAGTGTGCATGTGCATGTGTGTGTGTGTGTATGTCGTAAATCTAAAATCAAAACTCAAAAATATATACACGAACATTTTTCATGTCAATAACTTGCTTGAGCACGTTTCTTTTGACAATGCGTACAACGTACAATGTTTTGTCATATTGACAATTTTTTGTTGTTGCTTTTTTTTCGTTTTGCACAGCCAGAATTTCGTGCAGCCTGGATTTTGGTCGCCTCTCACACTCGAGCCGCTCTCTGCATAGAAAGGACATTTTACTGTCCGGTCTCATAAGTAATATTTTGGTATGCCAGCTTGAATTCTGTCAAGCAGCTGTCAGTTGACTGCACTGTCTGATGTCTGCTCCCTGTTTCCTGCCACACAGACAATTCCAGCTGCGCCTCATTCAGCTGCTGATGCTGGTGGTGCTAGTAGTGCTGCTGCAGTTACCCCCCATTCAATTGTCACTTGAATTTCGAGCACACGTGTGCACTATCTTCAGTTTTACAACAGGCAACAGACTGTGCACAACTAATGCATACCAAACATTTCTGACATGTCAAACGTAGAAAACGTTTTTTCTAATTCGCTTTTGAATATGAATTGCGAATTTTCTTATCTATTTTCTGCATACAATTTAAGTTATTTTAGAATTTTAGTAAACAGTTTCTTGTTGAATTCATGACATTACATATTTGCTTAACAAATGTTGGTGGCATGTAACGTATGCTGATAATATGCAATATGTTAAATTGAGATCTAGCGATTAAATATGTAAATTTGTGGATTAATTCTTGAGATATCAGGTATAATATGAGAGTACATATATTTATTATTATTGTAAATATTTAATATTAAATTAATTTCTTTTAAAATAACTTAAATAAATAAATTAATATATACAATAATTATTATAATTAAAAATATATTTCTCTCTCACGTGAAGCGATTTATTTATTTTAGATATTTCAATAAATTCTTATAGAAATTTCATAGAAATTATACCACATTTCGCTTTAAATAATCTAATTTATTTCAAATTTAAAGCTCATTCATATTAGCTTATAAAATACTCAATTTCATTACAAATAGACAGAGGCAAGTATATATATATATATATTTATATTATCCAATGCATATTTATGTAAATGAAGATTAAATTCTTGTAAGGAAAATCGTGCTTGAAAGGAGTCAGAGTAATATGTATATATATATTTCTACGTTAATGTATCATTTCGATTTACTTGACGCTTTTGCTTTGGCACTCAATACACTAAGCGCATTACACATACGCTGCGTATGCCCGAGAGATATTTGCTGCTGAGGCGTAGCTGCAGACGTGTAGCGGCGGCAACAAGCTGGCGCATTCAACTGATTCGTTTAGCTCGTAAAGCAGCATCATACACAACTAATGCCATGTAAAATGCTTTGAAATACCAACTGCAGAAGCAGCAGCGGCAACATCGACGTAAGCTGCGAAAAAGCATCAGAAGTGTAGTGTATGAGAATGAAGAAGAAGTAGAAGAAGAAGCAATGTAAGTGAGTAAAGTCCTTTGGCGCTTTACTTTCATTCTGATGGTCGTCGAATGCTGCCAAAGACGGAGAAGTGCAAAATGAAGTGCAAAAGTGTAAAGTCGTAACTGAAATGGTTTTTGCGGCTTAAAACGCATGTCGCTACAATTAAGGCAGACAGCTTTTGGTTTTTGGTTTACTTTCGGGCTTGGGCACTTGAACATCATCACAAGTGTTGCCTAGTTTATCGCCATATATGCACAGCAATCCTGCTGGCTTAACTAATTTAAAACTCAATTGCGTTTGACTGTTAATTTTCGCCAGCCTTTAATATTTTATGTGCCACAGACCAAACCAGGCCAGGCCAGACAGGACCGAGCCAGACCAGATCAGATCCAAAGCCCTTTGCGGCTGCCATCATAAATCAGCTGCCAGCTGGCTCTCGCAGTTCGCTCTTTGCTGTTCACAGCCCCAAAAACAGGCAACGAAGTTGCCAAGCGAACGGTTAGTAACAAGCAACAAATTGCCGGTCTGCGGCTAGTTGATAAATATACCCGACTTGCTTCACTTGTTAACCATACCATACCATAGCAAGCCATACCATACCATCTGCGCGGTATGCCTTGTTTGCCGTGCCAAGATGCTGTTCTATCCACTCTATCAGGCAGCCTTAATTATAACGAACTTTGCTGCGACATCAAACATCAATTTTGGTCAGCATAAATATGTCAAGCGTGAGCGACGCTCACAGACCACATTCAACAGATTCTGCGAAAGGATTTCGCTAAAACTAACAACTGGAGAATTTAGACAAGAAACTCTCGATATAGAGATATCTATAAATATTTATATAGATAATTTTAAAATCACATTTGTTTAAAATAAATAATATTTAAATTGATTTATATATTAAAAACAAATAAAAAATGTATTTTAAATAAAGACTCTATAAATAAATATAATAAAATAAAAAAAATATATAAAATAAAATAACTATTTTAGTAAATACAATTTTATTATATTTATAATATTTCAAATATATATGCACACGCTTTAAAATTGCGAAAAGGAGAACACCATTTATTTTCCATTTCGACTATAATTCTCTCAAAATTGTAACACAATTCAGAAAGATGTATTTCAAAAGCGGAAATAAGCCTTTCTGCATCCTATTATTTGACATGGCATTCGATTTTAACGAACAATATAATCAACTATTTTATTTTTTTTTTCGTTAAATTTCTGTTGAAATTTGTAGCTCGACATGCTTGGGTCTTTAAAGCAAAGGCTTTATGGGTCTGAATTTGCAACGAACTTATTCTAATGCGAGCGGATGTGACAGAGACAGCGCCGAAACAGCTGCAGACCGCGACGGAAACATAAATTCGGTCAGGTTCGTTTGCGCAAATCCTGACAGTTGATGTGGGGCGGGGCAGGAGAGGGGCCATGGCTGGCGGAAGTACAGACTAAAACTTTAAATTTGTGTGAACATTTGAGAGGTTAGCACTGGCGATTATTAAGTGCTTAGCCGAGGGTTGAAAATTGTGTAAAAAATCCGAGTTTAAAAATGAAAATAAAGTAGACGAGGATAGCTGAAATATATAAATAGCAGATTAAATATTAATAAGGATTTGAGGGAAGGGCAATTTACGTGCGATTTATATATATATTTTGATTTATATTATATGTATTTAAGTTTATATAAATAATGCTAGAGACAACTTCTAAATTTGATGCCCTAATAAGTATGCTATACAAGTTTCAAATGAATTATTAGTGACATGATAAATATTTAAACAATTACTTAAAGCTTAGATGACAGAGAGATCATAAACTTCTTTTTAAATATTTATTATCATAGTACATTATTCATCTTTAGGTATTCATATATATCAACATCAGTCATTCCTTTCACATCACAGTGTAAACACCCTTTTTTGGTTAGGGCATAGACACGCAGTATTAAATCAACATCTAAACGGATTTCGGCTGAAGCATACTTCAGTGGCTGCGTTAAGAGTTCGTTTGCACTCGCAATTCGAGTGCTAATTGCCGGAAATAAAAATGAAAATCACATCCGGGCGACGCAGCAGCAGTTGCAGCTGCAGCGGAAACGAATGCCGCAGTAACCAGCAGCAGCAACAGCAGCGGCTGCTTTTGCTACAATGAATAAATTTTCAATTCGTCTGGTTTTTATACTTCTCTACTTGCTCTGGTATTTTATTTTTTATTTTATTTCTGGTCGTTATTATATTTTATTTTTATTATTATTCATTCATTGTGCTTTCTTCAGAGCAACGATTTTTGCTTTTACCTCTTATTTGACATTGTTTTATTATTTGTTTATATTCGCGCGACTTCAATGGCATTTTGGCTGGCATTTTCCTTAACAATGGCAATTGTGATGGGGCCTAATTTAATTTTCCTGCGCACGAATATTTTTCGGGAAAACAATGGTAGCTGCGCCACGGCATTAATTTGACTGTGCATAAAATTTGGAATTAAATATTGCCGCAGGCATGGAGCGACGTTCAAATCAAACTCAAAAACGGTCTCAGGTGCACCGGCAATATATTACTCTATATTTAGAAGGAGAAGGAAAATTTAAGAAATTTTCGAAATATTATAATTTAATTAAAAAGGCTTCAGATTAATTGTATATTATTAAATCTTGCTAAAAACCTAATTTCCATAACAAAACAAATTTAGGTAGCTTGTGTATTTGCTAAAAAATGTTATGAAGCATATTAATTAATTAATTAGGCGGATGAAAGCTTTAAGTACAGGGTGTGGCACTCGGTTCAATTTACTTTGGTTCGAAATGAGCAGCTTTGGCCTTGAGACGGTCAAGAAACGAATCGAAAGCTGCCCGCAGGTGACATGCCGGCGTCTTGGGTTACTTCGCATTAGGCAACCAAAATTTAATATGAATTAATTAAAGCGTAAGAGATAAGGCATTCAAACATATAACAGCTTGAAATACAATTAATTGTATATATAAATAACAGAATTTATCTCAGCTCAGACTATATTCTGCTCAGCATGCCAAGCTGCACAGATTTGTCGTACAACCTTTAGCTAAAGTGTATTAGACGGAGTTCTCGCGTTTATTGAATATTCAGTGTCGCATATTGCCATCGCGCATACGGCGTGCTGTTAAGCCTTTGGCACTGAGGGTTGTTGGGATCGTCGTGCTGTTTGCTTATTGCCTAATTGCATGAATATTTTTGCATGAGCACAATTTGTTTATTATTTGTTGATTTGTCGCATTTAAAAGGCTCGTCGCTGTTTCAACTGCCAAATTGGCTTAAATATTTACACATAATTTAGCTCAAAGCAACAGCAGTCTATATATATTTACGTATATATACAATAATGGAATTCACTGCATGTTAATTAACATTTCGACACTTATTTTCGCATAATACCATAATGCTATTAAATATATACGTATATAAATTCTGATTGTTATTGTATAGACTGTTGCCGTCCAGCTCTCTCTGAACATGTTCAAGCTGTCAAATTTTATGAAAATCCTATTACAATTTCATATAACGAGGCATCTGTTGACTGCCTTTGACTGGCGCCAACTGTAAACGCATTCAGCTCAAGTCGACTGAAAATCTTAAAAGACAGCCAACTGCCAACTATCTCGAACTGTTCAGCTGTCTGGCTGTCCAACTGCCCAGCCACTTGCCAGCTGCAGCTGTCTTATGTTGATGTCCTGCCACGATTGCAGTGCTGCTATCTATTGATTGTACTTCTCATACTCGCTCATAAAGTCATAAGAGTATATTCACTTTGTGCTCTCTAAGTAAATCGGCAATTGCTTTGGTTATTTAAGTAAGCTACTTGGCTTTTTAGCGTTGTTGTGCATATGTCAAGCTTTCTGGGTTGATCATTGTTGACCTTCTCGGATTGATTTAGCTAACTAATTGAGCTCAGCTGCTTTATTGACCATGGACAAGTATTCTGCAGTCGCCAGCGACCGACTGTTACTTGTTTATGCTATGGGAGCTATACAGCCATAAATGCATTGCATGTGCTCTAATGAAAGGTGTTATAATGTTATTCTACTATTTATAAGAAGAAGAAAATATATAAATAATGAATTAGATATGTGGCAGAGTTCGAAATTGGTTTTTATGGGAGGTGAAAGCTAAAGTAGTGAGACTTTTTCGTTTATGTTGATAGTTATATAAATATAAAATATATATTATGGTATAGCATTTGTGTAATATAAGAATTCATTTAGGTATAGTTTTGATATTTCTTATTTATATTATTCCTATTACTATATTATAATAACTTTGAAATATAAAAAATCATTTAAAAAATCAAATTAAATTCAATTATTAAATACTATAATATAAAACATACTTTCAACTAAGTATAACAGCTAAAAAATTGATACATTAAAAATTTAAATATATTTCCAGGTTATTTCTTAAATATTTGTTATACATAGAGCATTTCATATTCTATATTCTCGTTTTCACTTATTCTACTTATGTTCATTCAAAGTCAACTTGCAACCGCTTGACTTGCATTTATATAATGCCAGCCTTGTAAATATGTATGACAGACATATACATATGTACATATAGATTACCCTTAGACAGGGAGGTAGGCAGGCAGACAGAAAGAGAGAGAGAGTGAGAGAGAGAGAGAGAGAGAGAGTGAGAGTGAGAGTGAGAGAGAGTAAGAGAGACAGAAGCAACAAATTGCTTCTGATTTTCTACGGCAGTTGCCTGTTCCAAGTAATTTTTTTTCTTCTTCTCTCTTTCCGTTTTTGTGCTTATTTTCATTCTATCTGAACAGTTTGTTGCTTGTGCCGTGCGTGCGTGTGTGTGTGTGGCATTCATTTAAATTAATGTCATTAAAGTGTTAAAAGCATCGCAAATGTTCGCACGTTCTGCCAAATGCTATTTGCCTCACATGGAAACGGAAATTTACAAAGAAAAAAGCAGAAAAGTCAAAATATATACATATATATATATATATATATGCTGATACACTTACAGCCATATATAATTACTTATGCGTGAGACGATTTCCCATTTCAGCTAAATGTTCTTCAAATTTATTTTATAAATTGTTTGTCACGTACTTAAGCTAATTTCGTTGACACTTAATAATATTAGGGAAATTTATTTAAAATTTGCATGGAATTTACTTGGAAGATATTTAGTTTAAGAAGAAAATTAAAGAGGAAAAGCAAAGAAAATATTTTAAACCTATTTTGTAAACATATAAATTGATCAAATATTTAAAAAAAATAATGAAATACGAATATTAATTGTAAAAATATTAATAAATAAAAAAAAATATTTTCAAAATAAAAACAATAACAAATATTTAATAATGTATTCATTATTATAATATAATAATTTTAAATAATAATAATAATATTAAAAATTAAAAAAATAAATAAATTAAAATACAAAAAATGTATAAAAATATTTAAAAAAATATATAACAAATAAATTAAATCTTAATATATATTTAAAAAGTAATGAGAGTTGATTTCAGTAATTTTTGTTATTTTTCTAAATTATTTTTTTAAAATTTAAGTAAATCAAAATATTTCTCAGTGTATTTTCCTTACCTTTTTACTTTCACATTCAGGCAAAAAGTTTTATTCTCTGCCAGACAAAGCTCCGGTACTTATCGCAATTTCTATAGACATAATTAACAGGTACTGTCATTATACATATATATATATATATATATAGGTATATTTAACCATGCTCCATACAAATTTGGTTGTTTGCATTTATACAGCTTTTCAAGCATTCATTTTGTTAATTATCTGTTACGCAAGAGTTTATTGCATTTTTCTGCGGAGATAAAAAATGTCAGCGAGATATGAATCCTTTATGTGTGCGCATATATAAAGATATTATATAACTTCCTGGTTATAACATATTTAAGTAATTACATAACTGGATTCCCAGCGAAGACTCGCAAATGATATACGGGCACTGCGAAACGTGATGTGCAGCTGTCGAGCGCCGCCATCTCAGTCTCAGCCTCCATCTCAGCGTCGTCCAAAACGTGTCAGCAGCCATTTTCATGTGCCACCAAGACGCCCGCATATGTATACGAGCATGTAAATCTGTATACATATGTGAATGTCTGTGCGCTGAATGAAGCCTTGTCATGCATAACATATACGTACACGCACACACTTATGCATATGTTATGTGAAAATGTGTGGAAAAAATTGCGGTTGAATGTATATATTTCATTATGAACGCCTATTGTCTATGTCTAGGATTTCGCTTACAAAGCGTCTACGTTTGTGGACATGTATCCGATGCCAATGACACTGGCTGCAAGTGTGAAATTGATTATGAGATAAGTGGGAATATTATATTATATATAGAAGTTTTACTTAGAGTTGTTGTGGAAAGTGCACGAAAATATAATAAATAAATATAGAATATAATATTTCACATTAATATTTATTATTTCTAATGCTTACATTTTATCATAATTTTTAAGATATTACAAATTTTTTAAATTTAATTTTTAATAATAAAATCTACAAAATTGTTCAGCTTATCTCATTCAAGCATAGCATTAAGACAATGTCATATATTTATGAAAACAAACCGAAAAAAAAAAAAAATAATAATGCTACAAATGTCGTAGGTAAAACGAAATGGTGAATAAGAAAATTTGATATTTTATTTATCTATTTTCTTTTCTTTATGTTTTTTTTTTTTTTTTTGGTTCAAGTTCTTTGTGAACTTTTGGCCTTTAGTTGTTGGCCTTGATTGTTGAAGTTGTAGCTGTGACATTGTTGGACTCTTCGTTCTCGTCTTTGCCATTTCATAGAAATTGCGCTCAGTGGTATATATATTTTTCTTTCTATCTGAGTTAAGTTCTGTGCGATTGAGCTGAAGTAATTCCTGGCGGGTTCGCCTTCGTCCCCCGCTGCGCGAACAATCAAATAAAGCAAACTTTTGTTCCAATGTCAGCGCTTAATTTATCGGGCTTTGCTTTTGTGCTTGTTTACGGCTTAACTACATTTTGGTGCTTATTATGCTGCTAATTTAACAGTAGCCGCTTAATTGTATTTGCCAGGGCTTTACGCCGTGTGCTCAGCTGCTGCTGCTGCTGCTGCTGGTGCTGCTGGGCAATCAGGATGCGAAGGCACAGGCGGAATCGTTACATTATTGTCCCGACCGAGTCCGGCTAATTGGTCTCTCGATTAACTTGGCCATGATGCGAACAATACAATATCAAAGTTCGACGCACAATCGACAAGCCACACGCAGAGCACATAATCATTGTCAATAGCAGGCCGCAGCGGCACGCCCAAGCCAACCAGCAGAAAGTATTTGAAATCATCAGCGCCACGGGCAGCCAAATGGCGAAAATTTGAATCGTTTTGTAAATAATCGAAATATGGGCGAAACATTTTAAGTGCTTTTCTGGCAGATATCTGCTACCTTCCTGCTATCCTCCTTCTCTTGCCATGCTCATCTCTCGCAAAAACTTTGTGCGGTATCATTTTGGAAACTATAGCCTGAAGTGCACTAAGTGCAAGATTGCTGAAAATTTCAACAATAGAATAAACTTTTCTGCATGAAAGCTCATAGCTGCCATTAAGGCAATCCTTTCGTGCCAACTCAAGAGCATCAGAAGCAGCAGCAGCAGCTTGTGGGGATTGTTGTGTTGGCTTAAATTAATATTTGAAAATATTTCGAGTTAAGTATTTTAATAGAGATTAAAGGAGAAGGAAATGGAAATTTAAATGGAACCAAAAGAGGTATACAAAAACTGTTAGTTTTATTAAAAAGTAAATGTAATGGAAGAGGTAGATTTGGATGAATATGATTTGCTTGTAGTTAAGAGTGAAAGAGATATATTTTAAAATTTTCTATAAATTATATCATAATTATTATAAATATTGTATATATTAGGAAAGCATTTGTGAATTCAAAATAACTTAAGCCAATCAAAATGTGTATACATTTATTTTTAAGTCTCGGCGTTAAGACATTAAGACAATTTGTTAAGCAAAATAAGTGGCTCTCTCATCAATGCCCCTTTTAAAATATTAGGTCGCTCGCTGATAAGCTGATTTGGGTGGGATATTCGGTATCTAATGCCAATACATTGATAACGGTTGTGAAGGACTTACATGTGCCGAATGTCTCCTTTACGGAGGCCTGTTGCTGCTCCTTATGCATAAGGACTCGCACTTAAGTGATTTATTCATCATATGAAATAATTAGCTTGGGATAGCCTGATTACTGAGTATCTTCCAGATATTCTTGATCTCTTTATTATAGAAGATCTTCCACGTACTATTACTAAGTATCTTCCAGATATTCCCAGCCGATTACTGAGTATCTTCTCTCTCTCTCTTTCTCTCTCTCTCTCTCTCTCTCTCTCTCTATCTATCTCTCTCTCTATCTCTCTCTCTCTCTCTCTCCCTCTATTACTGATTATCTACCAAGTACTACCTCCTGATTTGTGAGTATCTTCCAGCTACTCTTCCTCTCAATTGCTGAGTATCCTCCAGCTTTCGCTTATTTTGCCTGTAGTAAAAATGTGTTATTAATGAGATGTTAATTAAATCATTTTACAGTCGCTTCAAAAGTTGCACTAGACAGAAGCATCAGCACCAGCAACAGCAGCAGCAGCAAAAGCAAAAGCAAAAGCAGCAACATCAACAAAAATAAAGCGGCAAACAAATTTAAAGCGTTCTAAAATTTGATGTTTGTGTTTGATGGGAGTGGCTGGCTTTTAAAGGCTTACGGAAAGCTTTATAAATTACAGAGATTAGCGCAGGGCTTTGCTGTTGAGTCCTTATCAAATCGTTTGCAGTGTAAGCTCATTGCCTGACATCAATTTATAGCAGTTCAATTAATAACTCGATTTGCGGCCAAATAAAATTATTGGAATAAAATCAGTAAAAGAAGATTCGTTGGCAAACAATGTGAGTGTAACTCAATCAGAATGCAATGGATATATTTTTATCAATATGTGCGGCAATCCATTAGTTGCAGGATATTTTCTGTGGCTTACAGTGTGTGTGTGTGTGTGTGTGGGTGGGTGGGTGGGTGGTAACTAAACTTCATATTGTCACAGTTCATTTTGTATTCATGCACTTTACAAATTGTCTTGTTTCCGATGCAGACAATTGCCACAGTTTCTTCTTGGCACAGTTGGCTGCCGGGCATTTTGAGTGGGTGACGCCTGTGCTTTACCATGCTATGTTGACCACAGCAGCCGCAGCAACATGTGCAGCAGTTGCAGTTCCTCTACTCGATTGCCCTTTAATTTGATGCCTTGCATGCTGCTGCCGCCTCCAAAAGTTTTATCTCTCTCCTAGTTGATGGATAAACTTATGTGAGTTATGAGTGGCAAACAATTTACTGCAGTTTTCATAGAGTTAACTCAATAATTGGCCATATGTGTCAGCTTTACAGTTTATCTATGATAACTTTATCTTTCTCCCTCTCGATAGCTGTCTCTTTGCCTTGCTCGGAGCAGTTTGAACATTTTGATATGCAATTTATTTTTGTGCTTTTAGTTATTTTAGTAAAACAATTTGAATGGATATTTTGATAATATTTATTAAAATATAAGCCGATAAATATATATTTTTATTATTGTGAATTTAAATTGTATGTATTTTAAATATATTTTTATGCATCTACAGATGTATGAAGCTTAATTATATGTTTAAAAAATATTTACAAATTTTTAAAATATTAAAAAAGTACTTTTACTTTATAAGAAATATAGAAAATTATATTTACTATCTTATTATGATTTAAGTCTATTATAAATCCTTTATACTATTCGATTTAACGCAGAAGCAGCACTTTCAATATAATTTATATATCATATGTATATAAACTATATTTTATATATTTACTATTTATTATAGTATATTTTGTTTCCTCCCATGAAACAGATAAAACACATTTACAATCATTGCAAGAGTCTTTCAATATCATAAAAACATACTCAACTCTCAGCAATCTCGTCAATTATGCTTTCCACTTAAATAACCCAAATTCCACATTCAGTTTTGTATTTCAACACGCTTAAAGCATTTTCGTTTACATGAGAGACATGAGAATACAAGAGAAAAAAAAAACACGGAAGTTCCGGGAACAATGCATTGCCAATGCAAATATCGAAGACGAAACATGTGCTGTGAGCGGAGGGCGCCTGGGTGGGGGCAACAGTGACAATCATTACAACGACGATGAGCATAAACAACAACAGCAACAATTGTGTCTGACAGACGGAAGCGCAAACAGACACAAAATGCAAACACACAGACACACAGCGTATGTGTGTGAGTGTGTGAGTGTGGATATTCTATGAAATATGCGCGTGAGTGAGTCAGTGTCTGAATGAATGTGTGTTATATTTACATACCACAGCACGTGTTGCTGTATTTTCGTCACAAATTTATATAAAAAAAAGGAAAAAAGTCAGGAAATACAACATTTCGCACGTGAAAAATAAAATACGCTTGCAAATATATATGTTCAATGTATTTCAGTTAATGTATTACCCAAACAAGGTTGTGCGAAGTTCAGCAGAGTTTATTAAACAAGAGAGCGAGCTGCATTAAATTTTAAGCAGTTCAAGAGGAGTCTGCATTACAAGAATATATGAAAACTAAATGAAATAAGTATAAAAATGAATTTGATAAATGAATAATTGTTATAACATTTTTATAAATACATTTTTTAAAACATTTTTTGAACCTTTTTCTGTAAATATTTATGGATTATTCAAATTTATTTACAATTTTATTTATAATAATTTTTATATATTTATATCAAATATAATTTATTTTACTGAGCTACAGATTTGAAACGCTTTTTGCAGTTCAGTATACTTTTATTTTATTTTACATTAATTTTAAAATATAATATGATATAAATTATAATATAATAAAATGTTTAAAGATTTAATAAAATTAAAGTAAAATAAATTAAAAATAAAATACAATTACAATTAAAAAATAATATTTATATATGTATATATATATAAATAAATAAAATTGTCTTATTGCATTCCTAATAAACTGTATTAATTTCTAACTAATATCATTTTTAATTTAAATAATATCGTAATCGTTTTACATGCATCTGCAAACCGCATAGCATTCTCATAATACCCCTTTGCAAGGGCATAGAAAATGCAAATCTCACATACTTAATGTCAAATGTTTTGTTTGTCTTTCAACGTACGTCAACGCCTCTTGTTTTAAAACGTGTTGATTTTAAATACAATTTGAGATGCACAAAAAAGACGAAAGCAAACGAAGAAGGAAATATAGCAAATAATCAAAGAGAGAAGAAGTGGCACGTGTTGAGCTGAATGCCAAGCTGACAATTGGCCAGCAAATGCAACCCAAATCAAAGAGACTTCAGCAAGCTACAAAGTCTGTCGAATCTTAGTCAGCATTTATATTTTTTTGCTCTTTCTGCTGCTGCTTTAAGTTGTAAAACGGCTTAGGTTACAAAATGGACCCAAAACGGAAGCAGAACAAGGGGGGAAAAGGGGGGGGGGGGGGGGGGGGGGAGGAGAGTGTGTGTGTGTAGGAGCAGAACAGCACACAATTAGGTCAATATACTGTTAAATTGTTCGACAACAAATTAGCCTTGAGCTTCTACTATAACAAGACAAAGTCTTGCCACAGAATAAAAAGATATATTGGAAAAAGAAATTCTTGAAAGTAGAAAGTTTCGTGTGTGTATGGAAAAGTTGTTACACTCAGTGCGTTCTATTCACTTATTCCCAGAGCTCGCAAATAACAGTTGAGCATTTTGCGTGGTCTTCGAATAACAGTTTTCACTGAGTATTTGACGAAAATGCTCGCGGGTGAGCGAAAACAACGGGTCTTCGCTCAGTTCGCTCGCGCTCGGACTACAACCGTTTTTTTCGTTTCTCATTTGTTTCGGTCAGACCGCGAGCGAACGCTTGAGTAAAATTAAGAAAAAGGTCTTTGGGCGACTGATGCATGTTCATGTGCGATGCAAACGTACTTTGTGTATGGTATTAATCAAAGTACGCAAAATATTCTTGCGTCGCAAGTTTGTATCTTACATTTACTAAATATTTTAATTTTTTAATGATATCAAGCTTAAACTGCCACATTTAAATGCGCTTGCACAGGTAATTCTAATCAGCAACTTATTTTTGCCCTGCATTTCATATTAAATGAACGGCGAAGTTCAATAAGCGCAGACAATTTAAATGTATAATTAGATATTTAACTTAACAATAGGCAGTATAAGTTTAGTACTAGTTAAATAACATCTTAATACCAAAAAAAAATCATTTTTTTCCAACAAAGCAAATTAATTTAAGAGTGCCAAAAGACCTTTTTGCATTGACTTTTCGGTCATTTGCTCACTTGCTGAGGCTCAGCTCGCGAACAAAAAATTTTCCGCTCGCGAACAGATGTTCAGCAATAACGATCGACGCAAAAAACCCAAAAAACAACCCTCATGCAAAGAGCGATTCAGACAAGAAAAAATCGCTCTTGCTCAGAGCGAGAGCGGAATATTTTCTTTTTTCGCTCCTGCTCTGACTTTGAGCGTGACGAAAAAACGCTCAACTGTTATTTGCAAGCTCTGCTTATTCCTAATTAGCATCCTGCGGTTGCAGCATCAACTATGCACAGTCAAGTTACCATGGCATTGTGCCATGGCACACACACACACACATACACACACACACTCTCTCTCCCATACAGACTCATAATGCTCTGCGTAAGCAGCTTAGCTGGATGTTGTTCCGAGAATATTCTCTATATATTGAAGACAGAGCTGCTTGTTACTGTCTTATTACCATTGTTTTAGGTAAATATAGCTGGCGCTGTCTGGAGTGGAGTTCAATTATGTAAATGCCTGATAAGTTCATATTACTCATATGCTGGGCAAACTCAACTCGTTAGCTGCAGTGCAGCACAGTTTGCCGACTGTCGACAAATTGGCTGCTTATCGCATTTCCTTGCAATTATTTGCAGACAAATTGACAGCAGTTTGAGTCGGAGTTTCAGCTCTCTGTCTGTCTAACTGAATTAATTATAATTAATATATTTGATAACCATTATGAGTTTATCGAGAAACTGAAATACGAAATCGAATTCATGTCTTAATTTGATTTCTGACGAAAAATCTTTTCATTGATAGAAGCCTTTTGTTGTCTTAGCCAGCTGCTTAAGCTGCCGTCATCTATGCATGCAGCCGATTAATATTGTGTTTATTGAAAATGCACACGGGCTTGGAGACCGCTAAATCAACTCGACTCCGGAAATCTTAATTAGTTTATTGAAGTGAACTTAAGCCCAAAATCAATAAGCAATCAAAACTAATTACAATAGAAGTTGCATTATTCCTCGTAAATAGTTAATTACTGAAAAGAGGCTTAAAAGGCTTATCTTCTATCAGCTATAATCAAAGTAGTTGTTATTGAAAATTGAGATTTGAATGAAGTTTTCAAGCAGTTGATACGGCTTGATTCTGTCTTAAGTGGTATACTATCTGCTCTATATTCAGTAAAACTACCTCTACCTCTCCCTTCCACGAGGCAAAACTCTGCTGTTATTTACTGCGCTGAAAATTCTCCAATATGTCGAAGATTCCGAATTCCTTGCGGTCTGGCGAGAAGAAGCTTGACTGGTATCACAGCTACTATTTTCGATAGAATGCCTTAGAATATCCATACCTTTAAATTATAAATAATTAAGCTGAAGCTTAAACCACAAGCTGAAAGATATGTGGCATTTTCCCCGCTATTGCTGAAATCTTAGCTAATAAATAAATTTCCCCAAAATGAGACACACACAAACTCACTTTTATGGCAAATTAAAATTAATTGGGAGTCCAATTACAGTCTTTAAACCGCAGAATACCTGTTGTAACTTAAATGAACTTCTGCGAAATACATATAATAATAATTATAGCGAAATACATGCGACTTTGTAATTAGTCTTGGGTTTCGGGGTTCGCTCTGTGTGTGTTGGAGTCAAAGCAACCGCAAGGGCAACTCGTGTCAAACTTTAGCCAAGCGCTGGCAATAAATCTATGTTAGAAATTTAAAAGTTTATTTATTTTTCACCTGCTGCGCAGCAAAGTGTCAGCAACAGTCAAGAAATAACAATGAGAGTTTGCTGTAAAAACACACACATACACACACCCGCACTCATACATATATTTTCATCAGTCTCGCTCTCGACTTGTCGCTCGTATCAAGTTGCGAGCACTCAGCACTGAACTCTGACCTTGACATTGTACGAAAATGACACTGGCTTATAAATAAGACGAATCATAAAAGTTTAGACACACTTTGAAAGTGAGAACATAAAGGAAAGTGAAAAGGTATAAAATAAAAGTAAATGAAAGCTTTAAAGGACCTTTTAAGCTTAGGTTTAGATTTATTAATATTTAAGACTGGATTAATCCAAGCAAAGATTAATATTATTAGCTTAATTATAGTAAAATTTAATATTAATAATTATATTTAATTATTTTAATAAATTTTATTTATTTTTTTTAAATGTTTTTTAACCCCTCTCTCAATTTTCTGCTTTAAGCCAGTGTCATTTTGTCAAGAGTTAAAGTTTTGCAACAAAATCTCATTGTGGTCAGAGGAGCTGTAAATTAAATGCTTATTCGAGCCAAAGAGCTATTCACAGTTGTGTTTTAAATCATAACCCAAAGAAAGATAAACAACAAGGAACCTATATACACACACACACAACACACATATACATGTATATATATATATATAAAGACACATACATAGATACCAAGGTCCAATTATGCGGGCTAACAGCGCAAAAGTGCAGACCACAACAGAGACATCATTAGTATGCAGTTTGTTGTTTGCATTTACAACTTTATTCGTGGATGTGTATATGTGTGTGTGTGTGTGTGTGTATTTGTGGGGGGTGTGTATGCCTGTGCGGTGGGTGTGTCTGGATAAACTTTAGGCCACAAGTGACTAACGTGTTGACTGCGAAAACGTTATTGTTGGGTAGGGCATAAAAAAGTATATATACTGTATATATACAAAATAAGCTAAATTTATCTAGACGAAAGTATACGACTAACAGATACCCGGAGGGCAGGTTGAAGTATGCCAATTATGTGTAAGCTGAGTATATCTTAATGACAGCTCCAGCGATTGTATGGATATGTTATCGAAGAGAGAGGTTGACTCAAGCAGAAAGTTGGCCTGTTGATCCAGATACCATATAGAGCCAGTCAGGCTTTGCTCTGTCTCGATGTCCCATACTTAATGAGCTTGAGAGCTCATGCACCAAAGCTGCTCACTCTTATATAGGAAATTGCAAACCAATACACAAATATAGCATACCCTGTGAAAGAGTTCAGAAAAGATGAAACAATGATTAAAAATCAGAATTCAATATTGACGGAAAGTCGATTATATATACCAAATCAACATTTATATATATATATATATATATTCAGTTTCATTGGCTTCAGATTTTTTTTCATAGCCAATATACCCCTTTGTGATTATTCAGTGCTCATAGGATATGAAAGCAATAAAACCCCCATAAAATCCAAGTAAAAACCTTAATTAATATAGAGAATCCGCCATTTGTTGCAGCCGTAATCCCCAGTTAAAATCTGCCTATAAACACAGATATATACGTATGTAGGTATGTGTGTGATTGCTCTATATATATATATATATATATGTGTATGCATAGCTTCGATGTACTTTCTTCACACTCATTCAGCTGTAAACTGCGCTCTTCAGCCATTCATGAATGCGCATTGCAAATTGAACGAGCGAGCTGCATAAAAGGCAGCGCTTCAATAAATTTCAAAAGCTGCTCTCTTTTTCCTTCCTTTATTTTTAACATTCAATATGTGGGGAGTAGGTCAACAGTTCCATCATTTTTTATATTTTTATTTTATATATTTTTCATACATTTATCCGTTTCACAGTTAAGCTAAACCAATCAAATATGGCTTACATGGTATCACATGATTCAGGTAGATGGAAAAGAACAATTTACATATTTGTTTATTTTTGGAATCCGTTTTCGGGCGGCCTTTTAATGTAAGTGAATATTTGCTGTTAATGGCATAAAATGCATATTAAATCAGCTGAACAGCAGCAACTGGCAACTGGTGAAGCAGATTCTCGTGTCGTCTCAACTTTCTTGGCAGCAGTCAGCAAAATGTCTTAATTATATGTAAACATTGCGCACATTGTGTGCAAATGGCGGAGAAGTTTCGCTGGCAGCAGAGAGTTCTACAAAAAATAAATGAAAATTGCAATCAGCCAAATAAATGTTGAAATTTGAGAATATATTAGTGGGCCGGTAATTTATATAAATTATGTGAGCTGAGAAGATAAAAATGTGTAAAGAAATTGGCAAATTTCTAAATATAAATTTACCTTCATAACTGTTGAGCTGCTCAAATTGTATATAAATATCAAATCAATGTTGTATTCATTGTCTGTGTAGAAGGAAGTCTTCTCCGCAGAGTATACTTCATGTTGGTAACAGAAACTGCATTAAGAGAGAGACTAAGAGATGTTTAAAACATTTTTATAATAATATTGACTATATGAAATATCCATTTGCTTACCCAAAAAGCCGGCAATTAAATAAATTCAAAATGTAATCTTGTAATCTTGTACGCGTAATATCCATTAAAATCCGCAGCTAAAAATACGTAAAAACTTAAATTAAATATTAAAATTTAAATTATTTACATAATATAAATACCCCATTCTCTGCGATATGTAAGCTATAGATCATCAAAGCACTGCACTTGGAAGTCTGTACAGACCGGTGGTTTGACACCAATTGCCACAAAGATGCCAAACACTATTAGAAAAATCACAATGACAATAATGGTTAGTGCAATATATTTTTTGGTATCCGAGTCAATCTTCAATTGAGGGCGATGAGGAAGAAGTCGATGGTAAGTATGGAAAGGTTGCAGTGCATCTGCTATCGATAAAAAACACATATGAGGCTGTAGTAATGCAAAGTGCAACTTACTGTCGACGAGAGCGTCCATCAGAAACACTTGAGGTCGTAGGAATTACAGCGTCCAAAGTCTGCCATAAGCATATAATAGATGCCGGCGAAAAGCGCACCCACGACAATGGCGACCAAGGCCCAATAGAGTATACGATACAGAAAATTTGTTTTTCGGAATCTTCTCTCTTTGACTGGGCGCCTTTTAAGACTGCGCTGGAGTATGTTGCCCATTTGAAATCTGTATACAAATTTTTCAATTGAGATATATATATATATATATATGTATATAATTATATTAATTGAAAACCAGCTACAGGCAGGCCTACTCAGCCTGCTATAGCTCGGCAGAACAATGAAATTTTATTGAAATTTGTGGCCATTAGTGGTGAAATGGCAGGCCAACCGGAACCAGCACCAATTTGGCCAACAACTTTATCGCAACTGTGGAAACTTTGGCTAATTATTTAAGTTAATTGGCCTTTTCGGCCGCAAAAAGTCAAGACAAACACACAACACAACACAATACAATACAACAAAAGCGAAGCAGCATTATGTGGGATGGCCTGAACACAGGAGAGCCCGAAAATAGGTTAAATATTTGCACAAAAGGCCACAAATGTCTCGCAAATTTGTTAAAATTACTTACAAACAAAGTTACACAACAACATCTCTCTCTGGCTGAAGGAGGTCAGAGGTCCGGGATCAACGGTCAAAGCGAACAGCCTCATAAATTTTAGTGTTTGTGCCTGGACTTTTGTTCAGCGTCAAAACTGAATGTAAATGTGAGTGAGAGATGCTTAGAGCACATTTGTGGCTATTATTTGCCATCGTAATTGGTTGCACTCGCTCTGCATATTTTAACAAATTCTTTAGATTTTCATCCGTCTGTTTGGCTACACAAATTCTGCGAGGTGGCAAATGTTTGCACATCAACTTGTGGCCAATTAGATGTGTTTGCGGCTGCCACTTTGACCGACTGCCGATTGCGGCGGCAATGGCAATCTGGCCCACACCAACTGCACTTTCGTTTGAGTCTATAAAAAAAGAACTTATAAAATATAAAAAAGGGAGTGAATTGGTGGAAGAAGATTGGAGGCAAATAAGAAGTGATTAGTTATTTATACACTTGCTGTGAATAGTTGGGAAGCTTATTTAATTTGTTATCTTTTCATTCAATTTTGTATATAATGAACGTAAAGATAGTTTTTGCCCAAAATATACATATATATAATATTATTATTATTTTTTAAAGAATTTATTACAATATAATATATATTACAAAAGTTCACAAAATTACTAAATAAAACTAAATAAAAAAAAATAAAAATAAATAAAATTAATAAATGAATAAAAATAATAAATTTTAAAATTTAATAAATTACAAAATTTAATAAATACAAATTCTAATAAAATATAATGAATTAGTTTAATAAATTAATAAAGCTAAAAATAACTTTTATTCAGTTATTGTACTGTTTTTTTTTTTTTTAATTATATACATTTTTTTACGTTCCTCTTACATTTTTATACATTTTTCGGAAATGTAACTTAAAGCTTTACTAAAAATATATATTTTTTCGAATTTCTTAAAATTAATTTCCAAATCACATTTTACTACCTTTTTACAAGTTTTACTTTAATTTCTACTACTTATTTTGAAATGTATTTTTATGAATATTTATATATACTTATAGATACCTAACTTCACTTATCATAAAGCATAAGAACTTCTTCCATTTGCCACAATTCCTAGGGCTTGCAAGTCAACTGCCCCAATTAGAATTACCTTGCATGAACCTTTAAGTGCCTGGCTCTGGCTCTGTCCTGGCTCTGGCTGTGTAGCCAACGAGCAACAATATCGAATGCAATTTGATTGCACCGCAATATACATCGTGCTCGAGCTTTTATTAATTATAACTAATTGCATTAATGAACAATGCCCGTTGCATGTTAATCATGCCATTTGCTGGCGTATCAATGGCGTATTCATGTGTTCATTAAAGAGAGTCTTTGTATGTAACAATAGCAAGGAAGTGAGAGTGAGTGGGAGAGAAAGAGACGGGAGAGAGGGAAAGGGAGTGAAGCTTACTTGAATATTCCTTTTGGAGAGCGCCTTGAGCTGTAGCTGTTTGATGTTAATGAAAGTTTCCGCTGTGCAAATAAAGCCAAAAGCATGGAAATCAGTAAAACAAATTGCAATCTGCTTTTTCTTCGCAATACGCTGCATGAAGCAAGTCGCAGCAACGGCGTACGCAAGGACCTCAATCGATTGCCTGCTGCTGCTGCTGCTGCTGCTTGCTGCTGTTCTTCTGTTGTGTGCGGGTGTATGGATGGGTATGTGAGTGTGCGGGTGTGTATGTCCTGCTGTCCATGATATTGACTTGCTCATTATGGGCCCCGTTTGCCAGCTGCTTGTTGACTGTCGCCTTGTCTGCCACTGCCAGTGCCACAGCCACAGCCACTGGCAGAGCCACAGCATACTGCCACATGCCTGCAGTTCACTTTGCTTCGCATCGGCACGATACGGTTTTGGCTTGGTTTTCATTTCGATTCATTTTCAATTTAGCAATGCCACAAAGCATGCTGGCACTTTTCAATTCCTAGCGCAATACCATGGCCATATCGTGGCATTTTGCAATCAGTGCTCATTTTACCATAAATTGATAATTTTCTAACGGATATACAATTTCCGTCTCGACCGTCTTTTAGACCATAGTAGCACACGCTGGCCCCCCTCATTCTGCCCATCTTCCCATCTCCATTTCCATAGCTCTCACAGCGCTGTCATTGACCCGCCGCAGGCGAAGCGCATTAAATTCTAAAGCCGCAACAAAGCTAGTCAAATTATTCAACTTAAATAATAAGTGAAAAATAATAAAAACTAGAAAACTTAGCTGAGATTGAAGACGGGTGATAAGCGAGAGATGCCCTGTAAAGACTAATAATAATAATATTTTATTTGTTGCTTTAAAATTTAATACTCATTCATGAAGTGAGGTGAGTTCATGGGGTTTTTTGCAGCTTCCAGTTTGCTGTCCGTGCGTCTGTTCTTCTGTTGGGATTTTTATAAATATTGTACAAAAATTTTAATATTTTATTTTTAAAATTATATATAAATAATTTAAAAATTTTTTTTTCATAAAAAATTTTTTTTTAATAGTTTACTTTGTTTACTAAATATAAATAAATGTAATATGTTATTTTTTATATTTTTAGAATTTTTTTACATTTTCTTTGATGGTTAGGAAGAGGTTGAGGATGCTTGAGATATGTTTTTGAATAAACATTTTTTTAGATTAAAATATTTAAGAACAAAACTCGAATAGGATACAGATATTGTAGTGGCAGCAGCCATGCTAATACCATATATACAAACATCTATAAATATATATATATATTCAGGAAATAAACCCGTTCTTCCTGCCGACAGGCTCCATTAGCCATGCTTGTAGGGTATTAAAAATGCAAAAGTCTTTGGCCAGAGTCGGGCAAAAAGTTGGAGCTGACGGAAGGCGGACACAATACACGCACCGTTCAGACAGTTAACAAACTCGACAGCTTTCGACTCGTAAGCAACTGGCCAACAATGTGACTATCCCAACTATCCGACTATGGCGACTGTTTATATTCAGTGCACTTTTTGCCTGATGCCTTATTACCCCAGCCTGGTTGGCTGGCTGCGTTGGCCTGCAGCTTCATTTCGTCTACTTTGGCTTGGCTTATTTTGTGTCTCCATGGCCCTTGCATCATCGTCGGTTGTTATGCTGGCAAGTTTTGCCTGCAGCTTGACGCAAATTGTCAACCAACTTTGCAACAATAATCGCCTTGCCATAGCCTCAGTCTCTCCAGCTCAGTCTCAGTCTCAGTCGCAGTCTCCGTGTCTCAGACGCGCTTGGCTGCCTGAAAAGTGAAATAACGGCTTGGGAGTAGATAAAAACCAGAAAACAATAAGGCTTTTGGGTTTCGTACACTCTCCGTGCCTTTTTGCATTCGAATGCAATGTGACTTTTAGCAGCGTTTACACAGAGCTCAAGCCAAAAATGAACAAAAAAAAAAAAAAGAATGAAAGAGAGAAAAATATATATGCGGGTGCACTCGCATCGCATTGCCATTGCAGGGCGGAACTCCACCTCCCCCAGTTCTATGCCAAAGGTCCTTTTGGCAAAGCAATTGTGAATTTTTGGTCTCTTTAGATGCAAGTCGTGATTACTTTAGCTCTTTGTATAAGCTGGCTTATTTCGAACAGCTTTTTTTCTGCTTCTGCTGCTTCTTCAGCTTTTGTGATCAAAGGACGTCGAGGACTTCTCTGACCCAGTAATAAATGCTTTTGATTTTGAAGTGCAGATTCGGTACGTAGTTCATATAAGTATTATGGGAATTATGCTGGCATTTCTTATGCAGCCCAAAGTCAAAGCCAGACGATATACAAAAGAAAATGCATACAATTACGGTATTAGCCAAGGCTCTAAGAAAAGCTATTTATAGCTGGCCAAATGGAATATGAAACAGCAAATCCTTGTGTTTTGCTAGTCTACAATAAGAGGATGCCTGTAGGTGTCTACAGCTCTTGTATTGTTTTGAATTGAATTCGAGCAAAACAAAACTCTCAGAATTAAATGGGAATTATTTGAAAACAATTTATAAATTTAATAAATATGTGATTAAATCTAATTTTGCTTTATTTTATTTGGATTTTATTTAAATAAATTAAATAAAAAATAAATAAAACAAAATGAATTTTATCTTTCTATTTATAAAATATAATTATTTAATTTCTTGTAAAAATATTTTAAAAAATTAAATTAAATATATAATTATTTGTACATCATTATTTTTTTAACAGGCTCCATTTCGGGAAAAAAATTGTGCTGATGGATTATGGACACAATACGCTATAAGGTATTCAAATTATATCAAGTTGAATATGCTCTTTCTATTCATAATCTAAATTTAATATCATTTTATTTTCAATTTTACAATTCAATAAAATAAAGTAAATTTTTTATAATTTAATTTCACTGTTTAATATAATTATATTTTCTATTACACTTACTAAAGCGTTCAAAATGTTCTTTATTTTAATTTTTACACAAACTACATTTAATATAATTACATTTTCTATTGCACTTCATTGCTTTATTAAACTAATAAAATTAATTAAAGGTTTTTTTTCTCAATCAGCGTAATTAATGTTTAGGTTTAGTTACAAAAATAAAAAAAATAGATTGTATAAAACTAAATTGATGCAATTGACACTTTGAAATTGATTCGCCATGCTGCCTAAAATGTAATTAATAATATTTAATTATACTATATATGTACATATATAACATGTATATTTTAGTTCAAATCAATTTCAAACGAATTTCGCTGTTGACTGCGGCATTAATAATATATAATGATAATTGGGCCAATTGCTGTAACATGTTGAAACTTTGTGCTTTGCGCTGTCAAAACAGCGCAAGTCCTGCGACAGGATATCCACTTAAGTACTTAAGCACGTGTATGTGTATGCATGCGTACGAGTCTGCGAGTGTGTGTGGCTGTGTGTGCGCGTTCCGTTTGACTAGTGTGCGTAGCATATGTAAATTTTTGGCTAATTAAAATTAGCATATTCCCTTTAGCATGGCGCTGGTTGTGGATGTGGATGTGGGCACGGTCTCGTACACAGTAGGACTAAAGCCAAAAAAAAGAAGCGCTCGCGTTGCCAGCTGATTAAAGGAAAATGCTAACAACCGTTTGCTCTTTGCCTGTGGCCCAGCGTGTCGTGTGTGTGTGTGCGCGCCACATTAGAATCGTAAAAGTTTATAGTTATTTTTTTTTATTTTATTATTTTTTGTGTTTCAGCTCTCACGTCTTTCATCAGCTTAAGCTGCTATGCTGAGCAGCTGTGCGCACATGTATTATGTCTTTTAATTAAATTGTTGTCTGCCTTCGCTTTTATGGGCCGCGTGTGTTAAAGAGTATTTAATGTAAATTTCATTACAGCTTTGCCTTTTTCTGTTACACAAATTTAACTGGCCTTAAAGCTGAGGCCGTGGCCAGCGAATCGATTACAAAGCAGACTTCAATTATCATAATTATTTGTTTGACAGAGTAATATGCATATTAATTGCGCATACGCCCCGTTGCGTCGCACGCTTGCATACATATATCAAATGTAAATGTAAAGCGAGTTAATACATATATATATATATATTTATATGAATACAGTTATATATGGTATATTATATCCACCGAAATTGAGCATAATTTCAGCCAAAAATTTTAGCTCAGTTCACTCGAATTATTCAATCTGTAAAGCTCGCGGTTTTTTCGGTTTTGATTTTACTTCAGCGCTGCACATTTTGTGCATTGCACATATGCAAGAGGCACTTGTGTGTGAATGTGTTTATAAATACTTGAATAGTTGCATATTTAGAGAGAGGAAGCGTTGAGGTATTAAAGCAGGGAAACGTTTTGATCGCGCTGTGTTAAATATTAAAGATAAAAGCAATTTAATATTTTATAAAAAATATTTAACATTTTCAATAATTAAAAATATGTAAGAAATTCAACTTAAAAAATATAAGTTAAATAAAAAATAAATTAAATAAATTTTAAATGTACATATTATATTATGAAGATAAGACTTATGCAGCAAAATATATTATAAGCTAGGTTTTTATTAGGCTATAATACGGCAGTTAAAAGCTTTTATTTACTGAAAAAAAAATCTATTGTGCCATCAAAACTTATTTACAATTCAACAGTTTCCTTTTCCTTTCACTTCGGAGACGAACTAGCAGCTTCAGATAGTTAATAAAGCTGCCATATTTAAGTAGCTATTCAACAGAAGGAAAAAAAACTCAGCTGCCTTTCTGCGACGCTTATTGTTAATTGCCGGAAGTGCGAACGCACAAGACTCCGGATAACGGACAACGGACAACGGACGATGGACGATGGACGATGGACGATGGACGTTGGTAAACGGGCAGTCCGGACTTCGTGGTGCTTACGACCGCAGAACCATGAATAGATTTGCATTTTAAATGTGCAGCTTTCAGTTTTTATTTGTGCTCCTTTTACTTATTTAAGCGCTGGCCTTTGTAAATACATACTAGTATAAAGTATATATATATATAAAGTAAGAAAAAATGTTAGATGGCAGCCGCTTTGGGTTAGGTAGGGCTCATTTCCTTTTGATTTTATTTTAATTTATTTTATTTTTTGGGCAGTTCACACTAAATTTGACTTTATACGCAAAGATGTTCTCAGGTTAAATGGTGCAGAAGCGCTGCAAACTGTTGACTGACCTAAGTAAAGCCAGCAAAGAAAAAAAGGTTATATATATACCTTCCCTCTCTCTCTCCCTGTCTACATATATATATATTGTGTGTGTGGGCTGCCTCTAGAGTTTCGCTCGACCAAATGCCAAATGTTATTTACATTTATTTTTGTTTTCGCAGCCAGCAAATAAATGTCAAGCTTAAAAAATAAGCAAAAATGGCAAAGAAAAAATATTAAAAATTTGAAAAGAAGAAAGCAAAATAAAAATTGCAAGGCAATTGTTTTGCAGCTCGCTGACATTTCTTGGCGCTTGCATTAGCCTAGAAATTTTCGGGGCAAAAAGTGTCAGCAAAATAAATGCATAAATAAGGATCAGTGCGTCAATCCACAATGACATTTCTAACTTCAGCCAATGCCAGAGTGTGCCATGCCATGCCACGCCATGCCACGCCAATGCTTACCCAGTCAAAAGTCAATGCTGAAAAATATTCAATATTAGAGTCTCAAAGCAGCTGAGGAAGAAATAAGCTGCTGTTCGTAGCAGCATAAAAAATGCGCACTGCTCCATTATTAAAGTGTGTGTGCGTTTGTGTGTGTGTGTGTGTGTGTGTGTGTGTGTGCTCTCATGCTTGATAAATTGCAGCTGAGCGTTTGCTTGAAGGATTTGCTGCAGCTTTTTTGGTGCGAAAAATTTCTTATGCCTGCAGGGCATCAGCAGAGCCGAACATAGAATAGCGAGAGTACAGATTGACAGACATATCAAGCAGTTCAGCTGGCATTTGGCACTGCTTTGTGCACTGCTTGACTGAGCAGCAAAAAAGCATTGCATACTTGTGAGCGCACAGTTTGCAGCTTAATCATTAACTACTTTTTAGTTAATAACCAAAGCCATGTCAACTAGGTTTGAGCATGCTGAAAAAACGGGGGAATCCAGTCAAGAGCATTTAGCTAACCAAAGCACAGCTGTGGCCATTGTTCTACTCGACTTGGCTTACACTATTCTCGCATGTCACACACATTCAGCTCTTGTTGTCCTCCAGCTGCAATGTGTATGTGTGGGTGTGTTGGTGTGTGTGTGTATTTTGGTATTATGCAGTCATAAATCTGTGCATTCAGCATAGCTCAGATTGTTGTTGTCAATGACAACGCTCTGAGTGGCGCAGCAGTGCGTTGTCATGTCGCTCATATATTCAAGATTTACGTTGCGTTGCAGTCCATATATAAGTTGTGGCTTTTTTTTACAGCGTTCGTTGGTCATTTCTGACATAAATATGTATATATGTATATATACCTTTGACTTTATAAATAATAAATAAATACCGCCCCATTTTTTTGCTTCACATTTTCTGTTACGAAATTTCTGCTTTTGAAAAGGATTTCTTTTTATTAATATATGCAAGTCTTTTTTTTGCTTATTTTATTGAAGGAAAATTGAAGTAGAAAATTGTGCAAATAGAAAATTGCAAACAGGTTTTTGATTTTCATTTCATTTAAAAGAAAATCTATTTCTGATTGAGAAACTCTATTTTGAATATTTTATAATGGACAACAAAATATCTATAGCTGGTAGTTCAGATTCATATATTTAAATTCTATTTATAGATTTTTCCAAACATCTGCTGGCAATTATTGTGCATAGAATTTAAGCAGAAATAAAACTCAAAAATATTTGCAAGGCCTTTAAGCATTAATTCCTTGAGCTTGATGCAAAAATAGCACAGTAAAGCTGAGCTAATAAGCCTAATAGAGCATTAAATGGACGCCAGAGCTTCGATATTAATTTTCACTTATTTTCTGCTGCTTACCCTGCCTCCCACCCACCTTTAGCAGTTGCCAGGATATTTGTGCAGCTGCTGAATGCCGTAAGGAAAAATCTGTTGCTGAGCAAAAAAAATTTCACATCAATTCATTTATTGTAAAATACGCTGGCTGTGGCCAGTTGTTTTTTGTTTCTTTTTCTTTTTTGAGTCGCTTAATACGTAACGTACATAAAATTAATGTATACAAGTACATATACATATATATACATATATAAGTATATATGTATAGCATATATATAATATAGTTTATGCTTGACTTAAGCTAGCTGCAACTTTAATTATTATAAATTATTATGTTTTTTTTTTTTATTTATTTCATTATTATATATTTTTTGGTATATGCAAAAGTGCAGAAAATAGTTCGTTTCGCATTTTAGTTTTTTTTTTTCGTATTTTTGTTTTCATATGGAATTTACTCTCTTTATCTTTGGCATATACGGCTGGTTGTTGCATTAGTGAAAATGAGAGTTAAGCTGAAATCGATCTTTTGAAATCGGGTTTACAAGCAATTGCGTCTGATAACATTTATATATTATACAACAATTACAATATTAGCAACTGCGTAATTAACCATTACAACTATGACTTAATGACTGTTTTACCGTTCAAGTCTACACAAATTTACTTGATATGGACGCTTAAACTACAGAAGCACACAAAAAGTATTAAACTTAAATTTTCATCTTTTTTTTCTTGACATTTAAGTATATTTATTATTTGTCTGAGATGCCTACACTAGAGCTGGCTTTTCACTTAAATACTAAATATATATATATATAGTTTCTTTTTTGAATGGAAATAAGTGCAAGACAAGACACGCACTTATTTGTTCTGCTCATGATATGCCCCGAAAATAGTGGGTGAATTTAGGTTGTTTTTCATTTAAATATATATACATCTAGAGTATATATATTTTCCTCTCTTCAAATTTGAGCTGCGTGTTGACTTATGCCTCCTATGAGATCTGCTGAAAGACAAAACAAATATGTACGAGTGGGGGAGGGGGGGGGGTTGGGTGGTTTCGTGGTTGCATATTTCCATGTTGATAAATTCTATAGCTAGATTACGCATACGCCTAGTGTGTACATTATATTGTTAAGCACAATGCTTTGCTTCTTCTTCTTCTTCTTTATTCTGTTGACGAGGCTAGTAAGCTCCATTGAAATAGTATTAACTACAACTTAGACAAGAATTTCGCTATGTACAAAAGCAACACGCAGCGCTGGGCTAAGCGTGCTGGCTTTATGTTAATTTTTACACATACACACATACATACATATACATATACATATACATATATAAATATATATTTAGACATACATATATTTATATGTATATATATATAGATTTTCTTTTTCTTTTCTTTTTTTGCGCGTTTCACACGCACGCACTCCAAACTATAGTAGGCATGGCTCTGGTGGTTCACTGTAGCTGTTTTCGCTTCTCTCTTTTCAGTTTCAGTTTCAGTCAGCTAACTGTTTGCTTACGCCTGCGCAGCGGCAACAAACTGCACCACAGTGGTCGGCCTTGTGCTGGCCACCATCTCTGGTGTTGCTGTTGTCGTTGTTGTTGTCACCGCCGGCGGCGCCGCCTGCGTTGTCTCATTGCTATTGCTCGGCGCACACTCGTCGCTGGGCAGACGCTTGACCAGCATTTGGCTTGAGCGGACCGCAATCCACTCATTGCGACCGGCATCGAACCAAGTCAGGCCAAGATTGTAGCGGCCATTGAGATTGGCGTGCTGGCAATGAGAGAACCACCAGCCACCCTCATAGTTAGCAGCACAGTGCGTCTGTGATATATCGCGATCGTCGTCGATGGCCGAGAACTGCATGCCCTGCTGATAGTTGAGCGCATCCGATGCGTTGCCCTTGTAGTCCCCAATGTGCAGTCTGTAGCCGTCGTCACGCGACGAGATATAGAAGTGCTTGTACTCGGCCACCCAATTGTTGTCGTAGATGTCCTGCATTTGGATGCGCAGCTGGGTGCAGTTGTTGAGCGTCAGATGGTGGAGCTGCTCGTTGCCAATCCAGTATTCGCCACCTGGCGTGCCAAAGCCCTGGGCGTAGTCGGCCCACGAGCGATTGAAATCAGCGCTGCCGTCGAAGCGACGCTGTACTGTCGTCCAGCCATCTGCGTTGCAGTGCGTCATCAGTGGATGATGTTGGCCAGCGGGCGCTATTAAATGCAGACCGTCCACATGCGTCGACAGTTCGCTGCAGTCCTGCGGCAGCTTATTCACAATTGCCTCGTACTGCGCCTCCACGTTCTCCAGCTCGGCGACCAGAGTTTCGGCCAGCTCGTTGTCGGTGCGTAAATCCGTCAACTGTGACGATTGCGCCTGCTGTGGCTTTTGATGATGGGCACGTTTGTGGGGCTTGTTTAGGTGCGAAAGCTAAAAATGTATAGAAAAAATAATAAAAAATAAATTAATAATAAATTAAAGTAAATAGTT
The DNA here is from genome assembly GCA_018903745.1 of Drosophila repleta. Taxonomy (NCBI): domain Eukaryota; kingdom Metazoa; phylum Arthropoda; class Insecta; order Diptera; family Drosophilidae; genus Drosophila; species Drosophila repleta. The sequence goes on from JAEIGN010000497.1 coordinate 7,644,925, forward strand.
AAAAGGAATTAGTAGACAAATCAAAGAAAATATTGAAAAGATTTGAAAATGCCAAGCAGAAAGCAGTTGTCAACGACTGATCAGGCAAATATGGGTGATTGCAAGCAGTAAATTTGTATCTATTGATCGCAAGCAGTGCAAGCAGTGCACTGAACTGCCTAGCATGTAAAAGGCGTTCCCAGACTGCTGTGATGCGATAAAGAAGGACTCAGCTATGGCTGTAGTTGATATATTGATCATCACTATGCAATATGTTCAATAAATATACCAAAATGCAGAGAAATAATACTAATATAAACTAAATACTAAACCATACATTTCGATAAATAATTACCATAGAATTATTGTCCAATTTCGATTGAAATATTGCAAAACGTTCGCTTACCTTATTGTGCAGTTCGTTATTGACCAGTGATTGAACGCGATCCACATTCGTTTGCAGCTGCTCCACTGTGCTGACCAACTTGCGAACTCCCTCGCGTTCCTCTTGCAGCGCACTGACACTGACGGCCATCGCCTGCAGGGAGCGTGCGGAATTTTTGCCTTCCTCTCGTACCAAATTCTGCTCGGAGCTGATTTGGGCATTGGCAAACTCGAGCTTGGATATTTCGTGCCGCAGCTCGGGTATGTTCTTGTCCATTTTACTTTGCAGTCCCTCAACATCCTCGAGCAGCTCGAGCATCGAGGTGTGCAGCTTGTCCAGTGTCGCAATCTGACGGCTCAAATTGAAATTGGCATTCGCAATGCGATGCTGCTCCAGCTCAATGCTGCGCACTCGCTCGTCAATGTGATGGTATTTCAGCTCGTTCATCTGCCGGCGCAAGCTGCGCTGGGCCAGCTGCAAATTGTGGATCTCCTCCTGCTGGAAGCGACAGTGGCGACGTCTGTGGTCCGCCAGCTCGCTGCTCGACAGCGATTTCGACTGTAAATAGAAATGTTGCAATTTTTTGTTGCATCGGATTAGTCGTGTGGCGCATGAAAGTATGCTCGAGCTGTGAGCAGAGTCGGTGGAACACTTACAAACTACAAATGCTTAAGAGCTTTCAATGCCCTGTAAAGTGTGGTGGGTGGGTGGTTGGATAAATGAGGGAATATTTGAGATATTTTATATGATTTTTATGGGCATATTTCTACCATAGACAACATTATACTATCTGTTGCTCTATATTAACGTTTTCCTAGCCAATCAGTTCATTTCTGTTTATTTTCTTATATGATAACATGTTATATCATTCGGCACAGGGTATTCCCCAGTCGAGCATTGACATTTGGCGCTCCGTCCGTGGCTGTCGTTGTCTTAGCGCACTTGTAATATGCATGTGCACAGGATTATGTGCAGGGAATTGAATCCTAAATCCATTTATAATAAATGCATTTCATAACGCACAGCCGCAGCGCCAAACAACTTTGCTACACACACGGAGGACATGCAAGGATAAAGGGCGTGTGCAACAATAATGTCAGCGACAGCAACGCGCAAATCCCCGGCGTTAAGTGAGTGAGAGTGGGACATAGTGTGTCTGTCTCTGTGTTTGTCTCTCTGTGTGTGTGTATGGGGGCGTCTACACACACAAACACACACACACACACACATTTATGCACTCATATAGACTTTAAGTTAAGGCAACTTGGCAGCTGTCTATGTTAGCGGCGCACAAGTTCATTTATGCGTTTTTTCATACTGAATACCCATTAAGAGATGATAAAAGAAGCAGCATAAGCAGCAAGAAAAATTTTTAAATATAATAAATTATATAAAAATATATTTTAAATTAAATAATACTAAAAAATTAGTTTTTAAATATTTAAAAAAATAAATTTTATAATGAAAATTATATTTTAAAAAATATTTATTACAGATAAAATTAAAAAAATATTTTTCTTAATATTTTTATATATTCGAAAAAGCCTTAAGACCAAGGGCTTTTCCTTCTAAGCCCGACTACAGGGTATTCGCCAGTTGAGCATGCTCAATTAAGGACACGCTTCCTTCGTCTTACACACACACCAGCACTGCAGTCATATAGTAGTATAATTTAACTGAGTGACAGGCGTTAACCAAGGTAATGGCATTTGGGTCACATTTCTGATTTCTGAATGCAAATGTAATGAATGCGCCAAAAGCATTGAAATAGATAAAGATACAGCTGCAGCTAGAGATACAGATACAGCTACATGTACAGATTTGACTATGGCACACACGCTTCGCTTGGCATTCATTATAAATAAAAGTTGGGGGAAAATATAATCCATATTTTGTCGTTTGCTTTGCCATTCAGAGTTCCCTCATAATTGCCAAATAAAGCAAAACAAGCGAATACGAAATGAAATATGCTGCTAATGAATAAAAATAGTAGCTGTAGTAGTGCAAATTGAGGAATGAAGATGTCAAGCTGAAGAGTGGAGCAATATTTCTGGCTCGCTGTTTAATTATGCGACACAGCGAAACAAAACAACAACAAAATGAAAGCGGGAGAAAGAGAATTAGTCAGGCAGAAATATGAATAAATAGAGAAAGATAGGAGGAGAGAGAGAAAGACGGAGCGAGTTGGTGAGAGGGAGAACAAATAAGTCGGATTACAAGCTTATAAATCAAAAAGTTTTCAATTTGCTTTTCTGTTTGTTGTAGCATTGTTGAACCAAAGTAGCTTCATTAATTTTCTTTCCGCTATTATAAATAGCAAAAACTTTTGTTTACGTTTTTGTTGGGCATTTGAACTTATTAATTGGGCATAAATTGATAAATATTTATAGCAGAATTGGTTAGAGTTGTTAACAAGCTATTAATGTTTGATAAGGAAAAGTTAAAATTAATTAATATTGAATATTTAATTCAAGAATTAGATAAATATTAAATATTTAATACGTATTTTCAATGATAATGAAAAGTTAAATTATTTTCATAGATATTTTCAAAATAACTAAATTTTGATATTAAAATTATTTTCAAATATTTTTATAAAATAATAAATTGATATAAGTTAAATTATTTTCATGGATACAAAAAAAATTTTTTTTAATTACGTAAAAATATTTGAAATAAATATGAACATTTAATATTTATTTCAATTATTTTTACGTATTAAAAAAAAATAAAAATTTTAAAAATATTTATGAAAATAATTTAAATTTTGTCAATTTATTATTTAAAAAAATATTTGAAAATAATTTTACCTAATTTATTTTTTAACTTTGCCCAATATTTGAAATAAATAAATTATTTATGTAATTATTTATTAATATTATTTATGTTTGCTTTATATAAATATTAAAATGTGACGCATTTTAACGAATTAAATAAATATATAACATAAAAAAATAATTTTAAATAGGCAGGAAAACAAACAGATTCGCCTAAAAACCCAATTTCCTCAGACTTATATAAAATAACTATCAAACATTAAATTTTTACGCCAGTAATTTTTGCTCTACATATTTTAGGAGCCCTATTTTGTTGGTATTTAAAAATATGTGCACTTCTATATTTATGCGTTTTAAATTCAATTATTTAAAAAAAAAAAAAAAAAAAAAAAAAAAAATATATATAAATATATATATATATAAATATATATATATATATATATATATATATATATATATATATATATAAATTTGCGCGTAAAATATGAATTGTGCGAGTAGGCGAAGCTTTTATGTCGCCAATCGAAGCGCGACCTAAAGGAATTTTCAGCTGCTGTTTGTTTTGCGTCAGCGCACGTCTGGACGGGAGCGTGGCAGGAGTTGGTGTTGAGGTTGCCTGCGAGGTAAAATGGAGTACCGGGGATGCCACTTGGCCAAAAAAAAAGCAAAAAAAAAAAAGCAGAAAGGAAGCGCCGTTTGCTGTTTTATGCGAAAGGTCACGAACATGGCTAATACGCCACGTTCGACAGCGAGGCCAATGTAGATATATATGAAAGTATGTATAAATGTATATGTGCTAGCTATATACTGTCTATATAATGTGCAGGAAATTGCGTTTGTTGACTATCAAAAAGGTGATGCACGATTTACGGCGAAACGATGTCAACAATATAATTAAATGTGATTTATGCATTGGCCGGCATTTGATGCCTCCGCACCTCGTTGAGGGCAATTAACAGACGTTGGAAAAGTTTTGAAAGATATTTTGAGTGGTGCGGCAAGTGACAGCGGCGCTAATTGAAATCGAAATTGAAGCATAAATATTTTATGCGCGTGTGCTATAACAATTAAGAAATGCTAATCAGGCAAAAGGAGCAGCCGCTAGGCTAATTAATTTTCAAAAAGCCACACACAGGCAGAGAGAGAGAGAGAGAGAGAGAGAGAGAGAGAGGGAGAGGGAGAAATATATATGTATAAAATGCATAAAACGCTTGGGTCGCAGCAAGGATTAAAGTGAAATTTTACATGTTGTGCTCAAGTGAAGGCTAACAAGGATTTGCTATTAGCGTCAGGCTATGCAGCAAACAAGCTGCTGCTGCTGCTGTGTGTATGTGTGTGTGTGGGTGTGTGTGTGTGCAGCACAAATAGAAAAAGCTGCGCTGACTGCTGCGCCTGCTGCTGCCGCTCCTGCTCCTCGCTGAATTGTCGTAAAAATTTAATAGGACTTTTGTGTGCCGCTCAAAAAGTTGCACACACACACACACATAGAGGAACTGTGCTGTGTGTGTGTGTGTGCCACAAAATGCCATTAAGTTAATGCGCATTTAGGTGCCAACATTGGTAGCACTTTCATTTTTTTCTTCGTATTTTGGTTTCCAAATGGCAAACGTGTGCATAATTTAAAACTAAATATGCGCAAATATTGCCGCGCGGAGCTTTACGAAAAGCAAAAGTTTTTAATCAAAAGAGTTGCCATAAAAAGGGAAACTCTTTAAGCTGAAACGAAATGGAAAAGCAAAGTTCAAGCACAAGCCAAACATAAATAAATAAATATATATATATATAGAGTATGCAGCTATATATATATATGTGTAAATATTTATGCACATAAATCGAGTCGATGTCGCTGGGGATGAACTCTGAGCCTGAGTAATAGAAACATGTTACGCACTGAACTACTAGCGAGCGCATATACATATATCGGAGTCTCAAGAGTATGCCCGAGTTTCAATAAAGATAATTTCGCTCATAAAATAAATATCAACTACGCGCACTGCATATATGCAAATATGGCAGAGCCACACAAAAGCCAAATTATTATGGTTACCGAAAATACATACATATATATCCATATATATATAGAAGCACTTCCAACAATCAAACAAATTGCCAGCAGTGGCAGAGTGAGCGCAGGGGGCGGGCTGCTGGCAACTTTTGGAGGCAAGAAAAGTAACATAAAACAAAAGCCAGCACAAATATCAACATAAATAAGGTAAAATGCTGCTGGAAGCCCACTCATGTGCTACAGAATACAACCAAACCAAACCAAACCAAGACAACAAAAAAACCAAAAAAAGGAAGAAAAAAAATAAATAAAAAAATTACAGCATAGCAAATATAAGTGAGTGAGACAAGGGCGAATAGTAGATGCTCTAAGATCGAAATGATACTGAAAATAAAATATAATAGAAGATAAAGGAATATAGAAGATAGACAAGATTTGAATAGAAATATTTAATGATATATATTTATCTATAAATAAATAAATATGCTAAAGAAAAGGATAGAGTATAATGGCAGCGAATCATACTTCAGCATAGATATTTATATACATATATGGGATAGAAGATAAAGTGAAAGGAAATTAGTATATAAAAAGATTTAAGGCTTGATCTACATTTAAGATCTTAACATATGTATTTTAACTGAAGAGAGAAAGAGAGCAGATAGCAGACAGCAGATATCAGATAGCAGATATCAGATATCAGATTAAAGATAGCAGATAATAGATAATAGATATCATATAGAGATAGTTCATGGGACAATAGATTTATATATCTATCGATTTATATTTATTGATTTTCAAATATATAGTTTATATATTTATACATATCTCTATAAATATATAATCAATAAATAAAAAATTAAAAAAAAATTCTATCTAGAATATTTTTGTTAACAAATATAAAAAATTATATAAATATTTTTCGAACAAATGCAAAAATCTATAACAAAACTGAAAATCTTCCCTGGAATATATTTTTCTACAGCTCGTTGCCTCTTCATTCACTATATCAAAGTAACCTCAGTTAGGGTATGCCAAAAAAAACCCGAAACAATTTTTTTTTTAGTCTCTTGTGCCCTGAGACCGGATACTGGTTTCTTCATCGTTGACTGCTGCTGCTGCCGTTCCTGATGTTGCCTCTATAGCTCCTACTGCTGCTGCTGCTACTGTTGCTGCTGTTCGTACAGTGCCTGTGCCTGCTTTTGTGTCTGTTGCCGCATTTGTTTGCCTGGCTAATTTAACAGCAAGTTTCTCATATGTGTATGCGATATATGTTTACTCGTATATGGCCAAATGCCGCTAGTGCGAGGCCCTCTTCTCGGCTGCTTTGCGTTCCTGCTGCTGGCAACAGTCGCATCAATAACCAATGATAAATATTTGCGTTCAACTGTTGCTAGTGACAGCTTCCATCATGCGATTTGTTATATCAGAGACAAGCTGGAGTCCTTGCTGGTCTGGTATCTACATAGTGCTACAAGCAATATGCTTTTGTTATAAATCTGCACACATCGCAATTAGAACATCATTTTTGTCGTCTCCTTTTTGGGCCGAAGGTAACTTGTCATTGGCAGCTGCGTCGGGCCAAAAGGTCCTGCCATCAATTCGAGTTCAATTAGTAGTCCAGGCAATTCAACTAAGTGCCAACAGTATCAACTAAATATATATATATTTATATATTGGAGCAACCCGAAGAGGCTTTTACAGTCAGCCTCTGTTTGCTGTCAGAATGATTGGCAATTGCCATAGCCCCGAACCAGACCCAAATAAATATTGTCCTCACTGTAAACTCACTCGCCTTGCTATACATTTTTATCAATTGAATTGAGCTAGCAGACAGATGGAGATGGAGTTAGAGATAGATAGATAAAGAGAGAGAGAGAGAGAGAGAGTGAGTGAGATAGAGCGAAGACAAACTTGTGGTCGGCTTCATTATCTACGGCAACTTGTCCTTTATCCATTATTGCTTGGGCTCAATTTAAATAAATGTGGAACTACAATTTATTTTTGGAACTTAAAAGAATTTCTGAAGCAGCAATCAAAAGGCTATTAATAAAGTAAAATGTAGGCTTGGGTTTTGCTTAAAGAAAATTGATAATTGATATATTTGAAGCAGGATGCGCATGAATGGAGCTTCAAGGACGTTCAATTCAACTATTGAATAGAAATTTTTAAGCTAGCTAAAAGAAACCTTTGAACTATCTTTTTTCTAATATTTGTTGTACCTAAATTTTCATAAATTTTGTTTTATTTTTATTCTTTATTTTAAATTGCCTATCGATATTCAAATTGAGTTGTTGGTTAGAGCTAGTGAACTAGCTGCGTAGTTCGTTAAAAAGCAATTAAAATTTTATTTTTTTTTATCTGAAAATTGTCCAATTTAACGCTATCTATAATAAATGCCATTTTTTGATGGTTAGAAACTAAAATCGAGTTATTTAAGCTAAGCTTTAAAACCGTGAACTCGCTGGGAACTTGCAAAAAAACTAGTTGTAAGCAGCTTATGGCTAGTTCCAACTATAAACCATTTTTTTTTTTTTCAAATTTTCAATTTAAATCTTGTGGAATTCCTGGCTATATCTAACAACTTTTTAATATGAAATATAAATATTTGACATATAAATATATGTAATATAAATATAATGTTTTTTAGGCAGCTGTTTTAGAGCCAGTTATATTTTTTTTGTACTCAAACACTTTAGCTTCAATAATTTTAAACCAAAAACTATTATAAAATGGACCAGGAATATTTTTTACACAAAAACCCCAAAAAGAGCAATGAATTTCAATTATTTATGCATTGCTTTGAATCAGTAATGAACCATTTAAAAACTCTTTTAGCTAACTGCGAACTAGCATAACTAAAAATTATTTTAAAAAATATTTTTTTATATATTTTATGAATATTTTTTAGACATTTCTAGCTGCAGAAGCATGTAAAACAAGGCTAAAAGTATAAATGTGTATGTGCAAAGCGTTAACCAACACTGAAATTGAATTATTTAGCTTTGCTCTGTTAGCTTTACTGCTTCAAAAGCATTCCCTTTGGGGTTTTCGCATAACATTTTTGCGCAAATTGCGCGCGAGCGCTTTCGACTTTGTTTTGTTTTTCAAATTTTAATCAAATTAGATACAGTTGATTTAATTTAATCACACAGAGAGAGAGAGAGAGAGAGAGAGAGAGAGAATCAGACTCCCACATGGCAAGTTTTTTAAATTTATTTTTTTATGCATATTTTTTGTTTATATTTTCAGCTTTTTTTTTATTCTTGCGGCCACCTGCGCAATTTTGATTGTTGTGCCATGCGCTTTGTTCTAATTTAACCTAATTTCTGGCTTGCTGCGCTCTTATAAAAATGTTTTTTTTTTATATATATATATATTTTGGAAATTGCTTTTTGCCATTTCACTTTCATTGTTTTTTTTCGTATATTTTTTGCTGTTGTTAGCTAGGAAGGTAAAAGACAGGTTTTTGGCTAACTGCTGTTTGGTCCCTGCTGTCAGAGACGGAACTTGGTTTTTGGTGGGAAATGTGGCATAAAATAACAACAAGAAGAAAACCTTAAAATAATGAAAAGGATCAAATTGTGCTGAAGCATCGCGCGCATCATAAACGCACACATACACACACACATACACATAACTGATTATCAAGGCACTCAAGAGCATCTGCTCTGTTGTTGGCCAACAGCAACAACAACAACAAGCAAATTGGGGACCTGTGTATAGGGGCCAAAATGTTTTGGCAAGACAAAAGCGACAGCAGCCGTCAGGCTGGTCTCTGACAGCGCAGCTGTTGTGCAGAATCTGCCCGCTCTCCCCTCTCTCCTCTCTCTCTCTCTCTCTGTTTCTCTGCTGCTGTTCGCTTTGCCACAGAAATGCTGAGGGCGATTAAAAGGTGATTTCCTGCTTTTTGTTTGCAATTTTCAGCAATTTCATTCTATAGACATATATATATATATATATAAAAGTACGAGGCGTGCCCTTTAATATTAATGTGTGTGTGCGTGTGTGTGTGTTATCGTCCTGCACTCCAACTGATTCGAGTGCGTCGCTTGTGAAAGCCGCTTACACCGCCTGACTGCACGTTTTATCGTTTTCATTGGTTTTATTGGGTTTGTTTGCCCTTTTTTTTTCTTTTTTGTTAATTTCATTTTTTTTTTTTTTTTGCAATTTGTGGTCAAAATTTGTAGTGGCTGACTGGCTATGTATGTAATTGCTTTGTATTCGCCTTTACAATCAGCTAGTCAAGCAGAGCGAGGCAACAAGCAGTACTGGGTATAGCCCTAGCCAAGCAAAACATCACAAGAAACTTCAAAGCAACAATGGAAGGGAAAAGGGGACGGGGTTACAATTCGGTAAACAGGTGTCTGTAAACCAGTTTTCAGTTTTCGGTTTACTCCTCTTCTTCTTTTTCTTTTTTGGGTCATTCTGCTGACATATTTTGTGCGGCAACCGCATGCATATGGGCGTCGCATAATCCTTTTAATGAAGCGCACAACGTTCCAATTTACATTTTTTTTGATGTATTTTTTGTTGTTGTTGGCATTTCGTTTTTTTTTGTATCTTTTATGCAATGCTCGCATCAGTCAAACACATTTTGCGGCTTTACCTGTTGGCTGCGCTCGCAAATATCTTGCTCTAGTTTGTTGGTGTGTTGTGGGCAGAAGTAAAGAAAGGCGTTTTTTTTTGCTTGATGCCCAGCATAAAATTTGATATGCTTGGTCAACTGGGATGGCGTTTAGTTAATCGAAAGTAACTTGAAGAAGACTGATGAATGCTTGAAGAAGCAGAGCCAAAGCTGGAGGTAGAGCTGGAGCGAGAGCGAGAGCTAGAACTGGTCAAGCTGAAGTTAGAGCTGAAGCTACAACTAGCAATAGAACTGGAACTGGAACTAGAATTGGAACTGGAACTAGAACTAGAACTAGAGCTAGAACTAGAGCTAGAATTTAAAACTGGAAGAGGAACTAGAACTAGAACTTGAACTGGAACTAGAATTTAAAGTCTAGAGCCTAGAGCCTACAGCCTAGAGCTTAGAGCCTATAGGATAGAGCTGGAACTGGAGTTAGAGCTAGAGTTAAAGCTGAAGCTAGAACTAGAGCTAGAGCTAGAGCCAGGAACAGAAGCTAGAACTGGAGCCGAGAGTAGGAGTCTCAATAGATAGTAATAATCATAGTAATAAATCATTAAGAAGCTTACGTCGGCTATAGTGTTGAGTAACTGCTGAAAGACTAGTAACACTGCTTACCATTTAACAGAAATGTTAACCAGCACTGCAATTGATATAAACAGCTTTCGGAATAGAACATAAATAACTATATATATATATAGTTTGTCATATAATTTGTCTCACGACAAATCTTTCGCCTTACAACACTAGTTTATAGTATGAGAAAATGCAGTTAACAGTCTCTCTCTCTCTCTCTCTCTATCTCTCTCTCTCTCTCTCTCTCCCTCATGCTCTCTTCACTCTGCTCTTCCCCTTCGACTTGGCATTGCATGCTTGGGCGGCATATATCAACAATTTCATTATGCTAAATATGTATACAGGGAATCTGATAGAGGTGCCTGTGTGTCCTTGAACCATGCGTTTCACTTTTACTTTTCGGCTGGCGCATTTTATTGACTTTAATTATAATTAAAAGTTGTTAGCATGTTGTTGCTCAGTCGGTCGCTGTCTGCGATTTGCCTGACCTTAATGTTAATGATTCAGTTAGGAGACAGGCGACGGGAGACGGGCGACGGGAGACAGGAGTTGAGCGAGGAGTTGTAGGCCGTGTATGGGTCTAAGTGGCTGCCCGGGGCGAGGCGTTAGCATTAAATATTAAATATGTTGACGTCCTGTGGTGCGTATGAGTAATTTAAGCGGCATATGAGGCGCCATTAAAAAGTAAGGACACACTGAGAGAGGGAGAAAACAGAGAGAGAGAGAAGAGAGAGAGAGTGGAAGGAAGGGCATGTACTCGAGCTTGGGCACTCGGCTCGTTAGCACATCGTGTCTCAGATGGCAAAGCAGCTCGCTTGCTACCCCAAAACAATGGCCATGGCAGTCAGGTATAAAATAAGGCATAAAATGGCCAGATAATGGCAATAGGCGGGTGGCGGCGGGGGGCGGTTGGGGCTGGAGGGTGGCCGACAGGCCGCTTTATGAGCGCACTTAAAACAGCAGCGGCGTCGGCAACAAAGGTAAAATTTCAAAGCCATAAAACCTGAAGCACACACCTGAGCGAGCGAGTGTGTGTGTGTGTGTGTGTGGTGCGTGCTTATCTGATCATTAGCATAAAGTTGAGCACGGACTACGGTGCGTATGTGTGTTAACTCACCTCTTGGCTGCTCTCCTGACTGCTGCTGTCCTCCTCAATGCTAGCCGACTGCTCAGCCTGCTGCTCCTTGACAATTGCATTGGCATTTAGCTGCTGCTGTTGCCTATTGAGGTCGTGTTTGTATTCCTGCTCCTGCTGCAGCAGCTCCTCGCGCAGCTCTTGCACAATCACCTCCGTTTGCTGTTGTCGCTCACGCTGAGCGGCCAGCTCCAGCTTGAGCTGCTGATAATCGTTGCGTATGGTCGCCAGATCCTCGTAGGCAGCCCCACCATGGCGCACATCCTTGGCCACGCTGCCGGCGGTGCGCTGCAGCTCCACCAGCTGCTTGCGTATCTCCGATATCGACTGCTGCAGCCACTCGACGGTGAGCCGTTCCTTGTTGCTGCTGTGTGTGGCGCGCAGCGTTTGCATTTCCCGTCTGTAAAATGAGGAGAGGAAAAAGAGGAGGAGCATTAGCATATATACATATACATATATATATATATATTTTTTTAAGCGTATTTTGTACAACGGTTTGCTTAATTAGCCGCCCAGGTAGATGAATATGCAGCACACGGCGTATGCGTAACATTTTAATTGACTTTGCAACGTGCTCGGGCCGTGGTGCGGGCAGTGGCCGTGGCCGTGGCTCTGTGACGTCGCGTCGCTGGCAGAATCTAATTTAAATTGACATTTTCAGGCAAGCGGATGGCTTAATTGCCTGTGTGGACGCGCGCGCGTGTTAATGGGATTTGGGCGTGAGGCTTACATGGCAAAGCGCAACGTCATTTTCATGCAGTTTTTCAATTAGGCAAAGATAAAGCGCAGCCAAAATAAACCAAACAGCCCCGAAGAAAAATTCCATTGAAAATATTATTCGAGTGTGGCAAAAATAAATTTTGTTTAGCGCCAAAAAGAAAAGAAGGAAAGCAAAAAAATAAACATGAACCAAAACAAGTTGCGGAAAATGTGAAAATGAAAATGTTGTAGCACTTGTGGCAGCTGGCAGGCGCCGGCCTCAAAACTTGAGCGCATTTTTGTGGCATTTCAGACAATTAAAGTAGTCAGTCGGAAGAGCTGAAGGCAGCAAGCGGCGCTCGTGTAGCGAGGTGTCTTTCAAGTCCTGCTGTTTCCCACTCTATCACATGGCAAAAGTTTTCTGTACTTTTGTTTTCTTTTTCTCTGTGTGTGCGACTACAGCTGCTGCCGCTGCTGCTGCTGCTGCCGCCACTGCTGCTGCTGTTTTATTTTTCACTGTCAAAAGAGCAAAGCTACATGAAATTTTCATAAAAAACTTTTGCTTCTTGCTACAGCATTTTGGTTGGCAATGTTGCGTATACGTAATATTTCAATTTGCGTGCGCCTGACTTATGCACGTTGCTTGCAGTTGTCTGAGTGTGTGCGTGTGTGTGTGCGTTGTAAATTTGACGACTTGAGAAGTTTTTCTGGCTTTTAACTACACGCTCAGTTACAGCCGAGTTGAGCGCGCACAAAGTTGGTTAGTTCCTGCGTTTTTTTTTTTTTTTTTTATTTAATTTTTTAAGTGGCCGTGTTTGATTAAAAAAGTGGAAAAATACTTTTTTAAACTGTTGGCAGTAATTAGCTCATTTAGCTGATGTGCCTGGACTTGAATGGGTAAATTTAATTGTAAAATTTGCTGAATGAAATGCGCAAAAGTTCGTGATAGCTCGCGGCAGAAATCTGTTGAGCTGAACTATAGAAAAGGCGATTTTCGCTTTGTGGATAAAGTTAAGTTGGGCTTTAGTTTGGGATATGTTAGAGAATTGTTACGGAATATTATTAAAATAATTATATATTTGCATTGAAGCTGCTTCATTTATTCTGATTATTAAAATCTGCATTTATTTAAAATATAAATAAAAATGTTTGCAAATAATAAATTTAAGCAAAATAATAATTTGAAAAATAAATAAATGATATATTTAATTGAAATTAATATTTTAAAAATATATATGTTTGTATAATTTTTTAAAGAAAAAATCTAAAAAATTAAACTAAATTTATACTTTAGTAAAAATTAAAATGAAGAATTTTCTAGATTTTTTTAATTTTAATAAATTTAAATAAAATTTTAATAATGAAAATATTTTTTTTAAATTTAAAATTTGATATTAAAATATTACTTATTTCTTTATTTATTTAGTTTATTATTTATTTACATATATTTTTATTTATTATTCATAGTATTTAATTTTAATAGCCCACTTTAAGAATTTTTACTCCTGCCAAATGCAGTTTAAATAAATTAAATTCAAGAATATATTTTTTACCCTCTCTAAATTAAGCTACACAAATCGAAATCAATTTACGCTTCACTTACTTCCAATCAAAATCCTTCTATTTATTCATATAGGAAAAAAATTGAAAATCTCTAATAAATGAATGTATATATATATATATATATATTTTTTAATTTCGATCAGTTTTGCCATTTGGACAACATGAATGCATTCATTCGCAATTTCAATGGCTCGCTTACATGTCGAAGCGCAATTTATTTAAGCATTTGAGAGCGTAGAACTAAAATTGAAAAATACAAAATACAAAAAGGCAAAAAAGTAAAAAATAAAAAAGTAAAAAATGGAAAATAGAAAAAGAAGAAGAAGAGCAAACTATTGTATACTCTACACAAAAGCAACTACAATTTCTCGCATGGCTGCAGCAGAACACGTTTTTTTGCCCGCGTTCGCGCGTCTTTTGTAAACAACGTCAAAAGCCAAACAAAAAAATAAAAAATAAAAAGTAAATAAAAGAATTTATATAACAAAAAGGCGAAAAAAGTGAACGCAGCGCATGTCATTCAAGTAAAAATTGGATATGCTGTCAATGACACGAAGCAAATTGAAAATGCGCAGGAAAACAACATGCCTAACGCTGAAGAAAACTTCATGCATGCGAGAGTGTGTGTGTGTGTGTGAGTGGGAGAGAGAAGGTGTGCATGTGTGCGTGTGAACGTTGTGCGCACATTTTAATTATCAAATGGAAGCTGCAATGGGAAATGCGCGGAATGCGCCATCAAATTTAGACCAAATCAGTAGAGGCAAATGGCTGCCAGTTTAATGGATCACACACGGCCCCGGCCCCTGCCCCGCCCGTACGCTGCTTTGGGGGTTTGAAACACATAAACCACAGTTGACATGACGTTTGACTGGCCCTGGCGACTTGCCCTGCTGCTTACGAGTGTGTGCATGTGTGCATGTGGCACACGCGTGTGTTGAATTATTTACGGTGTCAGTGACAAAGTTTACGACGTTCACGACATGAGCAAACAGCAACAACAGCAACAAGCAGCGAAACTAGCCAAAGCTATTTGTACAGTAAATTAAGTGAGCGCCATTTTTGTTGTCCTTTGCTCTAGATCAACAGTAAACTGTGCGTGTGTGTGTGCGTGTGTCGATGAGACAATCATTATTAGTCAGCCAAGTCGGCAAAGACAACAAACAAATCACAAAAGTGAACGAAACTTTGACGCGGGGGCTTGGCCTAGGCCAGAAATCACAAATCAGAAATCATCTACGTGCTGCCTGAGTGTCGTGCTCTTATCAAATGCTAAGCTGCTTAGGGAACTGGATTTCGTGCTTCTTTTTCTGTTCTTATTTGTTTAAATTAAGTTGCGTTTGTGCCAACAACAACAACAGCAGCAGCAGCAAATACAAACAGAGCAAATGCCGAGGCACAAAGAGGAAGGCAAACAAACAGTTGCCCTGTAGGCAGCAGCGAAGTTTCAATGTCCTTTGGCTGCAATTTGGACAGCTAGCAAGATTTTGATATAAATAAGAAATGATAATTGATTGATTGAATGATTGATTGATTGGCAGGTATGTGATAAAAGTGCTAAAGATATATGAGACGAAAATAGATGTTCGATTAGCTAGTGTTTATATAAATAAATGTTTTATATGTTTATATATTTTATATATATTACATATTTTATATATTTTATATTTTATTTTTTAAATTTTAAATTTTATATTTTATATTTTATATTTTATATTTTATATTTTATATTTTATATTTTATATTTTATATTTTATATTTTATATTTTATATTTTATATTTTATATTTTATATTTTATATTTTATATTTTATATTTTATATTTTATATTTTATATTTTATATTTTATATTTTATATTTTATATTTTATATTTTATATTTTATATTTTATATTTTATATTTTATATTTTATATTTTATATTTTTATATTTTTATATTTTATATTTTATATTTTATATTTTATATTTTATATTTTATATTTTATATTTTATATTTTATATTTTATATTTTATATTTTATATTTTATATTTTATATTTTATTTATTTTATATTTTATGTTTTATATTTTATTTTTATTTTATATTTTATATATTATATATTATATATTATGCTTTAGTTGGAATACCCTTAATACCCTTATCTCAACTAAAAGAAATTCAGCCAAAATTCAGCGAGGCGCAAAAGTGTCGCCTACTTTGAGGCGCTGCCAAATTGGCTTCAAGCGTGCGCAAAAAAAAAAATAAAAAACAAAAAATAAAATAAATAAAGCACACACACACACATGTCAGTGTGTGTGGTTATGGCGTGTGTGTGTGTGGTTGCAAAAAGAATTAGTGGCAACCACGCCCACAAAATTAATGAGTGGGAAGTCTGGCTGGCTGAGTGACTGAAACAGACAGCATTACGAGTTGCCCAAAATAAAAGAAAACTTTTGTTCAACAACTTCCGACTAAAGTTGAGGCAGAGCTGCAAAAGTTGCAAGTTGCAAGTTGCTTGCTGCAAGTTGCTAGCTGCAAGTTGTAAACGAATTGTGGGTCAGTGGCATGCGAATAAGATACGACTTTAGAAGCAATGTAAGGCAACCACGACTGCATCTAATTAAGTTTGTGTGTGTTTTGGCTCAGCTCAGCTCAGCTCAGTTCAGCTCACCTCAATTGGTCCAATTCGCTGCGCATATCCGCATCGACGCTGGCCGCGTCCGTGGTGAGCCGCAGGGATTTGCGTAAATTATGTTCGAGCAATTCGTAATCCTCGCGGCGACGCGTCATCAGCGCATTCAATTGCTTCGTTAGCAGGCGCACCTGATCGCCCAGCTTCAGATTTAGATTCAGATTCTTGTCCGCATCCAGTTCCTCCTTGCTGCCATTTGAGAGCAGCTCCAGCTCGTTGTTCTCCTCGTCCTCGTCGACGAAGCGCAGCAGCTCCACGCTGGACGACGACGATGGCGGCGTTGCCGTTGCAATCGGAGCCGTGCTGCCGGCTGTGTGGGCATCGCGCAACATGTTGTTCTCGTCGCTGACGATGACGTTGCCGCTGGTGGTGGCGCCACGCGCGCCTGCCACGACCAACGCAACGATCACGAATGCGGTTAGGCGCAACATTTTGAAAGTTTTTTTTTTCTTTTTCCTTTTTTTTTTTTAAATTTAAATTCAAGCACAGTTTTGTTTTATATTTGATGATTTTTTAGTATTTTAGTGGCATTTGATATTTATGCAAATGTTGGGCACGTTTCATGACCACCTTTTAAAATATTCGAATTATGCGCGACTCCTTTCCACGTTTTGTTTAGCTCGTGCTGCCGCTAGCTCCAGGCGGCTTAAAGTGAACCACGCACAGACACACTCTCACGTGTTAAATATTGTCAGACTTTCACTTGGCTGGCAGCTGCTGCTCGCTTGTGTACGATGCAGTTGGCGCGACGTTTGTCGTTAGACTAAAGCGGCGCGCAGCAGCTGCTGCCCTTTTATAGCCCGCCAGCCGGCGGACGTCGACGTCGACGTCGCAGCCACACGCTCAGCGGCAAAGAGAGCGTGCGCGCATAGTGGCAAGCCGAAGAGCATGCAACAAGCAGCCCAAAGAACAGGTAGCCTATGCTAAGAGAGCCAACGACTGTGTATGTGTGTGTGGCTGAGAGAGAGAGAGAGTCAGTCCTGGCACACTTAAGAGCGTCCTGCTGCGCTCGCTCTTTGTGGCTGCTATGACAACTAGGAGTCTGTTGGCTGAACTATCGGTAATTGATAATAATTGTTATTATGATAAACAATTCTGTGTAATATATTTACTTAACCTTTGCTCCTTAACTAACTGGACTTGTCTCTCCTTTTTTTGTGTTTTCTTTGCAGCTTTACCTGTGTGTGTTTTTTTTTTTATTCATAAATGTGTGTGAGTGTTTGTGTTATCCTTGTGGCACATGGCGCGCCTGCGGTGAATCAACATTCGAGCAGCAAACAGCAGATGTCAGACCTTCAACTGCTCAACCAGGTGAGTTTTGGAGTTTTTTCTTCTTTTTCTTTCGAGTGTTTATTGAGAGGAATTTACAAAAGGTTAGCGTATTTAACAGCGCTTTTTACAGATTGAAGATCAGTTAAGATGCGTCTGTTATGTGAGTTGATGATGGAAAATGATGGAGAAATGTTTTAGATCTGATTATTATTTATATATATATTTTTTTATATTTATTCTTATATATACTAATTCTTGTTGCTACATCTAAATTTTTATTAAACAATCAAAGTTTAAGTTTTCAAATTGATTTATATTTTGTATATTGATTTAAAAATATAATACAAAATATATATAAATTGAATTATTTGCTATAATAAATCTATATATTTATGTATGGATGCATATTGTCTAAGAATTAAATATATATTTATATATATAAAGATATATATTTTCTAAGAATTATTGCTATTTATTTATTGAAATATATTCTTTAAAAATATATTTTAAATAAATACCTAATAAAATTTTATAATTATATAAATTAAAAGGAAAAATCTGCAAGCCAATGACTTAATTGGAAAAAATTATAAAATAATGCATTTAAATACTGTGAATATACTGAAATTGATGAGTAACTCCGGCTCAAAGGACCAAAATGAATACACCTAAACTGCGGTGGTTGTTAGTTTTGTACTGAATCTTTATACCCTGGCTAATGCATAAATCATAACCTAAATTTTGTACGTATTTATATTTAATGTCCACTGATGTGGCCCTTCTTTATATATGTTGCGCTCTTTTCTAGTCGCGACATTTTGAATGTAAAATCAGTTGTTCACTAGCATTTCTGAATCTCAATAAATTGCCTAGAATCTCAAGGGAACAATTGCTTTTATTACCATCTTCGTTACTTCAGAGAGGTAAAGCTGTAGAATTTAAGTATATGCTCTATAAATTTACCTTTTAAATAATGTAAAAGATTTTCTGTTCAAGTTTAAGTGTATCAGTTTCACTATTAATTGATATGCTTAAATATAATAAAGGCATAAATGGACTTTTTAATCGTTGAGCCACTTTACTGCACTTGCGTATATGAAAGCCTTTTTGCCTGTTCTCTCCTAAGAATATATATTATTTATATAAAATAAATTAATAAAATGAACTGACCTCAAACCTTATTCCACTTAAAGCTCAGCTCATCTGACTGTGCCAGGGCTCTAAACTCTCAGCATTATATCATCATCCAGATCCTTCACACACAAAAACTAATTCTTTTCCGTCTATTGTTGAATATTTTTGAGTGTTGCAACTTTACGGGAAGCCAACAAACAAAAAAAAAGTCCGTGCTGAAAGTCATTTGGCCCACAACTAAAAGCTAAAACAGTTAAGCGAACAAAAGATAAAACAAAACAAACCAAAAAAAAGTGAAAAACTGAAAACTGAATGAAGTTTATTTGGCGGCATTGTTGGGCCGTGGCTGGGGCGTTGAATTTGCAGCATTTGTGCTGGGCCAGAATGGAATATGCCAAAAATGGCGCATTCTGCTGGCATGTGACGGGGTGCAGCGCGCACCTATAAACCACCAAGGAGCTGAAGAGGGGCAGACGATGAGGAGTAGCGAACGAAGCCAAAAACCAACCCATTCGGGTGGTGCGCTTCGCTGAGCACACAGAGCACACGGGCTCTGAGGGTGGGTGGCCAGAGTTGATGGCCATGTCGTGTTGGTCAGTTGCAACAGTTGCCACCTTTGCCCCGGCCCCGGCCGCGGCTGCAGTCGCTGCCACCTTTTGGCATTGTTGCCATTTTGTCTGCGCTTGTGTATTGCAATTTGCAATATTTTCGCTTTTATTTTTTAATGCAGCGGCGGGAGTGAGGGGCGAGAGGAGCTCAGAGGCTACATCAATGGGCTTATAATCAACTGGCATTGCCACATGAGTTGCTGTTGCTGTTGTTGCAGTTGTTGCTATTATTATTGCTGCTGTTTGCATATATTTGGAACGTTGCATGCAATTGAGTTTAGTTTTTCCCTCTTTTCCCTTTTGGATACTTTTTAATTTTTGTTGTCTGCTGCCGTTGCCGTTCCTGTTGCTGTTGTTGTCGTTGTTGTTGTTGTCAATTTGTGGCGCGGTGTTCTAGCTTGTTGCACATTGCATTAATGCAGGCAACTCGTGCGGCTAACAGCGCATCCGGCAATTCCCCATGCCCAGAAGAACGCTCAGCCAACCGACCTTACACATGGGCGTGACAGTGGTGGTGGTGGTGGTGGTGCTGCTGCTGGTGGTTGCTTTTTGTGCCCTTTCAACTCAGCTGCAACATTTGCATTGCTCGTCGCGACGTTTCATTGTCGCCTGGTTGTTGGCTGTCTGTTAATATTGTTATTGTTATTGCTACGGTTTTTATGGTCTTGTCTCTCTCTCTCTCTCTCTCTCTGTGCCTGATGCGGTTCACGTTATGGTCAGAGCATATTAAGCTAATGGCCTGGAAGTAAATCTTCTGGCTTCTGGCCCGCTGCCTGCTGACTTCTGCTGCCTTTCGCTGTTTCAGTTATTGTCGCTGCCTTTAAGCCATTAACGGCTCCACTTCGAGGCTGTCAGTTACTTTTTCTCTCGCTGTTTTAGAATTTTTATATAGAAAACCAACTCACAATATATGTAAATGTATATGTATATGTATATGTAGTCTCACAATAGACAGCTAGGCATATGTGGTTACATAAATATTTATGCATTTACTTTTATTGTCTGGCCAAAAAGTATTTAAATGAAACATTTTTTTACTTTTTTAATTGCATTTTTAATTCAGAGAACTTTTTAATATTTAAGATTGAAAGAGAGTATATTGGCTTTATGGAATGTTCGTTCTGGCTGGTGGATATTAGTATTTTGTATATACTTCTGTATTAGCAATTCAAATATATAACTTGAGACTATATATAGTATATAGTTGTTGATTTAGTCAATAATTTATGATCACTTTGCGTAGATATTAATTATTGGTATTTTTATATGGGGAACTTTTTGGATAAGGCGAACTATCTGGAATTCTTGGAATAAGGAACTTTTTTAATATTAATTTTATTAATATATAATTAAATATATTATGATGTTATTATTATTCTGATTTTTTAACATATTCTTTGTCTATATTAAAAAATAAATAAATAAAACAGATAAATAAATAAAAAAATAAATAAATAATACAAATTTAAAAATAAAACAATATAATTTTATATTTTTGTCAAGTTTATTTAAATTAATAATTTATTTAAAAAAATTACATATCAATTTAAATTTAAATAAAAATGTAGCATAATTAAAAAAAAAAGATTTATCAATATTCTTTTTTTTTTTATTATTATTTTTAATACAATTTTATATACAATTATATAATTTTATTTATATTTTTGTATGTATATAATTTTATTTTTCTATATATTCTTTTTATTTAATTTTTTTTTTAATGTTTTGATATCACAATAAATGCTTTCAAAGCCCAATTTAATGCCCAAAAATGCAGCCTGCAATTTGAAATTCAAATATCCGCACGTTGCTGGCAATTAAAATAACAATCAATGCCTGGCAAAAGGTGAGCGCGCAAATTAGTTGAGGCGCAGGTGTTTCGAGCGCCGGGGCTGTTCTCGGCTGTTTAGTGAGCTTGTTGCTTGATGAGGGTAAAACGCCCAAAGACTGTTGATTCTTTGCATATGCATGTTGCATATAATGCAGGCAGGCTGAGTAGCTATCTGTCTGTCTGGCAGGCGCACAGTGGAACACGCGCACAGTTTGTTGACCAATTTGAGGCGCTGCCACGCCCAGCAACAAGCTGCAATAAGTGCGTGGACAGGTTTTGCAAAATAAACAAAAGCAATATGCCGGCAACAGTTAACTCAAGTAACAACAACAACAACAACAAGAAAAGGTAACTGCGCAGTCGCAGCTTGAAGGCTGCGCACTAATCATCTGACTGACAACAACAATAGCAACAGAAGCAGCAGCAACAGCAACAACAACAGCTGAGCAACCGGCTGCTTGACTAACGGCAGGTGCAAAACTTTTTACCACTCGCAACGTACAAAATTTCTTACCTGATTTAATCTTGGCTCAACGTTTTGCTCCACCTTTTGTCCCATTGTCGTCTCGCCTTCGTCTTTGCTTTTGTTTTTTTGGTTGCCAAGGTTTCGTAGCTGTTGCTGTTGTTCTTGTTACTGTTGCTGCGGCTGTTGCTGCTGTTGCTGCTGCAGTTTCTGGGTTTCATCGCTTGCTCCTTGGCATGGCTTGTTGCCTGCATGCTTCGCTGCTCACACACACATGGATGATGATGATGTTATCACTCAAGGCTATTGCTGCATGGCTGCTTCCAGTGCTCGTGTGTGTGTATGTGTGTGTATTTGTTTTTGTACTTTTGTTTTCTTGGCAACACCAGCACCAGGCAGCAGCCGGCAGGCAGCAGGCGACCTGCCAGCCAGGCAGGCAGGCAGGCAGGCAGGCAACAGCCAACGGCATCGAGTTTTGCTTTTAGCCAGAATTTTATGCTGCGTTCCCCTAATTAATGCCCCACGCGTATGCGAAACGCTGCCAAATGCCTGACAGCTGCCTACACTGTGATAAAAACAAAAAGAACAAAAACACTGCACCAGAAGCCGATGGATAAAACAACAACAACAACAACAACAACAACAACATGCAAACCAATTGAAAAACCATAAAAATCCTTTAGCTACGGCACAGACTTCAGTCTATGTGTGGTCGTTCGGCTCGCTCTCTCTCTCTCTCTCTCTCTCTCTCTCTCTCTCTCCATCTCTCTCTGCCAGTGTAGGTCTCTGTGTGTGTGAGTGTTGTGTGTGTAAGAGCGTGTGCGTGCGTATTCACAGCCGCAGCGACAGCTGCATCTACATCGCACATCCTAGGCGTATAGAGTTCGAAAAAAGTAGCTCAAAATGCAGTCGTAGACGAGGCAGATACCCTGTAAAGTGAATGTAGGTGTAATTAGTTGCTTAGTGCATAGAATATGGGTAGTTAATAACTTTATAGACTAGGCTGATGCCCTGTTTAAACTTATTGACTAGGCAGATACCCTGTAAAAAGTCAATTGAGCATATACCCTGTAAAACTGGCTATCAAGAGTGACAGAATTATATAGAGTATCTAAATACACAGTCAGGTTGCTTTGTTGCTTTGTTAAAAATGTGCTAGAAGTTTATAGGGTATTGCTTTTAGACTAGATAGATACGCTTCAAATCTTGATAAGAAGACTCAATGGATTAAAAATTTCTAATGTTGCTATAAACAGAAAAGTTCTCTATGAAAAATGATATATTTAGAGTATCTGAGGAAGTGGATTACCTAAAGATACTAATTACAGGGTATATATAAGGCTTATAGAATCAACGAGGCCATGTATATGTTTCTATGATCACAGAACCTGAAGTGTTCTCAAGCTAAACTATGACAACTCTATATAAGCTCCTCAGCCAACTGTCACCAACCCTGTGTACAGTTCATACTACCCATCTTTACTAATTTCATATGAGTGCAGGGTAGCAAAAGGATGTTTTGCAAGGCTGACTTCTCTTAAAATCCAAGCAGCTGTCGAGCACTCGGGCATTCGGCCAACAGATTTTCAACAGCAGTTAATGGACAAGGTGAAAAACAGCTATGAAGCACAGCAGCAGCAGCAGCAGCGGCAGCAGGACGACTTTTGTTAATACACTCGCACACACACACACACACACACACATACTAGCCCGTCTGGTTGTGCGTGCATGTCTAGTCGCGTTCTCAACAATGCAAATGGATTTCAATGCAACCTGCTGGCTTGGCCAGAAATGCAGCTGGCTTTGAGCTCTTGCGCCTTACCTATATCAATCTGCTAGCTGCATTCATTTGCAGCTCCGACTGCATTTCGACAACAAATATGAAAGTGAAGTCAAGTCGAGTGTGTGTGCTTCACAGCTGCACTTTTGCACATCAATCATCGTTCAACAGCAGACAGCAGAAAATATGATGAAAAATTGAGTGCATTCAGCATGTGTCGATTAGCAGATTAAGTCAGCATTAATTTTATTACGTTATTTTATTATTAAATTAAATTAAAAAAATAAATAAAAAAGTAATAGTAAATATAAAATAAAATAAAAATAAATATTTGATTAGTAAAATATTTTTTTTAAAATATTTTTTAGGCAGATTTTCTATAATTTTAATATTGATTAGCTTAAAAAGTTCAATTTTTAATTTTAAAAAATTTATTTTAGATGTGCCACACCTCAGCTGAAAAGGATTCTCTCTATTCGCTTGAGATCTTTTGCCTTGTTGTCATATAAATATGTTAACTTGTTAACATATGTATAATAACATAGTCTGTGACGATAAAAAGAATATAAATACAAATAAATAATATTTTTTATTATATTTATTAACATTTTTTCAGCTTCCATTTCTGGCCATATATTTTCATATTATAAAAACTGGCATATTTTCATATATTTGCATTCCCATATCTCAACCAATTAAGCCTTGCTATCAATAACTGCTTTTGATTCTCTTTAATCCTTGTTCCGGCTTACACATAATTGAACCACTAAACTACGCCAATTGCGCTGTTCGACCTATTAGCAAATTTACGGCTGTCCATTTAAATCACATGGCTCAAAGCCGCCTACCTAAAAAAAAACTGATAAAAAGTACGGCACTCGCCTGCGAAAGACAGTTAATAACAAGCTGTAAACAACGCTGACATTTTCCAAATAAAAACGATGCGAGGACCAAAAATGAAATAGTCTGCGAAATATTGAAAAGCGCGCGTCGCACACAAAAATCTGCGTTGCTGTCGCAGGTTGCCTCTGTTGTTGTTGCCAGTTGCACATCGAGTGCGGCACAGATGTCGCTCAGATTACGAACTTAATTGCCCCAGTGCAGGATATGAAACCGTTTCGCATGCGAAAAAAATCCATGCAAAAGAAATGAACAAGGCGAAAAAAAAAACAACCAAATGGGGCTAGAGGACAAAAATTTGCTGCCAGCCGCGAGCTGTAAAAAAATACAAAAACAACAAACAAAAAAAAAGAGAAACAATACGAAAAAACAGCAAACAAAAAATAGTGAAAAATGTCTGGGGGAAAAACATTGAAGGGAAAAAATGCAAAAATATTTTTTTTTCTTTCTCGGATTCCCTCTCGAAAATGCCCAAATGCGATTTTGCCGAGGCCGGGCCATGTATGCGAGACGCCGGGCCTTTCGGCGATATTTGCACAAAATCGGCTTTTGAATTTTATATGCATCAGCGAGCTAAAAGCATCCTCCAGCATATTATGGCAATTGATATGTGTGTAGATAAATAACTAGACGTATTTTCCCATTTTCCTCGCACATTTTTCCATTTTCTGTAAATGCATATTGCATGACTATTCGAAGTACAATTTTCGAATAGCTCCAGGCACTCTGAATCAATAAGCGCTTTAAAACATATGCGAAAAGTATTTAACAACAGCAAAAAACTCCATTGTGGAAAAAATTAAATGAAAGTTCGGCTAAATGCTGGCAGCTAGTTGTAAAGCAAATACTTGAATCACTTGAAATTTACAACAATTTTATTTAAACCTAAAGGTTTTTATGACTATTCATTTAATATATATTGATAAGCTTTGATTTAAATATATTTAAGGCAAAAAACTTAGTTATTTAAGTATAAAATTTAATCGTAATAGTTTTTTTTTGTTAAGTGAGAGATGATTATAAATTTATAATTTGAGATGTTTTTTAATGAAAAAAGTGCCATTTTATATGTATAAAAAAATAAATAAATAATTGTCAGTTTATATTGAAATTTTATACGGAAAATTTGAATATGAGCAGGATGTAATGTTTCTGTGCGTATATATCTAACAGGCGGAAGAAGAACTTTGTACTAGACTTGATCCTAGCTACAAGCAAAAAATATCTAGATGAATGTTTGTCCATATGAAATTTTGAACTCTCCGAAACCTTAAGAGCTAGAGACTAGAAAGCTTAATTATATATTCTTGTATAATAGAAGCACTATTAGTTAGGCACTGTTCACAGTCATAGTTAGTCAAGAGATTTTTTAGTCAAAGCCTGTTGTATATCCTCTATCCAAAGTATATTTTCAGCTATACTGAAAAATATAATATTATCAAAGATTCTATACCCAACTTGATCCCACACTCATCCCAGCCAATTGTCAATTTTCAAGCAACAAAGAGTCCCCAACTCACTTTGAATTCAGGGCACTGCTCTCTGGTTCATTAACTATTTACAGGGTATAGGCAAATGTATTGCTTTCAACTGTCGAGCACTTGAATTGATTTGTTATGGGCCATGGCTTATGGGCAAATACGAGCGCAACGCCCACAAGTGCTGGTACTTATATTCAATCTGAAAAGGCCTTAACCGTGTATGCGTTGTAAATCTTTGCAATTTAAATCAACCCAAAACGTTTGTCATTTTGACTAATGGCTTATCAAAGGCCGCAACAACAGCAACAAAAAAAAAAAAATGAAAAAGAAAAAGAAAACGAAAACTGGGGAAAACAAAGAAAACTCCTTTGGGTTATGGCTTTGCTGCCTTTACAACTTCAAATGCTTGACAAAATTTATTGTATCGTAAATTTCAAATAACACCGAAGAGTGAGAGAAGACGAAAAAAAAGATATATATATATGTATATATAAAATGTGGGGGGTAGCAAAATAAAACTTTACACAGCTCGCAGCTCGTAAATTTGCACGAAAATTTATGCAAAGTTTTGTGAGAAATTCGTGATGTTTTTGGTCCTAAGGTGATTTGCCGTAAGACATGCAAAAATGCTATGCGAGAGGTGGAGAGACGGAGAGAGAGAGAGAGAGAGAGCGACAGGGAGTGGACGGGAAGTCTATAATGAGCAGGACATGCACAAGTGGCCATGGCTATTGCCAGGACTTGAAGTGAAAAGTCTTCGTTTTGTTTGCTTTGTTTTTGCTTTTTTTGTTTTTTTTTTATATATTTCTTTTAATTGGTATTTAGAGGTAAAGGCACATTATAAATTAACAAGCAGCTACATAAATATTTCAACGTGCAGCGACACCAATTCGAACCCAACTCTAACCCAAGCGAGAGAGAGAGAGCAAAAGGAAATGAAAACTGTGCGCAATGATGAAGCGTTTAGTGGTGGGCCAAGCTTAAGAACAATAAAAGCCGGAAATGCTTAACAGCAGCCGTTGAGAGACCCACAAAACAACCTAACAATGACAAAGTTTCCGTTGGTTCGTTTTGCTTTTGTTGTTGTTGTTGGTGTTGTTGTTGCTTCGTTTTTGGGCAACTCTCAAGTTCCAGGAGCTGTCTGCACGCCCACCTTGTTGTGCATTGTGTCAAACTGCCGTACAATAAATGCCAGCAGCAAGAGGAACAACAAGAACAACAGTTGGGCTATATAGCGTACGCTAACAATAAGCCGCCTAGCATATGAAGGCGCCATTGCCTTGGAAAAATATGAATCGCGTGCACATGGCAAAAGGACGAACAAGAACAAAGGCAAGCTCTGGGACAACTAAAAGTTTTGCTTGGCTTGTTATTGTTGGTGCCATTTATACCCAGTCAACGATAAAATGAATAAAAAAGTAGACAAAGCTTACCCTATAAAGTAAACATGCACATAAAGAGCAGTCTGCAGCTATATATACATATATATATATATATATTTATATATATTTTTTGTCTGCTAAGATGGCAAGAGCTTAGCAACTGTAGTAGTTCGACTTGGCAAACTAGTTAGCAGAAGAGAGAAAGCTTCAAGAGAAATATAAATACAAACACAATAACAATCTATAAATATTATTGTAATATATAAATATATATTCCAGGTTCCATAATAGTTATTAACTGTGATACATAAAAGGCTTAGAATACAATTTTCTTGGAGCATATCAGTTAGACTAATTAAATTGGGCCAAAATATAGAGCGCATATCTCAAGTAACTATATACATATATATTTTTTTAAATTCATAAATTATCATACATTATTACGGCTAGATGTCTAATATTGTATATATTTTACATAGTTTTACTGTATTTTAATATTAATAAAAATATTATTATATATTGCTTAAAGAATTAAGCTTTTTAATTAATTTAAAAAATATATAACAAATAAATAGAGCTGCAAAATATTTAATTATAAATCAATGATTTATGCCTATCAAGATGAAAACTAGATTTGATATTCTTTAAATATGTTAAATGGCTTCCGCAGTCTCAAAAATAAATAATTGTCACAAAAAATATATTGGTTAGTATTTTTATAAATCCTTGGAAGCTTTTTAAGAGTACTTAAGGATCCGTAAAATATATTTCAGCTTAATTTAAATAAGAAAAATATATATAAAATGTATATATATAAAAAATATACAGTTATATTATTATTTTTATTATTATTCTCATCATAATAATAATAAAAAAAATATAGTAAAAATATTAATATTACTGTTGAATTCATTTTTTTTTAAATTTTCTTCATTTTCTTTTCCACATTAAAAATAAAAATGAGAAAATGAAAATTGCAGTATTTATTTTTAATGTTTTTTAATTTAAATAAGTAAAAATAAATTTTACAAATTTTTAAAATTTTTTTTAAATTTAATTTTTAAAATTTTTAATTAATTAATCATTTTTTATTTTTATTTTGAATTTAATATATATATTTTATCAATTATTTTTATTAGTTCATATTATTTACTAAATTTGAATACAGGGTATTTGCTGACCAAGAACACAGCTTTCGTTTGTTGTTGCTTTTTTTCTATTTCTCATTTTCGCTGTGCGTGCTGTTTGTATGTGTGTTGATTGTTTGGTGTGTGAGTGTGAGTGTGTCTGTCTGCTTTGGTTGTGATTTATTTATTTTGTTGTTTGCCGCTTTGTTGTCACTTTATGCTTTTATTGTGCCCATGCCCATGCCCATGCCCATGCCCGTGCCCGAAAATAGCACGGAAAACAAGCATACGCCGCATGGGCCGCCCGCCTGTTGTAACAATTTGCGTTGTTGCTGCTAAGCAAGAAATCATAAAGTTAAACTTTTCTTATTACCTTTACAACAGTCGCAGCCGCAACGACAACAGCTATTGGCTCCGCCACTCAAGTGCCATTAGAGTTATTAACAATTGGGCCCCATAAATTTGATGGGGGCCAGGCGTCCAGGTCGATGGCTTCAATTAATAACTGGCAATGATTGTGTGTGCCAGAATATGATTGCCATGATATATGAGCAAGGCAGTTGGCAAAGAATATGAAGGAGCAGCAACGGCAGCAGGAGCAGCAGCTGTTGATGCAAATACCCTATAAATGATAGCTAAACGAGAGCAGGAATAAAGTCAAATCATAAGCCGGAAATCGTTAGGTATATCACCTGCTGCTCGGTTACAGCTAAAGGAAACAAATGCCAAGCCCAAAGATGAATCGAAATTGAGGGCAAGCTGGCTGCCTGTGTGTGTCTGTGTGTGTGTCTGTTTGAGGTTTCCTGCGCATATCCGTTCGATTTGCAGCTCGAAAAAGAAATGTGTGAGGATAAGAACTGTCAGCTGCCAGGCAGGCAGTCAGGCAGGCAGTCGGAGCCTGAGCACACAATAAGCAGGCGTCTTGTTTCCGTTTGCCAATAACATATGCGTCCTTTCGACTGTTATCCTTGTGCCTGCGCTCATTCATTCATTCACGTATTCATTCATTCACTCAATGCGACGGCTTTCCATACGGTTCGCTCTCTGTTTTTGTTTTTGCTCGATTTTTATTTATTTATTTTTAATTATGAACGTAAAATTTTTGTGCACACGAAAAATCACTTTTGTTGACACTGAACTTTTGATTAATGCAGCAACAACAGACGCCGGGTGGGTGGATCCGGGATGCGTGGCCCGGTCAACAGTTGCCGTTGGCGATAAACAATGCGGCCCCGGCTGCGTGTGTCCGCTCTGAATGTGTCCCGGCAACCGCACATAAAATGCCAACTTCATCAGTTGGAATCAGTGTAAGCAAGCGTCACCCACACAAACAATGGACGCACACACACAGCTGCAACATGCAAACGACTTGCACACACACTGGCACACACATACACACACACACAGTGATAGATTGGGGCACGTAGGCAGGACTTGCCGCATACGGCTCGCTTACCGCATTGTCCTGTCAGCGTCATTGAGAATGAAATATGAACAGCACAAATGTGAAAAGTGTGGACATTGAACGGCCAGTGGACGTTGTTCATTTGCAGGATTGCTCCACGTAGCTGGTGGCATTGTGTGCGCCAGTGTCCAGTGTCCAGTGTCCGGCTATCCTGCACGGCAAATTGCATGCGGTAGCAAGTTGCATGCAACAGCAGCAACAGCAGCAGCTACATGGAAATCATTTAAAATGTTGC
This sequence comes from Drosophila repleta, assembly GCA_018903745.1. Classification (NCBI taxonomy): domain Eukaryota; kingdom Metazoa; phylum Arthropoda; class Insecta; order Diptera; family Drosophilidae; genus Drosophila; species Drosophila repleta. The sequence goes on from JAEIGN010000497.1 coordinate 7,675,015, forward strand.
ATCCGAAATGGTGGAAGCCCACTTATTCATTTTTGTTCGTCGCAACCGCAATTTAAACGTTGACAGCCTGTGCCACGCCCACAGACAGCACACATCCAGGCACTTACACACACACACGTACGCCCACATAACGGCTGAATTATGGTCGACAATTCCGAGCGCCTGCAAATCAGTTGTAAGCTCGGCCATTTAATTTCAGCCAGCCACAGCTCAGAAATGGTTTAATGAGTTTAGACTTTTTGGCACAAAATGACATGAAATTAACTACTCATTTGAAGCCCGCCCCTATACAGCCGACCGGAGTTGACTTTACGGCTTGTAGTTGAGGCCCTTGTCCAGCCTAAACTGCAGACAGAGTGGAACTTTCAAATTGAACGTAATTTTTGTGTTCACTCTGGCCATTAAGCTGCGTCGAATGGCTGCAATAAAACTGTTGCCAGACAACTAACGAACTCATAAAATATATGTATATATATTGAAGAGGAGAGGGTGAGGCTGATCAGGATCGAGCTTTAAGGGAGTTGTTATAGAAATGTTATCTTTTGGAAAGGCTTAAAAGGCTCAAACTTAAAAGGAATAGAAATATAATGAGAGTTAACAGAGAGGTAGAGAGAGAGAGAGAGAGAGAGAGAGAGAGAGAGAGAGAGAAATATATAAGGAGCAAGAGAAATATAGAGATAGAGAAGAGGGATAGAGCCATGGAAACGAGTAAGAGAGAGAAAATGAAGAAAGAGAGGCTGAGATGTAGAGATGGAAGAAGAGAGAGAAAGAATAAGAGGGTAAGATAGAGAGAAAGAGAGAAAGACAGAGAGACATAGGCAGAGAAACATAAACAGAGAGGTGTAGACAGAGAGATATAGACTGAGAGAAAAATAGGGGGAGATATAAAGATAAGAGATATAAAGAGAAAGATAGAGAGAGAGAGAGAGAAGTAGAGAGGAGGGAGATCAAGAAAGTAGAAAATGGAGAACAGGAGAGAAAGTTAGGGATTGAGGGAAGTTAAAGAAGAAGATAGGCAAAAAGGGAGAAAATGAGAATGTTAAACAGAGAGTAGTAGAGTGAGTGAGAGAGAGAGAGAGAGAAAGAGAGAGAAGGAGACCAGTAGAGTCCAGTAATTCTGCACGATATCAATCAGAGCAAAGACAACTTTCTAACACTAATTAAGTTTATGAAAATCAAATAGAAAGGCGAAGTTGAGTTGAAGAAGCCAACAACAAAAGACGCCACAAAGTAGTTGACATGTCAAGCACTCTCTAGTTGAAACGAAAGGCATTACTTACATTATTATATAAAGAGAGTGAAATAAAATATTTTTAATAGTATGCAAGAAAATTGCATAGAAAGACTATTTTTAATGCCAGATTAACAATAAGAGGAAAAAGCTATCACTACATATGTCTGGAAACCATGGAAGTCTCATCAATTGGCTCTGCTAATAAGAGCCTAATCGTTAAGAGACCCTTCGCAGGGTATCTGTCGTAGGAAACACTCTCTTTTGCATCTGGTTCTGTACTTGTTTTCAGTTGTTTCTTTTTTTTTATTACTTACCGCACGCAAGTTCCACTTCGTTAAACAAGATAAAAACGGCCAAGCGAATATTTTATTGGGGTGCCAAAGGACTTGAGTAACCAGCACGGCAAATAAAGCATAAATTGAACCCGGGGGCCAGTTAAGTCGAGGGGCCGCTGAGTCAAAACGTATTATAAAATGCATAAAGTAAAATAAAATTTAATTATTTGCTTAAACAATATATATATAAAGTCTTTGCCCCAAATCCAATTTACATAAATTACCATTTGGCCTTTGATTTAATGTTGCTAAAGTAAACTGTGAAACAATTTATAATCAATCGTGGGGCATTTTTTTCGCTGTTTGTTTGTTGTCAGTTGTTAAAATAATGTTGTAATTAGCATTGCTAAATGTTTGTTTGGCTGTTTGTGACATGTGACAGACCCCAAAGCTGCGGGGCGAAAACTTTTTTGATTTGATAAGCAAAAATATCAACAAGCGTTAAGTCATATATAATTTATTATTTATACTAAATATTGTTAATTAATGATAATTTAATGTGCAAAAATTGTAGAAAAATAATTAATTTTAAATATAAACATTAAATAATGCTATTCATTATCGGCAGTAAATTTATTTGCTTTACCTCGAACTAGGGTTAAGGCTATGGTTAAGCTCAATATATAACAAAAGTATTTTTTTTTTTATGTTATATTATATTATTTTTTTTTATTTTATATTTTATATAAGTTTTAGTTTTTTTTTAATTTTTCAATGTGACAAAAGTAATTTGATAAATATTATATTATATTAATTTTTTATTTTATACTTTATATTAGTTAAGTAATTTTTTTTAATTTTTTATTTTGTTTTTAATTTATTGTGTATTTATTCATTAATTTTAATTCATACAATTTTTTAAACATTTTTTTTTTTGTATTTATTAAATTTTAAATATAATCGCGTAAAGCAAGAAATACATTTCGTTATTCAATTTCTTTTTAAAATATTTTTTTATTATTTATTTTTTTATTTAATATATTTTTTATAATAATTATTTTCAAAATTTTGTTTTTTGTTTTTATGAAAGATACATATTAAATATTATTTTTGTTATTTATTAAAACAAACAATATTTATTTCTTGTTTTTTTTTATAAAATTAATAAAAATTAAATTAAATAACAAACAAATAATACATAAATACAATCAATTCAAGAGAAATTCTCGGGTTTTTTACACAATATTTTCTATTTATTTTTTACAATTTTAATTTTCTAGTAATTTAGTTCAGATTTGTATAATTTCGCTCCTTGTAACAAACATTAATGTTTGACAAAGGACTGAAATTGTATATAATTAAAGTAAGGACAAAAATTGCTGATGGATAGTACAAAACTTGGGCGTATGCATGTGTGGTTGTAGCTCTGTAAGTGTGTGTGTAGTGTGTGAGGGGGCGTGTCAACAGTGCCAAACCGCAGACAAATAGCCGGCACCAGGTAAGAGAGCTAACAGCAAACGGCTAACGGCTGCTCTCATATGCTCAAATGTGAATGTTTGAGTGTGGGAGTGAGCGTGTGTGTGTGTGTGTGTGTGTGAGTCTCTGTCTCTGTCTGTGTGTGTGTTGGTTTTGTCCACTCAAAGTTGCTTGTCATTGAACCATGAACTGTGCACGAGCAGCAGCAGCAGCAGCAGCAGGAAGCAGACAGTGGAGGTGGCTAGGGACGAGGCGGAGTGGAGGCTAGTAAAAGCTGTAGATGTGAAGTACTCATCAGCAGCTCAACAACTGGAGGGCAGCCGCCGTCGCCGTCGCCGTCGCTGTCGCCGTTGCTCATGCCGGGGACACACAGCGCGCAGAAACAACACGAAAAACCTCACGTGTTTTTCGGACAGCGGGATATTTGCTTATGCAAAAGTACAGACACGGGGAGGTTTTTGGCATGTTGGTGCGGAACGAAAGAGGGCCGAGAGTGGCTGAAGGGAGAAGTAAGCTTCACATTTACGCTATTTGATTTGCCGACAGCGGTCAGAAAGGGGGGAGCGAGCGACTGCAGGTGCTGTTAAAAATGAGCATGTGGCAAATACTTAAATATTTATATTGAATTTACATGAAACCGTCAGTGCGGAATCAACATCAACATCAGCAGCGGCTTCAGCGACAACGTAACGTGCATTGGAATTTAATTAAAAAATAGTCGACGCTTTATAGGCACTCTATAGATAAATGTATATCAATGTGTGGATGTGTGTGGGTGGGGGTGCTACAGGGCTTTATATGCAGTCTGTGCTGCGCATATGAAATGCGCTGCGGCTGAATGATTAATGCCAATTAAATGGCCATTAATTGAAGACCCGCTGCTTTGATTGATGGCAGCACAAGGAACAAAAAAGTAATTAAAAACAAAAACTATAACAACAAAGGATGAGAGAGGGAGAGAGAGAAAGGATAGCTGAAGCAAAGTAAAGAGCAAGGAAGCTTGCCTTGGCAGACTTATAAATGCTCTCAATGGAGCTTGAGCTGATCGAGGCAGAAAATATATATGTAACTGATCAAGTTGTTATATATGTATCAGTGTGTTTATAGTGTTCAGTTAAGCTATAAAAAAAAATCTAGAATTAAATTTATACTTAACCCTAAGCAAGCCCACATTGAAAATAGCACATTAATTCTAATTTAAATTCATTTATTTTTAGCTTACCAACTTTGAATATAAAACACATTAGTTTCATTAAAATTCTAAAAATAAAAGATAAGCAAAGCCTTATTAACAGCGCCTCTGCTCGTGAGCCGCCTGCTGTCAATCATTAATCATCTGTGTGGCGCTTGACAGCTTTGTGTGTTGCTACAAATTGCGCTTTGTTTGATTGAGAATTGAATTTATAGGATTTTTCTGCTTTCAGCAGCGATAAGTAGGCAGTAGATAGAATATAAGAATATAAGAATATAAGAATATAAGAATATAAGAATATAAAAATATAAGAATATAATAATATAAGAATATAAAAATATAAGAATTTTTGTCCTATTAAAAGGAAGTAATAATAGCAAAAGGAATAGTAGGATAATTCTTATAAATTTAAGCCATTAAATGCGGAAATTACTTGATAGACTTTAGTGATATTGAAAAAAAAGAAAATGTAATAAATTGATACTATTATGTATATATATTATTATTTATTATAATTCTTTAATGGTGGCAGATATTTACTAGACTTAGAGTTGCTTGCTCTTTGCTTAAAACTTATTTATTTATATTTTAACATTTTTTTAAAAATAATTCTCAAGAGTTGTTTAAGGAAAAATATTATACCAGAATATATATAAAGTAATATATATTTAAGATATATTATATATAAACTGCAGTAAAAGATGTGGAATATACTTTAGCTTAATATATTGCCTGAGACACTTAGGCGCTGGAATCTTGTTTATGAAAGGAATATGCATATTTATCATATTTGAGCATATTATGGATGAAGAATATATATGATGGCATCATCAAGACTATGTATATGATATATATGATGAAGATGATATATTAGATCAACACTGTATATGATATAACATGACAATATATATAAATATTTAAGATATGCTACCATAGCTTGATCAAGCTGATAATATATATTCAGCTACCTTTACTGCGCTACTCGCACAACCCTCTCTGCTAAGGGTATAAAAAGAGAGTGTAAAAACAAGAAGAAGAAGAGATGTAAAAAGGACAACTACTCTATAGCATCTGCAGTTTTCTGCAGTTTTGGTTTAATTGTCATGCGCTGCTGCGGCTGGCAACATTGTCGTTGTGTGTGTGTGTGTGTGTGTGTGCCCCACAGTGTCTCTATCTTTGGCTGAAATTTAAATTACGCTGGCTTAACGCAGACTCGTTCGCCATTATGGCCAATGCAAATACACCCTGGACAAACATACAGAAGCACTCGCACTCGCACTCACACTCGCACTCACACTCGCATGAAAGAGACGTTATAGGAATCGAGTCGAGTGTGTGTGGCTATTATTAAAAGCGCATTTATATAATGGACGCCTGAGAGCGTCCAGTCGGGTTGCGAGCAGTGAGCCACTCTGAATTGGTCACGCAGCGCGCAAGGCAGCAGCTGCAGCTGCCTGGCCGCATAACGGGGCGTATGAGTTATCTACAGCATTTTTTGTTTTTTTTTATCTCTCTTATCTGCAGCGAGTTTTTGGTCACTCGAGCATTAAATGCTGGCTCTTATTGAAATGCAGTTAGCATATTATGCATTTGCCTGCGTGTGGCCTTTTAATCATTATGCACTTGGCTGCGTTTGCGCTTTAAATAACGCCTGTAATCAGAGACCTTTTGTTTTGAAACTGGATCGCAAAACATACGCGCGCAACTGGCATCATTTATTGGGGGCACACTTCAAACAACTGACACACACACGCCTCCTGCTGCTGTCAATGTTGCTTCGGCTGTTGCTGTTACTGCTGCTGATACCACAAACCACACACACTCTCTTTCTCTCTCCCTTTCTCTCCCTCTCACGCTGACTAGCTGCCGCCGCCATATGGTCAACTATTTGGCCACAAGCCTCATGCCGCACCGGCTGGCCACAATTTATGAATATGACACCGCCCGCTGTCAGCATTTGCTGGTCGCTCGCCTGCAATTAATTGCAAACTTGGCCAAAATTGATGCTCTCCTTCGGACACTTTTAATGCCCGCGCTAATGCATGCTCTAATAGTGCAACCATAAGTTGGAGGCGACAACTATGAGAGTGTAAGTTAAATATTGAGCTAATTCATAAAGGGGCTCAGTGGGGATCGTGTGTGTTGAGTCTGTTTAGGGAAATGGCTCAAGATTTGCCAGCTGATTGCAACTTGCTGTTGTAAGTTTTATATTATAATAATTTTTATGTGTCTACTTTGAGGATTGTTTAGCTGAGTAGAAGCTCGAAGGAAGAGAAAAACTTAAAAGTAACTAAAATTCTGAGTTAAAAATTAAATTATTCTGAAGAAACTCTTATTTGGAGATTAATTTATAATTTTATAATTTTTATATTAATTATTTATTAAATTTTTGTGAACATAATCAAATTAAATATTTTTTTATTTTGTATTTATTTATTTTATTTTAAGTTTATATTTTTGTTTATTTATTTGATTTATTTTTTTAAACTAATTTATTTTATTTTTATTTTTTAATTTTGTATTTACTTATTTTATTTTTTATTTTATTGACTTATAATTTGTTTGTGTTTTAATTATTTATTTATTTTATTTTAATATAATCAATTAAATTTTATTTTTATTTTTTATTTATTTTATTTTTATGTTTTTGTTTATTTTTTAAATTGTTTTTTTTTTATTTATTTATTTCATTATTATTTTTTTTTTATTTTGTATTTACTTATTTTATTTATTTTTTTATTTACTTTATTTTAATTTTATATTTAAATTATTATTTAATTATATTTATTTCTTAAATTTTTTTATATCATTTTATTTTTTATATATTTTTTTTCATTAAATTTTTTTTTTAATAAAATAATTTCTTAAATTTTAAGTCTAGTATGGAGTATTCATTTTATAATTAAAGTAATATCTGGATAGCCGTGATTCTTAAGCATCTCTTTCTCTCTCTCTCTCTCTGCCTGCTACCCTCCCTCTCGCCCTGTTCCGCTTGGCAATTATTCTTTGTTGTCAGCTGTCTAAGGTGATGGAATGCTGGCTGCAAATTGAATTTCGATTGGGCAATTGATGGCACAACGACCTTTGTTAGGCTAAGTTTTTGTGAGCAGTGAGGCTGGGCAGTTAATGGGCGTGGTCGAAGGGTAATTGCAGTTTTGGGTTATTGTTTTTGTGTGACCGAAGAGAGCCGGTGCAGACAGACAGACAGACAGAGTCAGTCTGCATTGCATGCAAATGTCAAAGGCACTAAAGCGCTTAACGTAATTTCTGACATGCCATGTGCCAAAGTTCGGCTCCAAGTTGGCCTAAACGGTTTTGCCAAGTTACAAGCCATTGACAGGCCAAATGGGTTACGTTGAGCCGAGGAAAGTTCTATGCCTGCAGCTGTGTGCTCTGCACAAGTGTCTGAGGGGTTGAGGGACGGAGGCAGAAGAGGATGCAGGTGTGTGCGTGTGCATGCTGTCAATAACCGTTGCACGCAAGGTATCCGCTTTATGTAGCCTCGCAAACAGTTGCCAGCTTGATCTGGCCTGTCCCTGCATGGCCCGGTTTGGTCCTGTTTGGCTGTTTATGCAATGATGTCCTTTCTTCGACTGTTTGCAGCTGAACGCACGCGTGCACTAATCCTTGTGCAGCTGCAATTTGCGACTGCTCACAGGATCACGGCAGTATCCTGCCAGCCAGCCTGCCAGCCAGCCAGTCATACCCCAATGCAATACATCAAATTTTGGCAGGCCTGACTGTCCGATTGCCTGGTCGCCAGGCCGCCACATCGCGATCTTTAGCGAGTGGCAGGTGCGTCTCTCCCCTAGTTCGCTGTGCTGATTGTAGGGGCCATCAAACAGATTGCAAAGCACATTTGCAGCATGCTACGTGCCACGTAAGCTGCAATTAAGTTTTGTTAATTTTAATGAAGCTTTGTCGCATCTGCTGTCAGTATTGCCTGCTGCTCCTGCTCCTGCTCCTGCTGCTGTTGCTGCTGTTACCGTAAACAGCAACTGGCCATTGGGCAACATTTTGTAGGGATTCTACGTTTTGGATTTCATGCGTAGCGCTCTCCTTTTTTTTCTCCAAAAGCAATGCAACAGCTGCCCATTTGCTTTAAGGGTTGTTTTCCCTCTCCACTTTTTTTTTTGGTAGTTTTCTCCTCTTTTTTCTTGTTGCTCCGCCTTTTGGCATTAAGTTAACGTTTTTTCTTTAATTAAATTAAACGTATGTCTGGCTAATGGCATATCATTATTTAGTTGATCAATAAGTGGCAAAACACAGACAGTTTAGATACATATATCGTGATCATGGATTTTAGCTGGAATATAGACAGAGCTAAAGAGAGCCAAGAGTAGAAAGCTTCAGTTTGCATTTAACTATATAATTTACCTAGAGCTAAGAATTTTGTCTTGCCTTGCATTTAGTCTTAGTTTTGACTTTGACTTCTCTCTTCAAAGACCTACTCTGCTCTACATTTGTGTTGCCTATGCTTAAAGACACATAGCTAGACGCATGGACACTCAGTTGAACTCATTTGACTCTGTTTATATGTATATTCATTCAAGATATAATCTTGTTGACAAAGAGAAATACTTTTTGGCTATTCTTGCCGAGTCGAATTTATACCTAAGTTTATGCCTGAATTTATACTCAAATTTATAACCAAATTTATAGCTACTTTTAATATTTTTGTCTATTTTATTTTTACCTAAACTTAAATCTATATTTATAACTAAAATTATACCTAAACTTATACCTAAATTTATACTCAAGTTTATACCTTAATTGATGCTCCATTTATACCTGTTTGCATAGTTACATTTTGACAATTGAGTGAGTTGAGGTATTGAGAGTTTTCGAGCAGCAAGAGACTGCAAAAAGAAGCTCTGTTGGTATTAGTAATCAGTTCATCAAGGCAGGGACTATGTTGCTCTTGCTAGCCGCGGACTATACACAGCGACAGCTGCACGACGTCGAAGATTATAATATTCTAATTATGCTCAAGAAACGAGAGCCTGCTTAGGCAAAGCCGAAGCGCTGAGAGAATGAATGAGCATGAGGAGTATAAGGAGAGTGGAACGAAGAGTGAAACGGAAGGAATGAGCACAATCTTGGAAGAGATCAGACAACAATATAAGATATTTTAAGCCACAGCCGCTCTGTTAATAAGCAGATGATCGTGGATCGCTGGGCTTAACAGAGGCTATAAAGAATGCTTATAAATGCTTTTAAATAATAATATAATAATTATTTAAAAAATAATGACTAAGTTTTAAATAATAATAATTGTTTAATAATATTAATTAATTTTCTAAATAAATAAAATTAATTAAATAATATTTATAAATTAATTTAATAATTTTTTAATATTAATTATTATTTTTCAAATAAATAAAAAAAATTTAATACTATTTATAATTTATTTTAAAATAATAATAGTAGTTTTTAAAAATAATATTAATTATCTTTTATATATTTAAATATTAATTATGATAAATTATTTGTAAGTAATAATATTTTTTAAATAATATTAATAAACTCTTAAATAATAAAAAATATTTTTAAATTATAATAATTAATAAATATTTTTGAAAACCAATAAATAATCATTATTTTTAAATAATAATTGACTTATATATACTAAAAGAAGTCTCATGATTTGATATTTGTTAAATAGCTTGGCAAAACTTATTTGTTAGCTTTTTTCCTGCTAAAGAATACACCCAAGGAGGAGCTCCAGCTGCTTTAGCCTACAAGATCTATGACCTTCTCAGCTCGGCTGTTAAGCCTCTTCAAAATTTGCAATTTATTAAGAATATAAAACTCAAGTTGACTCCAATCAAGGCCTAGCCAAACACAAATTTAGATTTATATTTTTATTATATTTATATTTTCACAAAAAAATAAATCTCAATATTATTTGCATAAAATCTGGCTTAGTTGACTCGGCTCGACTCTGTGATTCGCAATGAATCCCGAAAGTTAAGCATGCAATCAATTTGTGAAGCAGCTCTTCAGCCATTTTCACCTGTCTGTGGCCGTGGCAACTAAGTGCTTCTCTCGGCTGCTGCATGAACAATAAAAATTTATACATGTTTAAGTTTTGCATGTGTGTGCATATGGCTGCATGTGTGTGTGTCGATGTGTTTGCTGGCAAATTTTTGTTAACGTTCGCACTTTGGCCACCATTTAGAGCTCGGCAACTGGGGGAACTTTGTGGAGCACGCAGCAAAAGTTTTAGCCAAATGCAGCAAATACCCAAAGCCAGAAGCTAAAGCTGAAGCTGAAGCTGAAGCTGTAGCCATCGTGGTCGAGTCGGAAGTCCAGGGCCATCAACAGCAAACTGTGTGGAGGGGCAGCATAAAACTGCAGCGACTACAAAGTGGTTATTTTGTTTGAAGTAATCCACAAGAAGTCGTTAAAACTGTCGTTGGCTCCTAGATTGATGATGGTTTCACGTGTCCAATGCAGCCAGCCAGCCAGGCAGCCAGGCAGCCAGCCAGCCAGCCACTGCTGAGCCTCGCTTTATCCTGCAGCCATGTACCGCTGCTATTTATGATAAAAGTGTGCGGAGTGGGTGGTGCCAAGCTGTGCAGTTGCTTGAATGCACTTGAAAAACCTCACATGAGCTGTAGAACACATTCTGCAGAGCGATTTCCAGGCAGCATCTCTCCAGTATGCGATCGACTTTAATATCGGTACATGATTTACGTCTCAATGATTTTCTAGCCCTTTGACATGCAAATACTGCAAATGCTATACAAGCCGAGTCGAGTGAACAGGATATGAGTATATATATATATAGCCGACTAGGTCTCCCTGTCTGTCAGTTTGTTGCTGTTAGCTGGAAATGATGAAAATTCCAGGTTTTACACACGCTGCACTTGTATCGTCAGCTCGCCCTTTGACACCTGATAAGTGTCGTGTGCTCAAAGCGCTCGACGAACCAAATACCCACAGCTTCAGCTTCAGCTCGAGCTCCAGCTTCTGCTTCAGCTGCTACTCCTCCATATTCTTCATCTTTCTGTAATCAAATATGCAAACCAAATAACAAACGCAGTTGAAAGCAACTGAAAATATATATATTGTAGGCGGTAATCTTAAAGCAGGCGCCATTAACAGGAAAAGCAAGAGCAGAAGCTGACGCAGCTGAAGCTGATGCTGATTCCTTCCTTTATTTTCCACCCAATTTTCAATTAACTTTTCGCCCTGAAGCCGCTTTTCTTTATATGTTGTGTAGGCGTAAAAAAAGCGAAGAAAACAATAACAAAGAGCGTCTAAAACAGCTCAGGTTATTGCCAATAAAAGGTCACCCGAATTTCCTATATGGGCCTAGATTAGATGCCTTTCGCCCTCCAGAAAATTAACATAAAAGAGCAGCTAGCGTCGAGCATCGAGCGTGAAACTGTTATGCTCATTGCTTCACATCATATTTAGTGGAGCCAACAATATGCATAATATTGTGCTTTTAATACCCTATAATTGTGTGGGGAGTGGGAAGTATGATGTTTATGATGATGATGAGCGGGCAGGGTATGAGTTGGGCACATTTTATATAGCTGTTGGCTTAGGAAAAGTACTTATCTCTGAGCATATCTGCAAATTTCTATAGATTCTATTATTTAAGTATTTAAAAATATATTTAAAAAAAAAAAATTTTAATATTTTTTATGTTAATATTAACTCGTTTAAGTTAACAAATATTTTATATGAATTAAAAACAATAATAATAATAATAATAATAATATATATATATTTGTTTAATATGTAAAATATGCAGGAATTAACCTTATTAAATCAGTATTCAAATCAAAATTAAATTTTTATTAATTTTAACATTTTTCAGAATATTTTAAAAATGTTTTTTTTTTTTTTTAAATTCATTTATAATTATATTTAATTTTATTGCTGTATTAAATATTATTTAATATTTTTATATAGTTTATACAATTTTATAAATTTCATATTTAACTAAAATTATTATTTTTTTGCTCGATTAAAATTTCAAAATAAATTAAAAATATCAACATTTTTAATAGTTTATCAATTCTCAAAATATAAAAATTAAAAATATATTTCTTTTAGCTTCAGAAACAATTTTAAAATAAATTAAATAAATCATTTTTTTATTTAATTTAATCAATTCCCAAAATATAAAAATTAAAATTATATTTTTTAGCTCAGTAAAAATTTTAAAATAACTTAAAAATATCTAAAATGTTGAATATTTTATCGATTCCCAAAAACGCATCTAGCTAGAGTATATAATATTCGATAAGCATTATTATTATTCATATTTCAATTCGAATTTTTATTGTGTCTCGGCGCAAATGTGCGGCACGTGACCAGACCGAATGAAATCAATGGCACTCAGAAAGTTTAGCTGAGAGAACCTGTCGTGACTGGCTGAGCTTAAGTCTTAATGCTAATTAGCCAGATAAGGGGCCACACTTTCGGGGCAATTGTGTGGCAAAAGCAAAGTGAAGTTGCTTGACCCAAACGACATAAGTACATGTAATTCAGACAAGCCCAGCCATACACTTAAGTTTGTGGCTTAATTGCTTGCTGGGAGCTGCTGAGAGCCTGAGCGTGTGGCTGTAATGTAAGCAAGCCAATAAGTGGGTGTCAAAGATAAGTCAACAACTTTCGCAATAAGCCCGAAAGTCACTTCAAAATCAAATACTTAGCACTCTGAACTCATGTAATAAATATTAGATGCTATCTCCGGGGAGGGGTTACGTCTGTTTGCATAGAATGGATGCAAGTTGAGCACTTATTAATCATTTTTATTTATTTAATATAAAAATTAAAGTAGTAGTAAATAGTATTTGATGATAAGATTATTATAGTCCTTGTTTTTAATAATAACAATAAATAAAGTGAGTTATTACAGCATATTTCTTCATTTTATTACATATATTCTTTTTTTTTATCTATCAATTCAAAAACTATAAATTTCTTGAAAATATTCGTGTATATATTTAATGCAAATGAATTTCTTCATATTAAAATCCTCAGCTTTCTTTAACAGAATGCTAATAAGTTTCCATCAACAGCTGCTGTTAACTGCTTTATTCTAAGCTTTCAGCCAGGACTTAAATCAAGCTAATGTGCTCACTGCAAGCAGTTGTGCTGCGCACTGCTTACACTTTCAGGTTACAGCCGAGACACAAACCGGAAATGAAACTGCTTGCTTGCACATCAAACAGCCAGCCCAGTTTAACTGCTTGCCAAGCAGTGCGCACAGCCTAAGCAAATATTACGCATACGCCAAGTAATGCTCAGCAAATTGAAATTTATTGTATACACATACATCTAGACATATATTTATATACATATACACATATATATTTGTTTCTTTCTTTATATAGTTATAAATAAATTCATATACGTTGGCTAGAATCTAATCCAATTGTTATCGACACTTGATCAAATCACAATGTGTGTCCCTTTGGCCCCTCGATTTCAATCGAAAATGCCCTCATCGGCTGCTTTGGCAACGAGCGATTTAAGACCCTCAGTGACCTCGACGCCGACTTCCGTAATTTGATTGGATGGCAGGAAGAAGCCAAATGTGCCCTTGTCACGCAGCTCGACAGTGCAGGTGAATGGTATATCCTTAACCCCGTAGGCCCAGTCCTTGGCCGCCCCCGACACGACATCTGCAATAAGTGAAGAGTCAGAGGTCAATAGCATGACAATTGCCAGGCTGAAGTTACTTCAGCGTGTTGTTAACCCAAACACTCACAGTTCAACAAACCGCTGGCGCCGTAGGTGAAAGCGGAGCCAAACGCATCCTCGGCGCCGTCGGCGAAGGCCGCTGCAATGCGCATCATTTGATCATAGTTGGGCGGAAACTCGGTGTTCGTGTGGCCATAGGGCAGCAGGATATACTGGCCGTAGGCGTGGAAGGCCAGATAGGCGCGTATGTAGCCGTCGTCAAAGGAGCTGACAAAGTCCTGCAGGGCGAGAATTTCGCGCTCGGTGTTCGGCTCATCACCGCCGAACCAATGATCGCAGGGGTCCTCAATGCCCCAGCCGGCGCCGCTCCAATGGTAATCGAAATTGCGATTCATATCGATGCCGTAGCAGGGACCCGACGAGTTCGAATAGCCATTGGGGCGACGATTTTTGCGCCACAAGCGCTCCACGTCGTGCGTGTAGACGAAGCCATCGGGATTCACCATCGGCACCACAATCCAATCGAACTCCTCGGCGAGCCTCTGCATGCCCTCATCCTCCGAGTTGATTAGCTGATTAAGTATATAGGTGACGGTGGCCGACGATATCCACTCCATCGCATGGATGTTGCCCTCAATGACGATGGCCCTGTTGCCCTCGCGCTTCGACAGCCTCACGCTCTTGATGGGCCTGCCCTCGTACGAGTGCCCTATGACTCTGCACTCGAGGTAATCGTGCGCCTCGCACTGCGCGTCCACCCAGTCGTAGATGACGTCCAGCGGATGATAGGTCTCCCAGTCCATGGGCGCGTCCTCATCCACCGCCGACTCGTCGAGCAAACTAAACGAAAAGTTTATTAGAATTTGCTCTCCCTCTCTCGCTCTCTCTCTCTCTCTCTGTCTCTCTTTTAATTAAACTCCGCCTGGAGCCTGGAGCCTTACGCCTGCAAATCCTCAACGATTATGTCGTATTTCACCGCCAAGTCGTGCAGCACCTGCTCAAAGTGCCGCTGGAACAATGGACCCACAATAACGTCATAGCTGCGATTGGGTCCGCCAATCTCGTGCAATATATGAACCTAAACAAAAGAGAGAGAGAGAGAGAGAGAGAGATGATGTTTCGCTTTGGCTCGCCTTATCGCGTTCACCTACTTGTATGTGCTGATGAATTTTTTTAAACTCCTCCAGCTGCTCGTTGTCCTCGATAAAAGCTCGATACACTTTGAAGTTGTCGTAGCGCGCGGCGAACGGCTTCCGGCCGCTGGCCAGAGCTGCCAAGGATATCACGACTAAAACTAGCAGCACTCTCATTCTCGCCTTTTGTTTGCTTTCTGCACTCTGCGCACTGGCCCCGCACGCTTTTTATATTCAGTGAGGGCGCACTCTTGGCTCTTGTGTCGATTAGCAGCCAGTGAAGTGCAGCAACAGCATGTGCGTTATCTAATAACTTATTGATAGGGCAAACTTTTGATCAATCATCTGGCATTGTTGTGTGTCTGTCTGGCTGCACTTTGTTTCTCTTATCGACATATGCGACACTTAACCTACCACAAAGTAGCAGACACTCTGTCAACAAAAGCCACTTGCGACTCTGAGCATTGATTTCCGATAATTCACGATTCGCATGAAAAGAAAGCAGGGAGTGAAATCATGCATGGGCAGAATGCTATGCCAGAGATAAAGTGCTCAGCTAGGAGCGTTTTCTGAAGAGTTGCTAATCAATTAATTAAATTAGCTGATTAACCAACTCTTAAGCTTTGAGTAGGTGTGCTAAAAGGCGATGATATGCCCATGGAGACTGGCTGGAATTTGTCGTAGATATGAACTGCTTGGTGAAGCTGGAAATTGTGGCAGATGTGAACTGCTTAGTGATATTTGAATTTGTGGCCGAACTGAACTGCTTTATGATATTTAAAGCCTGAAGCAATAGCTAAGCTCTCTCCCGCACAATTGAACTGCTTAGTGCTATTTGAATTTGTGGCCGAACTGAACTGCTTTGTGATATTTAAAGCCTGAAGCAACAGCTCTCTCCTACACATCAGAACTGCTTAGTGATATTTGAATTTGTAGCCGAACTGAACTGCTTTGTGATATTTGCATTTGTTGCAGAGCCGAACTGCTTTGTGATATTTAAAGCCTGAAGCAACAGCTAAGCTCTCTCCTACATATCTGAGCTGCTTAGTGATATTTGAATTTGTGGCCGATCTGCACTGCTTAGCAATATTTGAATTTGTTGCAGAGCCGAACTGCTTGGCGGCACTTAAAACTAAAGCAAAGCTCAGCTCTCACTCTGCTGATGTAAGTAGCCTAAAAGCCTTTTGCCTTACAGCACACAGACATCATCACATCAGCTCTCGTATTTACCATAGATTTGTTCGCTTTTAAGCCACTTCAGCTGCAATTCAACATAATTCACACTAAATTACAGCTGCATTGTCCGACGATGCTTTTATGGCACTTTCGGCTGGGCTCAGACAAATATTTGTCAGCGTAATTGATAAGATATGTTCGTGACTGGCCGTTGAGCAGCACTAGCCCAATGTCTGCGCGTGAAGAAGCACTTTTCGAGTGGGGGGCCAAATGCGATTGCACTTGACGCTGAGCAAACACACAGAGGGCAAATGCGACGAATGCAATGGCAACTTTGGTTTGGGTGAATAGATTTGACAAATTTCGATTTAAATTGTCTGTTTGGATTGTTTAAATATTGATTACAATTTAACTGCTGATGAGCATAATGCAATTATGCGCCAAACAAATGCACAATACTCGGGCCATTTGACGTTCTTAATTGATTATGCAAATGCATTTAATTAAAGGCTAAACAGCTTTGTCAATACACTAATATCAATGGATTATGCACTTGTATAAAGCCAAAAACGCAATTACAAATTATATGTGACATTTTAATTGCAAATAATATAAAATATAATATGATATATAATATTGATACTGATTGATACTTAACAGCAACTGCTAATAACAGAGAGAGAGGGAGAGCAGTTGCTGTTAACAGACTGCACTGCTTAACAGCGAGCTGAGCGCACTGCTTGCTTTGTGCCGGTCTCACGAAGACAAAGAGAGAGAGAGAGAGAGAGCCAAGATGCTTCCTTGCTTTAATGAGTGATAAATAATAAAGTAAAAATTTTATATGTTGACTTAATGCGCATAAACAAAGCGATAATTGCAAATTGAAAATTGCTGCCAAATTTTATATAGCTCTATACAGTCAAAGCCCATAAAAACCTGAAGCAAATTTAACGCTAGACTTTTATGTCTAATTAAGTAAGCAGCAGCTATGATTACAACAATGAGTTTTGCGCGGCATTTGTTTAATTAAAAGTAAGCAACAAATATGCAGCAAAGCAACCACCACCCAGCCCAAAAGCACGTGCTAAATAAATACGCCAAGTTGTTAAGTACCAACCGCCCCACTACCTCACTGGCTCACTGGCTCACTGGCTCGCCCCTCGCCCCACGCCACCCTCAACGAGTGTGTCGTAAATACTCACGCGCTTTTCTTTGTCTGTTTCAGTTTTTCTTGCGAAATTTTATAGAATGCGTCGGCGGCGTCAACACATGTCTCGCTCTCCGTGTTTATTTTCCGGCTCTCGCTTGATGTGCCGTAAAAAAGCTGTTAATTAGCTTTCGCCGGCAATAAAATGTGGTTTGTGTGCTTTTGCGCCCACTTTTCAATATTGAAATTTCTGGCATTTATAGCTCATATGCGACTTGGCTGTCTGCCTTTACCTTGGACTGTGCGTGGACTCTGTGCATAAATTGACTTGAGTTGATGGCGCTAGCTAGCAGAGCTGAACGTGTGTGTCTCTGCTGCTAGCCAAATAGAATGGAGCCTGATGGCCTGACTGTCTGAGATGTTTGCGCTGCCTTCGCTGACGCGGCCACAAAGGCAAATATTTACAGGCGGCAAGCGCAGGGGGGAGGGCGATGGCGATGGCGATGGTGATGGCGATGGCATTGCTGATGCTTCCTGAGGGCTCAACGCAACTTTGCGGCCCTCGTGTGCATAGTTTCTGGGTATCGGGCATATGCGAAAGTTAAGACCAGGCCCTGCCCCACGGGTGCGACAAACAGCGTGTGTTTTAAGCGACAGCCAGCCAGCCAGCCAGCCAGCCGAACTGGAAACTTCATCAAAAGCGCACGCAGCAGAAACAACAACAACAACAACAACAACAGCAGCAGGCACAAAAAATAGTTTGTCCTTTGGCACATTTATGAAATGTGCACCAAAATACGTGTGTGTGTGTGTGTGTGTGTGTGTGCGTGTGTGTGTCAACTCGTGTGTGTTGTCAACACACAATAACTTTCACTTCGGTTGCTCTCTAAGCGGCTTAAAAACTTGCCCGAAACTGTTGAGCTGGCAACAGAGCCAACTGCCAACTGCCAACTGCCAACTGCCAAATATTTGCGCAGATAATGAAAGTAATACAATGTGTGTCTCTCTCTCTCTCTCTCTCTCTCTCTCTTTCTCTGTGCTAGTTGACAGTTAAGTAATGCGGCATCAGGAGTTAACTGTTTGTTGCCTGCTTTTGATTTTATTGTCAATTCACTTAGCAGCGGTAATTGACCCTAATGCCTGCCTGTCGCTCTCGTTGCTTGTCTTTAAATCAATACGACAAAATTTTCCTTTTTTTTTTTGGCAGCAAAATTCAATTTACTAACACACACGTTTCATGTCCCTCTCTCTCTCTCTCTCTCTCGGTCGCACATAGCGCAAAATGTCAAAAAAGCACGTTTCAGTGTTTTGGGATTTTGTTTTTGCATGTCATGTGCCGCCGCCGCCAACTTTGAACTCTGCACACTGCTGCTCCTGTTTTACTTTGCCTTTTTGTATATTATTTTGTTTTTTTGTTTTTTTTTTTATTCTTGTTGACTGTCGCTGTTTAAGTAGTAGTCGCAGCAGCAGCAGCAGCAGCACCAACTACGTGACTATCATCAAACATTTACTTTGTGCAATAAATGTCAGTGGAGTTAGGCGAATAAACGTAATAACCATAACAATAAAATGAATGAGACTCTCTCTCTCTCTCTCGGTCTCTCTGTCTCTCTCTCTCTCCCACTCATAAAAAAGTTATGCCATTTCTATTTATTAAGGCCTAATGATATTACCTAACTATGACACTTAAGCATCAGATTAATCTGAGCGCAAACAAGAATAATCAAATTTGCTGCAGCAGCTGAAAAGTGAGCTCTCGCTGTGCTCTCGCTTTCTCTCTCTCTCTCTCTCTCTCTCTCGCTTTACCTCGAAATATGATGTAAAGCCTTAACAAATCATATTATAAATAACCAATAAAATATATTTCTTATTTTTTATTATAGATTTATTTATTATTTGGCATAAGCTTTAACGAAAAAATATGTTACTTTATTTATTTTATTTTATTATTATTATTATTATTATTATTATTATTTTTTATTTTATTATTATTTTTTATTATTTTATTTATTATTATTATTTTTTAAATTTTGTTTAAGTTTTTTAAGTTAGGTAAAATTTACTTTATTTATTTGAATTTTTTATTAATTTCTTGTTTGATTTTTAATTTCATGGACTCTCAATTATTTATGTTTTTTAAACTCACCCACGAATTTATTGGTTTTGTTTTTTATACATATTAAAAAAAAAACTTGGATACATTTTAAATATTTTTTTATATAATATATTTTAATAAATATTTATTTATTTATTTTATATATTTTATATATATTTTTAAAATATTTCTGTTAACATTTTAAAAATATTTTTTAATGTAAATAAAATATATTTTTTTAGCGTATATAAAATATATTTTTAAATTATTATTAAATACATTTTAAATATATTTTGTAATGTATATAAAATATATTTTTTAAATATTTTCATATGAATTTTAAATATATTTTTTATACATATAAAATATATATTTTTTTTTAAATATTTTTTTTTTTACTTTTATGTACTTTAGCCTTTTTCTATATTTGTATTGTAAATTACTTTTTTGTTTTAAAAATGTATTTTCTGCTCAAATAACTTTTAAGCTGCCATCGATAAAATTTCTCAGAGCAAATTAGTGTTTTAGGCCTCAATAATTACTATTGTGAATATTCAAAATTCACAATTTTATTCTTAAATAACTTCACTTGAATAGCATTTAAGCCTTAAATCAATTTCAATTTTCTCAATTGTTTTATGCCTGAACTCCAATTTATGACTTTTTCAGCTCCGATTATGGCCTCACTCTTATAATTGTAGTTGCATTTACAAACAGTTTAATTAATTTTAAGCAAATTTTATTGAAGTTTTCAGCTATTTAAATACTATAAGCTTATCAAATGTAGTTCTACATAAATACTAAAAACTGAGCTCTTCATGGCCATGCATATGCATGTAGTTTTTCTTCAGCTGTTGTCATTCAACCATAAGCTGTTCAGCATTATCGAATTCAATTTTATCAATTTGTAGTTCTAAGCCACACACACACACACACACAAGGACACACACTTAGGCAGTCGTAAAGTGCTTGCATAGAGGCGCAACATCGACGATTTGAATGGCGTGAATGCGTAGCGTGCATAACACAGTCTTTTGGTCTTTACAAAATGCTCACATACCCAGCCCGTGCCCGTGCCCGCACCTAGCTTTATGCATACTGAATTCTGCATTGTTTCAGTGCAATCGTCTGTGGCTAATCTGCAGCTATTTGCTCTGCCATTTGGCTATCTGCCGCCTCGCTCGCTGTCTGGCTGGGGCCTGGGCCCATAAATTAGGCAGCCTCACAGCCATGGCTAAGTGCTTTTGAGCAGCTTCTGTGAGTATGTTGGCTGCTTCTGCTGCTGCTGCTCCGACTGCTGCTTTGTCTCCATTTCGAAGTTCTGTGCTCCTGTTTTTGGCCATTGTGCGGCTGGGCAAGATTTATGCTCGGGCACACTTCGCACTTCGCACTTTCTCACATGCAGCACGTGAAGTCAGTTTTTAAAATGCCAAA
Organism: Drosophila repleta; assembly: GCA_018903745.1. NCBI lineage: Eukaryota > Metazoa > Arthropoda > Insecta > Diptera > Drosophilidae > Drosophila > Drosophila repleta. The sequence goes on from JAEIGN010000497.1 coordinate 7,695,846, forward strand.
CCACGTGCGCCCGCCGGTTGTGTGCAATTTCCATTCATTTCTATTCATTCCCGTCGCAATGCTGCTTTGAATTTATATATTGAAATTAAGGAATTCCCATAAAAATTGCCATCAATACGATTTTATGGTTTTATATATTTATATATATATATATATAAAGCTAGAGATAAATTGTTTAGTTGGCTTTTGATTGAATTTGTGTAAAATTGTGATTTGAAATTCAATTTTTGCCCTTTCGAAATATTTGTTCAACAATTTGCGTAAAACTTGTTGAAATTTCATACATATTTTGTGCATTGCCATTGTGGGCATTGTTATAGCTTTTTGGCTAGCAATTAGTCGAATAAAAGCGGCAGTTCGTATTTGAATCTCGGTTGAGTCTCTATTGAATAACCTAAATCTCAATTATCACATATTCACCAAAAGTGAGCTTTACCTGCTGAAACTAATTTGGCCAGCAAAGAGCAGACAGACAGAGAGGGAGAGAGAGGTTGAGTGAGAATGAGAGTTGGCCATGTTGTTGCCTGTTTTTGGGTTTACGTTCGGCAAATGTTAATTAAAAAGACCAGATGTATCACCCTCTCTCTCTCTCTCTCTCTCTCCCTCTCTCCTTCTCTCTCTCACTATCTCCTCCGACATTATGGCCCATATTCTATTATTTTTCTTGCCCGAACTAAGTTGGAAATACAACCGGCTGGGCCAGTGTCCGGCTTATAGCGCTTAAATAGGCCGCATACGCCCTATCTCTCTCTCTCTCTCGCTTTCACTCTCTCTTTATCTATCTCTTCGTCTGCCTGCCTTGCACAGCCAAACAGCCATCAGCAATCAAAAAGCCAGCACATAGCGCATATAGTTCATATTTCTGAAAATTACCCACATGCCATACAAACCGCCGGCAAAGAGTCTGTCGTCAGGGCAGCAGCAGGCAAACCAAGAAAATAAAAACCTAAAAAAAAGGAAACTAAAAGCAAAAAAGTATAAGTAGGGATGCGACGGTGAAATACCCTGTACTTTGGTTTTTAATTGATACTCTGAAATATGGGAATTTGATAACAAAGATTTCCACTTCAATATGAGAAGACGAAGCTTGAATAGACTTTATAAGGACTTAAGCTGAAGCTTATATCCTACCAATACATAAATATATCTCGTTATCATACTTACCATAGTACTGATAAGACAGCAGCACATACATCAATTAGGTTATTAAGACTTTAAATAGTATTAAATATTTTTTAAATATTTTTTATATTAATATTTTTAATTAATTTGTTGATTATATATTTTTATTTACATTTTTAAAGTATTATTTTATGTTTTTTATTTATTTTAAAGTATTATATTTATTTCATTCATTATTATTTTTTAGATTTTACTCAGTTTATATAAATATATTTTTTTTTAATAATATTTTTCAAGTATTATTTTATTTTTTATATATATTTTTTATATTTTTTTTATTATTTATTTTGATATATTATTAAGTATTATATTTATTTTTTATACAATTTCAAATTTGTTTATAAAAATATTTTTTTTTAAATAATATTTTCTATTTATTTATTATTTTTTGTATATATTTTATATATTTATTAATTTATTATGTATATTTATGATATATTTACCTATTTATCATATACTTTTTATATGTACTTCTTACTCTCTCTCTCTCTCTCTCTCTCTCTCTCTCTCTCTCTCTCTCTCTCTCTCTTTTAATAATATTTATTCAGTTTTCTCTCCAGTTACATCTAAATGTTTTTCGCTGCTTAACTAAATAATTTATTTTCTTTTTTAATGTGTTTGTCTTTAGCATATGCTCGCTTTGCATTTCATTTCACTCGCATAAAGACTCTCAGACCGCAGCACTGTATAAATATATCTCAGCTGGCTTTAAGCTGGACAATCCTCTAGAGCGTCTTAGCTCTAAAGACAGACTGTGCACGCACACACACCTCTGCAGTTTAATGTCTCTGCTCTTGTTTGTGTCGGTGTGGAAATGTCCTGAGCAGTTTTGTTTTTTTTTTTTTTGTTATTTGAAATTTGTAATTCGTGTTGTAATAGAGGGAACTGGGAATCTTTTGTTATGGCTCGTGTTTTGTTTATGTTCGTAATTTATATTGTTTGTTTCCCTTAACAAGATAGACATTGACATATGATTATTAGTTTATTATATATTCATAAAATAATATAAAACATTATTGATATATTTAAATATAAACTAAGAGCCATCAATGTAGATTCATAGATAGTTCTCATGTTGATCAGAAAACCGAGCTTAACTGCATATAGAAGCGAGCCCTAACTACTCCAATTGAATAATTTCAATTCAGTTGGTGCATAAAGTAGTTGCAGCTGTGACAAGGGCATAATTGCGAGTACTCACACGCAGGGTATAACTAACTGCAAGCCAGAGTTCTATATATTCTTTTACAACCTTCTTCCTTTTTTTTTTTGGTTTTTTATCATTTTTGTTTTCAATTGCTGTGCACCTGCATACACACACAGACTTTTAATTACACTGCACATTTGCACTTCAAGTGCAGGGCGACCCAGCTTGTGTGTGTGTGAGTGGGCGTGGCAGGCTATAACATTCATGCCACGTTGCACAAACACAAAAAACCGCAGACAAGGCAAAGAGTGCAAAACATGTCGCATCCTTGCGCCCAGCAGCAGCCTTGGACTGTCGCTGCGAATATTTTTTGAAATTGGTAATTTTCAAATTTTTTAGATGCCATAGTTCGGGGCCTTAAGGCCAACTGGCGACTGTTGCCGGAAGTATTTAAAAAAAAGTGCAGAGAGAGAGAGAGAGAGAGGGAGAGGAAAGGTAGGCAAAGAAGCAATTTGTTTGGCCAGGCGACTTAATGCTCGCACCTGCGACTCGCTTTAAATTCATTTTACATTTCTCTTCTCTTCTTTTTTTTTTTTGTTGAATCTTTTTATATATTTTTGAAATTTGTGTCCGGCTGCACGCAATTTTTCTTAATATTCAACGCTTTATTTTGATGAGCCTTCATTTATTTTCATTGCCCTGCCGAGAGCTGGCTGGCTGGCTGTCGTCCGCGCGTATTATTTAAATGAATTTAAGTCAACAAATTTGAATTTCAGAATTCAGAATTTAGCAGCTGCTAAACTTAACTGAATTTCAGGCAGCTACTCGTTTTTTTTTTTTTTTGGTAGCATTAATTAATTGCCTGTTGGCTGGCCGAAAAACATGGCCCAAAGAGAAAAAAAAACACACACACACACACACAACGGCAGCTGCTGATAGCTTAACAAGTGCTTGACAGCCTGATAGAAACTCCAAATGTAAACAACATTGGGCGGCTGTGAGGGCGTGGCAGAAACGCACACACACGCTGGAGCTCAAGTGTTTGCCATGGAAACCACAGAAATAGCATGCCAACTCAGCTGAGCATTTAATCGAATATCACGCATACGCCACGTTAGCCAATTAAATATCAAATATTTTTGCGCTCGCTTGCATTTGCTGTGCAACAGCATTTAATTATGATAACGCGTTAAATAAAATAAAAATACAAATAATAATTAAAAACAACCGCAAATGTTTGCAGTTTGTGCTTTTTTAACAACAAACTGAATTAAAAAAATTAAAAACAATAAAAAAAGAGGAAAACAAATATGCTTTTGCTAACATTTGTGGTTTGCTTTTCCCCAGCAAAAACTCGCCAATTATTTGGCATTCAATGGAGAGATTTCGCCGCTTTAGAGTCGAGTGGCAGATGCCACTCACAAGCACAATGCACAGCACTGATTACAATGCACGAGCGATAAACAAACTTGACTTGACTCCGGCACGCTCGATGTGCGTGCAACAATAACTCCATGCAACAAATAGAGTAAGAGCCAAAGAAGAAAGAAAAGTTGAGAAAAACATGTTATAAATGCGGCAAGTGAAGTGTGATAGACGGACAAATATATTGCTTACAGATTTATAGTACTCGAAAATACTCTGCAAATAGATTATGAAGATGGTGTGTAGGGTAAATAGGAATGGGAAATAGAAATGGGAAAATCAGGATTTGGTGAAAAGAAATTTAAAAATAATAAAATATATATAAGTAAATATTAAAAATATATTTATTTTTTATTATTATTAATAATATTAATATAAAAGAATATATTTATAATATTTATATGATTTAATATGGATACAAAAATACATATACTAAAGCATATTTAATATTTAAAAATAAAAAAAAATCTCTGATGAAATATCTTATAATATTTAACTTTTGCTGTAAAAGGAGAACCTTTAAAAATAATTTAACATTTAAAAAAAAATCTGTGATAAAATAGTTTAAAATATTTAACGTTTGCCATGAAAAGACCTACCTTCAATAGTAATTTAATATTTAAAAATAAAAATATGTCATAAAAAGGACAACCTTTAAAAATAGTTTATTATTTAAAGATCAAACTAGAGCCTCTGATAAAATATTTTAAAATATTTAAGAGCTTAAAAAATAGTTTTTTTGTTCAGCTTCTGTCAAAGGAAAATATTTTTTATCTCCAATATGAATTTTTTTTGTATATAATAAGAACTCCAATTAATTTTGTTGCCACGGCCATTACGTGGTCAAAGAGCTGCCAATATCTACATAAAAGAAATCCCTTTGATTATGCATTGCCCGACGAGCATAGGGTATGCGTCAGGAAAGCCAAACAAAAAAGAAAGAAAAGGAGAAAAAACGCAGACACACACAGAAAAACATCTTCATCTTGAAAGTGTGCTCTGGTAGCTAGTCAACCTTTGGCTTTTGGCTTGGCAGCACTGATGCATTAGTAAATTGAAAGCAAAGTACGTACCCATTATGTAGACGACGGGAGCGGCAACAATTTGTATGCGTGCAGTCGAGAGACTAACATAAATACGAACACAAAGACATAACTGTAACGCTGTGTGTGTGGCTGTGTAGCTAGACAAGAAGTCGGGTAGAAAACGTATTGGAGATGCTTTTCAGTTCCCAGTCGCCATTCAATCAAATCAAGCACACAAATGCTGAATGCCACTTGAACTTTGTCATTTACCTGAGAAAATCACCAAAGCTTAATGATGTGCGCATTGACCGCATTTTGCATTCAGCTATAAATTTATATCAATTTATAAATCTGAGAATCTGAATCTGAGAATCTGAACATATGCCTGAATGAATTACCAATCAGTTGACAGCTGTCCGATAGAAATGCCCCTAGAAATTAACATAACGAGCTACATATACATTTTCTTTCTTTCTTAGAAAAGTTTTCAAACTTTTCTGGCCATATTTAATCAAGTGTGCATAATGCGCTTTGCGCTCTGCCCCAAACTGTCAAATTTAACACTTTGCTCTTTAAAATGAATGCTAATAAAATTAAAAAAGAAAAAAAAAACCAAGAGAGAAAACAGAAAAAGGCAAGCAAAATTAATCAAGCGCGAAAAAAGCGTTGGCCAAGAATTTTTGCAGCGTCATTTGTTTTTTTTTTCTACGTCGTCTATATAAATATATATGTATGTATCTATATATATACTATATACGTATGTATATATTTGCCTATCTACGACGCTCTCTAAGTGTAGCACTTTCATGCTCATTTCCATTTCCATTTTCATTGCCATTTGCTGAAAATTGTTTGCTTCTTACTGACAATTAGGCGCACGAGTCAGCAGAAAGCAAATGCCAGCGCGCTAAGAGTGAAAACTAAATGGACAAAAAAAAAAAGGCGGGAAAACGCATTGGCTTTTCCCGCGCATAAAGCAAATTGGATATTTACAAGGCTTACAAATGTACAAATACTATAAGGCCGGGCTTTTAATAGAAATTCCAATATGGCGAAAGGATTCTAATGCGCTAAAACATAAAAAAGAAGCATAATCGAAGAGCCAAAGGCGCAAAGCCATTGCAATGGCAACAAGTTGATGCCTGATGTTCAATTACGAGCGAAACTGTTCAGTTTGAGGTCATTTCGTAGTTGGTAAATGAAATTGTCAAGCATAAAACAAGCCTGAAAGTGAGACAAAAGGGTCCGAACAGTGGCGAGCCGACCAGAGCATAACAGTTGGGTGTGTGTTTGGGGGGCGGCGGTTGTTCTATAAGCAAGGAAGTAAGTTCTTTCAGTTATTTTGGCAGCTTTGCTGCTGCTTGCTGGCAAAGAAGAAGAACAACAAACCCAATGTTATGGCCACTGACAGCTGATGGCTCGGGCCGTATAGCAAACTACCAGCTCGCATTCATTTGGAAACCCCAATTCATAAGCTCTGACATGGCAATCTTAATATTAAAGTGCGTGTGATAAACGGGAAATTGCGCAAAATAACCCAATGACGCTGGCTGCCACATTACCCCAGAGAGCTTTTAATTAAATGCTTGAAGTAAGATTAAACGAACTATTTTATAAAAGCATATCAAATTATTATTACTATTACTGTTGGACGGGAAATGAGCAGGAAAGTGGAAGGTGGCAGCAGGAAACCTCTCATTGTAACAGGAGATTAAACTAACATTATGTGAGGCAGCTTTTTGTTACTTGATATCAAATTACAATATTTCATGTGCTTAAGGGTCTTGCCAGAGAATATTGTGGAGATGAAAGTTAAGATTTTTAGGATTGAGGAGCTTTAACTATAAAAGAAGTAGAATGTAATCGGGGTAGCAGCTTTACATAAGCTTTGACATTATGTGAGAGCTTTAAGTTTGCATAATTTATATTTGTATCTGAATATATCAAAACCAATCTTAAAGCTGTTAAAAATAAGCTTTTGTCGCAAAAGCTTACATGAAGAAGCTTTACCCCAAGATTAATCCTAAGCTTTGCTCTAAGATTTATCCTAAGTTTTGTTCCAATCTTTGCCCTAAGACTTCGCTTATATTTAAAAGCATTGAATAGATCTCAACTAATCTTTAATCTGTTGAGTCCAAGATTTTGCCTTAAAAACACATTAGCCTTCAGCTTTCAAGACTCCTCTAAGACCTAAAAGCCTTCAGGAGCAGTACTTCACACTAACAGAGCATAAGCTTTCATTTTACATCCATCGCCAAGCCATAAATATCTAATTATAGCCTGAGCAGGTTTAGTCTTACATTAATCTGTAAGGCATAAGCTGACAGCTTTAAAAGCTCCTCAAAGCTTTAAGTGCTTCAGTGCGACTTAAGTGCGCTACTTATGATTTAGCTGAGTTTATTTTTATGGCTTTGCCGCGCTGCGTACATAATCTGCTTATTCGTTTCGTTATTGTCAGCTGTGGGCCAGTGTCATTGAACTATTTTGACATTGACGAAGGAATTAAAATGTGTGAAAGCGACGAAATGCTTACAATTTTCCAGCAATCAAGTCGAAAATGAAGTGCCTGAAATTTAACATAATTTGCAACGCGATTTTGCAGCAATTTGCGATGATGTTGATGGAAGGCCAAAGCCGCAGCCACAGCCAGAGCCAGAGCCAGGAGTCAGAGTCACAGCGTGAGTCAGGAGTCAGAGCCACAGTCAAAGCGTCAGCGAGAGCCACAGCCAGAGCCGCAGTGCGAGCCACAGCCAGAGGCAAAGCTAACGCCGCATGACCACAAAACTTACAACAAGAAGAAACTTATAATAAAAATGTAAAAATAAATCTTTTTGGCTTTGGCCTTTTCCTTTATTTTATTTTATTTTATTTTATTTTATTTGGCTTTTTTTGCTTTCTTTGCTCTCTTCTCATTTTCTTTTGCTTGTGTCGTGCTGCAGTGAAGTTTCAATTTCTCGCCCTACGGTGACCCGCCGGCCCCGCCACCTGTCTGTTTTGCGGGCTATAAAGCAGCTCAGATTTATGCTTTGGCTGTGTGTGCATCGGGCGCTGTTTCTATTGTGTCTTGGATATGAACAACCCTCTTATATTTTATGCGCATAATGGCCAACTACAGCGGCAATAGCAACAACTAACACTGGAGCACTCATAAAAAGGCAAAGCAAAATTTTGCTCGTGAGTGGTTTTTGGGTGGTTGCCGGGCTGCCTGACACATCAAACCGACGTCTCTCTCTCTCTCTCTCTCTCTCTGTGCCCAGCCTGAGGCTGTTTTTGTTATTTTCATGTTATTTACACAAAATTGCGCCTCGGGTCATTCTCGGTAGCTGTCATTGAAGGTGTTAAAGTTCAAATTGTAACGTTTTATGAGGACGTCTCTCTCCCTCCCTGCCTCTCTCTCGCTCTTGCTCTGTCAATGTGTGCAAGGATTTGCCATGATTACTAAAAAAAGAAATAAGTGGAACCCAAGCAAATGCAGACTTTTACTTTTTAAACTCTATGCAAATAGTGTTTCGTGTGCAAAATTTATGCAGCTGACGGCAGGTTTTTCGATAATCCACACACAAGGACTCGAAGCATATTACGCATGCTTTATTAAATTGCAAGCTCTCACAGAGGGAACCGAACTGAAAATAGTTGAAAAGCAGCCTCAAATCAATGTTGCACTAGACGATTCGAAGCCAGGGCAATAAATTCACAAAACTAACACAGAAGCTCAGCAAATAATAGTCAAGGGAGGGCAGGAAGAGGAACGCACACACATCTGTCGATATTTGAGCTGCTGCTAGGTGCCTGGATCTATAAAATATATATGTTACAAATTCAACATTCTCAAACTGGCAAAAAAAAAAAATGTTTATTTTTCTTTTTCTTGAATATACCACGCAGTCTGGAAAGGATTAAAAAGTGTTTGGCAGTTCGGCACGAAGTTTTGAGGCACGTCAGGCCAATGTAGCTATACATATAACTGGCTTAAGGTGTATCAGGTGTCTAAGCAATGCATGCAAAGCTCATCAATATTGATTTCTGCTGCCCACCTTAATAGACTTTTCAGAGATTGCTTCTGTTTCTGCCTCTGCATCTTCCATCAGACAAAACCCCATTCATATTTATTTTTCTCTTATTAATAATCATTCCTTCCACTATACACTTCAAGCATCAATTACATTAATTAATTGGATTTCTATTGTATTTGCTGCAGAGCGAGGCAGACAATGGGTAATCCATCATAGGCGAAAATATATTGCATATATCTATAAATTATAAATGTATACACAGGAGAAGTCTGCCAAGTTTGTAGACTTGTTTACGTAAAGCTAAAGAATATTTAAGAGGGGGATAACAATGGAAAGAATAATTTAATTAAATTACAAAATAAAATTTAATGGCATTTGGGTTCTGTTTCTTTACACTTTTCTGGCCTAAAAAAGTTTTGTAAGAGTTAAGAACGTTTAAGACAAAGAGAAGACTGAAGTACTTATGTGCCATAATATCTATAACAAATATTAAAATATATTTATAATATTTTTATAATATATTTTAAATATATTTATTTTTAGTATATAGTAATAATAAAATATTTTTAAATATATTTATAATTTTTAAAATATAACTAATATATTTTCAAAATATTTTAATATAATATAAAAAACTGTAAATATATTTTTAAAATATTTTAATATATTTTTAAAATATTTTAAATATATTTTATAATTATATATGTATATTTAACATATTCTTAAAATATTTTAAATACATTTTTTAATTTAACTGAATTGCTCTATGGCTTGCTAGATCTATATCTTTAAGCAGATATTTTTATATAAATTTCAAATAAAATCAATTCAATAAAAGTGATTTAAAGGGTAGCGCGCTATCAGTCATTCAACTTTACATATTTTCGCTTTTTCAAGTTACAAGCTAATAAAAAATATATAAAGCATACAAATTGGTAACAATTTCCTGTTTGCTGATGCAGCTATCTAAATATATATGCATATATAAAAATATAGATATTTAATATATCTACAGACATTCTACTATATAATTACACATATGGCAAATAAAAATTTTTTAACTGAACTTCGGCTGCGTTTATTAAAGGCCAATTAACGTGTCCGGTCATGAAGCTAATTGAATTTGTACACATGAGCGCATAAACTTATCCATGCATATTTATATTTATAACACGTTGCCGAGCCGCGCTGTCTGATATATTATATATATATATACGATATATGTGGGGAAAAACGATAACGAAGGGTTAAGCTTCAGCATATTATTCAATTATCGTTGAAGAGTTTTTCGCCAAGAGTTTCTGTTAGCCCAACTAGTGAAACTCTCGCAACTCTCTAACTGCCGCCAGTTGGCGAAGTTTTTGCTGTCGAAATTTGTAACAGCTCATGTTTGGGGCACGGGCATGAATGTGGGCGTAGGCGGATCTGTATTGAAAATATACAATATTCAAGTTACAAGCTTAAAGCGTCGAGTTCATACACGTGTTTAAGACTGTTTTTTGCATGGAGACTAGCCAATAGCCGGGATGCCCTGTAAATGAATGGGAGGGAAGTGAAGTGAAGATGAAATTTTATAGAAAAATTATGATTGATTTGATTATGATAATAAAATTAAAATAGAAATATATTATAGTATTATATTTAAATAAAAAAAGGATGCTTAAAATTTATTCTGATATTAATTTATATAATATTATAGAATTTATTTTCAGTTAAAATTTTTTTTTTAATTATTCATAACTATAAAAAATGTTATAAAATTTAGTTTGACTAAATTTGTAAAAATTGAAAAAAAAAATATTTGTTTAGTTTTATGAATTGAGAATATTTTATTCAAAATTAAATTTATTTAATATATTTTATGAAGAAAAAATATGTATAAAGTCATATACATATATTAAATAATTTATATATAATACTTGTAATATTCGACTTTTATTCTATATTTTTTATAGGCTATCTGTCAGTTGGGCCCAGTTTCGAATACCTTCTTGCCTGCTTTGGCCTATCAATATGTATTTACTTTCAATTTTGGACTAAAAAATCATTTATTACAAGCAAAAGCAATGACTAAAACAGACGGCACACAGCCAAGCACATACACACACATACATATGTATATATATATAAATAATATAAGTATATATATACAGTAGGAGACGTAGAAAGACACGACAACACCCACGCAGGCATTGGCCCCTTATCACTTACGCAGCTTTCGTGTACAGTTTTCATTTGCAATGGAAAGAGAAAACGCCAGAGTGAGAGAGAGAGAGGAAGATAGGGTCTCTCTCGCTATATGTGTGCGTGTGCTAACCAATACTTGTGTACAAGAAATGAAACAGCGGCGCAAACAATGTAAACAAGCCGGGCAAAAAACCAGGCGACTGCAAACAAGCCCAAGACGCAGAAAAGCGAAGAAATTTTCTTGTTAACAAATTGCAAAACATTTGCTTTTGAAGACAAATTACTCGGTGGCGAAACAAATTGCTTTGCAGCTGCCGCCGCTGCTATTGCCGTTGCTTTCGAGAGGCATTTAAATTTCCTCGTTTTTATCCTAACATATACATATTGATGAACTTGAACTTGTGTAGTAAGCAGGCAATGCAAACGCCGCTGGCTAATCGCACAATTTAATTTGAATATACTGCACTTTCGGCTGGCTGCACGAGCTTAAAGCGAGCGCGCCTAATTGGCTGTGCGAGCAAATGAAACTGGAGATAGCGTCTAATTATGTCGAGGTAAATGGATTAAATGCGCTCGCAAATTCCGCATAAGCTGATCAAATCTGCGCTTCGACTAATGAGATTGCAATCAGAAGCTGCCTGAGCCATTGTGGCTCGGCTGCCAAACTAAAAATGTAAACGAAATGAATTTCCAGCACACACTCTGCCTCTCTCTCTCTCTCTCTCTCTCTCTCTCTCTCTCTCTCTCTCTCTCTCTCTTGCTCTCTGTGTGCCCTTGGCAAACTTTTGCTGCTCGCACTGCATTTGTTTATGGTAATCATGTTGTTCCAGGCCAAGCGAGTTAATTGCATTTGCTGTACAGGGCGTATGAGTGATTCCACACAGCCACAAAGCGCTGGCCAATAGTAGCAACAGCAGCAGCAGCAGCAGGAGCAGCAGCAGCAGCAGGAGCAACACCAGCAACAGCAGCAACCAATTTATTTGTTAATTTCGCATCAAAATCGAGTAATTATTTTTTGTTTCAATGCATCTGCCACCTGCTCTGTCCCTTCTCTCTCTCTCTCTTTTGCTCTGCTTGCATATTGCATAACCGCATTGACTACAGTTTGCGGTGGCCAACTAAGCGTTGCCTTGACGACGCACAGAACTCAGCCGCACTAAGTGGTTACGGCCACGCACCACTGGCACCACGGCCAAATGTCAACAGCCAAATGGCAATAAAGCGTAACTTTATTGCGATTTTCAGTTTTGCATTTCGCAGCAGTCGCAAATATGCGAGAACTAAAAAGTAATTAAAGTCATAAATATCAAAATATGAAGATATTTGAATGCACAGAAATTCATAGAAAAATAGATACGAGATTTATGTAACCTAGATACGCTTTTACAGCTACAAATTTGTTGTTGTTAAATATACATTTACAGCTAGAGAGATAAAGATTTATTTGGAATTTATTTACATGTGGGGCAAGAGATTATGAGTGAATGCAAATGGTATGGAAATGGATAAATGCTATTCATATTAAATATATTTTATATATATGAATTGAGATGTGTTTGGAAATATATATATATGTATACATTATGTATATTTATAGCTGTGTAAATGTTAGTCAAACAAATTTATCTTTAAAGCTAATGGAAGGGTTGCTGATAGAGACATATTTAGTTATCATATATTGATGCTGTGTGTCTTTAGCCATCCTTAAGGATTATTTTCTATATATTTTCGATATTTTTTTATCACTTCAGCTCGAGCTTAAAGTGAGCCTTTTAGCTAGGGGTATGGATTCGTTTCTACTGTTTTTATTTAATTTAAATAGTCTTGCTGAAGCATCTCTTAATCTCTAAAAATTATGTTATAATATTTGTATTTTTCTAAAATTGAAAAATAAAAAAAAAAATTATATAATTTTTTTCGTAATTTCAGAAATATATAAATATTATAATATGTTTATAAAATTATTTTACAAAATTTATATTTATATAAAATTATTCAAAATAATACTACAAGATCTATATATATTTTTTAAATTCTATAAAATTATTTTATAATATTTACATGCTTCTAAAATTGTATAAAATTATATTATAATATTTAAAGGTCTCCAGCAGATACTTTGCTTATACAAAACTATCAACAAATTAAGCCTGAAGTAAGCAGCCAAACATTCAAACTCAGCCCCCTCAACACTCAGCGCTCCACTCTACAACTCAACCTTAGCAATACCAATACTCAGCAAATTCATACACGGACTTCAACTCCACACAAGCCCAAAATTTCCCATTCTCACTTAGTTTTCTATAAACGCAACTTAAGTAGCTTTAGCAGTACGCCAAAAACTAAACCAAGGCTCGTGCTCAGCTGAGATTTGCTTTAATGCGTTGCTATCGCCGCTTAAAATGTTTTGGGCTTAATAGAAATGTACAATTTGGTGGGCATACCTGTGCACAGGTGCGACTATTCGCAGTCACGCTAAATGCCAAAAACTAGCAGCTAAAATCATCTTCCGCATGCCTGAGCCCGCAACATGCACATAAATTTAACAGCTAAGTGATCTATTATGTGGGCGGCTGTCTCTCACACTATCTCTCTGTGTGTGTGTGTGTGTGTGGAGATTCGTGTGTGTGGCATCATTAGAGAGCAACGCATCGGTGGCAAGTATAAACAGCGTGAGAATCCACAGCATTGTTATTTACACTGAGGCGGCGCTTAAAGTGAGGCAGGCGTTTTGGGGTAAAAGCAAACAGCTGCCACTTTTTAACACTTGAGAATGGGTTAAGCCTTTGATATACAAGGCATTAATAAGTCAAACCAAGGGACTGGCTGGCTGGCTGGCTGGCTGGCTGGCTGGCTGGCTGGGTGGCTGGGTGGCAGACTGACTGATTGACTGAGGGCTGGATGGACGAGTGCACAGAGTGAAAAAATTACATGGCTGAGCGCATAACTTGGCCGCTGGCTGTGCCATGCATAATAAAGCAAAGAGCGAGCGAGAGAGAGCCTCTGCTTGCCACCAACTGTGGTAAACAATGCGGCCGGAATATGCAAATGCGAAATATTGATAAAATGAGCAGCTAAAAAATTTACATAATTTTACGTGTTGCAAAACTGTTTTTGTTTTTGTTCCGCATGCTGAGAAATGATTCCTTGGAGAGCCTCGTCTCGACCCAAAAAAAAAGGGGTGCGCGTAAAGTGCGTATACTTGATTATCGAGCTAGTTAGTTGATTTGCCAGCGCTATACATTAACACCCAACACACACACACACACACACACACACTGAGGGCAAGAGCGAATTTATATGCCAGCGCGTCGATGTGCATACATAAATTTAATGCCTTTGCCAACTCGAATCGATTTATGCTGCGCACGTGCTGCCAGCGGGTTTCCTTCTTTGCATTTGAGTGCGAGTCAAGAGAAGCTGCTGCTGCAACGAGTCACGATTCGCCAGCTTATTGGCATTTGTTGCACTTTATAAAAATCCGCTTAACGCGCTTTCCTTTATTTTATTCTACTCCCCCTCTTTTAATGCTGCTCGAAACTATAAAAAAAAGATATAAAAATAAAATAAGCTGAAATAAAATTAAATATAAGAAAAGAAAAAAAAAAGAAAAATTGTCAGGAAATAAATCAATACATCAACATTAAGCGTAAGCCGCAAGACTTTTGTTGCCGTTGAAAGGGTGCAGCAGCTGGGTGGGAGCGCAACGGATGCGTGCGGCACTCGGTGCGGCTGCAGTGCCATTGAAATATCAATTATAACGAGCGAATGCCACACAGGCACATGGCAACATGCAGCACGGCCAGTTGCACAAAAGCCAGTCGAGCATTAAAATGCCGCTTAATTGTGTTGCGTGCTCGACTGAGATATCAGGCGGGAGAGGAGAGGGAGATCATTCATATAAAGCATTATATTTAATGTAACAACTGAATTTATGCATATATAATTGTGCGCTGAACTCTGCTTGCAGCTCGAACAAAAAAGCATTGCATACTTAGCGGCGCATTCAATTTTGATAACTGCATTCAGAGCACTTCATGAATGCACGATAATACTTTATGCTTTTATTATACTCGTCGTAATATTTGTATAAACTCCCATCAGTGCTCAACAAAAGATCGCAAAATTATTGTATTAATATGCATAATTATTGATGGGCATTCGATAAGCTCTGTTGATTGATATCTTCGGCCAGTCAAACCGTTGTTGTAATCTAATTAGTTATAATTAATATGATATTGTATTTGATGAATAATGGATGTGGATTACTGAATAAATTACTTTTATGTTTTTCTTTTTGATTTATTGCGAGTATGAATCTATAGACTGAAAGTTATTTATTATTATATTATATTATACTGAAAATATTTATATAAATTTTAGTAGACTTTAGGTTTCTATTTGAAAGGAATAGCGTTTTCCAATCCATTTGCTATAATTAATTTTATTATTTTATTGTAGAATTGAGAATGTTCTAATATTTAGTTAAATTATGTTCTTTTATAATAATATATTGTTATTTATTTATAATTTGATATTTATATATATATATATATTTATTTATTTTTATTATATTACTTTCTATTTATATAGTTATTTTGTGCATAAATCTATATTTATATTATTTTATATATTTTACTATATATTTTAGTTTATGTTATTTATATTTTATTGCATTGCATTACTAGCAAACATAATTCATATAATAGCATATCAACAACAAGAGCTTAGTCCAACAAAATATTTAAAGCTATTTCCATTGCACTTATATTTTTTCTAATATTATACTATTTTTGTTAACATTAGAAAGCAGCTATAAAAAGCTGTATTGATGTGACAAGACTTTATTAAATTTATTTTATACATATATTTTATATATATATATATTTGTATATATATATTTGATATATAATTAAATTTACCTTATTAATATTAATTCAATTAAAATATTACCTTATTCCATTAGCCCGTAATTAAATAAATAAATTATTAAAAATTCATGTAAAAATAAAAATGATATTGAAGACAATTATGTAAACATAATTTTATCTTTTTATAGCTGATTATAATTGTAAATCTGTTTAAGAGATGCAATTAACATAAAATACATTGCAATGGAATTCACAAAAAAAAAAAAAAATACATAAATATGTATATAAAAATTTAATAAATTTTAAACATTGTAAATCACGTGAAAAAAATGAATATAAATGACAATTGCCTTTATTTTATTTTTCCAGCATCACAAGAAAAAAATCATTTATAATAATTGGAAAATGGGAAGAGTCTGAGAGAGAGAGAGAGAGCGAGAGAGAGATCTGAGATGATTATCTGAAACGCCATCTATGCTCCGACAAGTAAGTAAATCAATTTGTCATAATAAAGGGAAGCGGAAATTCATAAATAATTCCCATATGCGCTATAAGAAATGCGACTTTAGACTTTTGCACTTAATCAGCACATTTAATAACTGACACGTGCAGACAGAGAGAGAGAGAGAGAGAGAGAGAGAGAGAGTAAAGAGAGATTACGCAAAAGTCTGAGGCCGAGGCATGAATTCAATATAAAATCGTATCGTCAATCACAGTCAGGATGTTATGGGCGTGTATAGAGCGGAGGGGGCGTGTGTACGGATCGAAGCCAGACAGAAGTAAAGGCCCAACAATGGCGTTGCCACTTGACGGGCATTATTCAGATATGCGAGCGACCTAACGTCGAGCGGGGCCGTGAGGTGGTAAAAATGGTGACAGCCGCCGAATGTCACGCGCACGCTTCAAGTGGCTGTCAGCACAGGTGCTGGGCGCCCTACAGAAGTTGCCAAGTGGAGGCTGAAGCATTGTAGGAGCTGCTGTCTGGTTACCGCTTGCTGTTCATGTGTGTGTGTCTGTGTGTGTGTGTGTGTGTGTGTGTGTGTGTGTGTGTGTGTGTGTGTGTGTGTGTGTGTGTGTGTGTGTGTGTGTGTGTATGAATGTGTGCTCACTTGCTGCGACCCGGCTGCTCGGCATAACTCGGTAGTTCTTTTGAAATTCAACATTTGCAACATTTGCAAATGCAGATTCAGTTGCTAAGTTGCATAATATATGACTGACTGAGTGAGTGAGTGGGTGTGTGTGTGTGTGTGTGTCTCTGCATGTGTGTGTGTGGTGTGTGTGCGATGCACCCTGCTCGTGTGTATGGCTAATAAAATTTATAAATGCCCTGGCAATGGCAGCGCACAAATGAGCAAAACTCGTTTAGAGTTAAGCAATTTATGGCGCTTTTTAAATGCTTTATTAAAAGACATAAGTTAAGCCCAGCGAGCGAACGAGCGAGCGAGCGAAAGGGAGAGAGCTTATGAAAAATGCGACAGACATTTGGCTGAGCAAAAACGCGAGATGAGTTTGAGAGATGGGAGCGACTAGCAGATGCCCTATTGTGAGAGTGTAGCAAAGTGTAGGGAGAACTTAGGCTGGAAAAGAGCAGATAAGAGAGAAAGAGGGAGAGAGAGAGAGAGAGAGAGAGAGAGAGATAGAGAGGAAGAGAGAGAGAGAGAGAGAGAGAGAGAGAGAGAGAGAGAGAGAGAGAGAGGGAGATATAGATACTGAGACTGAAACTGAGAGACTGGATGGACTTAAGCACGAAGCATTTACTAGTGAAACCTTAAATCGTTGATATGATCTAGAATATATTTCAAGCAAACAAGACTGAGAGACTGAAAAGCTATTCAACTATATGCATATTCATATATATCCAACTTCTAGATACGACTAGCAGATACCCCGTTAGATATCATGCTGTTAAGCTAAGTTATAACATGAACCCAAAGTATTTTATGTACTATTAACAGAAGACTATTTAGCTAATGTTAACTATATAGAAGTTATCGCAAAATGTTATATCATCTTAACTACCTCTAGCTTCTGCTATAGATGCTCAATACTGGCAGATACTCTGTGCACACTCCAGACTGTCCTCTCTCTCTGAATTTGAATTCTAGCACAGGCTTAATGAAAGGATCTTTACAGAGCCTGAATAGCTATAAAATTTAAGCTATATATAAGATAAACTTGACAGCTACACTGTTTAGTGATACAAGAAAATATGTTAATAACAGCAGAGACAGAGAGAGAGAGAGAGAGAGAAAGAGAGAGAGAGCTAGGCATCACTATATATTGACAGCTCCGCTGTTATTAACATGGGCATATATTCATGCCTTACACCCACTGTTATGTTATTGACATTTTCCGAATATTCTCAGAAGAACTGCAAGCTGAGCTGAGTATTGTTTGCTGCACAATTTCTATAGCTCAGGCAAATCCACAATAAAACTTAATCTTTTTTAAGGACTCTTAAGTCCCATTGCCAATCTGCCTCGCTTAACTTATTTCCAATTTCACTGGGTATATTGAAACTGAACAGCCGTGAGCTCACCTCGCTGTAACTAACATTTTCACAACTTTATTATGCCTGCTTTTAGTGCAGATGAGCCACTGGGTATAAGAGGGTACTTATCGTGCAGTTCGCACTGAGACACACACACACTTACACACACACACTCGCAGCGAGGGAAGGCCATTTTAAATGAGTTTTCAGCTGACTGCTGGAATTTACAGCTGGCCAAAAAGAAGAAAACAAACAAAAAATTGCTGGGGGTGCAACAAAAAAAAAAGAGGCGGGTTCTAAACACTTTAGCCAAGCGCTGTAAACTTTTTTATGGCCCATTATTTAATTTATGGCTGGAAATACATTTCAACAACAAAATGCCAAAGCGCACCTGTTACACATTCACACACACACACACACAGCAACAACAACAGCGCGCCGAGGCAACTACAACAATGCCAATTAGACGCAACACACAACAGCAACAATAATGTATTCATAGTAAAGCAACTGCGACTGTGTGTGTGTGTGAGTGTGTGTGCGTGTGTGAAAATTGCTTTTAACCTTTTCGTTATTATCAGCTGAAATATGAGCTGCGAGCATTTTGGTTACTTTTCTGACCCATCCCTCTCTCTCTCTCTCTCTCTCTCTCTCTCTGTCTCAGCATGTGTAATTAATTGTTAACAATTGTTTTTATTACATTTTCATATTTTTTATGCGAAATGTTATGTTTTTTATAAATATTATTTGCCCTTGCCACACACGCACACACACACACACACGAGTGGCATGCAATTAAACTTTTGCTGGATTGCTTTGGTTGCAGCTGCAGCATAATTGAAAAAAATGGTTTAAATTTTGTGCTAAAAATTTTGCAAATATGAAAGTTGGTTACAACACACACACACACACACGCGCGCGCGCACGCACACACACATAGCAGCTGCAGACACTTTTGGCCAAACAGCACTTTGACGTTGAAAATGTCAACGAGTAAGTATAACAGCACACGACAACAGCAACAACAACAACAGCAGCAACAGCCAGTCAGCAGCCTTTCAACACTCGCACACACACACTCACACACACAGATAAAGATGTCAACTGCACATGCAATGTGCGAACGAAAAGTTTTCTCTTGTACTGCGCGCAGCCAAAACAAAATTTAATAAACGCCAACGTTTTCATATTAAACCCAAGCGACAACAATCAACAACAACAACAATAACAACAAACAATAAGTTGACTTTGAGGCATGCAAGTAAATAATAAAAAGAAAAACGAAAAAGAATAAACACACACAGAGAGAGAGCGAAAACACACAACAGGAACAAAATTAATACAAAATTCAATAAAGTTTATTCCGGGGAATTTCATATGACAGCGCAGCGCACAACAAAATGTTTGGCAATAATCCCCATCTACATATATTTATATAACAAACACACACACACACATGCACATATATATGTGATTTCTCTATATGTATAGAGATGCGTGTGCTTATTCTTATAGACAGTCACGTCAAGAGTTTTGCATCCAGCAAACAACACACTCGAGACAATAAAACCTAAACAGAAAAAAAAAACAAATTTTGTAACTAGATTAGAGAAGTTTAGTTAGAAATTTAGATACACTATTGATTTGGATAGACTATATGTATTTATATTAGATTTAACTTTATTTTATAATATTTACAATATTAAAATTCAGCTTTAATATATTTAATATATTATTAGTAAATTTACCATAAGTTTAGTAAGCAAATGCAAGAATCAAATGTCAAAAGAAATTTTTGACATATAAAATAAAAATAATTTGAGCACAAAATCAATTTTATTTTGCTTGCAAAAGTTGGATTCAAATATAAAAAATAAATATATAAAAATAAAAAAAAAAATAAAATAAAATAAAAATATTAATATAAAAAAAATTTTTTTTAAAGAAATAAATAAAGCAGTAACAAATCCAGACATAAATGAAGAAGCAAATTATTTATGAGCAGACAGCGAGTTTTTAGTTATTCATAATATAATATAAAAACAAAATAATAATTGTGTTAAGCTGGCAGCCCAATCTGAATATGTATGTTAATGTTTATCAAATAAAATATACAAAATTTAAATTTTATTTATGAAAAGTAAAGAAGTTGCGCAGTTAAAAAAAAACATGGAATTAAGGCACGTCTAATATAAATATTTTATTCAGAAATTTTTTACTCCAGCCTAGATTAATAATTAATAACAATAATAGTAATAATAATTTCATGCATTATTTTATTTTATAAAATTAATTTATAATTAATAACTCAAAAAATATAATAATTTCATGCATAATTTATTAAATAATTAATAATTATATTAATAATAATTTAATTCATTATTTTATATTGTATAATTAATAATTTCTATCATTCATTTATAATAATTAACTTCAGAAAATAATAACTTCATGCATGATTTTATTTTATATATTTTTTAATTTATGTTACTTAAATAAATAATATACATAATTTAATAATTAATAATAATTGCAATAAAATTTTTATTTTATCTTTTAATTTTTGCAACCGTTTTCTTCTTTCAACTTCTCTTGTCCAAGCTCTTGAGCAGTCCTTAGCATCCGAGTTGGGTGTATGAAAAGTGCATGCCCCAAAAAATCAGCGCGCTCTGTGCGCTTCTTAACCTCTCGCGCTGGCCCCCAAGCATCTTGCGTCAAACCTACCTGTCTCCTACTCTCCTCTCTCTCTCTCTCTCTCTCTCTCTCTGTCCGACTCCCCGCTGAGTTCAACCAGTCGATTTTGCTATCACATTGAATCGCAGCTCGTCGGATTGAGCGTAGAGCCAAATTGTTGGAATTTCATTGTGCGCGCTGTGCGATTTATGTTATTATTGATTTCGCATAACACGAAATTCACAATCATTGCCAGAGCTCTGTCTGTGTGTGGGTGTGTAGGTGTGTGTCGTGTCTCTCTCTCTATCTGTGTGTGGGTGCACAATTGATTCAAGCAATTTAATATTCATTTGTGCGTGTAAATCAGATTTGCGCATGCAAACAGCCAAAATCGTCAGCAAATAATTGATTTGTTCGAGCTGCGTAATCAGTGCTAAAATAATTTTTAGTAATTTTTTCTCGCTTTTATTGAAAATGCGTAAATAGATGATTGGCTAGGGGAGAGGGAGGCAGGGGGAGCAAACTCGACAGGCTCAAGTCAAGTGTTAGGGCACGTGCGTAATGCTGCCGCTGCTGCTACGGCTGCTGCCGCTGCTGCTGATTTATTACAGCGACCTGATTTATTAATCAATTTCATGCGCCAGCTTCAACATAATCAGTGCTGGAGCCCACTAATTTGATTATGATTTATGGGCTGATAAACTAGGCTGACAGAATGAGGTTTCAGTCATGTCTGTGTGTGTGTGTGTGCGGGAGCTTAAGCGGGCCAAAGGGTTTCTTAGCCCACATGCAACTAGCGTCGCATATCACTTCATAAATGCCCATTAACAGTGCAGCAGGCCACACTGTTAAGGCGCTGTTAAAACTATTTAGGCTGTTCGAGCTGTGTTTAGTGCGCACAGCGCTCGCTGCCAGTTAAAGTATTTTTAATATGCATTCTAATCAGCTGCTCCGTCGAGTTATGCATATCAAGTTATTACGCATACGACGTGTTATCGCCACATTATTGAAAATGATGAGCTTTGTCTCTCTCTCTCTCTCTATGTGTGTGTGTATTTGCTATGCCTCCCACTCCGACTCCCACTCCCTCTGTGTTTCTATCTCTGGCGATTTGGGCAATTTATGAGCTCTGCTCGAGACACTAAAACTCCACTAATTTAGCCAGCTGCCTGGCAGGCCGTCGTCTTGGCCGCTTGCCACTTTGTATACACAGACAGCCTGAACGCGTTTATTTTTGGCTTTTATTTATTTGCCTGTATTAAATGTCTCTGTCATGTCCTGCCTGCCTGCCCCCTCCACCCCCAAATGCAGACACGTATTTCCTGCTCTATCATTTGCAGAGCGAGAAAAAAAAATCCATTTGAATTTTCACATGTTTGCCTGGGTATGTCTCGCTCTGTGTGTGTGTGTGTGTGTTGGCACACAATGTCCATGTCTGGGCCAATAGGCGGCATTAGTTGGGCTAATACGACGGCTACATGCATGTATGTCTACATACATACATACATATGTGTATCTGTGTACATTTGAATGTGCCACAGTTGGAGCTCAGAACATTTGTACGAATATTTCGCCTGTTGTAGTTCCCAAAGCGCGTTAACTCACTCAACCAAATCGGGCGACAACAACGAATGGCAATAAGTAAAAGTAAAGCCTGCCAATAACACAGATGAACCACATGTTATCCTCTATTCAGAATCTACTCCACATACACACATATATATGGAGTATATATTTTTACAACCCTAGTCTGAACTGGAAAAATGTTGATTTATGCTAGCGAAAAGGCGTCACATTTGAATAATATTTATTTGTTGAAAAAAGTAAACCATTTTGGGAGTTTTTTGAGCATTAAAAATCATATTTTAAAAATATACATAAAATATAAAATATAAAATATAAAGTATAAAATATAAAATATAAAATATAAAATATAAAATATAAAATATAAAATATAAAATATAAAATATAAAATATAAAATATAAAATATAAAATATAAAATATAAAATAAATATAAAATATAAAATATAAAATATAAAATATAAAATATAAAATATAAAATATAAAATATAAAATATAAAATATAAAATATAAAATATAAAATATAAAATATAAAATATAAAATATAAAATATAAAATATAAAATATAAAATATAAAATATAAAATATAAAATATAAAATATAAAATATAAAATATAAAATATAAAATATAAAATATAAAATATAAAATATAAAATATAAAATATAAAATATAAAATATAAAATATAAAATATAAAATATAAAATATAAAATATAAAATATAAAATATAAAATATAAAATATAAAATATAAAATATAAAATATAAAATATATAAAATATAAAATATAAAATATAAAATATAAAATATAAAATATAAAATATAAAATATAAAATATAAAATATAAAATATAAAATATAAAATATAAAATATAAAATATAAAATATAAAATATAAAATATAAAATATAAAATATAAAATATAAAATATAAAATATTAAAGATAAAATATAAAAATTAAAATATAATATATGAAATATAAAATATAAAATAGAAAATATAAAATAGAAAATATAAAAAATATAGAAAATATATAAAATATAAAAAAATATAGAAATCTGTGTAAACTCTTGCTCAGCGCAGGGTATACAAATACGGAATCAATTATGGCCAGAATATCAGCTAAAGGCCTGAGCCAGGACGGCCTTGGGGGTGGCTGGATTGGAGGCAGCGGCAGTCGCCCGCCCGCATCTTCAAGGCCGACAGCATTTCACTTGCCTCCTTACGTACGGCTTGAGCTGTGGCCGTGAGAGCGCCGCCCGCATCAATATGCATTTTGCGGTGTTTCAATTTCAGTTGAATTGTTTTTTGTTGTTGTTGTTGTTGTTGTTGCTGTTTGTTGAGAACAGTGAAAAGTTTGTTCATTTGGGCCTGATGACATTTTGGACGCATTATGTTGGTTTGGTGCTGTGTGGCATTATCTTTTGATTACTTCATTTCCTTTCATGTGCCTAATGTGGCACACGTGTCCAAAGACAATTTCATATTTGTTGGCCCCTAGTCCTCGTTGCCTTGGTCGCTAAATCAAGTGTCCCACTCGCAGGCTTTCTCTTTTAAAGAAGAAGAAGAAAAAGTTCTGCCTCGTGGTTAGCAAATTATGAAAAGCCTCAGCCGTAAGTCACATAAGACCAGACCAGAGAGGCCAAGCCAAGCCAAGTCAAGTTGCGGCAGTTGACTTCGCTTTGGCTGAGCTACTGTCAGAGCTTCTCCATTTCGTTTAGCCGGCAATAAACTTTGGCAACTCTTTCAATTTGTTGAATGTGTCTGTGTGGGTGTGCCAATGAGTGTGTGTGTGTGCTTGGGTTGTGAAATGACTTCTTGTTTAGTTGGCAGTTTTCAAAAGCAGCTCGTATCGGGCAGGCTCTAACTCATGCTGAACCACACACACACACACGCACAGTCTGGTTAGAGCACCTTTGGCACAAATTGCTTACAAAGTGTTTTTTGTTGCTGGGCCCACACACACACACAGAGAGAGAGAGAGAAAAAAGTGGAAAAATAAATGGCTAAGCAGTAAATCTTTGTCGGTTTAGGTTATTGAATATTTCATGCTCCAGCTGATTTATTATTTATTTCTTTTTAATGCCCCTTTTGCCGAAGGTCAAGCAAAAGCGTTTTTCGATGAACCCAAAAACCCCGTTTTCGATGCCAGTCTGCCGCCTCTTGCCCACATACAGCAATTGCCGCCTGCCTGCCTGCCTGCATCAGATTCGCTTCATAAACGTGGCCAATGCCCCAAATGTCAGCTCAGCCATGGCCAGTGTCCATCCGGAGTTGCGTCGCTTCCTGCTGCTTGCAGCGGAAATACCAGCTACGATTTCCGCTGCGGCCCATTGTTAAAGCATCGCAGCCAACAAAAGTCAGTTGTGAGTTGACTCTGCGATATCTCTCCCTCTCTCTCCCTCTCTTTCTCTCTGTCTTTGTCTCTATCTCTGGCTCTTTGTTAGCTTTTTTGGTGGCATAATTAGAGCGAGTCCAGCGAGCCTGACGCATGCCTAATGAGCACTTTTGCTTGACTTTTTTTTGCTGCTGCTGCGGTTGTTGTTGTTGGCTTTGCGCTGCATTTGATAGTCGTCGACCCGGCCAGCAACTTTTTGACTGCGTTTTCTTCTGCGTAGGCGTTGCTCAAATTTACAAGCCAAACAACCACGCCCCACCACACACACACTCACACACACACACACACACACAGAGAATGCCTGCTATTAACAGCTCGCCCACGCTGCTCAATAATGCAAGTGGAAGTGTCCTTCCTGCTGCTGTTTTGACTTCTGCTCGCCTGTGCCGGCCTTGCATTCATTGTTTGCCCCTGTGGCCGTGGCAGGCATAAAGTGCATAAAAACGCCGATTTCCGTGCCTGCCACTTGCATGGCCACAAAGTGACACACACAAAGAGGAAGGCAGAGAGGAAGGAACGGGGATTGAGGCTGCTGTTTCAGCCTTTGCCAACCGCCTTGTTGACCCATGTTTTCTCCTTTTTTTTTTGCAGTGTAGCCAGTCAACTATAAACTGCAAGTATTTTGTTTAACATTCGGAATTATTAAGCGCGCGCACAGTTTAGAAATATTTTTGGCCATAAATTATTTTCGCAAATCTTGCAGTCAAAGTTTTTCTGCATGCGAAAAATGTTTATTTTAAGCGGCAGCTGAAGTTTTTGCCCTCTCGCCAACAATAGTTAGCAGAGCACACACACACACACGCACACACATGTGTTTTCCTTTTATGTAAATCGGTCGTTGCGCTTTTCAGCTTTTACAGCCACTCCACACCCACTCCACACCACCCACATCCAACTGCAGCAGCTGCAGCTGCTCGCCAAGTGTTGAGTGTTTTGTTATTGAAACATATGAGTATTTTTTACATTTGTTTACATTGCAGCCCCGTGCACTGTGCTACATTGAGCTGGCATACCCTGTGCCGTCTGCGTGTGTGTGGACAAGGTAGTTGAGTCAACAGCTAAATAGAGAAATTAAGGTTAGCTAATTGAGGTTGAGCAAAGAGACTTTTGGGTTGCATTTGTGGTTAGTTTATGAATCTGAATTATATAGAAAAATAGCAAAAGAAAAAAGAAAAATATATAAAATAAATAGAATATTTTATTTATTAATTTAATTTCATATATTAGTCAATTTTTTATTTTAATTTATTTAAATTTCATTTTAATTTTATTTTACATATATATTTTTTAGATTTAACATTTTTTTATATTTTAATATTTTAATATTTTAATATTATAATATTTTAATATTTTAATATTTTAATATTTTAATATTTTAATATTTTAATATTTTAATATTTTAATATTTTAATATTTTAATATTTTAATATTTTAATATTTTAATATTTTATATTTTATGTTTTATATTTTGCATTTCATATTTTATATTTATATTTTTTATATTTTATATTTATATATTAATATTTTATTCTTATATTTTGTAATTTATATTTAATATTTTATTTCTAATATTTTATATTTTATACTTTATATTTTATATTTTGTGTTTTTTAATTTTTTTATATTTTATATTTTATTTCTTATATATTATATTTTTTATTAAATATTTTATATTTTTTATTTTATATTTATAAATATATTTTAAGTATTTTATTTTTACAAATTCTTTGCTGAAATTTAGCATAACTTTCGCTGTGGCCTCCATTATGGCGGCAGCGTGAAGAAAGAAAGAAAGAAATGAAACTAAAATGGGCTACTGAAAGGGGGCGCACTTAATGTGTACGCTAAAAGCGTGAGCAGCCAGCTGCCAGGGCAGCAATTGTTCGGCGGCGTATTATAAAGTTTCGAGTCTTAAAGTTTTACGCAAGGAGCTGGGCGTTGCGACGCGACGGCTGCCGCGAGGTGCCAAAAACTTTATTCGCCCGGCGCGCGCCCTCAATTCGGCAGGCAACACAAAATGTATTTACCTCTTTGGCTGGGCCTAAAAGTGTGCAAGAGCAGATACACACACCTACACACACATACACACACACAGAGAGAGAGAGAAAGGCAACTTAACACACAATTGCGCTTTTGTATATTTGTAAACAGAGAAAGAGCAACAGCCAACTGGCAACCCGTTGGCCAAAAAGGCGAACGAACGAACAGGCAATCGCGTTTGCCAACGGGTATAAGTTTTGCCAGCTGCCAAACCGGGTCAAGAGCTGTTAACTTGAAAATTACACAATTTTTGCATTTGCCAATGTGTTAAGCTACCTCTCTGTAACACTCTGCCTCTCCCCCTCTCTCTCTGTCTCTCTGTCTCTCTGCCTGCCTCTCCCACACTCACTTGTGTTAGCTGTTTAGGCACATTTAAAGTCCAATCAATGAGCGAAAACGTCAACATATGGAGCACTTTGTTTACTCTTGCCGCCATTTAAACAACGAATTTTGCCATCAACTGCGTTGGCCATAACATAAATTGGCCAACAATTCGCTAACGTGCGCCACACTTTATATTTGTTTACAGCAATTAACATTTTGTGCAAACACAGCGATGGACTGTGACTGTGATGGACTGTGATGGACTGTGCAAATACTCTCTGCAAATATTTATGCATTTGGGCACACTTTAACGAGTGAGAGAACATACATATATTTTGGAAAGTTAGTTAACTGTATATAAACATCTCTCTGACTGCCTAGCAATAATGACTTTTACTATAACAGTCTGCCTCTCCATGTTAAAAAGAGATTAACATGCAGCGCTTGCTTAAATTGAAATAACATTCTATGTTAAGCTGTCAAAATATTAAAAGTTATGCAGCATTTTTAGAATTTTATTTATGAAACTTTAAACAGCAATTTGAAATCTTCATACTCTCTCCTATGGTTAGCAGGCTAACATTATTGTTCACATGAATAGCATGCTATGTTAAGCAGTCAAAATGTTAAAAATTTTACAGAATTTATAGAGTTTTATTTGTGAAAATATTAATTTTTTTCATTTTTTTCATATTTAATTCTGTTTATTTTGCTGCTTATTGTCTTCGACTCTATAACGCATTTATGTCTTGACCCTAACTAATTTGTGGGCAGACGTAAGTATGACTTCTAGTCTTCTTTTTTGTATTTATTCTATATAAAGATTTAAATTTAGATATGGGTATATTTAATATGGTCGAGCGCATGCAGCTTCTTTCACCTCCTTCTGCTTCTATGAAACAATAAATTATATGATTATATTCGCTCTCACATTCAGTTAGCTGGATAACTTTAAGTCCCCGCCGCTGTTAAGTCCATGTTAAGCTGCATAATTATATATATATTTATTTATTTATTATATTCCCAACTCTCTCTCTCTCTCTCTCTCTCTCTCTGTCTGTCTTTCTCACTCGCAGTTAACAGCCCCCCATATCTACTGCTGTTAAGCTAACAGCATATGTTAAGCTACCATATGCTGCCTGTGCCCAGTCACACACACTTCGACTATTAAATGAATGCTCTCGAATTTGAATAGCCAAACATTTAAATATTATTTAGATTTTAAGCAGCTTAGAGAGAGGCGAGCAATGCCCATTGAGGCGCAGCGCCGAGTATTTAATTAAGGTCTGCTCGAGGGGGGCACTCAGTGAATTTAAGCTGCCCACAATAAGCAGGCGATAGCTGTGCTATATATAGTATGGTTGGATATATATATAGTATAGGTATAAGCTCTTTGTGTAATATGTTTAATTGTCGCCTGGGCAGCAACTGCTGCTGCGGCTGCTGTTGGATTGCATTTAAGTAAGTGCCTAACAAATGGCAAACTTGAGTTTCTTGCGCCTAAGGCCAATGTGTGCAGATGAAGATGGAGATGAAGATTAATTTGTATGCGAACGCAGCTCGAGAGCAGCAATTCAGCAGCCATGCGAGCGGCACATGAACTGGCCTAAGGTAACAAACATGGCACCCGCACGCCTCTGTCTCTGCCTCTGTCTCTGCCTCTGTATGTGCCTCTGCCTTTGCCTTTCCCTTTCTCTGCAGCTGTTACCTTTCTCTTTCTGGCCCGGGGGGCAAACAATGCTGCAAACATTTGTGGAATTTTTTCCTTTCCTTTTTCTACACTTTTTTTCTGCTTTCTCCGTTGCCAGACGAGTGGCAGGGAGGCTGGACTGGGCTGGGCATGCAGACATTGTGCCAAATGAATGATGAATGCTTATAAATGAGCGTGAGGGCGACGTGCGACCTTTTAGTGTTGCCAGCAACGCTCTGCCTCACCGCAGGGCATTGCCATATGCAGCCGCTGGCAGGCTGCGTGTGTGTGTGGGTGTGTGTGTGGGTGTGCATATTTATGACCCTTTAGACGAGGCTCTTCAATTTGTTGCGCTGGCATTGACAGCATTTAGCGCGCTGAGTGGCTCAAACGGATCAGTCAACTTGGCTTTTATTGAGGGAGGGCTGTTAACCGCAGCTAAGCTGCCTGGCCCACGGCTCGTATGCGCAATGAGCCAACTTATTAATTATAGTGGCATACAAATTGTCAAAGGTGAGCCCGGGCAGGTGTGTGTGTAGCGGTTAATACGGCTTAAGCGTCTGTCACTCACACACACAGCCTCACACTCACACTTGGTCACATTCGTTTTGACCCAAATTGCGGCGTGACTTCTTAGCGAAATGAAACCGCACGCCTGCGGAAATCTTCATTTGATATTCGCGCGCGCGCGCTCTGCGTCTACTAATTAATGTCACCTCAAATGTGGGCAGCTGCGACACGCCCACACGGCACGTACTCATTTTTCATTCAAGCCAGAAATAGGCGAACCGCAAACAAAACACAAAACAGCCTAGAAAAACAACAAAAAAACTAACAAACTTTTGCCAATTTCGTAGGCGCAGCAAATTTTCAATTTGCAGCTGAAAACTTTTGCCAGGCGCCATCATTAGCCAAATGGCGGCCGTCATTAAAAACAGTTTACAACAGACAGCTAAAAGCCTTTTTTTTCCTATTCAGAATTAGAGTGATTGTAGGCGTGGCAGCAACACGTGCCCAAATACTGTTTGAGCTGGCAACTGGCAACTTCCTTTTTACTGAGATGAACAACAGCGAGCATAGCGATGAGCGCTTCCACAATTTGCCCATCAGCGAGCAGCCGAATCCGTATCAAAATCATAATCTGAATGCCAGCGTCTGGCTGCTGCCGTTGGAGCGAGGAGCTGGCCCATAGCCAGCTGCAGGCCGAGAGCGACCAAATGCAGGAGCTGCTGCAGCTGAACAGGCACTGAGCTGGATGTAGATATATGTGTGTGACTGTATGATAAGTCTATAGTATATTTATTTATTTATATCAAATATATAATTGTCTTTTGTTAGTTGAATTTCTTGGCGCTTTTGACTCTCGCTTTCAGCTGTCTGAAATGCGTTTTTCTCTGCTGCCCACAAAAGTATGCTATGGATAAGGCTAGAGCTGCGGGCAAAGCACACATTCAGCTCTTAGCTGTGTGTGTGCGTGTTGCTTTTAACGAGGTCAGCGCTTTGGCACAAAAGTTGTCAACTTGAAAATTACACGTACTGCAAATCAGTAAAAACACACACACACACACACACACACATGTGTGTGCTCTATTTGTATGTGTGTCTTTGGTTGAAGCTCGCCCAACTGTTGCCCTTTATTTGAGTTTATCAGCGTGTAAAATGCGCAATTCAAATGCAAATGTGCAGCGTAATTAAAATTGTGCAAATGCGTGCATCGCTTTCTCTCTCTCTCTCTCTCTCTCTCTCTCTCTCTCTCTCTGGTCTTCTGCTGCTCCCATTGACTTTTGTGCGCCGCTCCGCATGCTGTTTTATGGCCACCACATTTGCTGAGCTAATTTAAGAAATTTGCTCGCTCGATATAATGTTGTGGCTGGATTTCAGATATATATATATATATATATATACAGATATATACATATAATATATATTAGTGTTTGAGCTGCTTTCAGTGAGCAAGAGCTTTGATTTTAATCGGGAAAATGAGTGGAAAAGCAATAGAAAAGTAGTAGAAAATGAGCTTCCCTTGGCTCTGATTGCCATATGACTTTGCTGGTTGATCACAGTTTTCTTTATGCTCATTTCTGATTTGACAGAAATTATATATAATAAATATATAATAATATATGTATAATTAATATTTAAAAAATAAACTAATGAGTATAAATATTAAATATTAATATACATAGAAAATAATAAATAACTTTAGATTATTTGCTATATTTTTAACTCTATTATTTATATTTATTTTGAGAGAGAGAGAGAGAGTTGAAGTCTTGTCTCAGCCAATAACTACGCCAGTCTCGACGTAGCCATTGTCCCTGACTGTACCAAGATAGCAGCAAGTCACCTTCGGGCCACCTTTTTGCTGCCTTGCCGTCTCAAAGCCACAGTCAAGGCAAAAACTGGCCATATCGAGCCACAGTGAATTGACACAATCTTTACTTAGAAATAAATAAAAAAGAAAGAATTTAGGCTGCTTTTGAGTGTCACTGAAAGAAGTGAAGATCAATGAAAATCATAAGCGAAAAGTAAAAGATATCACATATATCTGCATGAGTGATGCAGAGCAAGCCACAGTGTGATTAGCGCACTCTTCAGCATAAATGCTAAATATCTTCTATGTCAGCTAGAGTCTTAGCATTTATTTTCTATGAAACTCTGTTTGATGCTTCTTAAAATGAAATAAGAGTGGGCTTTGCAGCATTTCAGCAAGTATTTTTAAAGATTTTATTGTTAAACTCTCTCAATTTGGATTTCCTTAGGTTGCTCGTCCTCAGCTAGATCTATAGAAAATTCCAAAATAAGAATCCATTGAGCTACTGTTCAGGCATAAGCAAGTATCATGCAGTCGACTCAACTGACTCTTAAATATATTTTATACATGTCTAATTTTTATATTTTTATTTTTTTTTAAATATTTAACTCAGCAAATTTCTATTTCTCATTTCACTTAAAATAATATAGCTTTTAAATCAGAAAGCTTTTTTATTGACTTCAAACTAGAAATAGTTCGTCAAAGATTATGATTTAAACTCCAGCCAGGCTGGGCCCGGATAAATTGCAATTTCGAGTTTATATATGGCGCGGCAATGTGAAACGGTCAAGTTTCAGTTTACAGTTAATAATAATTTGATTGCTTTTCCGAAATTGCGTACAATTCACTTGGCTCCATAATTCAGGGCGGCCAGAGGGCGGCGGGCGGCAGGGGGAGGGTGGGCAGCGGACAGAAGCCAGCGGCAACATGCACGCGCGATGGCATGCGATGTGCCAGTTGCCACAAATAAAGTCGTAGATACTTTTTTTTTTTTTGAAAAATAAAGCCGGCCGTTATCACAAATTGACAGCAAAAAAGCATTGTGCGGCTGTGCGGCAGCATTATGGGGCAATGGCAATACTTTCGGCCAGCTGTGCATGGCCAATGGCTGCGTTTCGGCTTTGGTCACACAGACCAATGGGCAATGGGCAATGGGAGATGGCTTTATGCGGTCAGTCAACCAGGCTGAACACTTTACAGGCTTTGACTCGCTTCCGTTTCCGCATGCACACACACATATACAGAGGAAGAGAGAAAGGGAGGTGTGTGTGTGCGTGTGTGTTTGTGGCACACACATAGTTAAGTGCTTTGTGGTTGCTGGCAGCGCGTTGATTGCGCTGTGGTCCAAAAATCTAATAAAGCGTCCAGCATATGAGCTATAGTTTCGGTTTTTCTCTACTCTTCCTCTCACATTCTCCCTCTGGCCCATGCTTTATTTAAGCATATTAACAGCCAATCTGCTCGGCATTCACTCATTTCCGTTTTGTTTTAAATGCCATTCGAGATTTGTGGAACGAAATGAGTTTTGACTGACAGAAAATAAAAAAAAAAAATAAAAAAACACTCGACATTACACTTCGAAAAAAAATCCAAAATTAAAACAACAACAAAAAAACAGAAAAAAAATTATTGAAATACGAAATTGAACTGTTGAGAGAAGAGGCGCATAACTAAATTATGGACGGCAGTGGCGACAATCAGCTGACGGTGCGTCACAATCGCCGGCCGGTGAATCGGCGTGTCCAGATGATACTGCAGGACTATCAGCGCTGGGAGCAGCCGGCGGCAGCCTACGGCAATCCCAATGTCGCGCTCCACGGCCAGCCGGACCGGGAGAGGGTGATACTCCATCGCAACTACGTAATCCATCCCATGAATATGGACACCGAGGCGGACGATTCGGGCTTCGAGTCGGGCAGCGAAAGCGATTTGTTATAGCCGACAACAACAACAACAAGAACAACCAATTGGAAGAATTTGTGGTGAACCAGTCCAGTTGCATATATAGTATAGAATAATAAATTTAATGAACCTAAGACTTTGCTTACCTTCAGCCAGCGAATGCCCAGAAAACAATTACCAAGTCAAAGGCCATTTATCATAGTTTGGTTTGGTTTATTTATGTCAATTTGATTTGTTCTCAAAAACACAAAAGTTCTACACATACATATGCATACACGTGTGTGTGTGTGTGTGAGAGAGTACTGTAAATATGCATATACATATACATATAGATATATATGTGTATACGTAAATAGATTAGTTAAGAGATTCGTTCGCAATTACATTTACTTTACACATACAATATTTGATATATTTGCAAATATTTTTTTTGTATACATTTTTTTTTTAGTTTTTTTTTAGTTTTTTTTTTTTTAATACGAATAACGAGTATACGATTTTAATTTGTATTTCAATTTTGGCTTTTTCGTCTGATATCTCTCAATTATTTTTGTGTTTTTCCCTTTTCAGTACATTTATGTTGATTTTTACACGAATTCATTTTGATTTATTTATGCATTGAAAAGGTTCAAAGTTTTGTGTTGTTTTTTTTTTTTATATAAAATTTGAAGTTCCTATTCACGTTTTATCTATGATTTTTTGGTTTTGCTACTTTTGAAGTATATATAAATTTGTTCGATTTTGGTTTATGCTTAAATTAAATTTCAATTTTGTTCTCATTTTTAAAGTGAATTAATTATCACGCCTAAAATAGTTGGTTTTTCTTTTCTGTGGATATGGGAATCATGCTGAACTATAACTAAATAGCATAAATGATTGTTAGTTTAGGTCTAGATATTAGGTTCGCTCCATCAAAGTTTCATAATACTACGAGATATGGTGTTGTTCTTCTCTAAAAACGTTATACATATTACTCATATAATAATCTAAAATATTTATATTATTTTTTATTTTTTATTCTTTTTTAATAAATTATTACGTATTTATCATAATTTGTTTAAGTAGCATTGAAATCATATTTAATGAATTGAGCAATTCAAAGTTGACTTCGCCATTAAATCAATCAAAATCGCTATCTTAAACTAGTTGCAACTGATTATACAGATACGTAATTCATTATTTGTCATTGTTCAGTTTTTTACGTTATGGATGTAGTTGCTTAAAGTACGCTTCCATTTTGGTATAGGTTTTTCTTCTTTTTTTTATATATATCGTAAATCAAATTTGATGAAGTTGTGAGAGTGTTACGAGTCGAGTGTGCTCGACTAGCTGATACCCTGTAGCCAATGTGGTAGATATAATATAATATAATATATACAAAATGTGCATGAAGAGAAAGGGAATTTTCAATGAAAAAAAAAAGAGCGATAAATAATCGATAGTTTCAGAGTATATAAAAACAATGTATGTCAGGAAAAGTATTGGTATATTCGATGTACTATCGATTACCTCAATCTAATCATAGAGGTTGGCTCAAGCTATTCGCTTAAGTTTCGATTTGCTATCGACTACTTCGATATTGATTATCTGCAGCTCATCGATAGCCTTTAATTAACCCCAGCTTATCGATACACTTTCGTTTACCTTAGACTTAGATTTTATGTAAATTATAGAGAATATAAACTAATTTATTGATTTAGTTGATAATTTCGATGAACTTTCGATAGAGTTTCGATGGCCTTTAGATTTAATAATATTTAATAAAAATTTATTCCAACTTTTTTCTCATATTTCGATAACCGAATATAGAAATTGAACAAAGCAAGCGATAGTGCTAAGCTCCATTACTATTGCTAAGCCCAACAAAAACAGACAGGCGGATAGAAAAGAAACATGAAGTTAATACATATATGATCAGGAATATAGTTATATATATTTATTTATTATATATTTAAGCATATTCCTTTTCAAAATCAGTATACATAACATCTGCCACACTTAGTGCCTCAAGTTCATAAACCAAATAAAATATCTTCTTCAATTTTAGCCTTCACAGGCTACAGGGTATATGATGTACCTATACGATAGATATATATGTATAAATGTATGTACTTATGTTAAAATAAATATATATATATATATATAGTAGATTAGTATTCTGTATATATATATATATAGGGTATATAGCATAGTGTGTATACGTAGGTATTGAGATGTCTGTGTGTGTGTGTGTTAGTGTCCGTTGCTTTTAAGTACATCTATAAATTCTTTAAAATTTTTAATTGTGTATACATTCATTTGCCTGCTGTGTGTATGAAGATGAATGTGGTTGCTAGAGAGTGGGTGGGGTGGGCAGAGTTATATGTTGAGTACGTTTGTTCTTCTTGTAAAATGCATAAACATTAAGCTTATAAACTAGACTTTGCTCTCAGCAATTTGATCTGTTTCACTTAGCACGCACACAGATGAGATGTGTGTAAATGTTGCTGATAGGTTTCTCGTATTTGTTTCAGTGAGTGTGCATTGCACTCATGATAGGGAGGGCTTTACATTGAAATCCATAAATTGTTGAGTTTAGCACAGAGACCGAGCTACACAGTGAGTGTGTATGTGTGAGTGTGTGTATTTAATTAGTTTTGTTGATGAGTTATTTGCTGCAGTTGAAGATTTTAATGAATGCCCATGTTTAATGCCAATTCAATTAAAATTCAATTAATTCGTATTCATTTCGTTTTTACCTCATTATTATTTTTGTTTGTTTTTTTTTTCGAATTTTCGTTTTCAATTTGTATATATGTTGGTTTCGTATTGTAATTTAAGTTGTTTTTATATATTATTTACTTGTTTTTTGCCAGATTTTTCGCAACTTACAGCACAAACCCGTAACCTCAGTAACCAGTCGCATCGAACAGATCGGGCAGCACGAGCGGCGGACAGTTGTGTGGACTGCACGTGACGCTGGGCAGCTCATCAGGTGTCACCGCATCCGTGCAAATGCATTGCAAACAGTTGCCGGTGTCCTGTGGCAGAATTTCACCAATTTTATACAATTTGCCTGCAAGAGAGAGAGACGAAGAGAGGGAGAGAGAGTTGCTCTTACTTTAGTTGTTGTTGTCTTTACTGATTGTTGTTGCTGTCAACTTACCAAGCACATTGCACATACGCCCCGTTGCCAGCGGCGTTGTTGTTATAATCGTTGTCAGCGTATAGGGCGGCACATACTGATTGCTGCTGCTGTCGCTGTCGCTGCTGTTGGTGATGGGCACCCGCGGCGCTGCTGTTGCTGTTACTGCTGCTGGTGCTGGTGGTGCTGGTGGTGCTGCTGTTGTGGCTGCTGCTGTTGGTTGCATTGTTGTTTGTTGTCTTGCGCCCAC
This sequence comes from Drosophila repleta, assembly GCA_018903745.1. Taxonomy (NCBI): domain Eukaryota; kingdom Metazoa; phylum Arthropoda; class Insecta; order Diptera; family Drosophilidae; genus Drosophila; species Drosophila repleta. The sequence goes on from JAEIGN010000497.1 coordinate 7,732,479, forward strand.
GTCAGACGTTTGGTTGTCATTTGCAATTAAATCCGTTTGCGCTTTGGGCAACTGCTGCTGCTGCTGCTGGTGATGCTGCTGCTGTTGTGGATGCACATCGACAGCAGTTAGCGTAATGTCAATATTGACAACGCTGCCATTGAATTCACTGCTGTAATCATTGTAGGAGCTACGAAAGAACACAGCATCCGCATTGTCAGCTATGTTGCTGCCGTGCCTGTTGCCATTGTCTTTGCTGCTGTTGCTGTTGCTTTTGTTAATGCCAACATCATCGATTATTGTTGATGCTGGCGTTTCCTGCTGCTCAGCAGCAACTGATGCTGCTGCTGCTGCTCCGGCTGCTGCTGCTGTCAAGCTATCGTCGAGCGTGTTTGTGCTGTCAACATTGAGTTCCGTCGACGTCAGCCAGCGATGAAATGCATCGTCAGCTTCCTCAATTTCCTGATCCTGTTGCAGCTATACACACACATTAATCCAATTTTGATTATTATAATAAACTTAATATAATGCAATTTAATGGATCGTTAAAGTGCCAGCCAAAGCTCTGCTTTGGGCCAGCCTAATGGCTACTAAATATTCTTTCATCAAGTCTCATTGCTGCTGCTGCTGCTGCTGCTGCAGCTGAGGTCAGCTCCGTAAGCATTAAACGCAAATAAATAATAAAGCAGGTCAAGCATAAAATATTCTTTCTGCTAAAAGCTCTGCTACAGATTCCAGTGCATGTCCATAAAGTGCACGATCCTTAAAAACATAATTGGCTACACTTTAGGAGCAACCCCTGTCTGCTGTCCCTGCCCCCACTCGGGTCACTGACTGCAACGGCAGCCACTGGCATTCGCTGCTGCTGCTGTTGCTGCTGCTGTAACTACTGCTGCGGCTTATGGGTATTTTGTTATACGCTTGCTCTAAGAGTATTTGAGCTTAGTTGAGCAGCAGATACTTTCAAGACTGCTATTTATATTAATTTAAGATTTGAGATACTGTTGAGTGGGGCTTTATGTCAGGTGTGATATGGTGAACTACGTTAGGAATCTTTTTAATATTGAAATTAAATTTGAATTATGTTCGCTTCTCTGTTTATAATAAGGACAACTGCTAGAGTAGAGATATATAGGTGTATAATGTCATATAAATGGAATATGTATTATAAATGGATGCTATTGTAAATGTAGATATTTTATCTGAATAACATACTTATATTATAAACCAATATATATTTTTACTTTATATAAATATTTAGTTCTTATAGAAATTTGTAGAAGTCTGTTTAAAATATTTACTATATATTTGTTTTATGTTTAAATTAAATATATTTATATTCAACGAAATTTTTGGACTTTTGCAGCTTAGACTTCACCATAAACCTTGGAAAATTAATAAAAAATTTAACTCTTGGCCCGTTTATATATTTTATACATAATTCGTATAAATATGTCGGCAACAAAAATTATATTAAATTTTTATACATCTCATATATTTTTACAAATATTTTTACAATATTTTTTTGCATTTTTGTATATTTTTTTGAAATTTTTTATATATTTTTTATATTTTTATATTTATTTTATATTTTTATATATTTAGTTATTTTCTAATGCGATGAATAATGTAAAAACAAATTGTTTATATTTTATTTATTATTTTAATTGTATATTTTTATATTTTATTTTTTTTTATATCAAGTTAAATGAAATAATTTCTGTTTTAATATCTAACGAAAACTTCCATAAAATATAGAAACGAGTAAATTGTCAAGTTTATGAATTTTTTAAAATAGTTTTCCAAGGCCTGCAATTAAATATACGCTTCAAAGGTCAAGAATTTCTTAAAGCTACCAACAAATATTTTTAAAAAATATATTTTATCTATTATCTGACTATAATATCAAGCAAATTTAGCAATAAAACCCATTTAAATATGCAATAGAAATTTTTGCCACAATAATTTTCCATAAACACGCAATTTTCTCTATTGTCACAACTCACAGGCAACATGAGCTGACCGTAAAATTGAACAAACATCGAGGATTGCTCTCAATGGCAGCATAAACAACTATTTTGCCACTCAAAGATGTCTATCGATCAGCGTCATAGAAAAGTGCTTAGCCTTATCTTAAAGCTGCCTGTCTGTCTCTCACTATCTCGCCCTCTCCCTCTCTCTCTCTCTGTCTGCAGAGTATTCAGTATTTTGTCAGCTCAATGTAAAGTCTGATTGCTTTATATATTTTATTTTTATTTGCACTCACATTTGTATTTGGCATGGCAACCGCTGTGGCCGCTGCTTGCTGGCTGCGCGGCGTTGTCATCATTTCAATTGTTGTTGCAACTGCTGCAGAAGCCATTGTTGTCGCCTTGCTGTTGCCATTACTGCTGGCTGCCAATGTTGTTGCTGTTGTTGGTCGCTTGGTTGGTGGCTCGGGCAAAATATCGCTGTCGGTTTCCGCCTCATCAAAGTTTTTATCAATGCCCAAGACAGTGTGGAGTTCAACAACTGCGTTCGCCTTTTGCAATATCTTTTGCTGCTGCTGCTGTTGCTGCTGTCGCAGCTGTTGCTGTTGCTGTTGCTGTTGCTGCAGTCGTTGCTTTTCATGCAGCAAATGCTGCTGATGATGCTGATGCTGATGATGTTCATGCTCCTCCGTTTTGTAGTCATAATAAAGCAGCGCTGGCAAATTTTCGGGAAAATTTAAAATCTTGCTGGACGAGTGCGGCTGCTGATGGGCGTGCAAATGTTGCTGCTGCTGGTGTTGGTGCTGCTGCTGAGGCGTTGGCAATTGCTGTTGATAATGCGTTTCCTTTGCTGCTTGATTAACAGCAGCAGCTGCCAAGTGCGAGGGCTCCTTCTGCTGCTGCTGCTGCTGCTGCTGTTGCTGGAGCGTTGCCGTTGCCGTTGCCAACTTTTGCTGCTGCGGCTCGTGTTTGTGTTGCTTGATTATATTGTAGTTGCTGGCCTCGCTGCTGTGGTTGCCAACGCTGTCGCTCTTTTCTTGTTGTTGCTGCTTAATGTCTGGCTTTTCATAATCCGGCGCCTGCTTGCGGCTTTGGTAAACTTCGTAGTCATTAAAATTCTTTTGATTCTTGTGATGCTTGTGCCGCTTGCCCGCTTTCCTGCCCATTTTATGCACTTTTGTTGATTTTCTCGTTGTGGTCTCGTACCGATATGGATCCGAATAGTCGCTCCCTACAGCTGCAGTAGCCATCGCCGTCGTCGTCGTTGGCATCGTCGTCGTCGTCGTGGTCGCCGCCGTCTCTGCTCTGTTTACACTCGCCTTATCTGCTTTAGAAAGCAAAAAGTTTCATCTACATTTTTGTGTATTTGAAACACATAAAACTGAATTCAAACTAACCGCATTTCTCCCACCAGCAAAAGATTTCGCCGTCCATGCAGAGGCAAACCTCACAGGCATCAAAGCGCGGCACCTGTCACAGAGAGAAACATACCAAAAAAAAAAAAACAAACAAACAAGGGCTTAATAGGGGGAAAACCCCAAAAAACAATATCGAACATGCTGTTCGGTGTGTGTGAAATGTCACGTTGTTCAGTTGGGGTTTTTTTGGTCAGCAAGCAAAGCCAAAAACAGTGATATGAATGCGAATGCGAACAGCTGCTTCGCTGTGGCCCCCAACCAGAGCCAAAGCCAAATGCTGCATAGAAAAATGCTTTAAATTTAGCTTCAATTAAAAATGCATCAAAAGAGCTCAAACTGCAAAATAATTACGAAGAAAAAATTAAATAAAATATATAAAAATATATATTTATATATATATATATATTTATATGCTAATTGCTGAGAGATCTTTACAAATTGTTTAATGGAATTTTAATCAAATATATTTATTGAACTAGAGCGAACTTTCCGTTTGACTAGACAATTTCTGACAAACAAAATTTCACTTTTTCAGTTTACTATTTTTACTAGCACACATAAATTTTATATGGATTTAATGAATCGCTGAACATGAGCAACTCGAGCCACTAGCTGCCGCCTGATTTCTCTGATTTGTCTGATTTTTAATTAATAAATAGCTAAACTTTTCACTGAAATACGAAACTTTGCTCAACAGTTCAGTTCTCAAATTCACGGAAATTACTCGCTCAAAGTTTGCCTTGATTTATTTATGAATTGCAACAAAATAAAATTCAATTTTTAATTTGAAACTTTTGCCTTATGAAATTTATTGATGGCGAAATTCTTTGTGTTGATTGAAATGTGAGCGGAAATTTATTTTAAATTTTATACAGATTTTACTAGGAAATATAAAAAAATTAAATGTAAATAAAATATTTTGTATAATATTCTGTAAAGTTTAGCTTTCCCTATTTATTTATAAAATAAAAAAATTTCTGCTAAGAGCTCAATTTATTTTTAGAAAAATATTTTTTTTTTATAAAAATTTTTAACCTGAAGAATAAAATATATTCTATCTATCTTAAAGTTCCATATAAATCTGCATTTGAGTAATGAAAATAACTCAACCAGAAAATAAACTAAAGCTGAATAAACCATAAAACATTGGCCATAAATATGCCAAGGCTATCATGGCGCATACACATATGTGTTGTTAAATCGTGGCTAAAACAACATTTATCAAACGGCTTTCGCCAAGAGTTGCGACTGTGAAATCAAGGTCTGAATAAGTCATTTTGTAGCGCAGGCGAGAGCAAGAAAATGCCGTTTAGAGCATGCGGTGCAACCGCATATGAATATGCGCACAGGTAGCACAGGTGCAGCAAATGTAGCAAAATCCTCTGGCATGTGTGTGCGTGAGTTGTGCTTACCTTTTGTCCGTGTGTGTACTTGTGGCCATTTGTGAAGCATGCCGCCGCTCGGCTGTGCGGCTCCAAGTCGTCCTCAGCCGCCAAGTCGTTGTTCGAGTTGGCATTGAAGTTGTTTTGGTTGCCGTTGCCGTTGCCGTTGCCGTTGCCATTGGTGTTGGTGTTGGAATTGGAGCTAATGCCGGACTCAATGTCTGTTCTCTGCTGCAGCTCAGCGTCGCTCAACATTTGCTCGGACAGCATTCGTGCATCGTATTTGGCCTGCGACTGAGCCTCGTCCAGGTCGTAGTTGAAGTCATCCACGTGCTCGTCCAAATACTCAAAGGGCAGAGCTACGATGCCAGCAGCAGGTAAAAAGAGGATAGCAAAAAAAGGCAAGCGCAATAAGCCGCTGTTGAATTGGCTTTTGACTCTGATTGTTGTTGTTGCTGCTGCTTGAAGGTTATTTAAAGCTTTTGCTAACTGGTCTAAAACCGTTTTGTGGGCTATTATTGAGGCTAAGCTGCAATCAGCAGGCTGTTGCCACCTTTTTGTGAAAGGTCATAAACTGACGACTGCCAACTGCCAACTGTTTGGCTTTGCTCTCTCATTTTTCTTATTTTTTGTTTTGTTTCCTCCTCGTGTTTTTTATGCTGCTCACATATTTGATAAATTATCATAAAAAATAATGAAAAGCATAACATTTGCGAGCACTTGGAAATAAATCAAAAGCGCGCATAAAACACAAGCTCCACACACACACACACGCACGCATTCGGGCAGAGATTTGCGTGGATGTGTGTGTGTGTGTGTTTTATAGCATTTGTCATTAAATCAAAAGGCTGCGCTCATAATGACGACATCAAGCGGAGTCGGACGAAGCCAAGCAAATCACAAATGGAAAGCGTAAAACACAATTGAAGCGTGCGCTCATAAAATGTGCATAATTTATTCGACACAGATTTTAAGCATTACGATTTTAGAGCATTTTATTTTTCATTTTTATTAAATTTGAAATATTTAATGAAATCATGAATAAATGCTTAAAGCATAAAAATAATGGAATCATTCGTAATTTTTACCTAGAAAAATATAAAAATAAAAAAAATATAATAAACATTAACTATAAATATAAATAATATAAAAATATATATATTTCAAATATAAATAGAAATTATAATAGAAATTATAAATGCTTAGTAAATTTTAAAATTTTATTTACGATTTCTTTTTCACAAAAAAAATAGATAAAATATATTGAAATAAATATTATAGTTAAATTATAAAATGTATTACTTTGAATAAAATTTATTTAACTTAAAAAAAAATTATATAAAATATATTAAAATAAAAATAGTAATAATAACAAAAATAAGCAATTTTGACAAATAAAAATAATTCTTATAATCAAATATTTTATTTTATTTAAACCTTAAACTTTAATTCCCAAAATCTGTGTCAATTTTTGTTGCCATCAAATTATTATTAGATTAATAAATTATATTCATAAAAAATACTTTACATTTCAGATTTATAATTTCATTTTAGCTAAATTTAATTTATATATTTCTTCTATTTATTTATATATAGAAATATAATATTTAAATATTGAATAATTTTTTTAATAAATATATTTAGGTACTTTTCTCTAAAAGTTTTAAATTTTATGTATTTTGTAATAAAACCATTAGATATACATATTAAAAATAAAATGTCTAAATATGCAACTTAAGCTGTAGAGCTCAGACTTTTATCTGGCTTGTTCTCATTGAGTTCGTTATAAAATAAAGCTTTCAAGTGCAAGATATGGTTAAATCTGCAACAAAGTAAACCGTTTATATCTTTCTTGGAATTCAGTGGAAGCTTTGCTCGCAGGAAACGAGCTGTGTAATGCTTTTTAGATTTGCTGCCCCACCCCTAAGGGGGGGTTGCTATTTGAGACTCACCCTCGACCAGGTGCGGTTCGAGACGCAGTAATCCAAAGAGGTTGCAGCTATGGCCGAGCAGCAGAGCGAGCCACAGACAATTGATGCTTGTCATGGTGATGGGTCGCTGGTGGGTGCTGCAACTGCTAATAAGTCGTGGCATGTTGTTCTCGCTTCCGTTTCCGCTGCTGCTTGCCGTCGTCCTTTGTGGATTTCACTTGCACTTAGTGGCGCATTCTGCTGCGCTTTGCTCACAAAATAAACAACCTTCGCACAAAAGACACGGTTCACACAGTTCTTTGCGCTTCGCGTGTGTGTTTGTTTGTTTGTTTCTCTTGCTCTATTATTTATTTGTATATGCTTGCTGCTGTAGTTTATTTTCGTACGAGTGCGCTGGCTGCAGTTAGTTGCTAGCTGCGGGCTGTTGCTCGTGTTATTTTTACTACGCACTTCACAGCTGCCCCCGTAAGTAGGCAACAGTTTTCTGTGCTTGCGCAGCGCTCATTTATATGTGTCTGCGTGTGATATGGAACATCTATTACCATTCCCAGTGCTTATATTCAATTCATTTGCCAAGTTGGTAATCGCACAACTGTGATTTGCCCGCTGCTGCTACGTGCCAGGCAGCTAACCAACTAACCGAATCTCAGCCCAACCCCAATCATGCCCCGAACCCCATCCAGTCAGTGAGGCCAGGCCAGGCCAGGCCAGCCAGCCAACCAACAAGTGTTTCTTCACTTTCGCGCTACGTGCCTTATATACACATAGAGGAGCGGCAACAAAAAGTTGGCCAACAGGCACAAGAGACAAGAGCTCAGCTCAGCTGCGCGTGTTGTAAACAATTTGAAATCAAATAAACGCCATTAGCTAATCAAAAGAAAGCGTTGATGGGTCCAACTTCTCTAAGTTGCCCCTAACTAAAGTAAATAGTAAAAGCAAGTAAAAGCTCATTAAAATTTGCATAATGACTGCCGCTACACAAACATATTGCTGCAAGCGTATCCACAGAGGGCTGGCTATGAAAGTTAATGAACTCCTTGGATTTAATGATGGATAAAGGATTGAATGTGCTAAGCGCCTAGGCTAATGTTTAATTGAGCAGTTATAATTGGCGGCGGAGGGAAATTATTATTGAAATGGAATTTCAAAGACATAAAAATCAAGGAGGAAAAATTATTTAAGTGGGAATGTTAAAAATAAATATTTTCTTGATTTTGGAAATGAATAAAAATTAATTAAAAATTTTATTTGATTTTAGAAATGAATAAAAAATAATTGAAATTTTGATTTTATTTTAGAAATGAATAAAAATTAAATTAAAATAATTTTTATTTTTGAAAATTATTAAAAATTAATTCAAAATTATTTTTGAGCTTTTAAATTATTTCTTTATTTTAGTCTGTATATATATTTTATATATATAGATATATTTAAGTCTTTCAAAATTCTATTTAAAATATACAAAAAATACAGAAAGTGCCTAGAATATGTTTATAAATATTTAATATAATTTATATGAATTCTGCTTACTAGATCTAGTGCTAAAATATTTCTTTAACAGTTTTTAGAATATAAATTAATTAAAAAATTTATAGCCTATCAATATAAAATATACATTTATATATTAAATATTTAAGAGAATTTTCAATTTATATGATTATTAAAAATTTAAAAAATAATAAATTCTCCTTTATTTACTTATATTGAATTTGACATCAACATATTATTTTTCTAAAAAATATAAATATTTATTTGAGAACTCAATTCAAACTTCTCTATAAATATATATAACATATCAAAACAAAAATAAAACATTCAATATTTGCCATCTTTCATATATTTTCTTTAACCCAAATCAAAAACCCACCCAAAAAGATTTCAATATATATATATATATGCACAAACTCAACATCATCTCGCTGTCTGCTGCTTACAGGGTAAACGCCAGCTAGGGCACGCGGAAAACTAACAAGGAGTTTGGCCATTGAAAGGATTGTGCGAGCGCTAATGCAGAGCTCAAATTCGCATAAAGTGTTTATCGGCAAACAAAGCTAAGGTAAGTGCACTGTCAGAGTGCTTAATTTATGGCATAAAAGGATAGAGAGACACAATCAGTGGTGCGAGCAAAAGGGAGCATAGAGCTGGGCTAAAACAAAACACTTGAGCTAAACAATTCGCTGCGAGGCAAATGCGGAAGTGAAAAGCCAAAAGCGAAAAGTGGCAAAAAAAAAAGAAGTAAAAAAAAGCACACACAAAGAGAAATCCAAAGAAAGCAGGAAATCAGAATGTGGAACGTGAAGTGTGGGTAGCGCTGGCAGCCAGCGTGTGTGAGGGGAAACGGAAATTCATTGCCAGACGTTTGAAGTGTGAGAAATTAGCGCAATGCACAGACACTAAGCAAACACACTCGCACACACCCACAGAACAATGCTTTGATAACTTTTAGTGTCACTGCAGACTCCATGTCTGGCCGCTGGGGCGTATGAGCAATATTTGATTTACGTTTAATTTGTAACAACTTCCGATGCACATGTTCAGTCACTGATTAAATTTCCAATTTAATTTGGAGAGACAGGGAGAGAGGGAGAAAGGGAGAGGGAGGGAGGGAGAGACACACACACACACACGCAGACACATATATTCTGTTTACATATAATTAAAGCACTCGGCTAATTACATAATTAAAATTTGTTGTTAATCAGCAAATGCAGGTCAGGCAAATGATGCGCTGCGCGTCTAATCACACCGACTGACTGCCAGACTGAGCTGAGTGAGTGATACGCGGCGGCTACGCAATGCTACGAGTGCTGGGAAAGAAACGCGTCGTTCAGGCTCAACGTTGCATCGGCCACTGGTGCCGCCAGATGCTGTGCGCTGTCTATTTAAGCAACAGCAGCAACAGCAGTCGAAGCAACAGCAGCAGCAGCAGCATCCAACAGCTCAATCTGCGCGCTCTCTTGCTGTTAAGCTAAGGCTCTCTCTGCTGTTGGGCTTTTTATGAATGAGTTTGTGTGCGCTAAACACAGCGCAGTTGCCTAACAGCTGCGCTCACTGTTAACGCCCTGTTAACTGAGAGTCTCGCTCTCTGTGTGTGTGCGTGTGTGTGTTGCCTGCAAATTATATTAAAATGATTCAGTTTTGTGCAGCCATTTGCTCAGCCTCTTTGTGCAAATTGCATTTGGGCAGCCTTTGGGCAGGTTGCTGTTGTTGTTGTTGTTGTTGTTGTTGTTGTTGTTGTTGCCGTCCATTAAGCGTTAACAGCGCAACAACAGTCGCAACTTTACGCACACAGCCATAAACGTTGGCTTTTTTTATGATTATTTTTGCGTAAAGTGTAAATATGTAAATGTCCTCGCACACACACACACACACACATGGCATCACTCGACTGCCTCTGACTGACAGGCGATGTGACGGCTCAGGCTGAGGCTCTGAGCCAGGCTGGGCCTGACGCTTGTTAGACATGACAATGCGTGTTTGTGTCAGGATAACTGTCAACAGTTGCCCATTCTCACTCTCGCACTCTCTGTCTCGCAAACTTCTTTTTCAGCCTCATGCATGCGAGTGCTTTCAGCTGCTAATTTCTTTTATAAATTTCATGCGCTACATTTACATAAAAAATGATTTTTTCATATTCATCAAGTGTCGCGCTGTCACACTTCACTTCGCGCACGCATATCTTAGCAGCAACAAGCAACAGTTGGCACATGTCTCATAGGCGATATGCGATATATGTATGATACGTATGTGTACGTGTATGATATATGGCATGAATATGTCATAAATGGCAACGCAATCGATTTGTTTCCGGCCCACCCCCCAAAAGCCAGCCAACTAAACGGAAATCAATGTGGACTGACATCTGAAAAATGTCAATTGCCTGCAATATTTTCACTTTGCCACAGACAACAGCAGCAACAACAACAGCAACAGCCGAAACAATCATCTATGCGAAATTATGAGGCATAGCAGCTTGACAATATTGACATTTGCCTGTTGCTGTTGTTGTTGTTGTTGTTGTTGTTGTTGTTGCTGCTGCGGCACATATTTGATGGCCATAATAATTTAGCTAAGCCCAAATATGTTTCTACATATAAATCAGAAAACGAATTTCCCAGAAATGTAAAATTACAATTCATGTGCTCATTCACAATTAATTGCATTTGCTATGAAATGGGATAGGCGGAGGTAGAGAGATAGAGAGATTGACAGATACAGATACCCATATAGATACCCATATAGATACAGATATAGATATAGAAATATATATAGATACAGATACAGATACAGATACAGATACAGATACAGATACAGATACAGATACAGATACAGATACAGATACAGATACAGATACAGATACAGATACAGATACAGATACAGATACAGATACAGATACAGATACAGATACAGATACAGATACAGATGGAGATAAAGATGGAGATACAGATACAGATACAGATACAGATACAGATACAGATACAGATACAGATACAGATACAGATACAGATGGAGATAAAGATGGAGATACAGATACAGATACAGATACAGATAGACAGATACATATACAGATCTATTTATATGTATATATCTCTACACATTCACGAGAACTAGGCTTAACAGAAAGAATCCTTAGCCTATCAGCATCTTCATTAAATATTGCCCCTCCTCAATTTTCAGCTCTCTTAACTAAATCAAACGTTAATTTTAATGAGAATCATCGGGTAGTTTGAGTGCCGCTCCCCAAAAGGTTTCGATTTCGTGTTGCCTCACTTAAAGCTGCGACTTGAAAGAAAGTTGACAAATTTCGTGGAAATGCCAAATGGCATTTGCCAATGGTTGGGCGTGGGTGGGCTTGGGTGGTTGGAGGCTGGCAGCTCTTGAAAATCAAATCACTTAAGTAATTGTTTTACACCCAGAGAGCCCACACCTGCAGCCACCCACCCAGTCACCCTGTCTCACTGCCTGCCAGCAGTCTATTCATAGAAATAGGCAGCGGCCGGCGTAAAATTTAATAAAACTGTCAAATGCTTTTGTTTGATTTTATTATGCAATAATTCAGAGTATTTATGATTATGTGGCGCTTAAGACCTTCGAATCCTTTTCGCCCAGAGACTGCCGCAAACTTCGGCCATAAATATTAATATAAATTGTTGTACATTTTTAAGCAGAGCCCTGAAAGCAAGATTTATAAATTAGGCAAAAAGCTGACGGGCCATAAAAATGATTCATTTAATTGAACATGTGTTTCCTCTTAGTCCAAGCCCACATGCACAAGTGCCCTAAGGGAGGGGCCGTGGCGCAAGGCAGAGAGAAGATCTTAAGTTTATGCAAATTAAATAACAATTAGAAATTCCAAAGGACAGCTTTGTGGCACGGAGAGAGCGAGAGAGAGAGAGAGAGAGAGAGAGAGGCAGAGAGAGTCCTTTTGTGTTTTTCTTTGGTGCGAGGTCATAGGCTAGTGGCAAAGGGTCTCAGGGTCTGCCAATGCAAATGTCGTATGTAAATATTTAAAATGATGCCAGCCCCGCCCCTCGCTCTTTGCTTTATGTAAATCGCTGCAGGCTGCTGCTGCTGCTGCTGCTGCAGACACTTGTCAATGGCATTGCCAGATTTGGCTGGCGCACAAAGCGAGAGCTGATTTGCATGCTGCACTTATTGCCAGTCAACAGGAATTTACCTTCGGCCAGCTGACCGCATAAGATGCTTTTAATTTAATTAACATGGCTCAAAACAAAAGCATGTATATGTATATGTATTTAGCCAACCACGAAAGCAAAACGAAAATTAACCACAGCCATTGAACAGTGCGCAAATTCCAGAATTCAGCTCGGCCGCAAATGCAATTTGAATTGTTGCCAATTTGGCTATTATTGCATTCAATTAAAGCTGAAATAATTTAAAGATTTCTTGAGTAGAGCAAATAAAATAAAAAAAAAAAAAAACGATAAAAGCGCATAAATGGAGTGTTAAAAAATGGCGCAAACTTCTTGCCCAGTTGCCAAGGAAAGTCGACAAAAACAAACTTTAACACAGAGAGAGAGAGAGAGAGAGAGAGCAGGGCACACACCCACACACTTGGACATTTAGATGTGAAGGCAAAAGTTGTGCTAGAACTAGCTACAAAATGCAACCCAGTTGTATCACAAAAATGAACTCAACGAGCAACGGAACAACAAGAACAAAACTTTTCATTTGGCACAAAAGGCATTTTTATCGCAAATTCTTGTTGTTGCTGTGGCAAAAGTTGTTTGCACTTGGCTAAAATGACCCACACAATAAGGCGGCTTACGAGCGAGAGAAAAGTGTGTGTGCTTCGCTTCGCTTGGCTTTTTTCTCTCTCTCTCTGCTTTTATTAAAAGCGTAAACTTGAAATCAAATCATTTGCGCATTTCAATTACAAAGAAAAACTCTAATTGCAAGAGAAAAACCTTCGAAGGATAATAACGAGCAGAAGAAGGACGGAAGCGAGCAAAAGCAGAAAAGAGAAAACTTATCGAAAGTACCTGCAATTAAGAATCGCGTCGTAGAATTAAAAAAGTAAACGCCTGCCTCGCTGCCTGCCTCGCTGTCTGCCCCTTGACGGTATGAAGGCAGTGAAAGCAGAAGCACAAACTATGAGAGATTACTAAAAGCAATTTGAGAACAACAACAGCCCCAACTAACCATAGACAAAATGCAAAACTTGCAACGTGCAACGTGCAACGTACAGCAGACAAGTTGCCAGTTGCCAGTTGCCAGTTGCCGGTTTCTATGGCAATTATGTTGCAGCGCACCGCGCTGCAAAGTGGCTGACTGGATGGCAAAGTCATTGGCAACAGCAACGACAGAGCCCCATCAGCATCAGCAACTCGTATCAGCCCCATCAGCCCAGGGCTAGCTATTCCAAACTTTGCCACCAGAGAGCCGCTTATTAACTAACCAGAAAGCTGATAACTCAGCGCAGCTCTTGAATGTGTGATAAATAGAACAAGTTTTTAATTTAATATTAATAATGATTTTCGGGAAAATAGAGAGGGATTTTTTAAAAATATAAAAAATGTAAAAAATATATAAATAATAATATAATATAATATATAATAATAATATATTATAATAATTTATAGACATATACATATATTTATACATTAAAAAATATATTAAATAATATTTTTATTTATATAATACCAAAATATATAATAAATTAATATATTTCTTCATAGCTAATGCTTAGATCAGTTTGAGCTCAGCTTTATATATATTTTTTAATTTAAAAAAAAATCTGATTACTATTAGGCAGAGAATTGTAGCTTTAATATGCATTATAGAAATTATAAATATATTTTTTTATTTAAAAAATATTCTATAAATATATAAACAAAATATTTAAAAATTTTAAAAATTATTTATAAATTGAAAAATTTAATAAAATACATGTAAATATTACAAATAATAACTGACAATTATAAAAAATGTATTATTATTATTATCATCTCAAAAAAAAATATATAGAAAATTTTACAAATTATATTTAAATTGAAAAATATTATAAATGAATGAATTTGAACATATACTATTATTATTATTTTTTATTATTTTTATTAATATTAAAATTATTATTATTGTAGATATTATTAATATTATTATTATTTTTTTTTATTATTATGAATATTTTTTATTAATATTAATATTATTGATATTTTATTATATTTTTATTATTATTATTAGTATTTTACTTTTATTTTTATTAGTATTATTATTACTATTATCAACATAAATATCATATTTAGCAGCAGCTGGAATATGCACTATTTCTAGATATTCAGTACTATTTATATATGAGCTAACTCTCTGCCATAACAGAGTTCAGTTTGCCGAACTATACTTTTTTTTGCCATTTCAATTTCAGAGTTCATAAGCACAGCGCCCGAGAATGCAGCACAAAACGAAATTGGAAAATTATTTCGAAGCAAAGCAAACTCAAAGGGGAATAATAACGAAATAGGAAGAGTGAAAACTCGTAAGCTATTTGTTTACAAAAATGAAGAAGATATATGTACATATGTATGTGTATAAAGGGCAATGCATGGAAGGTAAAGTTTGGCTGAAAATAATTGAGGGAAGAAGAACTAAAAATAAGAAACTAAATATAGCAGTGAAAAGCTAGTGGCAAAGAGAGAAATTGTTGATGAGGCAAAGCCAAGTTTAATTGCCAAGACTATTAAAGCAGGCAAGTATATAATGGGCTAATGGTACGGATAGACTTGCATAGAATACAGTCTTTAGTTTAATATATGTAGAAAGAAACCTTTTCCTTTGCTCTTGCTTCATTAGCATTCAGGCTTTTGGGTCTCTTGCAACTGAAGAAACGGCCCACGCCATTTGCCGAGCGTAAGACAATGCGCTACTTGGCGCACTTTGAGAACTTTATTAAAGTGCACGCTAAGCGCACCTGCGGCTGCAACACTACGG
The DNA here is from genome assembly GCA_018903745.1 of Drosophila repleta. Classification (NCBI taxonomy): domain Eukaryota; kingdom Metazoa; phylum Arthropoda; class Insecta; order Diptera; family Drosophilidae; genus Drosophila; species Drosophila repleta. The sequence continues at coordinate 7,747,607 of JAEIGN010000497.1, forward strand.
CGATGCGCTACAGCGTGGCACGCTGCCACGATGGCCCTCGTGGCTGTGGGCTGGCCGTGTTATCAGCGCTTTTTTGCTTCCAATTTGGCTTAGCTGTCGCTTAGGCTAAAACTCTTAGTGCGGGGCTTATGAAATATGCATTGAGCACAATTAAAATGTCGCCAGCGTAATAATAAAGGGTGTACACACACAGAGAGAGAGAGAGAGAGGGAGAGAAAATAACCGGAGGCTTGCCCTTTTTTGTTGCACGTGCTCGGACCGTGCGCCTAATGAAAGGGTCCTTAAATAAGCAAAACAAGCAAACATTTGGCTGTCCCCACCTGTACGCAATTAACTTGTATCAACAATGAGTTAGAGGCTTGATTTAACTCATGTTTACTTTGCATTAACGGGTTTTCCATTCAAATTCAACCGAAATGCGCAATGCGTAAGACCACACACAGACAGGCAGGCAGGCAGGCAGAGAGAGAGAGAGAGAGAGAAACGCCCACAATTATTGACAGCTATATAAAAGGTACTCGTAACCTTAATAAACAAATGTGCGACTCGGGTTTTATTATCTGTTATTTTTTTGATGCGAAAACATAAACGAAAGAAATATAAAATGATTGCAGTAGAGTCTGCACGACTGGCAGATACGCTGTAAAGAAGAACTGGGTGAGAGAACTTATAAATAGAGAGAGATAATACGTTGGTTAGCTATATTTTGGCAGTTGTTTAGGTTAATAATAATATGAAGCTATTTAAATGTTCAGTATGATTTGTCATTTATTAATTATTATTGCTTTTGCTCAATGTGAAATAAATCGACATTGTGGTCTCAGTGCCTGAGCTAATTGTTGCATAGTTAAAAATGTTCAGCTTGAGTAAGCTATTTTTAAACTAAAGCTAAAATACATAGGAAAATTTAGTTAAAATATAGAAAATATAGCCACAATAATCAGCTGAAGTTGAGATTGGCAAAGACTGAGCATATCAAACATATTTTATACAAAATATCCAGTAAAAATTGAGCCCTTTTATTGACTTGCCTTCTCATATATAATGCCTAGAATACAGCTTTAAAATATAATAAAAATCAGCTAAATTTCTTTAAAAATTTTACGTTTTATTGCATATACTTTTTGTATATCTCCCCAATATATATTTTATAGTTGTCTAGATGACTTTTGCATTTAGTTACATAAATTTAGACATTTTTATATGTTTAAGCTTTCATTTTATGGGCTTAAAAATGAGATGAGGCCGCAATGCAGTCGAGACCATGTATATATATAGCCACGACAATGGCGGCTTGACAAACGTGAAGACATTACGTTTGCAGAGGTCGAAAGGGAGGAAGGGAGAGCGAGAGCAAGGCAAAGCCTTGTCCATGTTTTATGGCTTATAAATCAGTGTTAATGTCCGAGATACAAATGCAATTGAATTGCCGTCAGGGCAAATGGCCAAGTATCAGCGCCGTTAAGAGCTCGACTAATTTTATTAGCCAAGTCCGAGGTCGAGTCGGCATTTTAATGAATAAATAATTGCATTCTGGCGCCGAGTTGTTAAATGTTTAATTATGTCAACACTTGATTTCATAAATAATTGAAACCGCTTCAATCGGCTGGCAATTGATATATATATAATCCATATATATAAAAAATATTGCGCATACGTCATGTCTGCGTTGGCCTGAAGCATTTGTGTTTTAGCGCAGCGCAGCGCGACGCGAATTATTTTTAATTAATTGCGAACAACACATGGCAATTATAGTGAGCGCAGGCAAGCAAGAGGCAAACGCTCGCAGGGATCTGCATGTCAGCTAATAAACAACACGCAGATTCAATTAATCGCAGTGCAAACAATCTTCCCTCTCTCTGTATCTCTCTCTCCCTCTCTCTCTCTCTCTGTATCTCTCTCTGTCCTGATTGGTAGCTTGTTTAAACTTTTGACAATGCAGCAAATGGAGAATTGCAAGTTGCTGCCGTTGCTGCCGTTGCTGCCGCTGCTGCTGCTTGTGACATTGGCTATGTGCAAACAGCTTAAATAACAGAGAGAAAGGGAGGGAAAGCGAGAGAAACTCAGCGAACTTCGATAAATTGCAGTCGCGTAAATAAAATGCAACAGCAGAAATCACAGCAAAAATCACAGCGCAGAATTGTGTCAACAGCAGTTTGCCGCAGCCATGAAAAGTGCTTTTGCCCAGCCATGATATATGCAATATACCCACACACGCACACACATGTGTGTGTGTGTGTGTGTCACATAAAGTGTATGTGTTATATGGCATATGGTATATGTAACTGTAACTGTAACTGTAACTGCATGGACTTAAGTATAGCCACAGCATCATAATGATGTGGGGGCTGGCTATCGCTCTTAGCCATGCGGCTGCTCTAAATTAATGCCGTTAACTCAGAGCTGTTGATGAGTTTGCCTGGCCAAGTGATACCCTTGAAAGAGACAGTCTCTATGATATATTGTGAAAATATCTTATCACATTTGACTTACTTTATTTTTATAAATTAAAAATAAAATAATACTTTCCATTATGAAAGGCATTTGCTTAAGGATTCTAAATATGCTTAGGATCGACCTTACATTTTATGAATTTAGAGTTATTGAGAATAGCTTTAGAGCAGTACTGGACACAGTCTCATCTATGTGATGCCTCAATTATTTCACTCTGTTAAATAACAGACTCTGTTAAGACTATGTTAAGTAAAAATCATATGTTAAATACTTTTTAAATAATAGTATCATGGGTTTAGACTTTTATGTTAACTCGCTGTTGAATAACCTGTTATGGCGCTGTTAAATAGCATTATTCATTCTGTTAATGTTACATAGAAGTGTAATGTTTACCCAATGTAAAATAACATGAATCATCCCGCTACGCATTTATGGCTTTTCATGAGGCATGGGAGCTGCTGAAAGAAAAGCTTCATATTGATGGCCATTTCCAGGACTTTATTCATGGTATGATATATATACCTACTAGAAGCCATTGAAATGACAAAGCTCTTACATAATTTGAATAATTTTTGAATATTTATTTAAGTAAGTATATATTTACTAATAATAATATTAATTGTACATCAGCCATATCCTTGCATATTATCAGAGCTACAGTAATGATACCCATCTAACAACAAAACATCTGTGCTCAACTGGCAACTACTCAATAATAACTCAGAAACCATAAGGAAGAGCATAATGTTCTCTTTGGCCAGATGGGCAGCTCGACTTAATGCCAGGAATCTGGCAAGTTATGGCAATTATTTGTGAAAAGGACATCATTAATTTGTTGCTCCTTCCGATGGCTGGCTGAGACTCTCCGCTGGCCTGCAACGAGATGAATGGACTTTGATGGGAAATAATGAAGTTTGAGTTGACAATTTAGTGCTATTTTGTTAAACAATTTGAATCAGTGACAAACAATTAGCTAGAATAAATATTAACTCAATTTAAATACGGGATGCAGCTGGAGTTGCTCGATAAATATTATTGAAATTTAAGCATTACAACATTGGATATTGTTTCATTTACTCAGTGTCAACAATGGACTGTCAACAGTCGACAGTCAACATTGTCTGCATTGCATTGTATTCTCTGTTGATATTCATTTAAAATGTCCTTTTGTCGCACTGCCTGGTGCAGGACATGCTAGAGAGGCTTTTCAGTTAAATAATTGTTTTGCAGCTTAGCATGTGAGCTGCATAAATGGAAACTGTAAATAATAAACAATTGTAAACACGGCGTAAAATCCATTAAGCGTGACCAGCATGAAAATAATCTATATTGTGAAATATTGCGCATAAAATATGTTGATTAAAAAGTCAAATCAATGCGCTGCGAGTGCGGCCCAAAAGCCAACAAATTAACGTCAACTAAGAACTATAGAAGGGGCTTGGTCTGTATAAAATGTTGAATGAGTATGAGGGTGTAGGGCGTAGCCGACTGTGCAATGCTTGTGGAAAGCTCAAAAGCAATTAAATTTATAGGTATATAAATATATTTTAGGATTTGGCAATAATATAGTTTGTAGAATTATTCGTAAAGTGTGTAATACTTAGAAGGAATATTCAGCTGCTTCTAAAAAATATTAATTAGAAAATATAGAAAATATTTTTTTTTAAAATAAAGAAAATATTTAAAAAAAAATAAATTAATATTTACAAAAACTAAAAAAATATTTTTTTATATTAAAAAAAATTTTTTAATTAAAAAAGTATTTTTTTTTTAATTAAAAATATATTTTAGTAAAAGAAAAGTCTCCATTAATAAAAAAAAAAATAAGAATATATTTTAAAAATTAAAAAAATATTTTTTAAAATATTTTTAAATTTTAAAAAAAATATTTTAAAAATTAAAAAAATATTTTTTAAAAATATTTTTTTAAATTTTAAAGCTAAAAAATATTTTAGAAAAAAAAAAAAAGCATTTTAGTAAAAGAAAAGTTTGATAAAAATAAGGGAAATGTTAAAAAAAAATGTAAAAAAATATTTTTTTTTTAATTTAAAAGTATATTTAATTTAAGTATATATATTCGGACTGAAAAAAAAACTCATAAGTAGCAGCAAAATCTAATACATCAAATACAAAATCCAAGCTAGTCTTTTTCGTTCAGTGAACGTGTATCAAAGTCGTTGCTGCTCTTCATTTATAATGTAAGCTCTAAAGCTAGCCAAAGAGATTTTCAATTGAAACTCGGATAGTTTTTTGCTGAAGCCAAGTTCACTTGGCTATGTATACTTTTTGGCCATATGCTGCTGTTTTTGGCTTGGATTTCAATTCATTGTTGTTAGCAAAAAGTTGGTCGTAAATTTCGCTGACCGAAGTGAACTTGAGGCACGTTCTATTGCCACTCTCTTATGTGCTCTAAGCGTAATTGATTGATTGATGGATGGATGGCTGCCTCGCTGGCTGTCTGGCTGGCTGGCTGTCTGGCTGGCTGACTGACTGGATGAATAGTTGACCAAAAGCAGCTGCTGCCAGTCGTGAGCGAAACACATTAAAGCCTTTATTTGCCGTTGGCCAAAAACCTCGCACATTTAATCTTTAATTAAGAGCAGCAATGCCTGGGGTCCGCCCGCCTGTCCCCTGGCCCAGTTGTCAGCGGCTTAAATGATGCGTTAAGATGGCCTTAAACTGGCTTGCGGCTGCTTTAACCGCAACGAACTTCGATGCTTCAATGTCCAAAAATAGCTGCACAGAATAGAGACAGCCGCTGAGAAATCGTTTCGCGAGCATTGCAAATAAATTGAATTACGAGCGAGCTCGGAACGAAAGCCAAAGGGCACCAATGGAGGGAAAGGACTTCGAAATAAAGTTGCGCAAGCGACGACAAATATGCAAATGGACACTTGACAATCGACGAAGATGCCTCAACGGGGTATGTGCGGATGGCAGGCAAGAGTCTCTGAGCCGGGCTGGGCCGAAGGCCAAATCCTATTAAAATTCAATTGCCTGTAAATGAACTCGGGCGCTGGCTGGCTGGCTGGCTGGTTGGGTAACAGAGCCAAACTTCGGGTCCTGCCGGTTCTTGTTTGTCACTTAATTAAGGTTAATGCGAGCACAAAGAACAAAACACGCCCACCCGCTGGCTCGACTCGCCTCGCCTCGACTGACTGACTGACTGACTCCACTGAGTGACTGCCGGCAAGGATTAAGTTTAGATTTGTAAACAAGTTTCATGCGTTATTTAACTTGCAATGAAAATATCCTGCCAGCCAGCTGTGGGCAACAGCATTTATTACATTTGACTACGGCATTTAAGCAGAGAAAGGAGCCAGAGGCGAGCGTGCGACAAGTTTATTTCATTATGGTCACAAAGGCAAACACATTTGCCCGGTTCACGCTGAGTGCGTCTCGATTGGCGCGCACATGTGGCAGCAGCCGCAAATGGAAGCAGCCAAAATGCCATGAAATCAATTTGAAAAGTAGGACTTCACTGCTTGGCTCCTGCCGAATGCCAACTTAACGGCCTGTGAAATTATTTAAAAGTTGGCAAACAGCAAAATTTAATTATGGCCACAACTCAAACAAATGTCTCTAACTACGCGCTGCCAACTTTCGACACACATTTAGCCACGCACCACACAGACACGCAGCCACACACAGCCCCACCGGCACCGGCTTCTACATGAATTTGAAATTTTGAAAGTTTTCGACGCTCTGTCGAATGTCGAATGTATGCGCATTTCTAATGCTCATTTGTTGCATGCCACACGCGAGCGAAGTGCGTTGCTTTGAGCACATTAAAAAAATAATATTTTTGGCTGAATGCGAGAGAAATGTAGTAGGATTTAATACTGATTGAATATTTTCTAATGGGAGGATCAGAAAACTTATAGCTCTTATCGGTAGAGGATCTCAGCTACTATTATATGCTACTACTTTCTATCAATCTAAAGATCAATCTACTACGAGTGCTCCTATCTAACTACTATTCCTGATCTACCACTAATACTATCTAATGCTACCACAATACTAGATATATAGTAGTAGAAAGTTGTGTTAGTAGATTCTACTACAATATAGCAATGCTATTTACTGCTACTACTACTACTTGCTACTACCACTATTACTACTACTACTACATTCTACTACTATATATCTAGTATAGTACTAGTAGCAGTAGTTAGATAGTAGCACCACTATTACTACTACTTTCTACTATTACTACTGCTTTCTACTGCTACTATACTCCCACCTAAGCACTACTACTTATCTACTTATCCCCTATTACTACTACTACTACTAATGTCTATTACTACTATTACAACAGCCTATCTACTACTATTATACTACTATTTATATACTACTACTACTACAATCCTACTACTTATCTACTAGTATTGCCACTTTCTATCAATCTATTTCTACTTCTGCAGTAGTATAATGTTCTGTTCGTCTACTACTATTACCACTCCTCTACAATAATGAATATACTACTATTTTTCTGCAACTACTGCTTATACTACTATATATCTGCTACTATTACAACTTACTACTTACTATTACTACTATTATTAGTTACTTCTAACTTACTGCAATCTATCCACTATTTTCTGCTACCTACTTGATCACACTAGCTCTATTGCTTACCCAGCATATAGCATATTTTCGTATTGCCACGCCACAAATACACCTATATATATACGATACACAAAAATATATTCCAAATTTCCATTCCCTACCTTTTATCGTACCTTAAATATGCGCACTTATACATATATACTAAACTTTCTCAACAAGCCAGAGCAACATAAACCAGTTCGACCATAGGGCATGCCCAACTCAGCTGAAAAGTATGCTATGCTTTTTATTCACCCAGAGATACTATCTGCAGTCTGCTTGCAAATTTGCTTATCACTTTCGTTTGAACTTTTGGCCTGACGAAACTAAGTAGAAATCAAATGCATATCCCTTGACACTTTCGCTTACAGGATATGACAGCCGCATGGCCCCTGGCTAGAGCCGGAGTTCCCTAAATGCGCATAAAGGTCGCTGCTTGCCAGGCACTGGCCCATATACACTTATTGCCAAATACTTGGCCAAAGTATTTTATATTATAAGCGCTATCGGTGCTTATCAGCGCCAGCTGAAGTTGTGTCAAAGTTTATGATTTTTGTGCGCCGCTCGCCGATAACAGCGAAGGCCATAAACTATGCAACGATTTAAGCCAACTTCCGCCTGTTGCCAGGATTGCTGTACAAATTCAATAGAATGTGGAAATACGAACAAAAAAAGTGAAAAGTGCAAAATAGCAAATAAAAGCTGAAAAAAATTGCCAGCTAAAGGCGAAAGGTTATTTGTAATGCTGCTGCTTAAAACTTTTCTCATTAGTCACTATTTTTTAGCGGCTGTTTAATTGTTGCAAAGAAAACTTTTCGAGTAGTTAAAGTTGTTTTCCACTCACCATTTTCCATACATATATATTTTATTTTTAAGTTTTCTCTCTCGCACTTTTATAGAAATTCCTGAGCGCAAGTCAAACAAATGCGGCTTTTGGCAGTGCAGGATTCGTGTAAACAAATTAACGCCGCCCCGCAGGTGAGCAAAAAAAAAAAGTAATGAGCGGCGGCTCGCTCTGCAGGTCTAATGAGGCTCAAATAAATTTCCACTCGCTGCAGCGACGAGACAAAAGAAATATTCAAACTTTCCTTTCAAGCTGCTTTTAGGCAAATATATTGGCCGTTACGCCCACTAATTTAGGGCGATTTGCAAATAAACACGTACAAGGAATGTGCGCCGAGGGGGAGCGAGGCTGAGGCTGAGCGGAGCCTGGCAAAACCGAAACGGAAAGGGCAATGTCATACAGCAATTACACACACAGTGAGAGAGAGACATAGAGAGGAGGGGAGAGAGAGAGAGAGGAATAGCAACACAAAGACACTCAGGTCCTATGAGCCAAGCACTTGAGTTATGTCTTTAGACAGCGATTTGAGATGGCAGCGTGTCGTGATTTTTGTTCCAGTGAAATGGGGTGAGTAAATTTTGAAATATTTTTTAAGCATTCCTAATATTATAGAAATTAAAAAGAAAATATTAAACAATATTTTATGGAAAATATTTAGGTACATTTTATTTCATTTTTCAGAAATAAAATTTGAAATTTTACTAAGCTCCTTAAAAGAGTTTACATATATCAAAATACCTAAAGAGTACATTAGATAGTAATATTTTTAAGAAAGAATAGAATAGTAGATATAATCTATACATTTTCTATATACCAATCCACCCTCATACTATATACTTAAGTAGATTTAGGTATTCACAACTATTGAAGATAATTTAAGAAAATTCAAATATATATTAAAATTCAAATAAATTATATTATTGTCAACTCCATAAAGTTTTCATACTATCCTAATATATTTAATTATAATAAATAAATAATTTAAAATGTAAACTAAAAAAATTAATTGAAAATCAAAAATAAATTTAGTTAATTTCATAATTTTTATTTATTTGCTCGCTAAGTTCAGAATATTTTTATATAATTCTCATATACATATATGCAAATATATAAAAGAATGAATATACTTTATACCTATAGTAGATTTTGTTATGGGAAGAAAACTCTTCCAACTACTCCAGTTATTTCAATTTAATTTAAATTTTCTTTAACATTATTAACACTTCTCTTACCTGCAGTCAGCAACCAAGTCCGCACCTCGCGCATTTATCTCCTACGTGCTCATCTCTAGGCTATCTCAAAAGCCAGCAGCACGTTCCACAGAGCTCTCAGGCAAAATGCCCAGCTCTTGCATAGCGCTCCGCAAGTTTAAGCACTGCAATTTCATCTATTTTGCAAGCGATGCCTTGCCCAAAATGTAGCAAATACTCAAGTCAGCCCATCAGTCAGACAGCCAGACAGTCCCTCAGTCACGCCGACAGTCAGTCAGTTGGTGGGTGAGTTTGTACCTCAGCGAGCGAGGCGGTGGCGGCTTTTAATTAAGTGCGTGCCCTGCGCTTGCTAACAAATATGAACTCCTTTGGCAGGGCTCCTTTGCCTAAAACATGAATGCACAAATACAAACACAACTTCTCTCACACACACACACATATATTAATGGTTTACACACACACACATATATTAATGGCTGCCCCGTTTACGTCAAGTGCGTGGAATATTTAAATATATATGTGTGTGTGTGTGCATATAAATCTTGCAGTCTCGTCTGCAATTGCTGCATCAATTCGGCCAAGTGGAATGCTGTCAAATAACAATCTGCACATGTGCAACAAATTAAATTGGAATTGAAATTGAAATGCCTGCCAGGCAGCAGATTGTCTCAGCCAAAATTCTAATTGGAATGCCGTCAAGCCGTTAATGAGCTTACAACAAATTATAACGGTACGTCTTACATACATACATATATATATTGTTGGCAAAGTCAACTCAAAATTCAATTAATTGAAAAGTTCCATTCGCACAACTTGTGAGAAATGTGCGCTTCGAGCACTTCTCAACTTTGAAGCCAACGCGATTAATTCGCCATTTCGCTTTTCTCCTTTCTCTTTTCTCCTTTCACTCTTACAATTACATTTACAATGACAAAATTATAATTTAATTTGTGCAACGCATTTATTTGAATTCACTCGGCAAACTGCAAACTGTTAAATTAGTTCAAATGTTGTTCAGGATATATATCTTAAGTTTGTACTTACAGTTAACAACAATGTATGCGAGGGGGTGGGGGGTCTTTATAAATAATATTTAAAACTATTTTTGGGTTCAACTTCTTAGCGTATAAATTAGTTATGAACGTATACAAGTTTATGAAATGGTTCGAGATATGTAAATTCAGTTTGATTCTTGATCAGCAAATGAGATATTTGGCTATTGCGTGGCATTTTCAGTTATCTTCCAGAGTTATTGTATCAAATCCGATTTCAATTCCTATGGCAAAATTCGTACTTGAACAGCGTATAAAATATAGAAGCCTAAAAGTAACTTAAAATTATATACATATATATGTATCTCTTTATATATATCTTTATATATAGCAAGTAGATGGCCTAGTTAGTTTAGTTATAAGCCTATGACTATTAAGTTCAGAACAGTTCTACAAATGGCAAAACAAAGAAAAAAACAATTTAAAATTAATTTCGATTACGCTCTTCGATCCAATTGAATATCTTTAAAATAAGAGGCTTAAGACAAAACTAAATCATAATAAATATAGGACACTCGACACACGTCTATCTTATATACATAGTCTGATTATGATTACCACACTGCCCCGACTTAAATATCATACAAAAACACTTATCAAGCTATAGCCTTACGTTTCATTTCCTTTTTTTTTTTAATTAACGCAAAATTAAATATTAAACGTAAGTTGTAAGTAGGTGTTGTTCTGCTTCAGCTTCTTTATCTCTTCTTCTACTTCTTGTAACTATTGTAAAGTTTCCTTTTTAAGGCACTGACATTATGTACATCTGACTGGATGGGAGCTCGGGGCTCAGGATCTATGCGCCTGGCGGCTTGCCGTGCACACGAAAGCGATAAAGACACGTGTAGTCCGGCTGGCCATGGTTGGTCTCGATGCGCAGCTCGACAATCTCGAAGGCACGCTTGGCGTCGATGTTTTGGACGGCAAAGAACTGCAGCGAGGCGCCGTTATCCTCATACTCATACTCACCAAACAGCACCGGCTCCTGATCCTTCTCGTGCTCCAGGCCCTGCGAAATATAGGTAAGTATATATGCATAACTATGGTTTATCCATTTCAAACACTCACCCAAACGGTAAAGTTGCGTGGCGCTGAGTCAATGCGTCCCGTCGGCGACAAGCTCTTGGATATGTGCTCCAGGGTAAAGCCTGTGACGTGTACCATGGAGTTAAGCTTCAGCACTGCAAGTGTGTAAATGTTTTACTGTCTGCAGCTGCTCTGACTGCCTTTACCTACCCAGAAATCCGGGGAATCCTTGGAAGGCCCAGCACTCGCCTGGCTGCACGTTGGGCGATATGGCCACCCTGGGCGTATTGCTGGGGTACCAGAGCGGTATGCCGAAGACGGAGATCTGTGCCGATTTGGTTTGAAAGCTCTCGGTGCAGCGCGTGGAGAGTATTTGCCCGCCCGCCGACTCCAGGGCGAAGTCGACCAGGCCCGTCTTGTCCGCATCGTAGATGGCCAGCACGGACTTGACTATGCTGCGCACGTTGTCCTCGTGCATGTGGGCCTTCAGCTCCTGGCTGCTGGCATTGTGCTTCGCCTCCACGGAGAGCAGTATCTCGCGCTTGAGCCGCTCGTTAATGTCGCTCATCAGCACGAGGCTGGAGCGTTCAATCTCAGCGCGCAGATGGTTGTTGGTCTTCTCATTCAGCTCGAGCAGCTGCTGCTCCAGATAGTCCTTGGCCACGAACATGCTGCGCACCCAGTTCTGCAGATCCAGATCATCCAGCTTGCCCCCGGCTGTCTGCTTGAAGCCCAGTATCTCGACCAGGGTCAGCTTCACCTGCTTGTTGAGCAGCGCGAACTGCGTTTCGTTCAGAGCAGTCAGCTTCGCGTCGATCTCGGCGAGCAGCCCGCTGAAGCGCTCATCCTGGGCCAGCTCGTGCTGCTGCATGCGCGCCAGCAAGTCGTCCTGTGTGAGCTTCAGGCTGTTGATGGACTGCTGCAGATCGGCGTTCTCCATTTGCTTATCGGACAGCGCCAGTTTGATGAAGGCGATTTCCTTGTTCAGCTGATCGATGTGCTGAGCCGCCATGGCGCCATGGCCCAGCTGACCCGACCCCTCTTCTTCCGCCTTAGCTTGCTGCTGCAGTCTGAGATCAACGCGTGCGTCGACGAATTCCACCAGCTCTGGCGCGGTGAGCAGCCGCCCGAGCAGCGAGCTCAGGTCAATGCGCTCCAGGAGCAGCGTGTAGTGCTGCTCCTCCAGCTTAAACTCCGCCTTGACCAAGCGCGTAATCTCCTCCAGCTGTGCGGCTGTTAGCTTCACTTGTGCTCCTGCCTGCCACTCACCCGATTGCTGCAGCTCTAGCTTCAGGCGCAGCACCAAATCCGCCAGCTGCTGCTCGCTGAGCTGCGCCTGCTGATCCGCGAACTGCTGCAGATTCTCGCGCATAAGCTGAACGATGATTTGTATCTGTTGGGGCGACAACTGCTGCTGCTGCTGCTTCTCCTGCTCCTGGAGCTGCTGCTGCTGCCGCAGCTTCAGCTCGACCAGCTCCTGCACGTAGCTGTTCACGTGATTCAGTATATACTCATATTCCTGTGCAGTCAGCGTCTTCTGTAGGTTCTGCTGCACTTGGTCCATGTTGAGCTTAGTAGCAGCTGCTTCGCTCTGCTCGAGTGGCAGCCACAGCGACTTCAAGGCAACCCCAGCCTGATTTAGCCCGCCACGCAGCGAGGCAAAGATGCTCAAGGGCAGCGGCAGCAGAGTCATCCCTGAGCCCAAGCGCTGCTCCTCGGGCAACAGCAGCCAGCCTGCAAGAAAGAGAGAGAGACGATTATCGTGAGTAAAGGCAAGAGTCAGAGGCAAGGCAACAGACAGATTTATATCCTTCTACATTTGCAACTGTTTACATAAACGCATGTCAAAGGGGGATGGGGATTGTGTCGGGTGGACGCCAATGAGCACAAATGCAGAAGGATAGAGTCTCTGTTCAATTGAAATGTTTTTTTTTGTTCGAAATATATTTTACTTACCATTTCAACTCGCAATTGCAATCGCGTGGCGTTGTTCAATTAAATGGCAAATAAAACAATTTACTTTGTGAATTTTTGTACTGTATTTGGTCAATGTTTGTGAAATGTTTGCGTTTATTATATATATATAATCAATTGAAAGACATTTCTCTCTCTCGCTCGATAGACAAATACAAAGGCAAACAGTGTGAAAGGATACAAGTGAAACGTTGTTTGACAACAAACAAAATATTTCTAATTCAAACGTTGTACGAAATTGTAATTGAGCCAAAGGAAAAGGAACTGAATTTGTGCAATTAATTAAATCTATAATTAATTGCACAAGGCTCAAAGCCTTTCTGGCCAAAGGCAAAGTGTACAACAACAAAGAATGATATTTAAATTTAATGTATTTTTTTTTTAAATTAATTTTTTATATTTTTTTTGCACAATTTGAACAGCGCAGCGAGTTTGTTCGCCCTCTCTCTATCCTTCTCCATATTGCGTCATATTGAGGGGGCGTAGGGGGAAGGGATTTAGGGTATATGTGTGTGTGTGTGTGTGTGTGATGTTTTGGTGGGTTTCAGCGCGAAAACAAATATTATATATAGAGTTCTATATATACATATGCATATATGTATATAGTTTTGTCACAGATCAACGAAAACATAAATGTAACATGAGAACTGAGTGAGAAAATGTGTTTTTGTTTTAGGGGAAATGCTAAGCAAATGCTTGAATTTGTACTTGAATTGATCTTGGTTTAAGATTAAAGTTTTGAAAAAAAGTTTCGAGCTGCCGCAGGTATCAGTTCGTTAGTTGATCAGCTGCTGCAGCAGCTCATGGCCAAAACGAAAGCAGAATTGCATGAAATACTCATTAAATACGCTCGTAATAGACGTCATCGCCGTTCGGCTGAAACCACTGACGACCCTTGCTGACCACGTTCTGGCCAATGGTCTTCAAGTACACCAAGTAATCGTCGGCCCAGTCGCGCACGCGCACAGCCTGATCGACGGCCTGCGAGCGCAGCGCTTCGTACTGGGCCCCATTCAAGTAGGCGCCAACATCGAGTTTCGGCATTTCGGGTAGTGTGAATGTGTTAAGAGTTAGGGATTTGGGCGGGAAGCTTTCATTGGGATGCAGATAATAGAACAGACCTGAAAAGTTAACAAAAGTCGCACAATTAGCTAAGCGAATATATCTAAAACTAAGAAAAACACTATTAATATAACTTATATTATGTATTATATATATATTCATAACTATTGAAATCATAAAGAGGAGCAGAGTGTTTCAGAGTGTTAAAAGTTGCTGACTTGATGGTAAATATTAATTAATTTATAGATTTTTAGTTAATATTAAAATATCAATTTCTAGATTTAAATTGGTATTAAATATGATTAATGTATAGATTGTTATTATTATTTAAATATTGTTAATTTAATATTAATATAGCTTAATTAATTTTTTAATATGTATTATAAATTTAAAAATTAAATAAAAAATCAAATATATAAAATAATAAAATAAATTTCCATTTTTTTACATTTTTGTATATATATTTTTTATATTATTTATATTTTGTTTGATATATTTTAATTATTTTATATATATTTTATATATTTTTATATATATTATAATTTATTTTATATTTTATTTTTATTTCATTGTTATGATTAATGATTTTTAAACTATTTTTTATGTTAATCTTTTAAATTGTTATAAATTTGTATTTTTCAGACTGCCTTCGTTATTCCGAATACGAAAAGGTTCATATTTCTTATAGAAGAGAAACTACTAAATGAGATCCAACCAATGAACCTCAACATATATCTCTATAATACCTAACAATAAAATCTACTCTTAAGAACTATGTAAACTATTGTAACTATGCCAAGCATTCCACAATTTAATTAAACGTAAATAAATTTGTCTCGTATTGAGATTCTCATGGGAATTATGCATACATTTTCCATATCAATATCAAGAGCCGCGAGACGAACAAACAACTTGTTGCTGACGTCATATTGCTGTCAACGACCACAAGCGAGAGACAAGTTATATAAATACGCTCAGCGGAAAGGTGAACTATATGCATATACATTATATATAAATACATATTATAGTTGTAGCCGCCATTCAAGGTAAGCCTTTGGCTGGCGTTCAATGTCAAGGCGTATGACCGCGCGTTCGCATGTTTTACATTAAATATAAATACTTAGATATATACATATATATATCTCTAATATCTTAGCATATTGCCAATTGTATTCACTCACCCGCTAGCAGTAGTAGTGGCAAAAGTATGAGCAAAAAGAGTAGAAAGCGCTTCTTGGCCTTGTTCTCCGCATTCTTGGAACTGAGCAGCCAGGTGTCCACGCTGAGCACCGAGGCAATGCCCAGGTAGACATAGTGCATCAACTTCAGCAGACTGGAGACGATGACGCCATGCTGCTGCTGCTTGCGCTGCTGGTTGCCATAGTAGCTCTGATAGGCACTCGAGTCGGATTCCGAAATGTTA
Source organism: Drosophila repleta (assembly GCA_018903745.1). Classification (NCBI taxonomy): domain Eukaryota; kingdom Metazoa; phylum Arthropoda; class Insecta; order Diptera; family Drosophilidae; genus Drosophila; species Drosophila repleta. The sequence continues at coordinate 7,763,261 of JAEIGN010000497.1, forward strand.
GTAATGCTCGTCCACACACTGCTGATGGCAGTGATGATGCGCAAGAACCACCAGCTCTGCTGCCGCTGTTGCTTCAGCCCGAACTGAGTGTTGTCCGCCTCGTCGCCCGAATCGTAGGTCAAGTGAGTGTAGTTCGCCTGGTAGCGACGGCGTATGAACTCCTCCTGAGCCGGATTGCGATCGACCATGAAATTGACGCGTTCATCATGGTGCTCCAGGCTGCGACGCGACATGTTCGGCATGGCGACAATTCCCGGCGCGAGTTGACGACGATGCGGCGATAACTCCGAATAGGTATAATCCGTTTTCGGTGTTTTACTAAAACGTATACGAAAATTAGTTACGATTCACATGAGATTCTATAGAATTTGAAGCCAGACTGAACTGATCCGACAGAGAGTTGAATGAAGCCAACCAACTAACAGCTGTATCAACATCTCCTACGATTCCTTTTAGTCCGCTTTGCCAACTGCGACTCACTTCCAGTACTCGCCCGCATTTCTGTACTCGATGTAGGCCAGGTGATCATCGCTTAGATTAGCCTTGGCAGTGGCCTTCCCATTGGAACGATTGCCGCGTTGCTGCTGCTGGTGCAGCTCCTGTGTGGTGTTCAGCACATTCTGTGTGGTCTCCAGCTGGCTGCGTGGCGTCGAGGTGACGGCGGTCAGGCTGTTCAGGGCATTGCCCAGACGCCTGCTGGTGTTGGTGAACATGGTGGTCACCGTGGAAGCCTTGCGTCGCGACTCTGGCGTGGTATCGTCGCTCGAGTAGTCGGAGGTCAACTGAGCGAGTGCCTTTGAGCGAGTGGTTTTACTGTTGCCGCTCTTAATAGTGGTGCTGCTGCTGCTGCTGGCCTGGGTGGTTGTCTTGGTCTCCACCACGTGCTGTTCCTCCACAATAGTTCTGTAAGCAAGCAAACAAGTTAGTTGATATCAGCGGAAACACAATAGCCAACATAAATAATAGCCCAAATGTGAATCAAAACAAACTAACAAAAATATGTTCATAAATGCTTCACAAATAGAAACGCCTCTGGCCTTCAGCAAGAGAAGCAACAACAAAAACCAGCAACGGCATTTGTGGCTTTTAACGATATGAAAACGAAACTCTCATGGCCAAGTTGCCCCCGCCTCCCGGCTGTCTGATGTCGTCATCAAAGAAACGAAACGAAACCAAAATGAAGCCACAAAACGCACGTTCGATTCGATTCGCGCGCCAAAAAGCAAACAAACAAACGCTATTGCGCACCCTGTATAACAGACGGAGGCCTGTATAACAGAGCTGCGGCATGAATCACAAGCGCTGATCGTGATTGCTTGCCATGAGAGCAATGATGTCATCTCTATCATATTTTTTTATCATATTACTCTTTTTTTAATTTATTGAGTTACCCTACTTTTACAGTGTTGCCACTCTGATTTACATATGCCAACTGTCAGCAGTGACAGCAGTGACAGCAGTGCCATCACTGTGACTCTGTGCGCATCTCTAGTTCGCTGCTCGCTTCGAAATTAAATTTTTAGCGTCGAGTGTGAATAACAAGCAGATGACGTCATGTGCACAAATACACTCGAGAGGCGCACACACACACAAACAATGTGCGCTTGGCCTGCACGGGTATTTGTGACGCGCCTTTGTTTAGCTCAATTGCCAAAGAAACGTTACTTTTTAATGAGCTACTCTCCACTCTCCGCTGATAAGCAGCGCTGGAATTTAGATATGCTCAAGTCAAGTACTCACTGCACATTTGGCGCCACGGATTGCTTCTTCTTCTTGTGCTGGAGATGGCCTTCCTCGCCGGCCTGCTCGCTGTTGTCTTGGTCGAAGCCGGAGCGCAGGAATGGCGTCTTTGAGCGCGAACGCCGGCGCGTCTCAATCTGATAAATTTCTCCGCTCATGGCTGTTGCTGCAAACGAAAAGAATAAACAATTAACGAGGGGCCATTTGTTTATGTGTGCGTGTGTTTACACTGTGAATTTCAGTTCACAATGGGTAATGGGCAGGGGGCCTAAGCGAGCGAGCGAGCGAACGAGCATTACAATTGGTAATGAAACAAGGTCTAACGCAACTCTTAACATATACAAACATACACACATATATACAGACACACACACATATACACATGTATACATGCGTGCGTTGCTTTAACGCTCGAGTGGCCGCTACAAATCAGGCCGAAAACCCATTATCATTAATATTACAGAATTATGCAATGCGTGTGGAAATGAGCGCAGTTGCTAGAATTTTAATTAGATCGCAATGAGAGCGCAGCATAGATCTAAAAATACAAACGGGCAGCTGCGTTGCCGGGTGGGCCTCGCGAAGAAGTCGGCACAAAGTGCAGCCGAAGCAGCGCAGTTTTCGCATTAGGGGTACTCAGGCTGAAGCATAAATACGGCAAAAGAAATAAATAAATAGGGCCAGCGGGTTGGCCACGCCATGAACAAACAAAAGTTTGGCGTTAATCAATAAAATGCGTCGCGGCGAAAGGCGCTCGCAACTCTTTTTGGTGAAATGCGTGAAAATCTAAACAAGTTTTCCCAGCCGTGCGTCAGCAAACGGCAAACGCCGCGTCGATTTTTTTTTCTCTCTCTTCATTTAATGTAGCGTGCCTATTGGTAATGCGGCGCACACACACACGCACATATTTGGAATCGTTTTGAATATTAATCACTTACTTTTCACACATTCAAGTCGTTTGGTTCAAGAATTTATTTCTATTTAATGTGCTTTTGCACAATTTGTTTTTTTTTTTATTATTGGCGTTCGTGATGATTTACTAAATAGATCTTATGCGCCACAAAAAAAACACGTCCGACGCCGCCAGCAGAAAAACTACAAGTGACTCGATAAGTGTACTCTCTGACGGTGGAACGACTTATTACCGATGTATCGATATGTTTTAGGTACGATACATGTCTTGTGATATATCGCGCGCAATACTTTTACGATATATTTCAGGTACCTATATGTAATGTTAACATAGAAATTAAAAGTTTGTTATTTTCTTAAGTAAAAACGTTGTTTACATTTAATATTTTATGTTTTGTTGTATTAGCACAGAATATAAAAGACTTTTCGTATAGATGCAACAGCTGCTTGGCCACTGCAGGCTATTGGTAGTAGAGCTCCAGATTCATGCCGTCGTGAATTTCATCTGCAAATACCACAAAAGCCATATTATTAATATGAAGCGGATCACATTACCCATAAGAGGTAGCATTACAGTCAGATAGCCGAATGGGATCCTTGTAGATGGTGTACCATTTCTTCAGGACAATCTTCTCGTGTTTGGTGCCCGTTTGTGCCGCTATTAATTTCTTAAGGTCGCCAATTGTGTCGTCGGGGTTGCACTTCACACGCACCTACAGGGTAGAATAGGATGGCATTAATTTCTGATTTATTTACGTATAATTAACTTACCTTTTTGCCCAGACGATCATTGCAAGTTATTTCAATCATATTTGTGTTCCGACTTTTAATGCACAACAAATACAATTCGATAACTGCACATTCCTAGCACGGCTGCATTATCGATACATTTGCGCGTTGCCAGAAAGTCGTATAATTATCTCAGCAAAAATAAATAGACGCCGAATCGGAATATTGAATTAGAAATATTTTAAAACATTGCCAAGATGTCCATGATTCCATTCTTTCCAAATCTTAAGCCCACTGTGGCCAATCGCTTTTGGTTCGATATGACATCCGATGATGAGATGCAAACGAAGCGCTACGAGGACGAGCGCAGAAATTGGGTATGTGTGAAGGAAATACATATATGTATATATTTGTATTAATTATATTTTCTAATGCAGCGAGAATCATTAAAGACAGCTGCGACAGATTTGCAGCCACTGGGCAAGGTGCACACTATAACTGGTGTTGAAACAGATGATGAGGATGGTAAGTTGTAGATATATATAGACAGAGAGAGAGAGAGAGAGAGAGTTAATATTTGCTGCCCCTCAGCCAACGATGACAGTGAAGATACCGATAGTCACGACGAGGAGGACGATGAGACAAACGATCATGTCATTCCCGTCACGCAGGACTTTTACTCGGCCGACGACATACAAATGAACGACGAGGCCTCCCCTACCGCACCCTGAAAGGAAAGGCTTTGCGTAGATACACCGTTTAGTTAGAATTAGTTGCTGTTGCGATTACAAAGTTCCCTTTACAAACTGTAATAACACTTTTTCGTTTACTTTAAGCTTAAATAAATTATAAACACAATAAGCAAATGATAGCTGGTTATCATTATTATAGTCTGCTGCTAGTGGGGTGCCGGGGGGACTGAGGCGGGGTCACAGATTGGGTTGCTTCGAAACGTTTCCTCTACTTGTGCAGCGCTGCCGTCTCCATTTTGGGCGCCGGCTTCGATGCCAAGCCCGAGAGCAGCTTCTTGATCTCGGCTATGGCACGGCCAGGATTCAGGCCCTTCGGGCAGGTGCGCGTGCAGTTCATGATGGTGTGGCATCGGTAGACGCTGAAGGGATCCTTCAGGTTGCTCAGGCGTTCGACGGTGCTCTCATCGCGCGAGTCGATGATCCAGCGGTAGGCCTGCATGAGCACGGCCGGGCCGAGGTACTTCTCGGCGTTCCACCAGTACGAGGGGCAAGAGGTGGAGCAGCAGGCGCACAGAATGCACTCGTAGAGGCCGTCCAGCTTGGAGCGATCCTCCACGGACTGTAAGTACTGGGCCTTGCCCTTCTGCTCCCCGGCTTCGTTCCTGTGCGGGATTAGCGGAACCGTCAATAGAAACTCCCAGTCAGAGTCCCATTTGTTACTTACTTGCGCTGCAACCAGGGCTGGATGTTCTTGTACTGCTCGTAGAAGTTGTTCATGTCCGGGACCAGGTCGCGCACCACATACATGTGGGGCAGGGGGTACACCTTCAGGGGCTTCGGGCTGGTCGCATCGATCTTGCTGATGCACGCAAGCGTGTTGGTGCCCCCGATGTTCATGGCACACGAGCCGCAGATGCCCTCGCGGCAGGAGCGACGGAACGTCAGCGTGGGATCCATCTCGTTCTTGATCTTGATCAAGGCATCCAGCACCATGGGTCCACACTCGCGCATGTTGATCTCGTAGGTCTGCATGAAGGGCTTCTCGCCGGCATTGTCAGGATTCCAGCGATAAATCTCGAACTTCTTGATCTGTGGCTCCTGCGCTGCCTTCGGCTGTGCCTGCTGCTCCAGCTGCGTTGTGTTGCTGATTGCACGCAACTAAAACACAAAATTGCCAGATAGAATTAATTTGATAATTATTTGCACTCGAGTCACGCCACAGCAAAAATTTTCGTTTCTCGTTTTTTTTTTTTTTTTTGACGGAAATGTTTACATAATCGAAAATTGTGTTATTGCTGCGAAGCACTTGCTATGCATTTTATCTGCCCAGATCGCGCCTAAGTTATGTTTTTATTATTTATTATATAACAGTACTGCCCAAACAGCCGCTAGGTCCGCCCTCGCGGCGCTGGAGGACGTTGCGACAGCTTCGCTGCTCACCTGATGACGTGCGGCCAGGGAGCTGGCGCGGCTCAAGACTTGTCTGGCTTCGTTGACCAACATTTTGCTAATGATGAAATCGAAACGTCACTGCGTTTGCAATTTGTTAATTAATTAATCAAATAATACGTTTTGTTTTCCGACTGGAAAATTTAAGTTGCAATCGAGAAGTTTGCACGACGAAGACCTCTCGAATAGAGTTGCCAAGACGCACTGAATGTGTAAGCAGAAAAAAGCTAGCGCTAAAAAAGCTAAGAAATACCAAACAATTAACCGATTTTATATTACATATATTAAATATATAGAAATGTATATAAACATAGTTGAGTTAGTAGGGTAACTATATCATAAATATTACATTTATTTTAAGTTGTTTAAAATTATGTTGTATATAAAGTCATTTCATAATTAATCAGCTGTTTTGGCAACTCTGTTTCCATACTATCGTTTCAGCTAGCTATCGATAAAGCTACAGCTGCTGTGAAGTGTGACCAGCTCTGACCAATGCAGTCATTTCAAAATTCAAACTGAGCTTTTATCGCATATTCATTAATTTATTTTTATATTAGTAAACAAGTGTTAATCTAAATAATAAATAAATTGAAGTTATAGTTCATTTAATACTTTATGCCATAAATATGATTTTACTTAGATTTGGCTAACTGTTTCAACTGCGCCTTGGTGCGTTTGCTGAGCTCTGGGTTTTTCAAAGTTGGCGGGCGAAATATTTAAATTTGAATTTGCAGTGCTCTCCTCAGTCACAGCACGCTCGTAGTTGGGCGGCATGCTATAAGTATATTATAAATACATATATGGAGATTGTTAGTTTTGATAAGGTGGACTAGCTTACCTATGCATGGGAGCAGGCGTGCTCTGAACTTGCCCCTGTATATGGCTGTAAAGGTTGATTTTAGATGAAATATTCTTTTTAAAGCAAACATTTTATAGCTTACCTCAAATTTTGTGCTGGATATGCATATGTGCCTGGGTAAACATGGGTTTGGTAGCCTGGCGGTGGTGGATAGTAGCTGGCCCCACCAACGGGCTGGCCGTGGATGGTAGCTACGCCACCTGGTGGCAGGTGTGACAAGGGAGCTGAAATACAGAAAGAAGTTGGAATTGAGGTAAATATGGGATATATATATATATTCCTATCGTTACCCTGATTGATCACATAGCCCACGCCTTCTCTCGCCTTTTGTTTTCGTCGGATTTGCACAATAATCGAAACTACAATAAATATTGACACGAGCACGGAGAGAGTGATTATAAAAGCTATCATCGCTTCAACTATGCGTCGATGTCAGCTTTCCGAGTGGATAGAGTGAACTGGCCCGAGCCGACGCTCGACACTAAGTTCCCCGCTCATGTCTAATCAATTGCCAATAAACGAGATACTGATAAGCGATATCGGATGGCTGTAAATTTGGCAGTGCGACGAGAATTAGTCAGAATAAGGCACTTTTGGAAATGTTTATATATAAGTATGAATATTGTTTATACAGATAAGAAAAGACTACAATAATAAGATTTTTTTGGGCAACGAAAATTCCGCAATAAAATTAATTTGCGTTGTTTTTGTTTTGAAATTTTTATATCTAAAATAAATAAAATAAAATAAAGTAAAATAAAATAAATAAAATTTTAAATTACGTACATTTACATATAAAAATTTAAAAAAATATATAACTAATTTAAAATATCAAATTAACATAACTATAAATATACATATATGTAATATATATATAATATTATATTATAAAATTGTAATATTTATTTAAAAAATTTATTGATCTTTAAAATATTGAATATTTAAAAAATAAAAGTATATTTTATATTTGTATTTAATATATAAATATATTTAATTTAAATAAAAAGTTAAGTATTTAAGTTATTTATTTTTTTTTAAATTATTTCTCTTAGTGCACTAATTAATAATTGATATTATATAGATATTATCTTGATCTATTTCTCTCCCCCTCTCTCTCTCTCTCTATCTCCCTCTTTCTTTGTATCTGTTTCTTTCTCACCCTCTGTATCTACCTTTCAATCTCCCAATATCTCACTCCCCCTCTCTTACTCTCCCACACTCTCTCTATCACAACAACTTGTTAACAATTACTTAAAGTGAAGCTAAGCTAGAGCTAAGATGCCGAAGACAAGTTGACAAGTTCTTGTCAAGTTTTAATTGAGCGTCGACTGTGATAAATGCAATTCTCGCTTGTAAGCCGCATTGTTATGGGGTCCAAGAGTCTCTAAAGAACAACGACTACAACAACAAATGAAAATGAAAATGAATCGGCGACATTTTAATGGCAGTTGCCAACTGCAGGCGAAACTATAAAACGAAACTTTCCAAAGGCCATTTATGTTGGCCAAGCCAAGAGCAGCGCGACTTTGTCAATTGTTCATTGACCTTTTGTTCGACTTGCAACAATATGCCTTACATACAGACGCCCTATATATGTGTATAGGGAAAGACAAGTAGCAAAAGAAAAGCGCGCTCTAAACTTTGAGCCGCATTCTCACCTAGGCAGAGGCACATTTTATTTTTTATTTATTTTTATTTTTGTTTGCGACAACGAAAGGCATAAAACCCTCAACTGCAAAAGTTGGAGCAGAAACGGAAAATATATAAAAAAAATATATGTACAAAAAGTTTTTCGATGTTAAAGCAAACAGCGCAAAGTTGAGGGACGCCAAACAGCCACGCCCCCTTTTCAGACCCTCCTGCCTTCAGCTTTAAGCAAATACACATAAGTCTAAACAATGCAAAAACTTAAATAAAAGCTTTGGTCAGGTGAGCGGCCCCAAGACCCAAAGGCCCCACCCCCACGCCCCTTTGGAATCACCTCTCAAAATGGCATTACAAAAGCCTCAAAACTTTAGACAACAGCAGCAGCTTGAGTCGACTTGAGTGCAAGTCTTTGGGTAAATTGTTTTGATTGAAATTTGAGTCGGAGCAGTGCATGCAAATGACGTCAATGATGACGAGAGCTAACATTGCGCACAGCTAATTAGCCAAGCAAACGAAAACCTCAGCCTCAGCCTCAGTCTCAGCCCTCGCAAATAAAAACAAAAACAAAAACAAAAACAAAAACATGAAAAAACTTTAGAGTCCAAGCGAACGAATCCAAACAAATACGATTGCTTCGAGGCGGTTTGGCCCGGAAAAAGCCGTAGACTACTTTCGAGGGCCACTCCAATGGGCAGCGCCAACGCCAGCAGCAGCAGGAGCAACAGAAATAACTGAAGCAATAGCAAGAAAAAGTATTTTCGGCTAGCGAAAGAGGAAATACACTTGCAGACGGGCAAAGAAGTAGCATAAATGTAAATATAAATATATTTCATATAAATAATATATAAATAAATTTTGGAATTATATATATTAATATTAAAAAAAAATTTTAATGAAATAAAAAAAAAAAACAATAAACAAATAATAAATACAAATACAAAAAATAAATATAAATAGAAATAAAACATTTAGTATTAAAAATAAATAAAATCAATATAAAAAAAATAAAATAAGATATAAGATATAATTAATATTATATAACTAAAATTGAAATAAATAAATACAAAAATATTTTTTAAAAATTAAATAAAAATAAAAACTAAATAAAATGAATATAACAGAATAAAATAAACAGAAAAAAATAAACTAAAAATAAAAAATATGTTATATTAATATTGATAATGTTGAAATTTAATAAAAAAAAATTTTTTTATAAAAAAACTGAATATAAAATAAATTAAAATAAATATAAAAAAAATAAATAAAAAAAAAAAATAAAATGAATATAAAAATTAAAAAAAAATATATATATATATATATATATATATATATATATATATATATATATGAATGCCTCATTTTTACGATAAAAATCAGTTTAATATAAAAATTGAAGTTTTTTGTAGAAATCTTGCATCAAAAATAAACTAAATTTGGAATTCCAACTTTTGAAATCAAATGGAAATTAATACAATAAAAATATCAAAAAAAGTGGGCAGATAAGCAATCTCATAGCCATATCTACAACAATTAAAGCATTGAAATCAAAGATATAGATATACACACATATGGAGCACCTTAAAGGCCCAAAGCCAGCAAGCCACTAGCCATGTCCACAACTATATATATCAAGTTTTCTTATCACCATCAATCAAATTGTAGAGAGACATCATATTGCCATAACTGCCTCGCTCACGCTACTGACACACTTCCCGTGAGAGTATCGAGGGAAAAAGTTTTCGCAAAATCAATAGAAAACTGGGCGAGCGAGCTCGCAATGAATGGGCTCGATAGACATTGAGATTTTTGGCAAATTGAGCGAACCGCCCGATAAATGTTTTGTGGTGCGTCAAATATACATTTACGTCTGATATGCTAGCAGGCCCCAAGCCCTGCGCAGCCCTCTCTGCTCTACTTTGAGTTTATCTGCGGCTGCTGTTGCCTATATCAAGGGCTCTGGCTATGGCTCTGGCTATGGCATGACGCACGCACATCGCTTTGATATATATAGATTTACGTCTGTGTAACAGCATGAATAACTTGCTATCAATGCTCGAGACAAACGTCACATTTCAATTCCTCTTGCTCCAGCTCTTCCCACTCTCTCTCTCCCTCTCTCTCTCTCGGCAACATTGTCAAAGTTTTTTGTGCATTAAAATGGCATTCATAAGGCGTCATATCCCTGGGGTGCCATAAAAAAGTGCCCATAGACACAGCAGCAGACACTAGACACAAAAAGGACACACACAGGGACACAGTCAACGAAAGTCATGTAATTCCATACCCTGTCCCATATCTAAATGAATTATTTATGCTCGCTTTGTGGTCTGTCGTTCGATTCTGTAAACATTGATTGCCGCTCGTTACAGCTGCTCTGGCATTTAATATATCATTAAAATTGCAACGGGCCCCCACCTCCGCACTTGTTGCTGCCTCTGCTCTACTCTCAATTGGTTGCAAATTTGTTGCTCTTTCAGTTTATTACGCATACGACGCGTGGCACGAGCTCAGCTCGAATTTGTCAAGTGGTTTCTGTGTGTGTGTGTGTGCAGTCGACATTGGATACCACTAAAAACTGAACTGGCTAAGCACCAATTCATCTAGCTAAAAGTGGCATTTAAACGATGTATCTCCCTCTCTCTCTCTCTCTCTCTTTCTGTCTCTCTCTCTGAACATTTAACAATTTCAAGCGCTTTTTGGCATTCGAGTGCAATTAGAGTCAGCTCAAAGTGCTTTTATCAACTGATATTATGAAGTGCTCGCTCTTAGTTCACTTTAAGCTTTATTTAATTGCTTTAATTTCGAATTTCTGGCAAAATATCTTTGAACTAATTTGTCAGCAATGCCCCAAACAGACTTGATCTGTCTGTGGCAATGCACAGTTGGCAGTTGCCAAGGCAACTTTTGAGCCAAATCAATAGAATTTTGCTATCAAGCGCAGACATTGGCTGCTGACAACTACATATCTTTATATGCAGATAGCAGAGCAGCTCTTGAACAGCCAAATATGTGACCTTGAGTTGAATTTAGTTCCTTCTTTGCCGACGAGTTCCAATGCTGCCTGTGAGATGGTTGGCTGAAGTACAATTTTGTAGCATCTTAAGGCTTTTGCTAAGAATTTACTTGAAGCATCACTGCATTAAGTACATAAATATACTAATAGCTATATGTATAGAAATATTCTTTGACTTTGATTTAATTTCAGGCATTTTAAAGCAAACAATTAAAGCTTCAAGCTGAGTTGCATTAGGCGTAAAGCTATGTATAGTAAAATATTAAGACTCTTAAAGTACAATAATGTAAATAATTCAAGCTTAAAGCTATATCTTCTTAGCTTTATAGCTATATATTAATATATACATATGTGTATAGATAAAGAAATCAACTTAGACGAAGGCTACAATAGTAAAGAGCTTGAAGCAAATATGCACTAGATATATTTTTTATATCTAAATCGTGGACGTAGGTTTAATTTCAAGTACCTTAAAGCTTATTCCAGGAGCTAGAAGGTCCATTGCATTAGCCTTTTAGCTTAGCTTTCAGCTGAAACTCATTTATATGAATACTTAAAGCTAAAGTCCCACTTGCATAAGGTATATAGACATTAGCTTACACTTGGCTTTTACTTAAAGCATCTTAAAGCACACATCTCAAGCTTAAGTCTCTATTCAACTAGCTATCTAGTTATATATAAAAGTGTACAGAGAACTAGAGTGCGCTTCAAGCACGTTTAAGCTAATCCTTAAAGCTTTAATATAAGTTCTATGAGGTACATATCCATTTATAGAAATATGATTAGCCTCAGTTTTCAGCTCGAGCACATTAAAGCTTAAAACCCAGTTAGATTAGCTATATAGCTATCTAAAGTAACATACTGCACTTAGCCTTCTCTTAAAGCACATTAAAGCTAGTCCTCATAACGTAAAGCTCCCTTGCATTAGAGATATATATGGAAGCCCACATATACTTAGCTCTCACCTCTCACGCTAATCTTCGCCTCTAGCTAAGCCTTGTCAAGAGCGGAAGACTTCAGCCTAGGCTCGCTGGGCTGCCTCCCACACAGCTGCATGGGCTAGCGCCTAATGCGAGCGAAACAGGTGTCCAGCTCGTAAATGTCAGAGCGGGCAATGGGAGTGTAAAATCTTGTTGTAATTTTAAGAAAAGGACAATTTGATGTGCGACGCTGTTTGATGTACATTTTCATTACACGCTTTCTCGAGTGCATCAAATTTTATGTGCTCGACAAGCGAAGCGAAATGAAATGAAATAAAAACTGAAAGCAAAAGAGAGGGAGAGAGGGAGGAGAGAGAAGACGAAGCTTAAACAACATTTTAAAGCTGCACGAGGAGCATAAAGACAGCTGGCAGCTGGCAGCTGGCAGTGTGCACACCTGTGTGTGTCTGTGTGGGTGTCTTATAGAAACTTGTGACAGCGTCTATCTGGCTCTGAGATCGCTGAGCTTGTTTTTAATTTCAATCAAGTTGTGCGGGACAGGCGCGTGTAATTCAAGCATTCAAGGATTCGACGGCGTCGAGGAGAAGGCTTCAAGGCTTCAGAGCTCAGAAACTATTTATCAACGGTGATGGCGACAAGTTGTCGCCGTGCCACACGCCAACTGCCTGTCGACTTACAACAAAAAACGTTGTCAGTTAGCAGCGCACAAACAAGTTATCAAAAGCGCATCATCATAGTTGTTGTTGTTGTTGTTGTTGTTGTTGGGGAAGTGGATACGGTCTGGCTTGATGATGGCTCAGTCACGCGCCGGCATCTCAGATAGCAGCACGTACAGAATTCAATACGAGACTACAACTGCCCACAGTCCGGACACGAACGGCATAAATGAAGCAATGCGAGCAGACAACTCTCTCCCTCTCTCTCTCTCTCTCTCTCCCTCTCTCTCTCCCTCTCTGAATGGTGTCAACTTTAATCTTCGTCCAGCAACTGCTTAAATATTCGTGGAATCTGCATAATATCTGTCTAACTGTGGCGCAGACAAAACAATATGCCGCCGGATTCAGCCTTCTTTTCAGGCCATACAAATGGCCATTTAAAAGGAATTTTCAGCATCCTTGACTTAGCTTGGCTTAAGTTCAGGTTCAGTTTTGTGCTCAACGTGAGCCGCTTACGGCTCAATTTCCCTTTAATTTTGTGTGCTTCATAAAGTTCATATGGCTTTATGACTCCGCATCTGCATTGGCCCAAAAGCATAAAAGGGTTAGCTCCGAATGCTCTGTGAATGCATTAAGGGTAGCAGCGGCGCAGCTTAAGGGTTGGCCTGGGGCTTGGCAGCAAAACTTTTTTTATTATTCCATAAACCTGAGCACTTTCAACTTCATTTCCGTTTCATTATGCTTAGCGAAAATTGGGGTGAGCATCTATTTAATTGTCGACTCATTAGAGTTTAAGTTGGGCAAGGGCTTTTAGAAAATATATTTGAATTATTTGGAGAAGGGAAGACAAGGGCAGGAGCTGATGCATTAATTAAATGAACTTAAGGAATATGCAATAAATTTGTATTACATAGTTTGGGAAAAATCTAAAAAAATATTTTTTAAGTCCTAGAAATCAGAATATGGCACATTCAATGAGAATAATTGTTAAATTATGGAGAAAAAATTGTAGAAAATAATTACAATGAATTTAATGTAAAAAAATTAACAGCAAATTTATAAAAAAAAAAAATAGCAAATAAATTCTAAAATCAGTTTGAGTCAAATTTAATCGAAATAATAAGTAAAATGCAGAAAATAATTATGTATAAATAAATTAAAGTGTTAAATATATTAAAATAATTATTTATAAATAATTTTTTAAATAGAAAATAATTGTATATAATTTATGTTAGTTTAATTATTATACATATTATATTATATTATTATTTTACATATATATATATTATATTATGTTATTATTTTATATATATATTATATATTTTTTATATTATATATTTTCATATTATATTTTATTTTTTTATAGTAATATATTTAGAAAAATAACTAAAAAAAAATCTTGAAATCATATATTTAAATTTTAAAATATTTTATATATATAATGAAAATAATGATTTTGATGATGATATTTATCTGTTATATATCTATTTAGCTTTAACAACCCTCACACCAACTCTAGGCCATCAATGAGAATTGCCCCTATTAGATTATGACAAAATGAAGTCTTTGATTGGCCATTAAGAAAACACTTGCCGCTCGTAAAATGCGCATAAAAAAAGCCCGAAAGAGAGGCGAAAACTAAACGACAAAGGCAAACAGATTAAGTTTCCCTTTGGAAGTTTTCTTTGGCAATTCAATGAAATCTCAGCAAGAATAGAGAAGTTGATGAAGCTATAAAACACAACAGCTAATAATAATATAAGAGTTTTAGCAGTTTATTAAATATTTATGCAAATTTGAGTTTGTATTTGATAACTGGAAATTTAAGCAACTATCTTTATGAATGACCTATAAAACATCCCCCGCAACAACCCATTTGTAGTCCTGGCAAATTATTCAAATTAATTTACATATTTTAGTTGAAAAGTTTTCATTAAATTCTCATAAATAAATGAGACGCTAAGTAGGTCAAGACGATAAGCGGCGCAGGCAGAGCGTCAACACAACTTATGCAAATAGAAAGCAAAGTAAACTAACCTTGAATACATTCATATATATGTACATATATATATATATATAGTATATATTTATATGGGCTATATATGTTTTCATTTAGGGTAGTAGCTTGGCTGGGTTTGAGTTGGCTACAAATGTTGACGCAGCTAACGGACGCTGGCGGCCTTGATTAAATGGCCAAACAAGACAAAAGCGCCAAATTTATGATATTACGGCAATGGCTAAAACAAATACGAGGGGGGCTACAGACGTTGTGAAGAGATGGCGAAGGGGAAGACTCAGGATATTGGCAACTCTCTAGAGTCTGATCGGCAGGGAAAACTTAAAGAAAACTTAAAGAAAAAATTCGTAAAAAATAAAAATAAAATATTAAAATCAAACTAAGCTCATTTCACACTTAATTTAATTGAAACTGTTGCCTGATGTCTGCTTGGCAGCCCTCGCATGGATATTTACTTATGGCACATGGCTGAGCGGGCTAATCAAACAGTTGGCAACAAAGCAGTTAAGCCAACACAAGGCGCCCGCACAATGAGCTACGTAAACAGACAAGTAGGAATCACAGTTATGCTACGCAGCAGCCGTAACAGTAGACGCCTACTTAATGTGTGTGGCTCCCTCAACGAGCAGCCATAGCAAGGCGAGAGCGAGAGACGGAGACAGAGACAGAGGGGCGTGCCCTAATGTGATTTTCATGCGTATGCGATAAGCGTCGCATAAACGCAATAAGCTGCAAATAATCAGCGGAAAGACAAGAAATCTACACAGCGCATAGCCTCGCACACACACGCACACACACACAGTCACCTGGCAAAGTGGCCATAAAAAGTTGAAGGCGCGCAGAAAAGTATGCTACGTTTTTCTGCTCAGCGCGACGCTTTAATGGCCGAAACGCTTCACTTGCGCCAGTTTCCATTTGGCGAGAGGGGCAGGGGATTGGCGCTAGCCCAAAGTTCATTTATTAAAGCCGCTCGCCGTTGCCTTTATGCAAATGTATGTAAAGTGTTGAGGCGATGCCAAACAATTTAGCTGAAACCCCAAATGAAGTGAGAAAAATAAAATTAAAGCGCGAGCAAGCACACACACACAACTGCAGCAAAAGGGCCAGGCTGTGTGTTGTAAGGTAAACAAAATGTAAATTGTTTTGGCGTTTTCACTTAATTTTCTTCACTTCTCCACTCTGTGCCCCGCTCGCGCTTGTTTGTGCTTGGCCAATGCCAAGCGCCGATAATGCGTAGTCGTTCGTTGCACTCTCGGTCGAAAAACCCATCAACAGGGCTGAGTCGAACGCTATTGAACCTGCCAGCAGATTTCTGGGTCTGCTAAATTAGCATAGCGCGCGGCGCACATGTGGCGTATGCGCAATATTTGGCAGTTGAGGTAGTTCAAGGCAGTGCAGCTGGTTAGGGGAAATCTGAATATGGTTGATTGTTCAAATTTTATATAAATTATAGTAAATCAGGGAATCTTTTGATGGAATATTTGGCAGTGAAAAATAAAGAGGTCTTTAAAGCTGCATAGCAGAGCAAAAGTAGACAGAGGAGCTGGCTTAGATCGACTCACCCACTATACCAACCCAAGTTAAGTTAACTTTATCAGCTGATTGCACCTAATCAAGGCTCGACTATCAAGCTAAACACATCAAAAGCAAAGCAAATCTGTTTAAAAACCCATCCCAAACCCCTGCCAGGCCTATCTTAAGTAACTAAAAAAGCAAACATAAAATCTTTCTAATCAATTTCTAATCTTCGTTCCTTTGCCAGCTTCTGCTGCTCCAACTCAGAAGTTAAATCAAACGTAAATAAACGCAATGGTTTTTCTACAATTTGACTAAGGCAATGAGCCTAATGAGCTCAGTGAAATGTGTTTTAAAATTAACTCTTGACTAACAACGACAACAACAACAACAACTCGATGAACAACAACAACAACAAGAACTGTTTACAAATTGTCAGCGCTGTTGTCCTTGGCTGGCAGCTGTTGCTTAGCGCGCGACAAGCTCATAATTGCGCATGTAATTTGGCAAGCAGCTTAAGCTAGCTAAAAGCAAGCGAATGAAACAGCTAAGAAAAATAAGGCGACTGAAGGAGGGTGGAAAGCTGATGATTGCCTCAATAATTAATAAACTCAAAATCAAGAGCGAAGCGCAGCAGTGGCCAGGCGCGCAGCTAAGCGAGGCAAGTGAAGTCTAGGGAGTGATAGACCCACTCACACACAGCATGTTGTCGTCATCTGCATGCCAAGGCGCTTGTCGCTGCTCAAAGTCAAAGGCATGCCACGCCCACAGCTGACACTTGACACCGTTGACGTCGTCCATGTTTGCTACTAAAAAACTAATTTCCCGCTCTGCTGCGCATAATTTTATGCAGTTGTATGCCAAATTGAATTGTAAACTGCTCAAACGCTCCAAAAAACAGACAACTGTCTGAAAAATATATATATAAATATATATCTGTCTGTCTGTATGTATTTGTAGAGAGACACTTTAAATTTGTAATTGCATTTGCATCGCCCTTTGTTATTCTGGCAATGCATTTTCTTTTTAATAAATTCTTATTGGCATTTCATGTAATTATCAGCGTTAATTATGGCTCGCTGTGCAGCACATGGCGTATGCGTCATATGTTTTTTGTTTGTGTATGAGGCAAGAGGGCGGGGTGGAAGCTTAAGTCTTTAAATGTAAACTTTTAATGGGCGGAACAATTAAGGTTTTCAAAATAGTTATATATATTATATTATATATTACATTTTATATTTTATTTTTTATATACTTTATATTTTATATCTTATATTTTATATTTTATATTTTATAATTTTTATTTTATATTTTATATTTTATATTTTATATTTTATATTTTATATTTTATATTTTATATTTTATATTTTATATTTTTATATTTTATATTTTATATTTTATATTTTATATTTTATATTTTATATTTTATATTTTATATTTTATATTTTATATTTTATATTTTATATTTTATGTTTTATATTTTATATTTTATATTTTATGCTTTTACATTTTATATTTCATATTTTATATTTTGTATTTTATACTTTATATTTTATATTTTATATTTTATATTTTATATTTTATATTTTATATTTTATATTTTATATTTTATATTTTATATTTTATATTTTATATTTTATATTTTATATTTTATATTTTATATTTTATATTTTATATTTTATATTTTATATTTTATATTTTAAATTTTATATTTTATATTTTATATTTTATATTTTACATTTTATATTTTATATTTTATATTTTATATTTTATATTTTATATTTTATATTTTATATTTTATATTTTATATTTTATATTTTATATTTTAAATTTTATATTTTATATTTTTATATTTTATTTTTTACATTTTATATTTTATATCTTACCTTTTTAATTTTTTTTTTTTATATTTCATATTCATTATATATGTAATTTATTTGTAATTTTAAGCAACTTCTTAGTATTTCTTCAACATTCTCCCCTAAAAATATAAATACTAAGCAATAAAGTAAAATACTTCGCATATTTGTGCCTCTGAATATACAAATGGAATTTCTAGCTAGCACAAAACAATAAATTTCCACTCAAAGTCGTACTTTGGCCAAAGCACTCAAATAATTTGCCAAGTATTTGCCACTTGCAAAGACAGTTTCGCAGCAATTGCGCCTGAACCAAAATAAATTGCGTATATCAAATGTCAGTGATTCGAGAGCGAGCGAACATCGATGTGCGGGCATGAAATAGATGAAATTTGATAAGCCTGACAGAGGCCCAAACACAGGCCCCAGCACAAGCAATTGAGTTGAGCATTTAGCATTGAATTAAGTTGTGTGTGATACGCTTTAAATATCAATGAAGTGTGTGCCTTTTATATACATATATTGCTATATACATATATATTTAGTGTGAGTATATCAAATTAATTGACTACGAGTTATAAAAGAAAACAAATTGGCAAGGAAATTATTGTAAAATAAATGGAAGTGTATAAGTCTATGAAATATTTATTAAATATATAAAAAAATATATATAGAAAGAGTATAATAATACTCTTGAATAATATTTTATATATATTACATAATTTATATATTATATATTATAATTCATATTTATTATATAAACTAAAACCAAACTGCTAAGCTCTCTATATGATGTATAATTAATTGCATTATATTAAATCATATTGAATATTTATTAATAATTACTCAAATATTTTTGTTTATATAAAATATTTAAATTTAATAGATTACCTAATTAAATATTTATATTTGCGCAATTTTATTTCCAATTTAATTCATTTGCTCAAATTTAAATGTGACCCCAGGTGTTTACCGCATGGCATAAAACATATAAATATATATATATCTGCATATATATTTAAAAATAAATAAATATATAAATTTTGTTTGCTGTACATTCTTTGCGGTTAATATTTATATATATGTTTGTATGTATAAATATATATATATATATATATATATATATTTTTTTTTTTTTTTAATTTTAATATTTATATTTCCATTTCAGGCCTTTGCGTAAACTTTGGCATAATTTATTTGCAGAGTTTGAATATCCAGCTGCGCTCAACCAAACAAGTTTGCAATATGCAAAGTAAATTCCTCGTTTATTTATGGCATATAGTATCAATTAAGCTGTATTTAAATAAATGAAATGCAAACACTGCTCACACACACACACACTCAGCTAACATAATAATTTTATAGATTTAAGCACTTACTTTATTTACTTTCAACTATTTCTATGGTATTCCATTCAAAATGGAATTGAGGTAAGTTGAAATTTTTGCATGGCGCACGAAAGTATGCTATAGAAAAATGTGGGAAAAATGTCTGCGGGCAACGACAGGCAGTGGCAGTGGCAGTGGCAGCTGTGTTGCAGCGGAATTCTATATTTAGAAAAAAATATGCTTCATTATGCTGTCACATGTTGTACAGGTCGTTGTCGTCGTTGCTGTTATCTGTGTGTGTGTGTGTGTGTGTAATTGGCATGAACAATGTTCCTATTTTATTACACAATTATGCGTGCATGTGTGTGTGTGCGAGGCTTCAATTACTGCAGCGCATTTATCGGGCACGCTTATGGCCCAATCAAATTATATTGCCATAATTCGCATATTTACACAGATAGATAGATATTCGAGGCTCAGTTTAAGAGGCAATTTGCGTTAAACGTTGATTGAATAAGCGTTAATGCAACTAGCATTGGCCAGAGTGTTATGGCCTAAATGCACACACACACACACACACACACACACACACACATGCTCACAGCATGACATCAACTGGCAATCAGGCTATGGACACGTGCGCCGGTCAACTGACTCATCGATTGACTACTTGTGCAGCCAATGCCTTTGCACCTGAACACGTCCGCAGCAGCTGAACGGAACAATGTCAGCCAACGACGACGACGACGACACGTTAAGCAACTAACGTCATTTGGCCTGCTAATGGCGAGCCGTGCAGGAAATGCCATTAGCACAGTTTTGCCCCAACAAGAAAATGCATTAGGCTGCCTCGACTTGGACCAGTCCGGGCGTGGCCTGACACTTGACATCAGGTTTATTAGCAGCACATTTATCATAATTAACGACAGGCAGGAACACTGGGAGACATACCGACAGACAGACAGACTGGCTGACAGCCAGACAGAGTATAATCTATGCTGATTCTAACATGCTCGAGCGAGTGGCACAAAAATGCTTGGAATTCCATTGTTAAAGCCGCCAACGCAATGCGAATGGAGCCCATCGGGGCAGGTCATAAAAAATGCTACAGGACACGCAGGACGAGGCAAATGCCTGCCTGCCTACAAGTGTGAAGTGCCAACAACAAGAGCAAAAAGGTAAAAACAAAGAATTTATACGCAGCGCGGCAAATGATTCATGCGGAAATAAAGGCACTCGTGAGTGCCACAAATATTGCTGCAGCAGCGGCAGCAGCGGCGGCCGCAGGCTCGCAGAATGTGTGGCAAGGAGACAAACGCGAACTTTGCATTTTTATTTCGCACCTTTTGGCGCACGCACCTGAGTCCAGTGGGGGCTCTTAATGGACCAGAAAAGTGTCAAGGAAAACGCAATATTTTTCGTTAGCTGCATTTATCCCGGCTGCTGCTGTTGTTCGTGTTGCATATTTTAATTGACATTTTGATTGTTTCATGGCACGATTCGATTTGATGTGCAATTCACGCTGACTGGCAGCAGGCGCTATACATGGGTAGTGGGAGACGGGCTGCCCAGCGCAGTGGGTGCGAGCGAGCGACTTCTGTTGGTTGGGGCAAGGCGGACAGGCAACTGTTGAAGTGCGGCGCCAATGCGTCGACTCACCAACTCAGCGCTCAACAGTTTGTTGCAGAGAACGATGGTTGGGCAGCATTGAGAGAGAGAGAGAGAGGGGACTGGGTGGGAGAAGGAGAGGGGGCTATGGAGAGTGAGAGCATGTTTCAGCTACATGTTGCTGAGCTAAATATAGAATGAGTAAACTTAATTTGTAAAATTTTCAAAAATATTTTTAAAAATGTTTAAAAATTAAAAAAATAAGTATATATATTTTTATTAAAGAAAATAATGCAAGAATTTTTTAAAAACTATTTTTAAGTAAATTAAAATAGAAAAAAATATTTATTTATAAAATAATTACATATATGTAAATATTAAAAATTCTGTTAAAAGAAAATAAAAAATTTAAAAAAAATTAAAATATATTTATTAAGTTTAATAATTATTTTTCAAAATTAAATATTCATATTAGGGAAATTAAGAAATTAAAGTAAAAATATATATGATTATTAATTAATATGAAATATATGATTTGTAAAATAATAAATATTATTTTAAAGGAAATTTAAAAATGAAAAAAATATGTTTATATATAGAAATAAATGCAATACATACATTAATTTTACAAATAAAAATTATAAACATATAAATCACGCAATTTGTATAGCTTAAGAGATGCGCTGATGTTTTTAAATAAGTATATATTTTATATATATTTTTTAAACAAATATATATTCTTGATAAGAAGACTTAAACTTTCTTTTATAATTTTAAAAAATATATAAATATTTATTTAATATTAATAGAATTAATATTTATTATAATAGTCTTAAATAATACATAATTAAATATCTTATTCTAAGTTTTCAAGTAGAGTTTAAGTAGAGATGAAAGTTAATTCATTTATATAAGTTTCGAGCCACTGTGGCAACTGCCAAACTTGTTGCTAAAACGCGCCAAAATAACACACATTCACACCAATACACACACACACACATGCCAACACCCACAATGGCAGTCAAATACCAAAAAGAAAAAAAAAGAGAAGGCGACCAAAATGCGCACCGCAGCAGTCAACACTGCAGTCATCGCGATGAGTAATTTTCACCACCCAAAACAACACGAGCCACCCCGAGCTCACACCAGTCCAGCCCTGCCCACTCCACTTTAAATACAGGCCGCCCAGCTGTCAGCAGTTGCAAACTCACCTGTTAGGCGCAGGATGCCTGGCCACAGTTGCTGCCCACTTATTCACCACGGCCAGCCGAAACTGTGGTGAGTTCAGAGCGAGCTGCTCGGGTCGCTCGCGAGCACTCGACCAAAACAGTTGCGACGCGACTAAGGAACGTGACGGACGTGCGAGCTCTCGACGCTTTTTCCGCAAAGCTCAATCCAAAAAGTTTCTGAAATAAAGTATACAAAAATTTTCCAAATGATTACAAAAAGCTGCAAATTTTCCAAAAAATATAAAATTGAATTTACAAAGCGCGAGCTCATTAGAAAATGTTGAATATTTAATTTCAAAATTTCCGTAAATTTCATAAATATTTCTAACCAAATACGAAACGTGAGTTGAGTTTCCTGATTACGAATTCGTTTGGTTCGAAGGTTCAGTTAGTCGTTAGCTCTCGCAGACAACGAACGCACGCACAGAACGTGGCTTAAACTGGTCTGATAACAGAATGGAATAACGGTAAATATTTTAAATTTATAAGCTAAGAAAGAAAACTAAAACTGACGCTAAAGAGTGAAGGGAGGAGAGTCAAGAATTAAGACCAAAGACTAAAGGCTAAAGACTTTAGTCTTTAATAATCCAGTATTTTTTAAAATTTTTTTTACTTAGTATTTCTAAAGGCATTACAGTACTTTTACAGTATTTTTCCAATATTTTTCTAGTATTTTTTTTAGAATAATTATAAATTAATCTTTAAAACTTCCCCAAGCTCCACATATCTCTATTTTCATCACTTCACACACAATCTCAGCTTAAAGCTGAAGACTTTCGATTATCCCCTTCACTTCTACCTGCTGGTCCAGTTCCTGGACCCCCTTTAAGCACATCCACGTTTAACACTTGTGCTCCGATTCATGTTGGCAGTTCAATTAGTTTCAAGCTGTCTACACTTCTCCACTTCAAAGTTTAATTACACAAACTTTTGAGGCAAACAGGAAAGAAAAGCAAAAGAAACCGCATGAAGTGCAAGTTATATTTGAACATTCGCTGGCCACGCACTAATTGCGTTTCTCCTCGCTGACGAATTGCAGCAAAAACAGAGCCCAAAACAAATCCTCGAACAGCGCGTCAGCCATTGTTATTTGATAAGCGCCTTATCAGCCGTTATCTAGACGAAGCGGGCCCATTGATAAGGTGTTCAACTTGCGCACACAGCGCTAATAATGGCGTAAAATAGAAAAGCGATAGACTATAGATAGATATATGTGTATATATTGTATCTATATATACAGAACAGTTCTTGTCATGTGTTGCGAACTCAACTTCATTGCGAAGTTAAACCTTTTTTGTAGCATACGCCACGGCGCATTGCATTGTCATTCTGGCTATTGGAAAATAGATTAGCATTAAACGTGGCTCGCACTGGATTTTCCCAGTATTGATGTGGAACTCATTTAAAGAGTGAAAACAATGTGAAAGCAGTGAAAGTCTCGAATTGTCAACTGTTAGAAGAGAAGTGAGATACTGAGAAATGAATGAGTATTGAAAGTTTGAGTATAAAACAATTTTTAGACTGGCCGATTGATGAGCTAATGTTTTTATAGAAATTGTATTAGAATAGTATTTGGTTACTCTAAATCAGACTATACTTTTAGAAGCCATAGAGTTATCATTCAATTTAAGCCACATTTGTTTAAGTTTTTCGCTCAGCTTTACCTAAGCTGCGCTTGCAGCAAGTCTCATAATTGAAGGATATCTTTGCTGACAATAAAACAACTTTGAAAAATATTAAAAAACTTTAAAAAATATTTAAAAATTTTTAAATACTTTAACACAGCAAAAAAAATTATTTTAAAATAATTTTATTATATTTAAAAATAATATTTTCCTGTAAGCCAAGATAAAGAGTGGAAGTTAACTCAATATAAAATGGAATTTTCCATTCAATTTCACATCAATTTGAATGTGAAACTGCTCCAGTCACATATCAAATTCACAACTCAATTCAGGTTGCAATAACCGACAACTAGAAACATTTCAGGGCTATCTGTTAGAGTGAAAATCCATTGGCCGTGGGCGCATCCAGCACTGGGCTGAGCCAGTTGTCAATCGTTTCGTAGCCGAACAGATGCCAATGCGAGTGTGATTTAATATGCAATATCAAGTATACGCAGTGTGCAGACGGACGTCATGTTGTGCGTCAGCAGCACCTTTCATTAGTTGTTGCTTTTCTTTTTGAGTAAAGTTGTGTAGTTATGCACACAACGTTGATAACATGCATTCACACACTCTTACATAGAGTTGAAAAGCTGCTGTAAAGAAATTTGCTTTGTTTAGGGCCAACATGCATTAAGCCTGCTGGGCAGCTGTCAGCAGTGGGCAACAAGGCACATTAGCAAATACACACACACACTCTCACACACACACACACCCCTTTTTCGAATGCTGTAAAGTCCGCACAACAATAACAATGCGCATTACTTTGGCTGCCAACTAAGCAAACATAAAAATACATTTACATTTGAGCCAGCGGCTTATGTCCCGTCGGTGCAGTAAGTTCGCTACTTTGTTCGCATTATTTGTACAGATTTTCCGAGAACTGAAATCAGTTGGCCATCACAACTCTTAACTAACAACAACCTTTAACTTAATTCTATTTACAGCTGCTGTGCGGCAACTGTCCAAGTCGCAGTCGCAGACGAAGCCATGTCCAGGCCAAGCCAGCAAAATATCTAAAACATAACAGAAAATTCAATTCAAAATTCTATTGTGTGCGCTTTTTTCTTTCGCTTTCGTTCCCAAAATACTTTTCCTTTCATTCTGTTGCCTGGGCACATTGAAAAGGAATTATAAATTGAAATCCGCGTTGAGTGCAAAGTGTTTACAATCAGCTTTCGGCTGGGCCACAGCTTTTCGCGGCATTTTCCTTTCACTTTTCTGCTTTTTTACAAATGCAACATTTATTTCGCAACAACAACGAGAACGAGAGCGACGGGCACGACGACGGCGCCAATTTAATAGCTTAAATATTTTCGGACCTCGATAAATAAAAAAAAAAAAAACAAAATTGTGGATTTAATTTGAGTTTAAAGTTTTCCCATGAGAAACATAAAAATAAAATCGAAAATCGAAATTTTAAATTATACATTAAATAGAAATTAATAAAAATATTATTTTAAAAAAGTTTATATAACGAAAAACTTGTCAAAATGGCGATGGAATGGATAACAGCTATGGACAAGCGGTAAGTGGCAAAAAAAATTAAGATTTAAATTAATGAAAAATATTTTAGCTTAATATGAAATGTTTTAGAATAAGTAAGTGTACTTAAAGGCATATGAGAATCTCCTAGAAAGGCGCTATATATAAGTAAACAACAAAGAACTTTAGTTGCTGCACATGAGAATCTCCTAGAAAGGCGCTATATATAAGTAAACAACAAATTAGGTTAACTGCTTCACATGAGAATCTCCCAGAAAGGCGCTATATAACTAAACAACAAAGAACTTTAGCTGCTGCACATGAGAATCTCCTAGAAAGGCGCTATATATAACTAAACAACAAAGAACTTTAGCTGCTGCACATGAGAATCGCCTAGAAAGGCGTAATATAACTAAACAACAAATTAGGTTAACTGCTGCACATGAGAATCTCCTAGAAAGGCGCTACTCAACAAGAAACTTGTATTCAAATTGGAATCTAGTTTAGTTTCATTCTCTTTTCCCTTTTCATTTCATTTAATTCTTCTCTAATTTATCATTTTATTTGACAGCTTTAATTATTTCCCGCAATATCTCAACTTCAGCTTCTACCTTCCAAAAAATACACAAAAAAAAAACAACTTTCATATCTATAAAAGTCCGTGACGCATGAAAGTACTTTTTCAGAAAGTTAAACACAAAGGAAAAGTTGCAGCCGAGCGTGAGATATTACTATGAAATAAATAATGCGCGATGCGAAATCATATTTCAAGCTCGAGTGAAATTAATTGAATTAAAATTTAAAATTCATACGAAAGGGCCATTTCAATTTGTCAGCACTGGGAACTTTTTGGCTGTTAGCTCTTGGCAGGCGACATGCTGTGCCATCATTATTTAAGCAGCAGCACAGAAATCCTGCATGTTACATTTCAAATGTTTATATCACGCTCGACATTCATCTGTCAAATGGCAACAGCTGGGCAGCAGCTCGGCAGCAGCCGGACTCGGGCAAATCTAAATCCAAGTGCCGGACACGGCTGGCTACAAATTATACGCTTTATTAAATTACAATGGCATTTTAAGCTCAATTCTTGGCCAAATGCAATTACAAATCTCCCGCTGCTGCTGCCGCTGCTCTTAAATGTCCTCGAGCAAGGAGCAGCGGCCCCTTTCCAGTTGATTAGCGCACTGGAGTAGCAAAAATTTGCTAGCTGACGAATTGAGATGGGCGGCATTTGGCCGCATTGAAGCGCAAATTGTGCTCATTACAAGACCAAACTAAAGTAGCAAAGTGTATATATACCCATATATATACACCAGATGTATGTATAAAAGTTGAGAATCTACTTTTCATGGCACTCCAAGCATCATTAGCCCAAGTGGCAAAACGTTTCGGCTCGATTATTTCTTGCGGCAGCTGCTGCTCGGGTTTCAACTGCATGTACCGACAAAATGGCTACAATCTAAATGCTATATCAAGGGCGGTTACAGTTACGCTTTGCCACGCCCACACACACACAGACACAATCAATCAGCCTTTGCCCGCTGGCGGCTTAAATGAACATCGCAGCAACCTGCCAAAAATCCGGCATACAACAGGGTCAGCCAGCCAGCCAGCTAGCTAGCTGACTAGCGAAAAAGGTCGAGGGCAAAAAGGGCTTTAAGCCAAACTCTCTCTCTCTCTCTCTCACACACACACCCATAGCTCACTGTTTGCTTTGTGATTTTGCGACGGTTTTTTGTGTGTGCTGCAAATATTTGTGTTTCCCGCATTTGTTTAGCTCTTTCTTTGTTGCATTTTTTATTTGCACGCTAACTGAAACAATAAGTACGGCGGGTTATGGCTAAAAACCAGCTGCAAGTGGCAGTTGAAAGAGTCAGAGCGTGGGCTGTGACCGACTGCAGGATGCCCTGTGGGCAGGTGTGCAAAAAGAGAATAGAGTTATAGAATATAGAATATAGATATATATTTCGTTATAATTTGGTTTTAATTATATTTTAAAGGGGAGTCTTGCACTTTAATATACCCTGTAATTAATTTTAAATATTTTTCTTTCTTGACTAATCCATAACAGAGCTATTCCCTATAACCCATCATGCCCACCCACAAAACCTGCCCCAATACAGGGTATAATTAAGAGCTTTTTCTTCCATTGGCATTACAAGCGAAATGGAATGCATTTTTCTTACGGCCGCCGAGTGAATTTGCATTTTAGCCAAGTAACGATTGGCCATAAAGCAATGTCGGAGAGCCGAAAATGCGCGCACCGCAATTGCCGCAGAATAAATGATTTAATTTGGGGCCAGAATTAATGGCAACAGCTCGAGAGTCACGCAGTCAAATCTTTGGCTCGTAATGCGGTAATGCGGCTTATCAGGAGCGATCAGAGCAGCTTAGCATGGGCACAGAGCCGAGCACGGCCAGCCAAGTCAGCCAAGTTAGCTGGCAATTGATATTGATGATGGCTGGCTTGGCTCTAGTCTGGAGTGCTACGTGGCGTATGCGTGCTCTGGCCACATATTTATCATACGACACGTGTGTGCGGCCACATAAAGAGCTGCATGCGCATTAAATATTTAAATTATTTTTACGCTGCTTCGGCTTACACAGGACAATTAAAAAAGGAGAGCGAGAGAGGCGGCTTTGCATTCGGCAGAAACCACAAAATGCTATTATAATAAACAACCAGCCGAGGGGAGAGCGAGCGACGCTTCCGGTACCGAAATTCCCTATTAAGCAGGCTGCTCCTACATCTATATATATATATATATGTATATATGTATATATATATGTATGTATTGTATGGCAGACATGGCACTTAGCCGTGCCGCTGTTTGGTTAACGACAGCAACAACTGGCAACGCCCAGCCGCTGAGGGCCCATACACAACATGGCCTATAAATTATGTATGAGTGCGGGCAAAGACAAACTCCAGCTCCAACAGCTCCGGCTACAGCTCACCTTCAACCAGCGCCAAAAAGTAGACACTACAATATTAAAGTAGCATCCAGCCACACACACACACACTCGCACAGCTGGGGCACACGCGCAGCTTTGTTGATTTTGATTTAGAGCGAGAATTTCCTTTCGGTTTTTGCATCTGCCTATTTTATGGCATTTTTAATTAACCAAAGAACACAACGATTTCAAGTTAGAGCTGAGCACTGAGTTTGCTCATTTGCCTGCCTCAGACACATTTTCCACTGCAGCTGAGCTTTAAAAAGCAAACAGCAGCAGCAAGGGGAAAAGGCATGGGCTTGAATAACATTAGCCAAACGCAGCACTTCAATTTTAAATTAAATTTCATGCGGAGCACAGCCAACTTTAGTTAGTCAGTTGCTGAAGCTGAAGTTTGAGCTGGTAAGGCGAGCTTTAAATGAGATGGAACAGTTTCAGGTGCTTTTAAAGCCTTGGACTTTGTGTTTAATTTTACAAAATATTTAATTTGAAAGAGAAGAACTTTAGTTAAAAGTAAAGGCAAGAAATATATTAATAATATTTTATAAAGCTCAATTTAACTGGGAAAGTATAAGCAGAAATAAAGAAAAAGCTCTTTAGATAATATTTAATATATATAATATTTCAGATTAAATATAGTTTGAATGAGTATTTTTAACATTTCTTCATATAAAATGAATAGCATACAGATAATATTTAATAAATGTTATCAAAAGCTCATTAAAGCTTTAAGAAATGTAATATATTGGCCAGACCAGCGCTTTCGTATACATGCGTAGCTTTAATGAGCTTTAAAAGCTAGTTTAGAAGTAGTCCTAAAAAGATATTTTCAAAGCCATGCAGAGCTTTCATACAAAGCAACAACTTCAACACGCAAGTCTTCAGCTAGTTACAAAAAAAACAAGACTTTCAAGCCCAAGCCCAATTTTAAAATGAAACAAGAACTTTAGTGCGCTTAAAAAACTACTATCAAGCTATAAATAACGAGTTCTCATCGTCGTTTTTCTTTCCAAATGTCGTGGTCATATTTACAGCTGCTGTGCTTATGATTTAAAGAGCTTTCATGTGCTACTTGGGGTCAGTGTCAAGCAGTGGCGGCAGACAGTGGCCGCTCTCAGTGGGCCAAGTGTCGTGCAGTCTTAAGTTTATATGGATGAATCCAGGCTGGCCACGCTCCTTGAGCGCAGGCCAAAAAGAAAAAGAAACTTATCTAAAAGTTGAACGCTGGGCAATTAGTTGTTGACTTTCACTTCGTCTTCGTCTTCGCCTTCCTCTTTGCTCAGCCAGAACATCCGTTTCCGGTTAGCTGGCCGTTGCGCAGCCCCTTCTTAAAGTGTTTATTTATGCATTTGTATGCCGATATAAAAATAGGAATATTAAGGAAAAGCGAATGTTTTATTTGCATATTTAATTCGGCCACCAGCCATGTCCAAATGGCATTCAAATTTTTAATTTCAACATTGTTGTATTTATCTCTTTTTTTTATTCTCTGCGTTTTTTTCTCTTTCATTTGCATTTGCATTTGCATTTCCATTTCCATTTCATGGCATTCTTTCATATTTTGCTTTATTTGCCTGGCCTTGTCTGTGCGCCTTCGCAGCCATAAAACAAACACAACAACAGCTCTTTGAATGGCAGTCAGTTAAAAACTGCAAAATACTCAAACTCATTCGCATTCCTTCTGGGCTTTGCGCTCTTTTTTATATTTATATATACATATTTTTTTTGTGCAGTTTATTAGGATCTATTGTTCGACCGCAGCGAGAGACGGCGCCTGCTGCTGTGATTGATCTAGTTTCGCCATTTACTTTGAGCACTTCCTCCAATCAGTCGAAAAAGTATTTTTATATTCTAGGAATAACTAGCAAAGACTTTTTTAATTAAAGAAGAGGGAAGAGAGGGAGAGAGAGAGAGAGAGAGTGAGAGAGAGAGGGAGGGAGAGGGAGAGCTGTGTCATTCACATTAATAATCACTTGAAAAATATTTAAGAGGACTCTTAGCAGACTCTTGGACAAAGCCTTCATAAAACATAGTAAAATTCTAAACATCACAACAAAAGCAGCAGCAAACAAGAAAAAATCCAGTAAAAGGTAAAAAAAAGTTCCAAGAAAACAGAAATTACGAAGGTTAAGCTGACATTGCTGAAAAAAGGTGCTCAGGCAGGAGGCAAACAATTAAAAAGAATTTAAATAAATAACTGTTTAGTGTTACGAAGCGCAGGTATAATGAGAAATGTATAACAGCGGAAAAGGGAAATGGGGAAGCATAAGCGGAAAAGTCAGATTAGCCGAAAAGCTAGCGGGAAACAGGAGCAAAAATATTGCCAAAGGGCACAGCTGACTGCACGAGGAGCAATCAAGGTGCAGAAATATATCTAAAATGAAATCTAAATTGAAGAAAAAATATAAAAAAAAAAACAAATATACTAAATAATCTAGAGATATGTGTGCAGACCAGGTCAAGCACGATTTATATCTATAATACACAAGTAATGGGAAAAATATATAAAAATAAATAAATATTAAAAAAGATATTTTAAAAAAAATAAGATAAAATAAAAAATAAAAAAATAATATAAAATAAATAAATAAAAAATAAAATAAAAACAAATAAATAAAAATAAAATAAAAAATAAATAAATAAAAATTAAAATAAAAATAAAAATAAATAATAACAATAATTAACAAAAAATAAAAAAATAAAAAAAATAAATTTAAAATAAAAAAAAAATATAAAATAAAAAATAAAGTAAAATCAAGCATAAATAAATAATAATTAAAATTAAAAATTAAATAGTATTCTTAGCTTTTAGATAGTGCAGGCATTTTTTTCTCATTTTTTCGATTAGTCATGCCTTCACTGAGTGCTCAATTCTCTAGCTTGAGCAGCATCACAAATAATAGAGTTGTTGCTGGAAGTGAGATAGTAATTTAAGAGCTTAGCGCTTGATAAGCTACATACGAGTACATATGTATTTCTTATTGTGTTAAGCTGGCAGCCAAGTCTCTAGCGTTAAGGGTGTTAGAATAAATCAGAGTGCTTTTGCTGTAACAGCTATTACAAAAGATATAAATCTCGCTAGGTCACGCCCAAAGTGGGTGTAGTCAGAAAATCTTAATAGCTTTTAAGAAGATGGAAAAATAATGCATATATATAATAAAAGAAAAAATATATATAAAAGATAGCAACAATAGATATACAAATTATATTTACATAAATATATATATATACTATATAAAATTTAAAAAAAAAATATTTTTAAAAAATACTAATAAATATAAATTATATAAAGTTATTTTTAAATAAGAGAGAAGTTCTTTAAAATTTTTGTTTATATATTTTTGTATATAAATGTAAATTACTAAAGTACTTAATACAATTCTATTACTTGCATATATTCATATTTTTTCTGTATTGCTAGTCAAATATTATATTATTTTTTATTTATATTTATTTGAATATAAAACATTTCAATACATAATCTATAATAAATAAGATTTAACGACTCCCGCCCAGTTGATAAATCATTGGCTCTAAGCGCTGTCATAAATATTTAACTATTAAATTCATTTCTCAATTATAGAAAATATATGTATATTTTGGGCATATAAAAAAGAATATTTTGCTTGGCTTCAGGCCATAACTAAATGGCCATTCGAATTCGGCTTAACTAGTAGATTTAGACCATGTTATTGTTTGCAGTTATTGCTTATTGAGTAAGTGGGCCATAAAAGCGAAACTTTAGTTTATTGTTTGCCGAAGTTGAGTTTAATTTGTGTTTGTGTGTTGACACTGCGTGGCTGTTGTTTATTTTGCAGTCCTTGTGATCGCAATTTACGTGATGTGGAACTAATATCCTGTCGCTTGCGACGCGTGGAGCCGCTCTGTCGCCTGCCAGGGTCAGCCTTGCAGCAGTTGGCCATGTGCGGCTTCTACGAGGACCTGGAGAAGGGCGTCACACGTAAGTGAAATTTAAGCATTAATTATGCGCACAATGCATATTAAATGGACGCGTGCTCGTCTTCTGCTTCTTCTCTTTTTTTTAATAAACTCTTTTTTTCTTCCTTTAGTTTTTCGCGCTGGCGAACAAGGACGCTTCTGGTATGCGGTGCTCGGCGGCTCATTGGAGGTGCGCTATCACGCTCACTCCGATGCCGATGGAAAGGTGAGTGCACTCGCATCAGCATTACATCCAGCTAGATACATATATACACACATGTCAGCTATTGTCATGTGGCATGGCTCTGTCCTGCCATGTCATGTGAAAACAATGCACGGCTTGAACAATATAATTGATGGCGATTATATCGCCAGGATAGCAAAAAAAAAAAGGAGGAGGAAAAAATGGTTATGCATGAATAAACTAGCAGCGTTGAGTTCGAGGCTTGCATGCCGGGGTCCTAGGCATGTTCAATATGCCGATTCGATTGCCAAATGGGTTATGTGGTTACGGGCTGCGCTGTGTGGGCTGTGGACTGTGGACTGCGGCTTATGTACCCATCCATGGCTGGTCTTTTATCTGCTACGAAACTGCTGACAGCGCGCCATTGTGCATTCAGTTGCTTCGCCTCTATTTTTGCCAGCCTTCTTTTTCCCCATTGATATTATGTTTTGCTTTTTTTGTGCTCTTTTTCTACTATTGTGCTGGCCACAGGACATTAATTTCCGCACGGATATTGGCCCGTCGTTTTTACAGGCTGTCGATGCCGCTTTGGCTATGCCAGCTCGCTCGCTCGCTCGCTCGGGCCCCCGCTCGAGTACATATGGTCGAGTTCATTTAGGTTCCATGCATGTCCACTCCAAAAAGGTGTCGGCTAATTGAAATGGCCGCCTGTCCAAGCCGAGCCTCTCTCTCTCTCTCTCTCTCTCTCTCTCTCTCTGTGTCTAACTGTGAGCTCATGTGCCATAGAAATTTGAGTATTATGTGCAAGTGGCCCATGAAGGACGCTCGCTGGTCGTAACACGAGCTCTAAACTAATCAGCGCTGCGGTTGACATCAGTCCGCAACTTTGCTCAACTCATTTTTAAATAAATTCTCATTTATGGCTGCGCGCGTGCAAAACTCTTTTAGCATTTTAATGACATTTTCCCAGCGAATTTATATAAATTTCTAAAAATTGTTCAACAAGTTTGAAGAGCGTTAAAAACTATTTAAAGTCTAAGTTTTATGTGGGAAATAAAATGGAATTTGAATATGAAATGACCCAGCAAGAGTGATACTACTTTCCATAGGTATATGCGAGCAATTATTTAAGTTATCGATAACATTTAATTACTGAAGTATTTTATATCAATTGCCATTCATATTCATAACTGCCAAAATAAACTATAAACTATTTTTAAAATATCTAGCTGACCCAACAAGAGATATATTACTTTCGATAGGTATATGCGAGCAATTATTTAAGTTATCGATAACATTTAATTACTGAAATATTTTATATCAATTGCCAATCATATTCATAACTGCCAGAATAAACTATAAAATATTTATAAAATATCTAGCTGACCCAACAAGAGATATATTACTTTCGATAGGTATATGCGAGCAATTATTTAAGTTATCGATAACATTTAATTACTGAAATATTTTATATCAATTGCCATTCATATTCATAGCTGCCAGAATAAACTATAAAATATTTATAAAATATCTAGCTGACCCAACAAGAGATATATTACTTTCGATAGGTATATGCGAGCAATTATTTAAGTTATCGATAACATTTAGCTGTGGGAATATCAAAGACTATATATAGCCAATATATTGATTAAGCCATTAGAAGTATTTTAATTAAATTAAATTTTCATATAAAAAGAAAAAAATGACTATAAGCTGACCCACTAAAAGTGATACTACTTTCGATAATTATAACTCAGCAGCTGTTGAGGCTATTCATAAAATTCTTTTGCTTAAATATTCAATAAGCTTTGCCGTTTAATTAATTCCCCTCAAAGATGCTGCTGCAACTGCCACAACTGTGGCAACTGTCAACTTCCCTACCTCACGATTCGCGCGCGCTTCAATTAGTCTTCGTAATCAAAGCGATTTGACACCCATTGATTACTGGCGCTGCTGCAAAGCCAAGTCCTTTATTTACGCAAAGTAAATTCAATTCGCCTCAGCTTGGAAAGTCGCGAATGATGTGCTAAACCCCGCCTAATGGCGCATGGCTCCAGCTTCAGACTGAGGCCCGCAGCTACGTAATACTTTGAACCCTTCGCTGCTTTATTGCAATTTCTTTTCCAGCTGCGCTTTTTTGGTCAGCAAAAGGGTATGGCCCAAAGTTGAGCTCGTATTTTGATGCTGATTTATATGAGCTCAAAGAGCAGCGGGAGCAGAAACCAAGGTATGATTAAGGAAGTTATGGCAAAGGAGCTGAAAAACAGTCAAAACTTTAATGTAAACTTCAAGTAGAAACTTTGGCAGTTTTTCAAAATATTTTTTGCTTAGTTTATAATAGTTAAATAATTATAGTTAAATACTAACTAATTCAAGCTTCTGCTAAAAAATATAACCAACAACTCACAGCAAATTCTCTCAGAGCTTCTCTTAATCCAAATTTCATTTTCATTTAGCTTTAACGACTTTGACTTTTTTCAATCTTCTGTTAAAATAAAAGAATATAAAGTGATAAAACTCAATCAGCGTCCTTAAAGCGTTGATTTTATGACCCAGTTCGGCGTGGATGTGTTTTGCATAATTTTTCGCTTGATTTATTTAGGCAGAAGCATTAGATGAATTTGCCCGAGGCGAACGCTCGCAATTACAGGCCCATAAATTATGCATATTTAGTTGGCTCTAGGCCACGTTTCGGGCCGGCAGTCGGCCGAAAGCAACTGTATTTGACACTTTATGAAGCAGCGAAGAAAAATCGTAGCTGAAACAAGGTAAACTTAATGAATGAGCGGCGCGCGTTGAAGTTGACGTCGGCAGAGCATGCGGCGTGTGGCGAGTGGCGTGTGGCGTGCGGCACGCAAAACCCAATTTTCCGTTCACATTCGAAGAGGAACAGCAGAAGAGAACAAAAAAAATCAGCGACAACAACAAGCGAGAGAAGAGCTAAATTTAAAAGTCAGGGAAAAGCCAAAAAAATTTCAGTCAAACAAACAAACAAAAGGGGAAGCCGAGAGCGTCGAGAGCGCCGAGGCCCTATCAATAGCTACACAATTAATTTCAAGTGCTCACTGTGAAGGCATCAAAAAAATAGACAGAGAGAGGGAGGGAGATAGAGAGAGAGAGAGAGGGAGAGGAAGAGTTGGGTAAAATGTATGTGAGACTTGCGGCGACCATTTGGTGCGAGTTCCGCTCAACCGGATTTCCATGCAGCGGGAGGAACAGCTCACGTGACAGGCAGGCGGCGGGGAGCAGCGACTGAATGCCTGCTGATGATGATATGAGCTCACGTCATAGCATAGCTAATTTAGCGATCTAATGAAATGCGAGCTGCAGCAGCAACCGAAGCAACAGCAACAACAGCAGTAGGAATAGCAGCAGCAGCAACAGCGGGAGCGGGAGCAGCAATAGAAAGAGCAACAGCGATGGCGACAGCAGAATCAATTGCAGCGATAGCAACAACACCAGCAGCATTAGTAACAGCAATAGCAACATTAGCCAGAGGAGCACTAACAGCAACAGCAGTAGCAATAGTAACAAGAGCGACAGAAACAGTAGCAACAACGACAGCAGCAATAATACCTGCAACAGCAAGAACAGCAGCAACTGCAGTATAAGCCACAACAATAGCAATATCAAGTGTCAGAGCAACATCAGCAACAGAAATAACGAATGCGAAAGCAGCTACAGCAGGTATTGCAGTAGCAGCAACAGTACCAATAGCAATAGCAATAGCAATAGCGATAGCAATAGCAATAGCAACAGCAACTGCACTATCAACAACAGCAATGACAACAGCAACAGTAAGAACAACAGCAATAGTAAGAACAATAGCAACAGTAGCAGCAACAACAGCAGCAACATCAGCAGAAGCAGCAGCATCAGCAGAAGCAGCAGCAGCAACAACAACAGTAACAATAAGAACACCAGCAGCAGAAACAGAAACAACGACAACAGCAACATCAGCAGCCGCAACAACAGGCGCAATAGCAACCACAACAACAGTAGCAACACCAACAGCAGCAGAAGTAGCAACAGCAGCAGCATCAATAGAATCAACAGTATCAACTACAGTATTAGCAGCAACAACAATATCAGCAACAATTGCAGCAGCAACAACAACAGCAACTGCAGTATCAGCAACAGCAACAGCCAGAACAACAACAGCAGCAACAAG
This sequence comes from Drosophila repleta, assembly GCA_018903745.1. NCBI lineage: Eukaryota > Metazoa > Arthropoda > Insecta > Diptera > Drosophilidae > Drosophila > Drosophila repleta. The sequence continues at coordinate 7,799,859 of JAEIGN010000497.1, forward strand.
AGGTACCAGCAACATCAACAACAGACGCAACATCAGCAGCAATAGCAGCAACAGCAGATAGCAGGAGAAACAGTAGCAATAGCAATTGCAACAGTATCAGCAACAGCAACTGTAAGAGCAGCAGCAACAACAGTAACAACAGCAGCAGAAACAGAACTAGCAACAGCAACAGCAACAAGAAATAGGAATATCAGCAACAGCAGCAACTGCAACAACTGCAACAGCAACAACAGCAGCAGCAGCAGCAACAAAGGTCGCAACAACAGCAACATCAGCAACGACAGCAACATCAGCTCGGCTGTCCAACGCATACAAATTGCAATTCATTTATAAATGTTTCACTTTGACTTAGGAATTTAAAACTTGAGACAGCAGCAGCACGCACACACAGCTACTCCCACTCCCACTCCCACACACACACACTCACCCTGCAACTCCCAGCTGTGCACCTGTGCACCGTTATAATTACATAATATGCGAGTGCAATGGCCATCAGCTGCAGCCAGCAACCAGCAACCAGCAGCCAGCGCGCCCTTCACCCAAAGTGTATCTTTAAGATTGCTGCTTGTCGCTTGTCGGCCAAGTTCGTCTGGAATTACACAATTAATCTTTGTTGCTGCTGCTGTTGCTCTGGCTGTGTTGACGCCGACACCAATTAAAATTATGTTATAATTATAGTTGGCGGCGCGCCTGGCCATCAAATTAGCTGCGCTGCCATGTGCCTTTCCTAAACTCATCAAAACTAATGAAAATTTGTAGCTCACTCTATATATACTTATATATATATATATATATATTTAATAAGTAAAAATGTTGTTAGCCCACATATAATTAGGCAATCATTAGGCCAAGTTAGCTTCAGTCAAAAGCTTTGATGGCCACCCAGCACGACTTGCATATCAGAAATTCAAGTTCAAAATGGAATTTAAATGTAGGCGGCGAGTGAAAGTAGTAAAAGAAATTTATAGATATGACTATATATGACTCTATATCTATATATATATATCTCTTTATATATAGAACTGTCAACAGCAGTTTGATAGCCACAGTCAGCAACATTTCTCAACTGGCCCAGCAAATAAACCCCATTTAAATATTGCAGCTTCCAGCGCGCACAATTTCCGTCTCTCACACAAAAGCCGGAAGCATTCCACATTTGGTCAAAAGAAACAAAAATGTATAAAACAGCACCGCCAAGAGAAGCCAACACACACATACAACTACGTTAACCTCTTTAGGCTAAGCACAGCATTCTGTCTGGCCCCATTTGGCCAGTTCTTTAATTAGTTAATAAGTGTTGCGGTGCGAACGGCTGCTTAGCCAAAGTTGGTCAGCTTTATGGCCCAAGCATTTGCATGTTGAGCAAACCTGTAACGCGGCCAATCAAAATCAAAATCAACATCAAACGGAGACGGAAGATATATATCATTGGTATTTACAGCTAAGAGGGTAACACAATCATCAGCAGTCAATCGTCAGTCGTCCATCGTCCATCGGGCGGCGTCAATCAGTTCGTTAGCGCGCAGAAGCTGGCAATTTCCTTTTGGACTATCTAATCATTTGTGCTTTAATTAAACACACATTTGCACACCAACTGACTAACTAACTGGCAATTAATAGCTAGGCAAATACACTCAGACAGCCAGCCAGCCAGGCAGCCAGCCAGCCAGCTTGATGAACTTGTCAGACGCAATCAAAGACAATCAAAGCGACAGCCAAACTCTGAGCGTAGACAAAATATATATTGACTTGTTTATGGTGCAATGACACGGGCTTAAAGCAAGATGCTGACGATGTAGAATACAAATTAAATTTAATTAGATTCCAGGCATTAGGGCATAAATACATGAAAAATATAGAGATATACAAAAATAAAATAAAATAAAATATATAAAAAATAATAAAAAAAAGTAAAAAATATAAAAATAAAACAAAATATATAAAAAATAAATAAAATAAAATAAAACATATAAAAAAAAAATTAACAATATAAATAAAATATTAAAAAATAATTAATAAATATATAAACTAATTAAATAATATTAAAATGTAAAAATATTTAAAAATAAAAAAATATATGTATATAAAAAATTAAAAATATATAAAAATTAAAAATAAAATTAGATAAATAAAAATATTATATATAAAAAAAATTAAAAATAAATAGCAACAAGTATAAATAAAAAAAATATAAAAAATAAAAATAACATAAAAATAAAAAATAAATAAAAATAAAAAATAAATAAATAATATTAAAATATATACAAATTAAACTAAAATAATACGTAAATAATACAAATAAACAAAATAAATAATATAGATATTTTAAAAAATAAAAGTAAAAAAAAAAATAAAATAAACTGAGATTATGTTTAGCTCTATCAAATAATAGAATACCAACCTAATGCATCTCTGCCAGCAACACTGCAAATACTTTCAAGTGTTTATCACTTCGCAATGCTCTGGCCACTTTCAGCTAGTGTCACTAAGGGCTAGTCAATTGCAGAGCTTATGCACACGACTCGTGCTTGAAGCAGAGCACACAGCTTGAGAGATGCTGAAGCTGCGTGCCACTTGAGACGGCAATAGCAACAATTTGTCGCTTTTCATTAAAAGTGACTTTATGGATGCATGTTCAGGCTTACATATATATATAGCTAGAGAGACATAGATATATTTAGGCATATGGCAGAGGGCTTATGGTCGGTCGTTCGCATCCCTCGAAAATGTAAATGTAAATGTAAATCAGAGCAGTATGCGCACGTTTCGTGTGTGTTCAGTTTGTGTCAAACAAGTTGGGCCGCTAATCTCGTAGCGATCGTCGAACGAAGTAGCCCACATACAAAACAAAACAAAGACAACAAAAACAGCTGGGAGACAGGGGCAGCGACAGGGGCAGAGGCAGAGGCAGGGGCAGGGGCAGACGCGTATGCGCTTGTGCGCGACCGAAAGTATCTTTTGGATACATTGGCTGCCGCTACAGAAGTTAATACGTGCTGAACACTCCAGCAGCGCACACACAACTCGCTCGACGAGTCGCCGCTGTCGGGTCGAAAAGTTGAATTCAGTTTGCGTTTGCGTTTGCGGTTTGAGTCTGGGCGCCGGCGCGATCAGCTTTTCCGCACGTACCTCAAAGTACGTTGGCATCGCCATCGATATCGGTTTAGGCATACATATATATATATATATATATATATATGTATATTGAGTGCTCTGCAGGCCATATCTTATCTCGTTTGAGTTTCGAGAAAGACAACTCTGGCTCGTTCCGCTTTGTCGTCTTCCATTACCATCCTCGGCGTGGGCGCTGCTCGTTGAGACTATGCGCGGGCGTTCCCAATGCGTGTGTAAATATTTATATTGCAAAAAGTAGGAAACGAAACTACACGAAATACGATATAAAGTTGTTAAATTATTATTATTATTGCGGCCAGCTGAATACCTGTGCAGCCTGCAGCCCGAAGCCAGTGTAAACACGAGAAATTAAATAAAATTATTCGAGTGCAAGTTTCGAAATTGTTTATACAACAACAACAACAACAACAACAAAGTGCAATTGTTTTTAACAAATTATGACCTAAATGAATACACAATTTGTATATCTGAATGAACGCAATAATAAAGCCATTCATGTTTATTCAACCCAAATGCAAGTGCAACGAAGGCTAAACTACATTTTACAAACAAAAAAAATATATAAGTAAAAAAATACTAGAAAATACTAGCAAGACAGCTGCACACACTCAACGGATAAATTGCATTGCATGCAAAATTTTAAGGAATTCTCTAGGTTCGTATCTTGTTTGCTTTACAATCTGATATTTTTAAACAAATGCCAATTGTTGGGCAGATAAAACTCTAATCTCTATAGTGTCGCTCCCCCTCGCTACACTCTATATATGTAAGACAGTGGGCTGTTCGAGAACTTGTTAGCAATTCAAGTTCAGTGACAGTGGGCAGCAGAAGAATTCACTCAGCACTTCCGGCTAAATGAGTAATAACAACAACAGAATGACATAAAACTTTTTATTTTAATTAAACAAAAGACAAAAACTTTCAAAAATATTATATAAACATACAAATACTCTCTCTCTCTCTCTATCTCTCTCCGTGCATAAACATAAATGATTATGTTCAAAATAATTTTTCTCTTTTGTAAATATTAACAAAAAGTCGCATTTGTTTGGATTTGCATAATTTTTATGTTAGCAAATGAATCCAACTGTCATTTTCTATGAATGAAATCTAAATAAATCAAGAAATCGAAATGAAGCTGCAATTTTAGAGGTCGTGGGCCGTGTGCGAATAGCAGATGCTCTGCAGTTGCTAGAAATACAAGAGGTTGCTGAACAAATTTATTTATTAATTTATTAAATATTTGCATGCCATGAAATGTGCCCTGCCATAATCAGTAGTTTAGCAGGTCTTTTTGCTTATTATAATAAAAATTAGTTGGAGCATTTATGAAATATTTTTTTCAAAGCAAAAAGTGACCTAGAGAGCATAAGAAATATACTTCAAAACTTTCTCAAGACTCCGTGAAATGTTGCTTTCCATAATCAGCTGTTCATCATGCCTCTTTTCGTATAAGAGCATAAACAGCGACATAGAGCATATATATATTTCTATACTTTCACATAAATAATTTCATAGAAAATCTATACCACATGAAATGTTGCCTGCCATAATCAGTGGTTTGTCATGTGTTGTATGATAAAAGTGAGCTAGAGACTATAAAAAATATATATAATAAAGAGAGCAAAGCAAACATATTCTGCCACTGCCAATATCTACAACTCATGAAATGCTCCCTGCCATAATCAGTGGTTCATCATGCCCCTTTTCACATTAGCAAACTCGAAAAAAACTCTGGGTATTCTTTGGGCCAAGTTTTTGCCCCTCGAACGATGCATGAAAAAGGAAAGTTGAAGAGCTAAATTCCAGCTATAATTAAGTTCGATTGGGTCACATTCTGCCTACTTTGCACTTTTTCTTGTTTCTGTGCCCAAAGGGTGCAAATGAGGCAAAGAAAAGGCGTTTGCTGTGGTACTCCGACTGTGGATGATGGATGGTTACGTTTGGGTCGCTAAGCGAAATGCCAACCAGTCGATAAACATTTACATAGCTGAGCGCAGAGCAACAAGATAAATTGCTTTATCAGTGACAGTCCGAGATGAGAGTGCAGTCGGCAATATGAAGATATATGCATATATAGATAATCATTAGCTAATTGGCGGTCGAAGGCAATCAAAATATTGAGATTTATGTGCGTTTCGCCTAATGAAAATTAATGATAAACCAATTAAAAAAGTAAATACGAAGGGCGCAGAAAAATGCTTGTTAAGAGCTTGCTTAGGGGAGCTAAGCGAACGTAATGCCTCGCAAGCTGTTGCAACAACCTTGGCAAAGGTCAGAGTGCGACGCGTTGCACATACGCCCAGGAGCATAAGCTGAGTGCCTGCTGCTGCTGCTGCTGGTGCTGCTGCTCTCTGAGGCACATCAAATACTAATAATGCTTATGGTTTATATTTTTTATGGATCAATAAGTTTGAGCGCGTGCGGCAAAGAGTTGGGCGCCGTGCGGCAGACAGCGCCATGAATAACACCAGCTGAGATCAAGGCGCTTTTAATAATCTTTAATAGGCTATATGCATGAGAGCGTGTTACAGCGAGCAAGTATCTCTCCCCGCCTCTCTCACTCTCTCTCTCTCTCTCTCTACCACTCTGTGTGCGTGGGCGTGCTGCAATAAAAATGCCACATGCCCCACACAGCTTGTGGCTAGGTGTCTGCATAGCCATTCCACGCTTATCAAAATAACAACAATTTTTTTCTTCATTTTATTATTATTTATCTTGCCAACAAGCGCGAGCGGGCCAGAGCGTGTGTCTGTTTATATACTTTTATCTTTATTAATTTGATTCTCAACATCTAAAAGCTGCGCGCTGCCGGAAAACTGACATTTCCATTTGGCTTTTCATTTTCACGCACATGCTGTCGTTCCGGGAAAACCCGGCCGAAAGAATAACAAAACAAAGCACAAAACTTTAGCATTTTGGCTTAGCACCTGTCACAGCCTGCCTTTCTCGCTCACTCTCTCTCTTTTCCTCTTCCTTTTTTTTGCAATTTAAAGTTTGCTAATTGCTGCCAAAAAAAGTTCCAATTGCATTTTACTTATTTTTAATATTTAAAACAATCGAGAAAACTCGAAATTAATTTAAGCAATTAGCATGAAAACAAACGGTTTGAAAAGCTCAAGCGAAATGGGAAGTCGAAAGTGAAACTGAAGCGAGGTGTTAACTATATTTGAAATATAAAAAATATTAAAATATTAAAATATATAAATTATTCAATTTTATATAATTTTTGTATAGTTTATTATAAATATAAAAAATATTATTTTATTTTTAATTATTTAATTTAATATTATTTTATATAAATTATTATAAAAATAAATAAATGTAATATATTATATATATTATTTAATTTTACATTATTTTATCAAATTTTATTCTACATATTTTTATATAATTTTTTATAAATTTAAAAAAATATTTTGCAATTTAAATAATTTAATTTCACATTATTTTTATATAATTTAATTTTATATTAATTATCATACATTTTTTTAAATAATTTTTGTTTTAAAACTAATATTTAATATTATATTATGTAAATTATTAAATTTTTAATATTTTATATAATTTATTTTATAATTTTAAAAAATTTTTTTTTTTTTATGTTAAATAAATTACTAAATAAATGAATACCAAATACTCTAGTCAAATATTTTGTATTTATTTATTTGTTATATGCACACCAATGATATACATATTCAGATCAGATGACAATTATTTGTGTAGCCTATCAGCAGCCGAAACTTTCAATGTTGTTTCAATTAGAGATAAGTCGCATCGAATGTGCTAAAAGCCCGCCGACTTCAGGCGCTGTTTGCTCTATCATAACTTACACGTAGCCGAAATTAGATAAGCGCGTCACATGCGCTATGGAAACATGATTAAAATATGCAAATATCTATAAATATATGCTTGTAATGGGCTGATAGGCTGATAAGGTGCTAAATATAGTCAATACTATGAATGCCTAAGCCTCTCCACATTATATAATTTATATTTACATTTTATTTATATTTATTTTTTCGCCAAACACAACAAATTAGCGCCCAGTGAAATGGCACATAAAAGCCATGGGGGAGTGCGGGGTGAGGGAATTATATATTATTTGAAACGTGTTGCTCATAAATTTACGCACGTTCAAATTCAAAACGTGCCCGAAAATCTACAACAACAAACGAAAATATGAAAACGCCGCCCACGCAGCCCACATGCAAATATACAAATTTTTGCCATCATTCTGATTATGAATACATATACATATATATGTATACAATGCATATGTTTGCCTGATGTGCGTGTGTGTGTGTGTTTAAGGCCTACAAACAACAACAATCGACGTATGAAAACATTTATAAATGCGACTCTGGCTGTTTTCCATGCCAATAAGCTTAATGCCAGCATTTGATGTCAATTACCATAAATACGGCACGAAAGGAAATTCTATTTGAAATAGGCGAATATTGAATACGCTGGCTTGTTAGCATAAATATTTAGTAAAGTAAATCAAATTTATCAGAGTGGAAAGATGAAAGAGACTTGACTTGACGTCTATGAGAATTGCAAAGAAGGGCGATCTTACGAATAGACAGGAGAAGAGACAGGAGAGATAGATAGATAGATAGATAGATAGATAGATAGATAGATAGATAGATAGAAGTCAGTATTACCCATGAAGGTAAGATAGCAATAAGAGAGAGAGAGAGAGAGAGAGAGAGAGAGAGAAAAGACTTACAAATATGTAGAACAAGCTCTCAAGAGAATCTCATAAAAAGAAGCTATAACTACAAATGAAGCTTACCCATCAAATATTCCATTTCAATCCTGCTAGTCTTCAATCCCTCTGGTTTACCCAACACAAGTTGCATGCCATAGCTAAACTTTCCATTGGAAACGTTTGAAATTGAGTAATAATATGCAACATGACAAGACACGACAAATGGAGGCGTTGAATGTCGCCGCTCGAATTAGATACAGTTGAGGCTGCTGCGGCCTGACTGCCCGGCTTAGCCTTGCCCCAGACATTTGTCAAGTTCACAGCCGTTCGAAATATTGCTGCGATGCGCGTCAATTTGTTGGGGCAAATCCGCTAACACGTACACAACTTTTTTCTCGCTTGCCGCAAATTAGAAAAGCAATTTTCCAGCAGCGAACAAAAAATCAAACAAACTTTCCAACAAGCAAAATCAATATTTGCACAATTGAAGAATTTTAAATTTGTTACCCAAAGAAAAAAAAAGTGGAAAAAACAAACAAACAAACAAAGCACACAAAGAATTTATCAAATAAAAATTGAGTTCAGCTGCGCAGCGTATGCTGAATTGATTTAAACAATGTTTGTTATTTGCCAGGCAGCAAGGAAAAAAAACTTTTATTTTCTTTCCCTTTTTCCAACTCTCTCGCTCTCTCTTTCTCGCTTTGCATTTGCATTTCGGGAGGCCAAAAGTCGGGAGCTGGCTGCCAGTCGAGCTACTCTGGCAGCCAAAAACTTCAAAAGCTTCGCACTCAGCCATAAATGGCAAAAGCCAATTGCAAAAAAAAAAGAAGAGAAATATTTATCAAATTTTATATATTGAAAAGGAAGAGAAAAAGTGACATCAAAAGTGTTTTTCTAACAGTTGTTGAAGAGTTTTCAGCGACAATCAGCAAGAGATAGGTAAATAGATATAGACAAGAGTTTTCCTTTTGTGCATGTTGCTCACATAACTTCTGGAACTCATAGATCTGTCTCCTCCAACAGGAAGTTTCTTAATTGCTATAGCTATAAAACTACAATATTGCCTAATTATAATGTCATTAGGTCTTTTAAAATTCAATAGAACTCGGCTTTAATAGCTGGAAATGCTCAATGGGTGCGCGCTCATCAAATTTTATGAACTATCACAAATGAATACCAAAATTATATTTTATAATTCAGTAATCGTGGGCTCTCAGAAAAAATTAAGTTAGGGCATATTCAAGTTGAGCTCAAAGTATTTTGGCCAAGTGCTAAAGCTTAATATCTGAAGTTCACTTCAACTAAATATATATATATATATACTATATATTATTTGCAAATATAATTTTAAAAGGCTTGCTGAAAAGAAAAACTAATTTCATTTACATACAAAAAATTGCTGCTGAAATTGAAGGCATTGATAAGGCATTGAAGAGCGCGTGTGCTTGGGGCACAGTCAAAACAAATCGATTTTCGGCTGACCAGAGAGCTAAGTGTGTGTGAGTGTGTGTGTGTGTTTGGTTAGAAATATGTTTTGGGTTTTTTATGCCTATGGCACACATGTTTATGCGCCCGATGCGGCACAACGTGGCCTAATAAAATTTCAGTTAACGAAAATAAACGCGTTGAGTTATGCAGCCAACCAGACGCAGATCGACGGGGGAAGGCAGGGGGGGGTAGTCACAGCAGCTGCAGGAGGCATCATTAGCTGGAGCAGGAGGTGGGTCTAACATGTGGTGAATCGTGCCTTATAAGCTTTTGGCAGCCAAAAAGCCAGCCTTACCACAAATTCTTAGCCCAAACAATAAATATTATGTTTATGTTGCTGAAGCACCCAATACTCTAACAAAGGGTTAGCTTAGCTGGTTGAAGTTGTGGCAATGAGGAGTATTTGTATTTATTAAATTTAATTTAATTGAGGGAAGCTGCGTATATAAATATTAGTAATAAATTTAAAACTTTATTTAATCTGAATGTATTTAAATATATTTCAGTTTCGCTTTTCTGCATAATATTTGCATTTTTAATATTTCTTTAATTTATTAGATTATATTTATTTATGTTTTTATATTTATATTATTTATTAAATTATATAATATATACAGAAATCATATTCAATTTTATTTAAAATTTTTAAGAGTTTATGAGTCATTCAATTTAATATTGAGAATATTTTAAATCAATTTTTAAATAATATTAAATCATTAAATAATATAACAAATTAAATATTAAATAAATAAATACACAAAAAATAAATCTATATAATAATTAAATCACATATAATTACTAGTCAATATATTATATAATATAAAATAGATACGTACATATATAAAATTATAAATATATATATATATATATTTTTTTTAATATTTATTTTATTATTTTATATATATTTATTTTTTTTAAATATTTATTTTATTATTTTATCTGTTATTATTTTTTATATAAATATAGAGAGACATTATTTCTTAATTAATTCAATGCAAAAATGTTCATAAAAGTTCTCTCATAAATTAAATTTCTTTTAAGAGTATTTAACTTTCTGTATACACAATGTCTCTCAAATTTCCTCTCCAGCTCTATGCTAATAATTCATTTTAAATGACTTTGTAACTATTTGTTTAAGCCCTTGCTCAATCTGCTGCCCTTTTGGCTAACGATATAGCATCTTTTTAGAGAATTTCTTTACATTTCTCCATTTTTCTCTGCGCCATTTTATGCCCAGCGCAGCTTTATCGCGCGCACACGCGGCTTTCGCTTTTTGTGACTTGACAATTTAAAATCGAAATTTTTATCACCCAATAACCCAGAAGTTTGTAGCATCGTAAAAGGTACAGTGTACACAGCTTGCGATGGCCATGTCATGTTCTCATTTTTGCTGACTCGATTGCAACATAAATCATCATTTGTCAAGCGAGTGTCCGGTCTGGGTCAAGCTAAGCCATTTGTGCAGCATATTAAATGCCCATGAACTATCTGCTACTGACAGTCACTCACTCGGTCGCTCCGTCAGTCACTCAATCATTCAGCGAGTTAGCATTTTTATTGCAATTTCGCTTGCTGCTCAATGAATATGTCAATCAGTTTATGAATCGCGTATGAGGAACAAAACAGTTCATAAATAATCTATATGTCGCACGGCTGTTGCATTGTTCCCATGGAATTGGCATTAAATCAATATTAAGTAGCCGCCGCATTGGCTGCCTGGCGCCACTGTCAAACAATCAGAGCTGCTCCCTCTGTGGGCGGCTGGAAATCAATCAGCATTTTGTGCGATGAACTTGTCAGGCAACAAGTTGAGCGACTGCCGCTGCGACAGCTGGGATACAGCTGTTGCCGCATTCATTTCACATCCTGACAATTTCACAGCCAACCACAGCGTATCCTACGACTCCTCGAGTCAAGAGCAAGGTAAAAATAAGAAGTTTGGCAGCTAATTATTTGCTCTGTCGCGCAGCGTTTAAAAATAGCCACTCCTCATGCGGAATTGCCAAAAATGCCGAAAGTTGTGAATTTGTTATCAGGCAGTTGCCTAATGCCGCAACGACAGTGGCTAAGACGAGGGACTTAAGCCAAAGATAAAACGTTTTGCGACACAGCGAAGCAAGCCATGAAATATGCAAAAGTTTGAATGCAAATTTACTGTTATCATGAATAAGGCTTTAAAATAAGAATAAAGCTTTAAGTTAGAATAGAGAAATGTGAACTGATATAATCTAGAAAATGTGAGCTGAAGCTAGAAACTTAGCTGTGAAAGCTAGAAAGAAGCTAAAAGACTTGTGCTAAAGGGTCAAGTAAAAGCTTTGAGTCTGCGTATAAACAATAGACTTATTTCAGCTGAGGAATCAATTAATTTAATATACTTGCAAAAATTTACAAACTTTAAGCTTTAATGCGCTTCTGAGTCCCTTTAACTATATTTCAGTTGTCAAAAATAATATAATGTATTCGAAATTGAAAAGTTGTAAGCTTTAATGCAGTTCTGAATAGCTTTGAGTGCATTCCATATGTTAAAATAAATATAATATATTTTATATTGAAAAGCTTCAAGCTTTAATGAGCTTCAAAGTAGCTTTGACTATTTTCCAGCTTTCAAACAGCTTGCTAACTATGATCTCGCTGAACAACACTCTACGAACTTCCAGGAGCTTTCAGATGAGCTTCAGCTTTATATGAGCTTATCTACTATAAGATTAATCCAATCCAAAAGCTTTAACTTTAAAGTATTTATAAGATGCTTGCCTTGGCTCTGCTTCACCTCAGCTTCAGCCTCATCTCATGCCCTTCATCAACATTTAATGAGCTTTCAACACTCAACTTTGTATGAAATTCCTTTAATTGAAGACCCACTCGACTCTTGGCACACATTCAATTTGTTTTCTGCTACATTCAGCTGAAGCCTGATTATGATTTGGCATATCAGTCAAAGGCAATCGGAAGGAAGTTGGCTTCAATTTGGCTGCCTGACTGCTTGCCGCATGCAATTGACAAAAAAAAGCAGAAAAAAACGGGGGAAAAGAATAAAAATACATTGAATTCGAAAAGTAAACGTACACGCACAGCAAATTTTCATATTTTGCTTTTGGCTTGATATATACTTTTTTTTATTATTGACGAACGAAAGCAGCGCACATCCAATTTGAACAACAATTGGACGACTTGACTCGAGTTGGATTTACCTTTAGCATGGCAGTAGCTAAGAGTGTGTGAGTGGGTGTGTATGCCTGTGTGTGTGTGTGGGTGTATATAGTCGTAAAAGGTATTGGCCTGCCCTTGAGACTTTGCTTTTGCCTTTTGAGCATGTCTCGGCAGTCGAAATGGGTAATCAGCTCTTCTTACATGATGCGGATTTCTTATTGTGATTTTGCTTTGAAATTTACATAATGTGGCACTGTCTTGGTGGCTGCTGTCACGTCGTTATGTCAACAAACAAACGCACACACACACGCACACACAGATACACACTCATGTATGCTAGCATACAGGAAATGCGCACTACTCCCCATTCACAATTCACAATTTGTTTAAAGTGACTGCTCGGGGGTAGCAGCCAGACACACAAACAGAACTAATTTATGCAAGAGAGACAAGGAAGAGGGGGAGAGGAAGGTAGGGCGACAGAGTTATAGAGACAAACAGTCAGTCAGTCAGTCAGCGCGCGCACACACCTTGAATTGTCTAGGGCTAAGACGTTGGACCCTTTTTGCTGGCATTTGCATTTAAAAGAGCTGTCTTCGCTGCTGGCTTAACACCTCCAAAGAGTCTCATCTGCAGCGAGCTGCGCTCTGCGCGCTGTGTGCAAACAATTAGCTGCCTGTTTACATGAATTCACAAAGATGCTGGAGCCTGCGCTGGCGTAATTAGCAACGCCGCTCAGCTCGAACGTGTTTATGTTTTTTCTTAGCAGGAAGGGGGCGTGACGACTGCTGACTCTCAGCTGAAGAATAGTTGGGAGCAATTGTTTGTTTGTCTGTTTGCTGTCACCTTGGCAGCAACTAAGTCAACAACAACGAACGCAGGCAGCAGCAAATCAGCTGCACAACTGACTGACAGCAGCGACAGCAGCAGAAGCAGTAGCTGCGGCAGTAGCTACGGCAGCATCAGCAGTTGCAGTTGTAGATAGAGATACCCTAATACGGTTGCAGACACATTTGTAGTTACAGATGTATACTCTATAGCCGCAGAGAAGACGGGTATGTCAGGCTTTTGATCGAGAGTAAAGAGTAGAAGAGTAAAAGTGTAGGAGAGTAGGAGATGAGAAGAGTAGAAGAGTGGAAGAGTAGAAGAGTGGAAGAGTAGAGTTAGAGAGAGAGAGAGAGAGAGAGAGAGAGAGAGAGAGAGAGTAGGAGAGTAGAGGGGTAGAAGAGTAGAAAAGTAGCAGACTAGGAGAGTAGGAGAGTATTAGTGTAGGAGAGTTGTAAGTAGGGAGTAAATAGTAGAGAGAGAGAGAGAGAGAGAGAGTAGAGGCTGAGGCTGAGGTATTGCCATCATATCACAAGGCCATAGAATAGGGAACACAGCCCTCTCCTTATCCCATATTCAGTACAGGGTATCCCCTAGTCTATACACTTCACACCTAGCCACTGCACTTCACATATCAGGCGAGGTTTCCTTTTGTGCTGCTGCTGCAGTTTTTAGCCCGCATATAGTACGCGCTCTTACGTTACATTTAGATTTGCATTTTTATTTAGCGCATAAGTGCAGTCGTCGTCCCCCTTCCCGTGTGTGTGTGTGTGCCCACAGTCCCCAGCTCTCTGTGTGTTGGAATAATGCATTCTACTTTTTGTTTTAGCTCATGCATTCATTATGCCTAAGAGGAGGAAGATGAAGCGTCTTCTTCTTCTTCTTCTTCTGCTCGTACTTGACTGAGTTTTTATTATCATAAATTCCCTTTGTTTGGCCAGAAAACTCACATGCGGGCCGCGGCGGGCTCAAGGTCAGCTTTAAAGACTGTTGCATTTGAATGGACAGGTGTGAAATATATATATAAAACACACGCACATACACCTCTTAAATGTCATTCATAGCACTCTTTGAGCTGCAGCAATGGCCATAATTAAATAAACGTCAACTGGAAAATATTTGCACGCAGCGCGATTGCAGCGCTTAAGCCCGCCTGTTGCTGTCAGCTGCCGTCCACAAGGACGAGACCATAATGGACAGCAAAAGGACACAAATACACACACACACACACACAGATACATACATACATAGACTCACACATAGAGCAGAGCTTAAAGCAACGCACAGTGCCAATAATTGCGTTTGCTTTGAAAGCGAAGTTGAGCAAGCTCAGAAAAGAGAATTTATAATCACTGAGGTGACATCAAATAATAACATTTATCTTTGGATTTCTTCCGTTAGAAAGCGCTTACATCATAAGTGGATTAGTTAACAAGAGCCATTACATTTATTACAATTTACAAGAGTCTAAGAGAGGGAGGGAGAGAGACGAGCTGTGAAGGCAAGAGAGTGCCTGAGTGAGATAATCATATATATAATATATAGTACACATATTTAGTATATATATATATATAGGCAACTTATACATATTCTTTAATCTATCTTGACAGAGGCTAAACTATGCTAAAAGTCTCTCATATAATACCTAGGCCTAAATCTTGACTGACCCTTTATGAGTAATGAGAAAAGACTTCCAAAAAAGTCGAAAAATATTTAGGATATTCCCTTAGCTCTAGGCTCATTTTGAAGCTACGTCTATGCTGTTGTCTAGAATGTAGAATTTTATTTAAAAAAGAGTTGCGAATTCTTTTACTTTTCTCCTGCTGTCTACCTTCATTTCTGCTCTGCAGTGCTTCACCCCTTCATACTAATTTCTATTCCTACAACATTTTGCTGACTTCTTAAATATTTCAATCTGCTTTTAGGCTTAAGACCCTAAAGATTCTGCGTTTGCTAAAACTTTTTAGTGAAAGTCATGAAAGCAATCGCCTTTAATATAAAATTGAAATTGCCGAAGGCAAGTCATGAGCAAATGAAGATTTTAACAGCTAAACTTTATGGCCAATTGAGGCAGCTCTGCTGATAAAATGCTGGCGAAAAAAGTACCTGACTCGAGCAGCTACAATTTTACTTAATACAGAAATAAGGCGAGGTAAATTTCTAAGGAATTAAACCATAATATGTATTATTTTTAAATTTAAAAAACAATTCTTTTTAAATTAAAAAATAAATAAAATTCCTCTTAAGTTCCCCAGACTCAATAAATTCTGTGTTAGCTTCCCAGCCAGACTGATATGTTTTCCCAATCTAATGCGATGCTCGTGTTATGCCTGCCGCAACCTGCCAGCAGCATGATAATCATTTCAGTCGGGCGGGCGCAACTAGTTCGTTTCCAACACCAAACGTGTATTTGTTAAACACTGCGCGTAAGCGACCGGTTCGCCTGATAATAGCAGCTATCGCAGACTCTAGCCAGTGCTACGCGTTCAGTATGACTCTCAGCTTTAGGTCAATCAAAACAAACGAAATTCGCCAACTCATGCTGAGTTACAAAGAACGCGCATAAAATACGCCGCGCCATTCCTAGCAGCGATCAGTGTTTCTCGCAGAGTCCCCGAGAACTGAACACAAAATGTTGTTTCTACTATATTTGCTGAGCGCCATATCAGCGCTGCTCGTTTACGTCGTTCACCGCAACATGACCTACTGGAAGAGGCGGGGAATTCCTCAGGAACCACCCCATCCCATCTACGGCAATGTGGTGGGATTCCGCAAGACTCGAGTACTCAAAGACGTCATGATCGAGTACTACAACAAGTTCCGAAACTCCGGTCTTCCCTTCGTGGGCTTCAGCTTTGTTCAGAAGCAGAGCGCATTCATTCTGGACATCAAACTGGCCAAGAATATTCTCATCAAAGACTTCACGAACTTCGCCGATCGTGGACAGTTCCACAATGAACGCGATGATCCACTCACTGGACACCTCTTCAACTTGGACGGCCAGAGGTGGAGAGAGATGCGTCAGAAGCTGTCGCCCACGTTCACCTCTGGCAAGATGAAGTTCATGTTCCCCACTGTCATCAAAGTGTCGGAGGAATTCGTTAAGGTTGTGATGGAACAAGTTCCAGCTAAGAGTGGAGGTGTAATCCTTGAAGTCAAGGATCTGATGGCACGTTTCACTACCGATGTCATTGGCACAGTTGCCTTTGGCATTGAATGCAACACTCTCCGCACTCCAACAACGGACTTCCGTAAAATGGGCCAAAAGTCATTCACTGAGATGCGACATGGCGTCCTCTTGACCGCATTCCAGTTCAGCTTCCCAAACATAGCTAAGAAACTGGGCATGCGCATGATTCCAGAGGATGTTCACCAGTTCTTCATGAGTTTAGTCAAGGAGACGATCGCGATCAGAGAGAAGGAGAACATCAAACGCAACGACTTCATGCAGATGCTCATCGAATTGAAACAGAAAGGAAGCTTCACTATGGATAATGGAGAAGTCGTTACGGGACTAGATGTAGGAGAGCTGGCAGCGCAGGTCTTTGTCTTCTATTTGGCTGGCTTCGAGACCTCTTCGTCAACCATGACCTACGCTCTGTATGAACTGGCCCAACACACCGATATTCAGGATAGACTAAGGGAAGATATTCAGGATGTTCTGCAGCAACATGAAGGAAAACTGACCTATGAAAGCATTAAGGCCATGACGTATGTGGATCAGGTTATTTCTGGTGAGTTGACACGCTGCATTGGACATTGAAGACCGGCAAATCAATCCTACTTTCGCTTCAATAGAAACCCTACGACTGTACACAATCGTGCCTTTCCTTGAGCGGAAAGCTCTTAATGATTATGTTGTGCCTGGCCATCCCAAATATGTCATAGAGAAGGGAACGCAGGTTGTCCTGCCTGCAGCTGCCTATCACCGGGATGAAGAGCTTTATCCCGACCCAGAGAAATTCGATCCCGAACGCTTCTCGCCCGAGCAAGTGGCAGCCCGTGACTCTGTCGAATGGCTGCCCTTTGGCGATGGCCCCCGAAACTGTGTGGGCATGCGCTTTGGCCAGATGCAGACACGAATCGGGCTGGCTCAGCTGATAAGGCACTTCAGGTTTACAGTGTGTGATAAAACGAATATACCCCTTGTTTATGATCCCAAGTCGCTTGTAATAGGCACTATCGGCGGCATCTACCTGCGCGCAGAGCGCATATAGAATTCAAATTAAATGATTATGAAACAGTCGTGAGCTGTTTACGTTCCATTAGCCAAAGAGTTTTTGTTGTTCTTGTGCCTGCTGCGGCTTGTTGTATAATTTTGTTAAGTTTTGCTTTAAAAATAAAAAATGTATAAAAATATAAAGACTTTCTATGCAAATAGTTGATATAGAACTTCAGATTTACAGTGTGTGGCCAAGCTGATATACCCCTTATCACTTAATCCAGCTGTAGGCAGCGATGCGTGTCTAGAGTCTAAATGAGTTTGGCAACCTTGTTGGGATCTGTTTGACATATAATCAGCATTTATCAACGCTACCAGAAACCAGTTTTCCGCTGCTCTCTTGACTGCGTTCGATAACTCTCACAGCTCAAACTATATTCTTCTCTTCAAGATAATGATAATGATAACTTGGAGTTTTACTAGCTGTGCGACTCTCTGATAACGATTTCTTCGACTGTCTGGAGATATGAAATCCACAAAAATTATCAAATGGGAGAGAGAATATAATGCCAGCGGTCGGCGTTGAGCTCGGACAGTGCTCGAGTGGAAGTCGTTGAGAGCGGAACTCGAAATGTTGTTTTTAATTTACTTGCTGAGCGCTATCGCAGCGCTGCTGGTGTACCTTGTGCACCACCAAATGACCTACTGGAAGCGCCGCGGCATACCTCAGGATCCACCCCATCCCATCTACGGTAATGCTGTCGGATTCCGCAAAACCCACACTCTCAGCGATCTCATGATTAGATACTACAACAAATTCCGAAAGACCGGACATCCCTTTGTGGGCTTCACCTTCATTCAGAAGCAATGCGCCTTCATCATGGACATCAAACTGGCCAAGAATATTCTCATCAAAGACTTCGCGAACTTCGCCGATCGTGGACAGTTCCACAATGAACGCGATGATCCACTCACTGGGCACCTCTTCAACCTGGACGGCAAGAGGTGGAGAGAGATGCGTCAGAAGCTGTCTCCCACGTTCACCTCTGGCAAGATAAAGTTCATGTTCCCAACTGTCATCAAAGTATCGGAGGAATTCGTTAAGGTTATGATGGAGCACGTTCCAGATAAGGCCGGAGGAGAGATCATCGAAATCAGGGATCTGATGGCACGATATACTACGGATGTGATAGGCACAGTTGCCTTCGGCATCGAGTGCAACACTCTGCGCAATCCCGATACGGATTTCCGTAAGATGGGCCATAAGTCCTTCACTGAGCTGAGACACGGAATCGTCTTGACCGCATTCCAGTTCAGTTTCCCAAACATAGCCAAGAAACTGGGCATGCGCATGATTCCAGAGGACGTTCACCAGTTCTTCATGGGACTGGTTAAAGCAACCATCGCATTCAGAGAGAGGGAAAACATCAAACGCAACGACTTCATGCAGATGCTCATCGAATTGAAGCAAAACGGAACTTTTACCATGGATAATGGCGAAGTAGTCACGGGACTAGATGTAGGAGAGCTGGCAGCCCAGGTCTTTGTCTTCTACTTGGCGGGCTTTGAGACCTCGTCATCTACCATGAGCTATGCTCTATATGAACTCGCTCAACATACAGACATTCAGGACAGACTAAGGGAAAATATCCATGAAGTACTGCAGCAGCACGATGGAAAACTGACCTATGAGACTATAAAGGCTATGCAATACGCGGATCAGGTTATTTCTGGTGAGTTCAAAGGGATAGTAAGTGCTTAGAGAGCTCGTAATTATGATGTGCATTTACTTCAATAGAAACCCTTCGGCTGTACACGATTGGCCCTTTCCTCGAGAGGAAAGCTCTCAATGATTATGTTGTGCCTGGCCATCCCAAATATGTCATAGAGAAGGGAACGCAGATCATTCTGCCTGCGGCTGCCTATCATCGGGATGAAGACTTTTATCCCGAGCCAGAGAAATTCGATCCCGAACGCTTCTCGCCCGAGCAAGTGGCAGCCCGTGACTCTGTCGAATGGCTGCCCTTTGGCGATGGGCCAAGGAATTGCGTGGGCATGCGCTTTGGCCAGATGCAAACACGAATTGGGCTGGTTCAGCTTATTAAGAATTTCAAGTTTACAGTGTGTGATAAAACGGATATACCCCTGACATACGATCCAAAGTCGCTTGTACTTGGCACTATCGGAGGCATATACTTGCGGGCTGAGCGTGTTTGAAATTTGAAAGAAAATGTAAACAAAATTGTAAACAAGAAGTTTTCATGAACTTTGATGAATGAAAAATAAATAAATTTTGATATAGAAAATTATATGAATGAAAACGAAATCTCTTCTCGAATGAGGGCAGCTTAGACACTCACAGCAAGACTTACTCTAAACATGGAGTCTCGAAGGTTAATTCTCGGATTCCGGTTTGGCTTTTCATTCAATTATGTTAAAAAGAAAACCTAAATCAAAGTTATGCGAGAGCTTTTCACTGAACTGATTAAAAAGCTTTGCTAAAAGTCTCAAATCATACTAAAGCAGCTATCTGGGTAGCTCACTATATCAGCTGAATCACGGTGATATTTCGCAGCTATCAGGTAGCAATATATAGAGAGTCGCTTGCTTTGACTGCACTCAGTAATCGAAGAGAACTCGACGAGAGTAGAATACAAAATGTTGTTTTTCATATATTTGCTGGGCGCTGTATCAGCGTTAGTGGCATATTTTGTGCACTACAATATGACCTATTGGAAGAACCGAGGAATACCCCAGGAGCCACCACATCCCATCTATGGAAACATGAGCGGATTTAGGAAGACCCGCGTAATCCACCAAATCATGGAGGATTACTACAACAAATTCAGAAAGGCAGGACATCCCTTTGTGGGCTTCAACTTTCTACAAAGGAAAAGCGCGTTCATCATGGACATCAAACTGGCCAAGAATGTTTTGATTAAAGATTTCACGAACTTTGCCGATCGTGGACAGTTCCACAATGAAACTGATGATCCACTCACTGGACACCTTTTCAACTTGGATGGCAAACGTTGGAGAGAGATGCGCCAGAAGCTGTCGCCCACCTTCACCTCTGGCAAGATGAAGTTCATGTTCCCAACTGTCATCAAAGTATCAGAGGAATTCGTTAAGGTGATGATGGAACAAGTCCCTGCTAAGAGTGGAGGAGCAATCATTGAAGTCAAGGACCTGATGGCACGTTTCACTACAGATGTTATAGGCACATGTGCTTTCGGCATTGAATGCAATACTCTGCGTTATCCTGAAACGGATTTCCGTAAAATGGCAAATAAGTCTCTGACTGAGATGCGACATGGAACCCTCTTGACCGTATTCCAGTTCAGTTTTCCAAATGTAGCCAGAAAATTGGGCATGCGCATGATTCCCGAAGATGTTCACCAGTTCTTCATGGGATTAGTCAAGGCGACGCTTGCGATCAGAGAGAAGGAGAATATCAAACGCAACGACTTCATGCAGATGCTCATCGAATTGAAACAGAAGGGAAGCTTCACTATGGATAATGGAGAAGTCGTTACGGGACTAGATGTAGGAGAGCTGGCAGCGCAGGTCTTTGTCTTCTATTTGGCTGGCTTCGAGACCTCTTCCTCAACCATGACCTACGCTCTATACGAACTGGCTCAACACACCGATATTCAGGATAGACTAAGGGAAGATATTCAGGATGTTCTGCAGCAGCATGAGGGAAAGATGACCTATGAAAGCATCAAGGCCATGCGATACTTGGATCAGGTTATTTCTGGTGAGTTCACTGAATTCATTGGACTTTAAAGGACGCTCAACTAAGTCTTACTTCTGATTCAATAGAAACTCTCCGACTGTATACACTTGTGCCTTTCCTCGAGAGGAAAGCTCTCAATGATTATGTTGTGCCTAGCCATCCCAAATATGTCATAGAGAAGGGAACGCAGATCATTCTGCCTGCGGCTGCCTATCATCGGGATGAAGACTTTTATCCCGAGCCAGAGAAATTCGATCCCGATCGTTTCTCTGCCGAACAAGTTGCAGCTCGTGATTCCGTTGAGTGGCTGCCCTTTGGCGATGGCCCCCGAAACTGTGTGGGCATGCGCTTTGGCCAGATGCAAACACGAATCGGGCTGGCTCAGCTGATAAGGCACTTCAGGTTTACGGTGTGTGATAAAACGGATATACCCCTAACATATGCTCCCAAGTCATTTGTGCTGGGCTCAATTGGCGGCATTCACTTGCGCGTAGAGCGTGTTTAGCTAGAAATATGTAAATGCGTTCGGGGCCGTGTTATTAGCTGCGATGTTGTCATAGATGTTTTCATTGACACGCATGATTCGTAATGGCATGTGGCGTCTGTATTTATGTAAATTTGAGTGTTATTGCAAACGCATAATATGTAATTAAATGGGCTAATTGTAATGTTGATAGACTTGACTATACCCTGTATATAGACAAGTAGCTGTTGGCTAAAATATTTTATGTATCTTATCTTTTATCTGTTAGCCACTTCAGCTGATAAAACTTACTGATAATAAACTGCTTTTTGTAGTCACAATAATTAAATTGTTAAGCCTCAAGAGCCGTGCAGATAGTTCGATTATAATAACTGTAATCAGTGGCTTATCAAAATATGCTGATAGCCTGTCGGAACTGTAAATAGTTTGTGAAGTTTATAATATATTGATTTAAATTCCAACTTCAGCTATTTTAAGTTTCGCCTCGAACTTTTCCGAGTTGAATTTGTAAATAATAAAAAAACATAGCGAAAAGAGAATCATTGAAAAACTTGGATTATTTTTTATCATCGATGCTCTGCTTTCTCGCTCACTTTATCTATAAAAGATTTTGCCATTTTCTGTGTAATTTTATTATCTCGGATTTTATATTTGCATGTTAAGCTCCACGAACTTTTAACAAAACGAAAACGAGAGAACGAAATTCTTGTTCCGTTTTGGCATTTTATCTGTTCGGCGTTTTACGCTTGAACTATTTCAGTTATTTACATTCGAATTGGCACTGAATGCTTTAAAGCATCTTCCACTAACCGAAATACGCTCACATGAGCATAGTTTGCATTGCATTAAATTCCTTACATATATATATAGAAATCTATGTGGGGGAAAGTGTATGTATGTGTGGCTCGGGCAGAGTTCACTTTGACTGCATATTTCCCATGCCAAAGTCAATTTGATGGAAATATTCTTGAAATTTGGGTCACACGTCTGCGTAAATCAAACTATTTAAAATTCCTTTTCATTTTAATTATGCATGCGAAGATAAAGTGTTTCGGTTTTCAGCATGTTTTTATCTAATATCTGCGCAACATGCAACATCGTGGAAAATGAAGCGAGTGCAAAAAAAAAACAACAGAACTGAAAACTGCAGTGGTCTCTGCTCTGCTCTGCGCCACAGGTGTGGAAAAGTTCTATTAATTGTGACATTTTCTAACGGTGCAGCTAAAAATGTCATTAAAAACAAAGTTCACACGTTTAATGGGTGGTCATCAAACACAAAAATTGTTTGTTGTTAAATGATTCTTATATACCCTAACTTGTGCTTGAGAGGGCGAATTTTTAACGGGGGAAATAAATAGAAAATAATTAAAATTAAAATATATATATTTATTTCTCTTAATTTATTACGTTAATAAAGTTTTAAAAAATAAGGGATAATAATAAAAATGATAAAAAATAATTTAAAAATAATTAGCATTAAAATTTATATATTTAATTCTCTTAATTTATTATATTAATCGATAAAAATAATAAAAAAAAAAAATTATAAAATAATTATCAATAAAATAACTATATATTTAATTTTCTTAAATTATCATATTAACAAATTTTATTAAAAAAAATAATTAAAATTTAAATTAAAAAAAAAATTCAAAATTAATTAAATTTAAAAAATATATATATTTTTATTTTCATTATTTATATTTATATTATAAATGATGAAAATAAAAAAAAAAACAATTTTTATAATTATTAAAAATATATATTTAATTTTCTTTAATTATCAATCAACAAATTTTATAAAAATTAATTACATATATGCAAAATAGTTTTTCTGTTTATTATTTCCTCTTCCCACTTCCGATTAAATTTTGCGCAGTCTATGAACTGGAAAGTAGTCTAACAGGTTTACAGAAGTACTAAGAGTTTATTAATAGAAATCAAGAGTATATATATATATATATGGTCATAGCTTAAAAAGGTGTGGGAGACACTATTCTTGATCTTTCTCAACAGCCTCGTCTATCTGTCAGTGCTGTTAGCAGATCTCGTCACATGTTAGAGCGAGAGACTACAAGCTTTACTCAAATGAGCTGCTCTCGCACGCACAACTCAATCCAAAATCAGACTTCAAATACTCAAGCATCTCTCGCCACAAAGTTGTTATGTAGATACTACCCAAATATAAAAAGTTATTGAGAGTACCATTTTTGGACACTAGTCCCAATTGTTGCCAAAATCAGAATAGAAACAAATTTTACACTGATTTCAGGGTATTTCCCAGTCGAGCTCTTTCAAACAATCGCACTTTTTATGCCATGAATAATAATAATAAAAATAATAATAATAAAAAAAATATATTTGCACTAGCAATAAGAGTAAAATATTATACATAAATATTTTAAAATTATATAAAAAATATAAAAATATATTTTTTTGGGCTAGAATTTAAAAAAAGTTACTTGACAAATTATTTTTATACATTTTTTGTATTTTCCACATTTAATTATTCAATCAATTTAAAAAAAAAAATCAATAGCAAAAGTAGGAAAAAAGTTGTTATGAATAATTAAATGAGTGCATTGAATAAATCAAAGTAAATAATGAACATGTTCACATGTTATTCACGTGTTTGTTGTTAAACAAAATACGTTTCAAAACAATTTCGTTGCTGCTTATGCAAATCGCTTTGTATGGACTGTGAGTATCGTGCGGATACACGCGATGCGTTCATGGAGTGCTTGAGCCGCTGCTTACTCATTGCGAGCAGTCAATGACTCGCTTTCTGGACTTGCGCTCCACCTTCACTCAAAAAGCTGAAGCTGAAATCAAATTAATTACTAGTCTCAAGTTGGGTTTTGTTGTGTTTTCCGTTGAACCCACCGAGCACTTGCCAGTTAGAGAGCGAAAAAACGAAATGAGAAATAAATCAAGCAGAGCACTGAGCGGCAGGCAGCAGGCAGCAGCTGTGAAGAGGGCAGGTTATTCAACCTTAACATTGGCAACACCTTCGACCAGCCGACTTGGAATAAGTCGAATACCAGAAACAGTTTCTTAATTAAAGGAAGACTTTGACTATCGCATTTACTCAGTTGCTGCAAATGAGTTCAACGCTCAATCGAAGTGCGAGTTGAGGGAGTTTCAGTAATTGCACTCTGCGTTGTCAATTACACTGTGAGAAAATTGCATGCATATTTTGCATACGTGCATTTGAATCGAATGAAAGCATTGTGAAATTGTTGAGAAAAAACTAAAATAAAATTGAATAATTTTTTTTAAATATTTAAATATTTAAAGAGAAAATTTCAATTGTATAAAATGATTTTTAAAAATATATATATAAAACAAAAATAAATAAAAAATCTTGAAAAAATATTAAAATAAATAAAAAAAAATATTTTTTAATTAAAAAAATATATATTTCAAAAAATTAAAAATATTTTATATATTAAATAAAATATACATTAAAATAAATTAAAATTTTTTTAAATCAAAATTAAATCAAATAAAATATATTAAAATAAATAAATATATTTTTAAATGAAATTAATGTAAAAAAAAATTTTAATAAAGAAATAAACAATATTTTGTAATTTTTATTATTTTGTAAAAAAAAATTATATAAAATATAAAATAAATATTTAAATTGCATATAATATGTATATCTTGGACTATAAATGTTATATACAAAATTAATCTATATATTTTTTTATATTTCTTCAAAAAATTAATCTATATATTTTTTTATATTTCTTCAAAATATAAAAATATCAAACATATTCACAAATATACTTTAATTTTTTTATATTTCATCAATTATATAATAAGTTTTTATTATATTTTATCAAAATGTAAAACTATCAAATATATTTTCTAAACATTCCTTTAACTTTTATACCAGAATTTTTGCACAGTGCACGCTGGTTGTCCCCAAACGCATTTCATATTCGATTTTCGATTAGAGCGCACGCATCAAACAACGCAATCATGACTATTGCCTGAGCCACAGGCCAGCAGCAAAATTAGTTGCAAGTGCATTACGACGACAACAGCAGCAGAAGTTGGCTGCTGCCAGAGACGGAAGTGTTGCTGGCCAGGCAAGCATGCAGTTGGGCATTTGGCCAGTTGGCTGTAGGTGGATGGGGAGTATCCCAGCTAACACCCCCTCGCCTTATGTCAATGGATTAATTGCATTTGCTTGCTGAAGTAGTCCAGCTGCCACAGTGAAAGCCGCAACAATAAGAGCGGAGCAGAGCAGAACTGACACAAAGTAAACAGAGCTGAAATTTTAGTGTTGACAACTTTGTTAGCTGCAGCTCTGGCTTCAGCTCTGGCTCTGGCTGACCATTACAGGATATGCGATACGCGTATTTTGCATGCCTGATTGAGGCTGTCGCTGTGGCTGCCGCTGTGGCTGCTCCAATTTGCGACACGCCACACGGCAAGCTGTTGCTGCCACACTTCAGCAGCGTTGCATAAAGCAGCAGACAAAGGTAGTCACACACACACACACACACACACACACACCTGCATACACCTGGGCGCTAATTTAAAGTCAGCCGTGTGACGGCTTCGAGAGCCAACTTCAATTCAGTTCAGCTTGCGACGCGACAACGTGCGGTTGCACCACAACTTGTTGAGCACATCTCGCAGCGCGTGTTTTCTGTTTTATTTTTATTGCTGCCCAAAAGAAAAAGAAAGAAAAATAAATAACAATTATGGCCATAAATCGAAAGTGGTACGCGCTAAAAAGCCAAAAAGAATTCATAATAATAGATATTATGCCAGTTACATGACTCGCATGTGTGTGCCTGTGTTTGGCGCATGCAAATGTTGCTGTTGTTGCGCTGGCACGCTTTAGAAATAGTTGCCTAAAACTGCAGAGATACATATATATATATATATATATATATATATATGTATATACATTTATATATTTGTATTATGCCACACGTTTTGCAAATTTTCATTCACAACGACAGCAAAACATTTGCATGCCAATAGTTTTTTTTTTCTCAAAAATTTATTACAGCATGTGACACAAAAAGCTAGTAAAAAATTGTTGCAAAATTAAAATAATAACAACTCGCACACACACACTAATAAAACAGACATAAAAAGCATATATACTATAGCCAAAAGAAAGCTAAAAAAGAAAGAAAATATGTTATTTCGTCGCAGTTGTACGTATAATGTGGAGCAATCAACGCGACATTATGCAAAGGTAAAACATTGCATTGCATTTATGTGAATCAAAGAGAAAGAGAAGAGAAAGAAATATGTAAAATGTACGTGCCCACACTTTAGTTAAACACCTATACTAGATATAATGCAATGTAGGTATCTTTGCTGAGATACTAAAAAGTATCTTTGGCTAGTCGCTGGTGACATCATCATGCCGATACACTTAGAGCTTTGCATATGTCAGGGCATTTTTATCTGTGCTCAAAAGGATTTCATTCGTCAGCGATTTTATTCTCTCTGTGTGTTTGGAAAATAGAAACAGATAATCAAATGTAATAAATCTTTTGCAATGATGGAGACATTTCAAGGAGAAGCTCTCGATTGTTTTTGGCAGTTTTTAGCTGTAGGACATGCCAACAGCGTGACTTGATGTCTCTATATACACATTCCATATAGTCAATGAAGTTGATTTATAGCGAAAGTTATGGTTAGTTAGAGCTCAGACATATATATTCAAATATTTAAATGAAAGCAGAGCAAATTCCACTCTCATTTCCCCAAAAACTACTCAAATTCGAGCAATAAAAAATAATGTATTAAAATTTTTATCTGTGCATTTGAGCAACGGAAATTATTTATTAAAAATTTAAAAAATATTATTGAATTAAAAAAAAATTATATAAAGTTTCTGCTAATTTCTTAAAATATTTTTAAATAATTCCACAACTCAAAGCCTATCTAAAGCCCGCACAGCTTCTGGCTGAGCTCTTGCTAACCATTTTCAATTAAGATTCATACAATAGTCTCCTTTGCAATAAATGTAAATGTGAATGGAAATTGAAGCAGTTCGGCTCAGTAAGCCAGCCCAGCTACGACTATCCGGATTTATGCATTGCAACCGAAATCAAATGCTGCAAAGGATTTTCCGCCGGAAAATTGTGTGGAAATTGGCAGCATTCGATAGAGAATTGAATGATTAACATGGCCACTAGCTGGATTTTAATGAGTTTCACATAAACGAGGCTAGTTTTAGTAAGCTTTGCTTCAATTTTGAATTTTAGGCATTGAAAATGTAAATGTAGAAAATGTTTGAATGAATTTTTAAATAAAAAAAAAAAATAAGGAACGAGAACTTACCAAAATTTAGCCATATTCAGATTAAACTTTTTTTCTTCAATATAAATTTTCTGCCTTTGGCAATTTTTCTGAAAGAAAGACATTTTATTTATTAATAAAAAAATATATAATTTTAAATATTAAATATATATGTATATAAAATAAAACATAAATAATATATTAAATATTTAAAAAAAATATAAAATATTTGTCGACTGCTCAAAGCATCTTAAACCACACAATTTCAAGCAAAAAACTCAAATGAAATCCGCAGAAGAAAAAAAAAAAAAATACAAAATAAAATTCCGTAAAAAATCAATATAAACAAATTTACCTTCAGCAAACAGCTAAAGAGCGCTTAATGATGGCAAACCGTAAAGATAATTATTATTAAGCTCATCTGTACATTCAGCAGACTATTTCACAGTCATTCGATAAAATCCACTTTCTTTGCGCGGCGATAAACAAATATTAATAGAGCCCCAGCCGCTTTGAGTTCTTTGAACGATTAAAATTCGCAATTAAATTGATTTCCCAGTAAAATAGGCGAACTTTATGATGTTTATGCTGCGATACGAACTGTGTATCCGTGTGTGTGTGGGTTGATTTTATAAACGATTCCATGGCTCTTCTCTGTTTTATCTAAAACATATCTCTGCCTGCCCGAACAGAGCAACAGAAACAACAATTAGAAAGCAATCAAATAATTTATAGCGGTTATAGCGCCGACAAAGCGCACAAAAGCGGAAAATACTTTTTGAGATGTCAAAAACAAAAGTCGCCATAAATCAAGTCGAGTAAATTGAAATTTTCGAAATGTCAGCATTTTGACCAGGCAACAATAACAATTGTAATTACACAGTGGAAAAATAATTAAATTATGTTTCATAGCGGATCTTGAGTCTTTGATGCTGACTGAGCCCCAAAAAATATATATAACCCACTGCATGTGCTATAACTGTAAAGAAAACTCAAGCACAACACCGACACACACACACACACACACACACCTCTTTGACTAATGCGAGTTTAACAATTTTGCGGTCGTGTGTAAGTCTTGTTAAGCCAATTATATGCGCTGCCTCAGACCAAGCGCGCTGTGCCTCAGCTTTCGCGTTCTGCCGGAGCTCCACTCGACTCCAAACTCCCAACTTTCGTCTCAGAGCCCAACTTAAGCCCACTGAAATGAGGAATGAGACTGGGCCCTCGGGCAACGCCAAGAAGTTGTCTTCTGGGAAAACGCAAAAACAAACAACGAGCACAAACAGCGCCAACCACAGATGCAAACTTAGCTACAATTTAGAGAACATTTGCTAATGAGCACGGCATGACTATGAGATACCCTAGAATTGGGTTTTTGCTCCACGGACTATGGGGAGTTCTGAGAAGTTTTAATTTAGCGGAATTTAGAATGACCTCAGATATGTTAAGACTTTTATATAAGTATATAATTAGTCAGAATATATGTAAAAAAATATATATATAAATTATTATTTTATTATTTTAATTTATTAATAATATTAGTTATAATTTTTAAACATTTTAATAATATTAATTATAACTTTGACAATTTTTAAATATTTTTAATCATTTTTTTTTTAAGGAAATAATAGTTCATTATTTGTCTACATATATTATATATAATATATATCTCATTAAACATTAATATCAGTTTTTTTGCTAGACTTTTCATGACTCATTAACTTTTTTTCATTTTCACCGCCACTAGACAAAATTCTATAGATAATATAGTCTAACAACCAAACTACATAATCTAATCGTTTGCAAGATTAGTTTATAGACTAAAAAAAAATAAAAATACTGTACAAAATACTAAAATGGCAACAACTTTGCAACTACTCTAGGAATATCTTCAATAAAATAAAGTAAACGAGAGATTCCTCTTATGAGAACCAGATAAAACGACTTTTTAAGGAACATTCTATATATTGTTCACTCACCAAAAACATATTAATCATACTAAAAATATATATAAAATATATAATATACCCTTAAAAAAATATTTTTAAATTCAAATTAATTTAACAGCCTCAACTACCCCAACTGCAGTTAAATTCCCAAGCACACGCAAACGCAGCTATGCAGAAAACTTGCAAATGGAATGACATTTCAATGTTGCGGTTAGACGGCGCTTAGTGCAGGCCCTTCGTGAGAGGCGGGGCGACAGCAATTGCATTTTTTGGGTCTATACCGAGAGCAGAGGCTCTGACTGTCACAACATATCCGGTTGACGGCAGTTGGCAGCTTCCGTTGCAGATTTGATTGGCAAAACTTGGGTGCAATGAAGCGATTACAGCCGGGCTAAGCAAATGTTTTGTTAACAATCTGCCACAAGATTGTGCAACATTGACACAAATTGTGGCACATTGAGCAATTAGCAAACAGAGAGCGAGAGAGATAGACGCTGTAAAGTCAACATAGTTGGGTTGGAGCCAACTGTGCTTAACTGAAATGGTTTAATCTGCAGCTGCAACTAAACTTGAACAGCTTTTAACTTGCAGCCCTCAGCTATCTCTTTAACACACACACAGAAAGAGAGAGACCCAATTTCTTAAGTCCTTTTCCGCCTCTTCTCCTTTCATTGCAGAGCTCCGTCACTTTGTGTAATCTTGGCGTGGGCGCCACATTTGGCGAATCAATACTACACGACCTGCCAAGGGACAGCACCGTCGTGACGAAGACAACCTGCGAGCTGCTGCGCGTCGAACAGCAGGATTTTCGACTCATCTGGGAGGTAAGCAAAGAAAAAGACCATACAAATATATATAAGGAGCCACTATAGACATATATATGTATTCATTACACTACAACTCAAAGTGAATTGCGCAATGACACGGGTTTAAAGTGACTTTAAAAGAATCAAAAATTAAATTCAGATATCAAGAAATGTTGATGAATTAATCTTTGAGTTTATCAAAGAGCATCAGCAATGCTTATTGTATAATATAAAGAAAAGCTGTCTGAAGCGTAAATAATGGCAACTCATTGAGAGAGATCAACTATAAGCTAGGCAACAGTGTTGCATAATATTTAAATTTGTATTCATCTAATCAAAGCAATAGATCATTGTCTTAACTGCAAGCACACAATGATTGCGGCTAGCCATAAATCAAGCTTAAACTTGCGATATAAGAGTTGGCAAATGATGATGAAAAGAAAGCTGCGTTTTCCATTAATCAAATTAAGCTTAAAGCACTTCAACTTAATTGGGCAAGAAATTAAACTGGAAAAAATAGAAAAAAATTGATAATAATAAATAAATAAAATTAAAAAAAATAAATCAAATAAATAAATAAAAATAATATGGGCAAGAAACAAAACTAAATAAAAAATAAAATAAAATAAAAAATACTAAATAAATAAAAATACTAAATAAATAAAAAAAAAACTAAATAAATAAAAATACTAAATGTATAAAAAAAACTAAATAAATAAATAATAATAAAAAAATTAATACAGAAAAAAATATTAAAATAATAAATAAAGAAATAAAAATAATAAATAAAATACTAAATAAAGAAATAATAATAAATATAAAAAATTACAATAAATAAATACTAAATAATAAAAAAAATATATAATAATATAAAAATATAAGATAAAGATTAAAATATAATAAATAAATTTTTTTTTAAATTTAAAATAAACTGAAAAAATAAAAATAAATAAGTAGAAAAAATATGCCACACTGTAAATAATTTATATATTACTTTATATATTCCTACTCTTCGTCTCCGTCTCTCACCCCCCAACCGACTCCCACCCTTTCACACCACGCGCACAAACCCTTTTATTTGTCAACTTTTAGCCCCACTTCTAAGTCAAGCACACTGCTTCAGCCAATGTCATTTTGTGTATCAAATTGAAAGGCGTCAGTTTGAAACCTCATTTTAAGTATTTACCGAGTGCTCATTAAGAGCACCACCCACTCACACACACCTTCAAGCAACCACCCACCCAACCACACAGCCATAAAGGCAAGTCAAGCCTTGCTAATAAGCAGCTGTGTGCTAAATATTTGTCGTTGAGGCTTCTTCGTGTCTTCTTGACGCATTTGCGGTATTTGCGTCATTGTCAAAATATTTAATTAAAATTTCAGTTAACAATTAACGCTGGGACATCGAGGGTGGCCGCAACATATGCCCTGGCATTAAAGTGGACCCTTTATTGTGTCTTTGGCTGTGGAAGCAATTACCAAAATTGAACGAAAGTCCTTTGGACTGGCTAATCGAATGGATTATTCATGAATGATTATTAATTAATAATAATCATCGGGCGCTTCTAATGCGCCTAATTAATTAGAAATTTATTGATAGATGGTGCCCGAGTGTATTGAATTGCCAAAGTTAATTGAATTGCAGCCGTATTGGCCGCATTGAATTGCAACTTTTGGGGTCCACTCTAATCTAATCGCGAACAATCAGAAACCATTATATTTGCATTAGGCGCCCGACCCGAAAGCCGAAACCCGAAAGCCAAAGACATTTCTTTGCGAACAAAACTTTTCAATTCCAATCACAAATGTTTTGTATATATATCTGTATATATACATATATAGCCAGACACACACAGCACATAGTTAGCAATTTAAAGAAGATTTCGTTTTTTTAGGGCTTGCCACAGAGCCATGAACTTGCCCCTCGGGGGCAGCCAATGCTCGCACATTGAGAGCGAGCACGCACAAAAGGTATAAACCACACACTCACACACACACGCAGGTGAATTCCCCCAACACACACACACACACAGTCACACATAAGATGAATGAATGCATATTTACCTTTTGAGTTACAATAAAAAAAAGAAGAAAAAAGAGGAAGCAAAAGAAAAATAAAACGTATAATAAATAATGAGCAAAGTAACCTCAAATTGGGGCAACATTGGCTAACCCACCGAGATATATATATATATATATAGTCACTTGGCACTTGGCACTTGCTACTTGCCACTTGCTACGCGGCTGCAGCTCGCTGGGTGGATGGGCAATGCTAGATAACAAAGTAGCTGCAGCACGCAGCGCAAACATATATTACGTATACGCAATGTGCAACAAAGAAGCTAAGCCACACACACAGAGAGAGCGCGTGCCATAAAATGTTGCAGCAACAGCAGCGGCAGCTTCTGGTAAATGCGATAAAATCAGTTTAAATTGAAAATATATTACGCGAAGAGTTGTCACTGCAAATTTTCACACTCAACTGCTTCAGCTCACTCTCACTCTCTGTCTCCCTCTCTCTCTCTCGGCAAGTGCCTGGCAATTGTTTGATTTGCACGCAAATATTTACTTTATACAGCAGAAATAGCAAAAAACTTGCCAGCAAAGTCAACCTCGGGGTGAAGAACTTTAAATACACTTTGGAACCTTAGATGAGAGAGCTCTGCGATATGCGCGTCTCTGCTCATAATAGAAATATCACGAGCAGATGATAGATGAAGCTATCTAGAAAAGTTTTTGGCATTTACTTTAGCTTTCTTGTTAGCTTACGGAGTTGTCGATGAATATGCAACAGTTAGCTAAATAGTAGTATAATAACGTACAGCTACTGCAGTGACGAGCTACTGAAACTGTTACTACATACTGCTACTGCTACTGCTACTGCTACTACTAGTGCTACTACTACTACTACTACTACTACTACTACTACTACTACTACTACTACTGCTACTACTACTACTACTACTACTACTACTACTACTACTACTACTACTACTACTACTACTACTACTACTACTACTACTACTACTACTACTACTACTACTACAACTACTACAACTACTACTACTACTACTACTACTACTACTACTACTACTACTACTACTACTACTACTACTACTACTACTACTGCTACTACTACTCCTACTACTGCTACTACTACTCCTACTACTACTACTACTACTACTACTACTACTACTACTACTACTACTACTACTACTACTACTACTACTACTACTACTACTACTACTACTACTACTACTACTACTACTACTACTACTACTACTACTACTACTACTACTACTACTACTACTACTACTACTACTACTACTACTACTACTGCTACTACTACTACTACTACTACTACTACTACTACTACTACTACTACTACTACTACTACTACTACTACTACTACTACTACTACTACTACTACTACTACTACTGCTACTACTACTACTACTACTACTACTACTACTACTGCTACTACTACTACTACTACTACTACTACTACTACTACTACTACTACTACTGCTACTACTACTCCTACTACTGCTACTACTACTCCTACTACTACTACTACTACTACTACTACTACTACTACTACTACTACTACTACTACTACTACAACTACTACTACTACTACTACTACTACTACTACTACTGCTACTACTACTACTACTATTGGCTGTTGCTATTGCGACTACTTTCTACTGCTAAGCTACTACATTTACTTCCTACTGCTATTACAACTTCTGCTGCTTACTGTTACTACTATTACTACTTCTTACTACTACTAACTACCACTTTTACTAATACTTTCCACTTCTACTAACTACTACTATTACTACTACTTTCTTCTTCTACTACTATTACTACTACTTACTACTACTAACACTACTATTACTACTTCTAACACTGCTATAACTACTACCTTTTACTTCTACTACTATTACTACCATCTTCTACTACTAATACTACTACTTTCTACTTAAACTACAATTACTACTACTTTATACTTCTACTACTATCACTACAACTTCTATTTATCACAACCTACTACTATTTCTACTACTTCTACTTGCTAATACAAAATTTATTTAAAATCTTAAAATGTCTTTCGCTAAATTTGTTATTAAATTATATTGGTATAAAACATTTTATAAATTTAAAATATTATTTAATATTTAAGTTTTAGAATTAAAATTTTTTGAAAATTTTCAAAACTATTTTTCTGTATTTAAAACTAAATGTCTACTTAAGTAATAAAGTAAAAAATTATTAATATTATTTAATATTTTAGAATTTTACAACTCCTCCTCCTGTATAGAATTTTACAACTCCTCAAAGTTTTAATTGTTATGTATATATAATATATACTTTAATTATTTTTATATATTTTCAAAGTTCTACTCCATTTGTAGCTCACACAATTTCACTTACTAAATCTAAATTAGTCAGTCCATTAAGCTCTGCCTGCTGCAATAATTATGCATGTAAATAAATTTATGTTGTTATTACGTACTCCACACGCTAATTAGCCAAATAATTGCAGCATTTCATGTTACTTTCTGCACTCGAACAATGTTTCACATACTTCTCTGCAGCTGGTGCTGCACTGGTGGATTCCATTTTACATGATTATTATGTCATTTGCTCTGTGAGTCTGTGTTTGTGTTTGTGTTTGCTTCCTGTTCTAAGTTGGAGCTGTAGTCGTGCTCGAAATAAATAAATAAAGCGCATGTCCAAGGCAGCACGCAATGGTGCATGTCGTGCAGCTGGGCCATGCCGAACAACGTTGCGCATTTTATATTATTTATGGGCTGTGCATTACGTATACCACGCGTGTGCCCGCCATTGCATTGTTCTGCCAACTGGCTGCAGCTTATGAAATGCCCGTCGATCGTAAAATCAGCCGAAAATTGTTCGCCTAATCGATTGCCCCCGAATGCAATGCAAAATAATTGAGTTACACTATGCAAGACGAGCGAACGAACGAACGTTTAAAATCGTTTCATTAATCGCATTTCAATTGCAATTTGCCAGCTGCGGCGCTGCCACAAAATGCCAACTCTAATTTCCGCAGACAACAACGCGCCACCTGCCAGCAGTCAGCAGCCAGCAGCCACCTGCCGCCTGGCAGTCTGTGCGCTGTGCGTGTTTGGGTCGTGTGAACTGGAAATAATTGTATTCGCCACGCCAAATCACGAGCTCTTTAACGACCCTTCAAACGCTTCAACCAGCGGCAGCCTCACTGAGCTTTGCTCTCCAGCGGCTACTCGCTATATTCAGCTATGCTACGCTTAGAAATTAGCTTAGACAGATTAATTGAATATGGCGAAATTTGTATAATTTTAACTGAACTTTATATGCCTCACAGCGCGCAGGCAGGGGCTGACCCAGCAAGAGTGATACTATTTGCAATAACAATATCTCAGTAATTATTGATGTTATCGATAACAATTTATTTTTTAAATATTCCATTTGATTTGCCATTTAATAAGAATAATATTTGATGTCTGTTGAACTTATATAAATAATTTTGAAATTTATTTAAAGTTAGTGGAAAAACTTGGCTGACCCAGCAAGAGTGATACTACTTCCGATAACTACAACTCAGCAGCTGCTTAAGTTATCGATAACATTTAATTGCTGAAATCTTTAGTATGAATTGTCATTTGATAAAATATCTTAGACTTGGGCCTTTTCAATCTTTATATACCTTTTCTTCCATCCTACTCATTAATTTACTAAATAATATAAAATTCCTGTAAAAACTCATTTCATATTCTCTGACTCCAAGCACTCTGGCGCACTTTGCATAAAGTAATATAAATTCCTCAGGTACAGATTTCATTTAGCATTCGTCAAGAATGTTTTTGCTTTCATTCAAATATATTTTTCTGCGCTGCTTAGAGAAAAGGCTCCCCAACAATAAGATACATAACTTCAGCTTCGCTTTTGTCTTATGTATTTTCCATAATTAATTTCTGTTTTCCTTTGAATCATATTGACCTTCCATTAAGCTGCTTAGTTGCTGCCTGCTCAACTCTTCCCTTTAGAGTCGGGAGCCAAATGAATAGACCTACTTAGTGCTAGCCAAGTTTATGGCTATTGTTTGGCAAGGCAAAGGCAGTGGCAGTGGCGGTGGCGGTGGCAGTGAAGGCGACGCCAAGTGCTTCCCGCTGAGTTCATCATATCTAACGACAATTGTCGCTCGCTCACTCATTGGTCTCGCTGTGCGCTTCGATAACTGAAAATGAGTTTTAATTAGCGTAGACGCCAACGCCAACGCTAACGCCAACGACAGCGACGTTATCAGCTGAGCGCCAAGTGTTGTCAAAGTGTCAGCGAGCAAAAAAAAAAGGCGAGTCAATATGTTTAGGCGGGGAATACATGAGTGGAAGATACCCTAACCATTGTAACTAGATCTGATATTCGCTAAAGATTTCCTACTATATATTAAAATATTTTACATAAATTATAGAGCGCACGACTTGGGCATGACTGTTAGCTAGTTAGCTTAGTTCTATGCTAGCTCTCATTTCATTTTAGGTGTATAATTGGATGTACCCTACAGTTCCCTTATGAGCTCAGTATTATAATCTATAGAGTACATGACTTGCAGATACCCTAACTGTCTCTCTCTGCACTGAACTGATGTTTGCTTAAATATTGTATATAATAATTTTGGGTACCATATTATATCTCATATACAGAGTGACACAACTTGAATACACCCTAACATTCCCTTTCTCAATTCATTATTATATAGATCTTAGCTTGGAGATAGCCTAACTCTCTCTTTGTGTGCTGAGCTGATATTTGCTTAAATATGAAATATAAAATATTGCATATAATATAATAATAATATATATATATTGTATTTAAACTATAAAGTGTACGACTTGGAGATACCCTGGAGATACCCCCAAGCTCAACTTAAAAATACTAGAAGATAGCCCTAAAGTAAATGTGATATCTTTGTATACTTTAGAGAAATTCATATACACAATTTGGTATTCCTAACTATTATAGTCTTCGAGCAATTAATGATATTCAGAAAATATTAATAAACATAGCAAAAAAAACCTTTTTTAAAGGTATTTATTAGAGCAAATCTCAAATCAAAGAATCCACAATACCCCGCATATACACTTATAATGAGTAAAGCAAGCTGACTTGGCATGCGGGACCGCTCACCCCTAAACCCCACTCCTCCTGCCTTTGCCCATGCCCTTGGCCTTGCGGCTTTTGAATGTTTTATGCATGC
Organism: Drosophila repleta; assembly: GCA_018903745.1. NCBI lineage: Eukaryota > Metazoa > Arthropoda > Insecta > Diptera > Drosophilidae > Drosophila > Drosophila repleta. The sequence continues at coordinate 7,837,860 of JAEIGN010000497.1, forward strand.
GAATGTCACGACAAATTGCCAGCGCGCTATTAATAGCTGCACTTGTGTGCTTCGTTTTCTTTTGCTCTGGCAACCCTGCCGAGCAGTGGCTGATAAGGCGAAACTAAAACAAAAACAATGAGGCATGCAGTGGGCAATGCGCGATCCAGCTGGCTTATCAGTGCGCGCGACAACGCTCGACAGAAATTACCTGCCTCAGAGCAGAGCGCAAAGAAAAAGAAGAAAAGAAAAAGAAAATACACACAAAAAAATAAACTCAAGTGAAAAGAATGTGCAAAAAGTGAAAGTGAAAACGCGGCCAGATGTCAGGGAGGCAATTGCGACAGGCGCAGCGCGAGCAGCGCCAGTTCCAGCGTCGTTCTGGCCAAGTTGTGGCCAGCGATGAGGCGACGCTCTGCATGCTGCTGAGCTACAGGCGCCACAGTGACACCGAGCCAGCAGCAGTAGCAGCAGCAGCAGCACCCACCACAGCCAAGGCAAAGGCAGCAACAATTGGCAGAGCAGCAGGAATATTTCTAGCGACAACAACAGCAGCAACAACAACAGGAACAACTGCGGCTGGCGCCACTTCCGCGGCTATCAAGCTGCGACGACGAGCGCAGCAGCGTCAGCCCCGTCCACTAACAACGGCATTCGAAATGAGCAATGTACGCGTCATAATACCGATTGCCATAGTCATAGCCATAGTCAAGCCGCAATGCACAATCAAAAGACAACAACAACAAACAACACCAATCACATATTGCTTTATCTATAAATATATAAAGAACAACAACAACAACAACAATCTATAGCTAACTCATTAACTTTTTGTTATTTGCAGAAAAATAAGGAGTTGATGAATGACATTATTACCAATTGCAAAATAAAGAATGGTAAGTGGCAAATAATCTTAAAATAACTAGTGAAATTATGATAGACTACCAGATACCCTGTAGTGCAGTTCTAATATGCATAGATATGCATAGAGTCGAACTGTGCTCAATTTCATATGTAAAATAGAAAATAATCATAATAAACTTGAAATGGCTTAAAATGATAGACTAGCAAATACCCTGTAGTGCAGTTTGAATATGCATATTGAATCTAAATGCAGTTTATTATATATAAAGTAGAGTAGAAAATACTTAAAGTAAACTGAAGCATGAAGTGGCTTCAAATGATAGACTAAAAAATACCCTGCAATGAGAAAAGTTTATAATATAGATATGTGGAATCTTCCATGCTTTTAACTTTATGGCGAAACTCAATTAAATGAGCCTTGAGCTCACATAGTAAAGTGATGGACTTGAAGATACCCTGTACTTGCTTAAAATAAATTTAAATAATGATACAGTCTCCTTTCTTGTTAAGTTTCTGTAGAGATTTGGCGATCTATATCGATTGTACAAATATAACATGATAGACTTAAACATACCCTGTAGTCAGTGAAGTTAATTAAAAATATAGTATTGTGATACGGCATCTTATACTACAAAGCTAAAGTGATAGAACTCAGTTTTCTGCAAAGAACTGATAGACTAGAACATACCCTGTATTGAACCATAACCTTACATAGCTTCCTTACATGCACAGTTCCTTTACTTCTACTAGAATTTAAGATTTATACGAAAGCTTTACAATCTGCCCACATTTACAGCCAATTTTAATGAATAATAATTATTTTCAATTAAGAAAGAGCCATAAATATATTATTTAATAAACAAAATAACCGCAGACGCGTCAATTAATTCACTCGAATATTTCTCTATTGTTGTCTATAAATAGGTTTTGGTCCTGGCGTACAACCAGCAGCTGCCACCTCGCCCACTAAACGCCCACTCAGTCCGGATCATCCCAATCCAGCGTTGCCCATTACCGAGGTAAGCAGACTATGAATTGCCTATGTGTGTGTGTGAGTGTGTGCGAAAGTGCGTGTGTAATTGCAATAAATCAGTAAGACAGACAGACAGACAGACACACACAGTGAGTCCTAAATATATGTGGATCAGGACCTTAGTTGACATTGAGCCTATGCCACTTGAACTTCTTGAAAAATCAGTTCAAACAAAGTTGCGCGCTGACTAATTGGATCATTAATTAAAGTTGAGCAAAAAGGTCAAAGATGTTGTGGGTGGAAGGGAAAAAGGGAGAGAAGGAGAGAAGTATATAAAGAGGGAGCGGGAGTTGAAGACAGAACGAGAAACGGAAAGACAGAGAGAGAGAGAGAGAGAGAGAGAGAGAGAGAGAGAGAGAGAGAGAGAGAGAGAGAGAGAAAGAGAGGAATGAGAGAGAGGAATGAGAGAGAGAGAGAGAGAGAGAGAGAAGAATGAGAGAAGAATGAGAGAGAAATATGAGAGAGAGAAAGAGAGAGAGAGAGAGAGAGAGAGAGATAGGAACGAGAGGAACGACAGGATAGGAACGAGAGAGAAGAGAACTAGAGAGAGGAAACGAAAGAGAGAGAGAGAGAAGAAAAGACCAAGGAGACGTGAGAGACAGTCAAAGAGGAAGATGAAGAAACAAGAGATCGAGAATAAAGTATATGAAGACTATATTCAATTAATATGTATAGGACTAAGATACTTTTCAAGGCAATATTAAAAGAATTTTCATAAATTTCCTGAATTTTCCTGAATTTCCCTCCCCTTTACAGACGCCGAGTCCTGCTATGAACCGCATGGGCTGGGCGCTGCGCACATTACTGGTGGTCGATAACTCAAGCTGTTTGAAGGATCGCAAGGTGAGTAATGTCTGCCAATTAGCTTGATAAAAGTCAGATTTTGATTGCACAATCAATTGCCGGCAGGTCTCAGGCAAGTTAATACGCAAGTGTGCGCCCGGCACAGAGCTCGTCGATTGGCTGGTCAACTTGGCACCGATTGTTCACACACGCGCCCAGGCGGCGGGCATGTGGCAGGCCCTGCTCGAGGAAGGCGTACTGACACACGGTGAGTGGGCCAGAGGGAGAGAGAGGAGAGAAAAAGAGGAGAGCCTTGGCTTTCAGCAGCTTAATGACACAATTAACGCATTTAAAAATGGTTAACACATTGTCTCCTCGCACAGTTAACAAGGAGCAGCCGTTCAAGGATAAATGCTTTCTGTATCGATTTCGCTTGGACGAGGAGGGCGGCGCACCGGCTGCCGGCATACCAGCTGCTGAGGATCTCAGTGCGGCCAACGAGCACATACGTGAGGCATTGAGTGCACTCTTCCAACGTGGACCCGATGCCACATTGCGCATGATATTGCGCAAGCCGTAAGTGCAATATATATTGAATGAAATGCAGCAGCTTAAAGCCAAAATACCAAAATGCCAAACTATTTGACTACCAGCAAGACACAGAGTCCGACATAAGCTTATGCAAATGTTATGCTGCGCTTGGTTGATATTTGCATAGGCATTTGCCTTCGCCTTTGGCCCGACAGCAATGTCGAAGCCACAACGGCGCTTATTTGGCTTTAATCAATTTACGCACACAGAGAATCTATATATATATATATATATATATCTATTCATCTTCTATATTATCTGTGCAGTTCGCACGAGCGCACACCCGAGGAACTGGAATTGGTCTTTGAGGAGCTCGTCCATATCGCTGCCCTCTCCCATCTCTCGACGAGCATCAAGCGCGAGCTATCCTCAATAATTGTATTCGAAGCCCACGCCCAGGCGGGCACCATATGTGAGTATCCTGCCATATGAAATGCACAATTAGTGCTCAATTTAAAAGCTCATTTGCTTTAATTAACTGACAAATTGAATAAATATCATCAGGTTAATATTAGCTTTCAGCTTGTCATAGATTAAATACTCTTAATTGGGATATCCAATAGAATTAGCTCAGCCTAATTCGATTGTTGTCAAGGAGATTAAGCTTGAGTTGATGTGATGTATGAAACTAATAAATAAGGGAATTTAATATAGATAAAGGAATTTAATATATAGATTGGATAGATGTAACATATTAAATACAAAAGTTCAACTGAGTTGCCCTCTCCTTAATCAAATTATTTCCAAACTAAATTAAGCCACGATATCCTAGTCAATATTTAACTCAAGTATATACGCACACACACACACAGATATCTCAGTCACATAATAAGCAAAGACTTTAAACCCTTTTTCCGTGTCGTTTATCGCTGTTTGACGTGTCTCGCTTACTGAAAATGTCAACGGCACGAATTGCAGTATTCAATCAAGGCGACGAGGGCCGCTCCTGGTATATTTTACTCAAAGGATCTGTGGATGTTGTGATACATGGCAAAGGCACTGTTGCCACACTGAAGACTGGCGATGATTTTGGCAAATTGGCTTTGATTAACGACGCACCCAGGTAAGTGATGCTGCCAGCCAGCCAGCCAGCCAGCCAGCTGCAAAAACCTTTTACAGTTAAGAAGAGAAATATAAACTCGTTTCCCCCCGTCAACTGTCAGTTTTTTTTCCCTCTGTCTCTCTCTCTTTTTTTAGTAGTCAGTCGTAAGAAACTTTCTAGACAAGCAGTATACCATTAACAATTCTCTTTAAATCGTTTCTAGCTACTTTTTGGCACTTCTTTTTTATTTTTATCGCTTCTGACCAAGTTACAATACTAAATGACAGAGATATATATATGTATGTATCTATGGGTATATATGCAGACAATGTGCGCCAACAGGGCCAACAATGTGCCCACAGATTCAGCAAGTGCGGCGGGCTAATAGCATTAGACACTTTGTTGCCACAGCCACGCCAAAGATAACAAAAACAACAACAACAACAAGGAGAGCTATGATAACAATGGCCGATAACGACAGCAGCCATTGTGCGCCGTTTACGGCCAACAATTGCAGATTGAAACAAAATATTTGCCTAGATATATATTAGTTAGTTGGCGCACGAATACAACTAATTATTTTTAGACAAATAAAAGGAAAAAAAATAAAGGAGAACAATGTATAAAAGGACTTTAGATGTTGGCTTGTAAATTAATTAATTGTATTAGAAACAGAAGAGCTATTGATTAAATATAAAGTGAAAGAGCAGCTGACAATATTTATTAAAGCAAAAGCATTAAAGGCTTTAAAGGGAATTTAATTTAGCTTGATTGAGAGAAATCTACAGATATAAAAAAGAATTAAAGCTATAAGGAAAGGCATTTACTTAAGTCTATTTAATGGATATTACACAAATAGAAATATATATATTTCTTGCTTTTAATATGAGGATAGAAAAATATTATAAATATAATATAATATATACTTAAAATATTTTTTAAAAATTATAAATATTATACAATATATATTTTTACTATTTTAAAAATATTATAAATATTTGTATTATTTTAAAAAAATATTTAAAAATCATTTTAAAAAAATGCCTTAACAACAACATTTCAATCAGCTGACCTCAAACAGCTTAAAATGCTAAGCTGCTTATAAATACAAAAACAATGGAGCTTAAGTTGTAGTTAATGCCAAGCAGTTGATGCTGTAAATAAATAATTTGAGCTTATCTTATGAGCCTTAAATAACGTCTAGTCAAACAGAGAAACAAGTAGTAAATGTGCGATGATGAATTAGCATCAATGAGATATAGAAGAATAGAACTCAATATTATTTAAATAAATCTAAAACTTTACTGTATTTTTTTATGATCACGTATAAATTTATTTTATTTCATAAATGAATCATTTAGTCACTCATAAAATAAAATAAATTAAAAACAAATTAAGTGGAGGATATTAAATTCATTTTATCATTAAACAACAAGAAATCCCTTTTGATTTAAATTTGACTTTTATCAGCACTCAAATAGCATTAAATATTTAAGGCCAACATCAAATAAATCAATAAAAACAATCACTTACAATGCACAGCAGCACGATAAGCAAATTATTTTCCACTGAATTTCATGGCAATTAAAACATATTTCAATGAGCGCAAGAAAAGGGATAAATAAATAAACGAAAAACAAGGAATTACAGCAGTCAGAGCAGCCGCAGAGATAAATATTGAGAGATGAATGTCAATTGATAAATGCAATTTGCGTTGACTTTTCCGCAGTCGACAGCTGAAAATTGAAAATTGTCCACAATTTTCCATTTGAAACGGGGCGAAAACGCGTTCACAAATTTCTGCGAATAGTTGGCCAAAACTCTAATTAAACAAATGCTAAAAACGAGATTCATTAAAACTTTCCAAAAGCGAAAATTGGAAAATTGAAAACATTAAACAAAATTTTTGGATAAACTATTTAAAGAGAGTTTGCAAATTGTAAATTTGTATATATATATATATATATATATTTCTGATTTTTTGTACACATATATTCGCAGAGCTGCCACAATCGTTTTGAAGGAAAATAATTGCCATTTGCTGCGCGTGGATAAGGAGCACTTCAATCGCATTCTGCGCGATGTGGAGGCCAATACATTGAGATTGCAGGAGCATGGCAAGGACGTTTTAGTGCTCGAGCGCGTAGCCAAACAACGTGGACAACATTCAGCTTTCAAGTGAGTGCCAATTGCATTGCCAATATAAATTTATATATATATATATAAAGCAAACATTTCCCCTTTTGGGCGTTAATTTTAATTGAAATTGTAAAACGCTTCAATTTGATGGCGATTTAACGCTGAACGTGACTGAATTTTAATACATAAAATATACATATATATGTATGTATGTATGTATATTGCTTATCCTATAGATATACCGTGATGTCGGGCACACCAAACAAAATGCTGGAACATTTGCTCGAGACGCGCTTGGGACAGACTGTCAGCGGCATGGATCCATTTCTGGATGACTTTCTGCTCACGCATATTGTGTTTATGCCCGTGGTGCAGCTCGTCGATGAATTGGCCAACTAATATCCTTTTTAAAACAAACTACTACTACTATTTTTTTTACAAATTTATAGAGCTAGAAAAGTCTATGAAAATTGAGAGATTTCTGAGTTAGAGGTATTCGAATATGCTCAAGTTTTTGAGTCTAAAATATTTTTTTGAGAATTTTTCAGGTAAAGTCTGTTAAACTATAGGAAATTTTTAAGCTTCAAACTCCTATCTCCTGTCAAAAAATATTATAAAAAAAATTATAAGCTACTAGCTGTACTCTAGGCTAGATCTCTGTCCTTTAAACAAGTCTATTTAGCATTATACTATACAATACATTATAGAATCAACCTCTGCAAGCCTTCCAATATATATATCCAGCATACATATCTCACACACAATATCCAGAGACTCGTCCAACACCTCAACTAACTCGATTTCCCTTGTAATTCCCAAACAGTTTAACCGTAAAATATCCCGTAAAATGGCCTAGTCCTAGCCTACATTAAAAATCTATCTAATTGGATTTCATGCTGTTGCTGGCAATAGAAACTTTATGATTTGATTTACAGCCCCAAATCGAGCAATAAAATTATACAGGATTTAATTGAATTTCGTGAGCCTCGTCTTATGCATGTTCGCCACGTGCGAAAGCTTAAGCGTAACTTGACTCCGGCGGCCGGCCAGCGAGCGATGCCACTTTAAAGGCCCCCAAAACTGATCCACTTTAAGCGCAGCACTTTAAAAATGCTAACACTCTGCCACGCCCATGTGCCCACCAGCATGCCATTCCAACTAAGCACTTGGCCATAGAGTCACGTTCCCTGCTCGGCTGTACAGTAGCTAGCAGTTGGGGAGGTCAACAAACATATCCACAGCGACAGTTTAAGTGTTGGCAGCATGCAAACCACACACACGCACACCCACACACACACACGCACACAACCACGCCCACACATATGGGCAAAACATGAAGTCAGGTTCGTGACTCGAAAATGTCAAGAGAGAAATAACTAAAAGGAGATGAGCTCTGATCCGGATTACGGCAGAGCTGATACCCTTGCGTATAGCTGATACAGTTTAAATATCAAAATAAATTATTAAAATATTTTTATATTAACTATATATAGTATATTATTGTATTATATAAAATATATTTACTATATATAAATATTAAATATATTTTATTTATTATAATATCAAATATATATGAAATATTATACTTCAAGTTGAGTCTTTGTTGAGAAAGTTGAAATAATGTAGAAATTTTTTCAAGACAATTTTGTGTCTTTTTTTTTATTTCCCAAGACAATTTTGTCTTTTTTGTTAATACAAAATATTTATATAGAAAAATTTGTAAATATTGCCAAATTTAATTTATATGAAAGGATAATGAATATTAAATTTTTTCTACATTTTTTTTTAAACAAAAAACTTAGGAAAAGCTTTTTTTATTTTAAAAATTCAATTAAATAATATTAATAATTATTATTTAATTAAAATTATTTTTTTGTATATATAAATTGAATATTTATTACTTTTAAACATCCAAAATGAAAGAAGAAGCAAGAACCCTTATAGAATAGAAATCCATTTACTAGAAGCCCAAAGTCTTTAACTTTAACCCCTTTATATTTCATGTGTTGCATATTGCTTACCAAAGCCTAAGCAGCCTCTGTGAGTGTATAAATAGAGACCTAACGAAGTGCTACATTTCTTTTGTGGAGCGCAAGTAACTGTTAAACTTGTTTCCACTGCAGAAAACAAAAGCCGCACTGAAGTTGAAAATGGTCTAAGCACACAGAGTCTCTCTCTCTCTCTTTCACACACACACACACAACCACACGACAATAACAAAGTCCTTGGGCATTGGGTCAAAATTGAGTGCAGCAGGAGTAGCAACAGCTGAGGGAAATCAGACGCAGGCGGAGCTCAATGATGCTTGAAACTAATCTTCAATCTGCATTGAAATACGTGATGTGCTTAATAAGCAGCCAGTTTTCGGACAGCCAGAAACCAAGTCCTTCCCCAACCCCCATTGATTGTGCGTGGTGCGTGCCCGAGCGGCGCCACGTTTAGGCTACGCAGGTTTTCCCCAATTGTTGTCGTTTTCGTTTGCGTTGTTGATTTTTCCTTAACCACTGTGCACCTTTCATTGTGATGCCCATGAGGAGGCGCAAACGCCCGAGGATCGCGAATATATAATCAACTTTAAGAAGCGCGTCATACAGTTTATGCAGAAGTGGGTCATGGCGGTGCGACACGCTGCATTCGAGGAGCCGAGCGTCTGCGACTTCATCGAGGACCTCGCCGCCGAGGTGGAGGCCGATGCGGACCTCAACGAGGAGACGAGCATCATACACAATGTCCTCACGCAAATGGCGCGCTATCAAGAGGATCGCAATCAGAATGCGGGCCAGAAGTGGAAGCTGCCAACAAATGGCCAGCCAATTTGTCTATTCAGCGGCAATGCAACGCCCTCAAAGACGGTCATCCGGCCGGACGACGACAGTAAGTGTGCTGCTTTAGTGGACTAACTGATGCCATAACCATCTCTCTCTCTCTCTCTCTCTCTCTCTCTCTCTCTCTCTCTCTCTCTCTCTCTCTTGCTTTCAGTCATTTTCCGTGTTTATTGTGCGGACCATACCTACTGCACGCTGCGCTTTCCCATGCACACCACCGCCGAGCTAATCAAAGCCTGCGCCGCCGACAAGCTGCAATTGAATCGCGGCCCCGACGACCTCTGCCTCGTCGAGGTGAAATCGAACGGCGAACGGGCCGTATTCAAAGATAACGATGTCAGCATACCCACCGGCCTCACGCTCAATGGCCGTTTGTTTGTCTCCGTCAAGGATCATCTGGACGCTTTGGTGAGTCCTCATTCTCAGCATTCCCCCCTTCGGCAAGCTAACTTTGACAATTATTTTGTGCTGTGTGCGTGCAGACCCCGTTGCCGGAACAGGAATGCCCCACAGAGGGCGTTGACATTGATTTGGAAATCCTGAGCACCAAAGAGCTGGCCTATCACATCACCATCTTCGAGTGGGATTTGTTTTGGGCCGTGCACGAGTACGAGCTGCTCTATCACACATTCGGCAGGCATCACTTTGGCAAGGTACACTTCAAGAAATTACTATAAATACTACTACTACTACTATTATATATCATAATTTATATGTTTTACTGGGCTTTGAGTTGCTTGAATATTTCGGAATGTTTTAAATCTTTTTCTTGGTCAAATATAGATTTTTAATCTATTTTATCGGCCTAGATTTTATATATATTTTGTTTATATTTTTTAAAAATTAAAAGAAAGAAAGAAAAAATTACAGAAAGTCCAGAAATTTAGTCTAAATTAAATATGAATTTATAGTCCAATATCTAATCTATTAATATAGTAATAAATATAGGAAAAAATATACATATTTAAAAAAAAAAAATTGAAATATTTCTAAAAGTAATTATTAAATATTTAAAAAAAAATTGAAGTATTCCAAATGAAATTTTGAAATATTTCTAAAAGAAATTTTGAAATATTCCTAAAATAATCTCAACATATTTTTAAGAGAAATTTTTTAATATTTCAAACAGATATTGGACTTTTTTAAAAATATTTTCTATCATATATCTAAAATTTAATTTTAAATCTTATTTTATTAGCTTTACTTTTTATTTTTTTTTTTTAATTTCTACATTTTTTTCTAGATATTGTTTACTACTTAAATATGTAAACGTAGTTTACAACATACATATATACATATATAATGTATATCTAAATATATATTAAATTTCTTAAAGACTTCAGCAATAATTTAAAACAATTTAAACCAATTTCCAACAACATTCAAACAGCCAAAGGCCAACAAATTACAGTCAAAATGTATCAGAAATCCTGTCAATTCTTGCTTAAAGACGTTTATAAAGCATACGCCATGTAGGTCACATAAATGGCACATTTTGCTGCACGTGTAGGAGGCGGCGCACAAAAGAAAGGCAAAGAAAAGATAGTGAAAGGCATAGAGAGTAATATATTTGACACAGCCTGCCTCTGGCCTCTGGCAGGCAGCCTGCAATGTTTGGCACAAGTTTTAAAAGCCTTTCGGCTAATTAGGCTGAAAGAGCGAGCAGGTAGCAGGCCGTGTCCCGTCCCGGGCCGACATCAAGTTTGCCGTCAACTATTCACAAGTCTGGCATTTGTCATATAGCTGCAAATTGAGTTTTGGCACGAGTTGGCGTACCGAACTCTCAAGGCCTCTCAAGCACTTAAAGCTAGCCGCAAATGTGATTTGGCACAAGTTTAATACTAATGCGAACTCTCCCTCACCCTCTTCCCGCACAGATTACGGCCAATTTGGATGTGTTTTTGAGGCGCTTCAATGAGGTGCAATATTGGATTGTCACCGAGCTCGTCTCGACGCCCAGCCTGAGCAAGCGCGTCGGCCTCGTGCGCAAATTCATCAAGCTCGCCGCTTAGTAAGTGTTAAACAGTCTCACTAAGCTGCAACTAAGCTAACATCTGTTTTCTTTGCTTTACAGCTGCAAAGAGTATCAGAATCTGAATGCCTTCTTTGCCATCGTCATGGGCCTGTCGAACATGGCCGTCACGCGCCTGCACCAGACCTGGGAGAAGATACCCTCGAAGTTCCGCAAAATCTTTCAGGAGTTCGAGGCTCTGATCGATCCCAGTCGCAATCATCGCGCCTATCGAGTTTTTGTTGGCAAGCTGCAGCCACCGCTGATTCCGTTTATGCCGCTGCTGCTCAAGGACATGACCTTCGCCCACGAGGGCAACAAGACGAGCCTCGACGGCCTCGTCAACTTTGAGAAAATGCACATGATGGCCCAGACCATGCGCACCATACGCTTCTGTCGCTCACGCAGTTTGGGTAAGTTGACTTAGCAGTTAAGCCAATAAAGATAGCTAATTGGGCTGGGCTCTTGAGTATATGGTGGAATAGAGTAAGCAGGAAGGCATTGCAGCCTAGGACGAAGGAAGAATTTGATAGCTACCTGAAAGCTTTGATTTTGATTTGATATATCTTAAATACTTAAATGGATAGATAGTTAACAGAGCTATTTATAGACCCCCTTCAAAATTAAAGAAAAAAAATATATAAATATAAATGATAATGAAATAAATTTAAATAAATAATGAAAAAAATATTTTTTAAATAAAAAGTGTATTTTTTTATAAAAAAATAATAAAAATAAATAAAATATATTAGAAAAATCTATACAAAAAATATATAAAAAAGACATAAAAAAAAAATTTTATACAAAAAAATATTTAAAAATTATATAAAAAATATACAAAAAGTGTATTAAAAAATATTTTTAAATATAAAAAAATTTAATTTTTATCAAAATATGGGATATTCATAAATGTTCGATCATTTCATAACAATAAATGTAAATAAAAGTTTGTAAATACTTTCAACATCCTTTAATAACTCCCCTAACTCTGAATGTTCCCTTTTCAGGCCTGGAACCGCCTTCACCCAAAAGCGAGGGCGAGGTGCGCTCGTACATAAGCAGTTTTCGTGTGATTGACAATCAGCGGGTGTTGACCGCCATGTCACAGAAGGTGGAGCCCACCAGGAAACTAAATTAAATATAAACAAACAAAATAACAAGAATAATAAATGTCAAGTCGTCGCTTAGTCCCAACTAGTATTAGCGTGTATTTAGTGTCTATAACAGAATAATTATGAATATATAAAAATTATATATATATTAATGACGGATATATATAAACTGTAATTAACTGCACAGTTATGAGCTTAGCTGAGTTGATTTTTAGCTGCTGCCCCGCTAGCGACCAACCAGTGCATTCTAAACTAAGCGCCAAAAACCCCCCAAAAACGAAAACAAAAATTATATTCTAATCAACTGAACAAAAAATTAACTTTTATTCACGTTAGACAGCAACTAAGTAATATTTATGTAAGCTTGGCTAAACAAAGAACACTAAAACTATCTCAATTTTTCTAAATGAACTGAAAAGAAAAAACACAAAGAAGAAACTTTTTGCTTTAGTACAAAAAAAAAACATTTGGCTTTTGGTTTTTTCGGGAATAGCGAGTCCCAAATGGAAATTGCAAACAAATGGGCGTGTGTGATACTAAAAATTTAGAGAGAGCAACAGCAACAGCAAAATGAATACAAATTGTACTAAATCTATTTCCTACTATATAAAATCCTTTTAAAAATATATATATACTATACATCTATATTCAGTCGAGGCTATGCAGCTAACCCAAAACAACAAAGTATATTAAAGGGTTTAACACGAATGGAATCTATTTTTTTAAATATAAAAAATAAAATAATTGGCATGTCATAAAAAAAATATATATATAAATATATAATCAAATCTAGTTGAGTCTAGTTATTAATAAATATAAGTTAAATAGATTCTAAGTCGTTTATTTAAAATTTGTTTAACCATTTTATAATTATATTTTTAATTTATGCAAAAAGTACATAAATAAAATACAAAAATATTTTTATTATAGTTGCAAACATTTTTAGTTGTTTTATTTTGGAAAAAAAAAAATATATATATATATATATATATATATATATATATATATATATTTATATATTTAAAGTTTTTTTAAGCTTCAAAAAATAAGTAAATGATTTTATTTTTTTAAATAACTTTTTTTTAATTTAAATAATAATTTAAATATTTTTCTTTTCTATATTTTAAAATCTTTTTTTTTTTAATTTAAAAAATTGTTTTAATATTTTTTTTTTTTTTAAAAAATCTTTTTTTATGTTTTAATATATTTTTTTAATAAAAAACATTTTTTTTTAAATTTGTGTATTGTTTTTATAAAAAAAAAAAACTATATTAATTATGCTTAGTTTAAGCATAACAAAAAAACACTGGAGAGGGACCTTATTAGTTGTAGAACGTGTAAAAAATGGCTTCATTTGCGTGTACATAAATTAGGAATTACTTTAAAAGAGAACCCAAAAGGAAAGTTCTTCAAATCAAGTGCGAGGCCGAACTAAGGCGGGGTCTTGATATGAATATATACAAAATATATATATGTATATTAAAATTTAGCAAGCCAAAATTGTAGTTTTTTAGTGTATCGAAATAAACCCAACTCCTCTCCCAAGAAGGTCTCTCAAACAACGATATACCACTTAGACAAGAACCACTATGTAGGCTACATCTATACGCCCTAAACGACCATAACACTTAGCAGATATACATCTATATATTTATATATATGTATAAATATATATTTAAACTTTGATTTTAACTACACACTTAACTGTCGAACAATTCTTGACTTATGCACAATAAAACACACTAAAGACACGAACTCACAGGTTTCCCTACAACAGAAAACAGCAACAGCAAAATATATAAAAAAAAAAAAACAAAAGTTGTACGAATTTTTTGAATGAAACTTTTTATGTATACAAAGAATATATATAGAAACATATATTGAATATATTATTTAATTGATTTACAAAACAACGCAAAGAACACCAATTTTTGAGCGGAACGAGCAAGAAAATGAAGAACAAATTTAAGCCTTTAATTACTTTATCTACCTTGGGAAAATTCTGTTGGCATCGTCCATTAGGCAACTGTAAAATTTCCCAGAACAAAAACCTTCTTCAAATATGTAGTTTAAATGTTACAATTGTAGATGGTAGACCAAGGCATTGGCTAAAATGGAACGGGTTTATATAGTTCATATACTATATATATTACCATTGAATGCCCATAAGAAGTTAGTCTAAGAAATGTTTCCTTTTTGTGTCAAATATTTAGATATATACAGCTATATATATATATATATATTTTATAGCATTTCTATGTTAGGATGAAACTTTAAAATATAAAAAAGAAACCTAATATTAATATTACCAACATATACTATATATATTCTATACTATATATACTATAAAAGAAAGCAGAAAAAATTTCAAATTTTAACTTGTGATTCAATTTGACAATCTTAAAAGAATCTCTACGACTTTGATTTACATTTTAAAGCAAATTTTCCCCGTTTATTTTTCAAGAACTTTGCATAAATTTGTATTGAAAGATCCAAGGCTATAGCTATACGTATATACCTCCGTTCAACCAAGCGCAAACAATAGCAACCGGCGAAAATAACTTAGTAAATGTTCAAAAACAATCTAACTAAATGTTCAAATCAATGTCTAAAAAAAAAACAAAAGAAAAACCCAAATACAATCGTGACAATTTTACTTAATAATATTAATAAATAAATATATATATTTAACAAAAAATATGGGCTGCTTGGCAACCTATACAAAAATAATATATATACCCTATGATAACTAACAAATAGACTAGTTTTAAATAGCAGAGTATAGAAACGCTCAGCAGAGCTCACAGTAAGAATACAACACCAAACAAACAACAATTAAAGCTAACTTAAAGAAATAGCATAAAAATAAATAAAGTAAAAAAACAAAATATATATCTAAATCTATATACATAATTAATGCATATTTATGGAGAAAATCAATAAAACTCTTTTAAACCAATTACAATTACCAGCAAAATTTATGCAAAGCTACAAAATATTTTAACAATAACCTTTGAATGTTGCAAACAGAACGTAAGCGTATGGACAGCACTGTAACTTTGAATGTCTAACATTTTCAAATTTAACTAATATTCAAATAAAAACTTTTATGTGTTAGCAGAAAAAACAAACAGAAGAAATTGAATTTTAATTTGAAGTTTAAGCTGAGCGGGCGAACAAAAAGCTCGTGAGCGAAAGCTTTTCTGAGGGGGAAATACCGCAACAGCTGTGCATTCATCGCATGACTCAACGAGCGAATGCTGAGAACTTGCCAGGTGAGTGACGTGTGAATACCCTGGAAATTTGATAAGTTTGAGCTGAATTTCAGCTGTTGCTTCTGAAGAACCATTCAAAAAAGGTTAATTTGGAAGACCCACCCTTTGAGCAATGTAGAAAAAAGCTAAAGTTTTACTATTTAACTAAGCTTTTTGTTTTTTTTTTTAATTTTCTTAAGGCATGACTTTTTTTTAGAATAACTTTCCAGAGATATCGTTTCTCTCAATTCTCTATCAAGCCAATTTTCTATATACATACTTTAGTATATGTATATAAGCAAGTATTGTATATATTCGAAAATATCTATATAATACATTTTTTTATACTCAAATTTTATAAAACTGTATTATGCCAAATTTTGTATATATATTTTTTTCAATTTACCCAATTTTTTAATTAAAAATGTTTCTATATATCTAAATTTCCATATCTATAGTTTTCTATATACTATATTTTTAAAATATAATATTTTCTGTATGAATTCTATTATCTCTATCATCTCTATACTGGTTTAAAAATAAATATTAAAAAAAATATTTATATTAATATATTAAGAAACTTATCAAAAATTTCTCTTTATATAACAAAATGCCCCATTTTTCAATAAATATAGGTTCTATAATTTTTCAGATAAAAATGAATATAACCATTCATTTCATTAATCACATTGATCTGCCTCATAGCCAACATACCCACTTGAGCAAGTCTATGCTTACAGGGTATTCAGAGAGATGCGGGCTTTTTATTGTTGCCCTGTGCTGAATCATATACGGTATATTAAAACCGGCTGGATGAGCGACGCGCGCTAGTTGCTCACTAAACCTTGGACGTGGTGGAACTGATTGCGCAGTCGAACAACACGCGGAACTCCAAATTAAATAAAATACTAAAAAAAACATAAATATATATATAAATAAAATTTGTAATCAATTATCAGAGCAATGCCAAAAGTAGCGCCAAAAATCAAATTAAACAACGGCCAGGAGATGCCCGTGCTGGGCTTGGGCACCTGGAAGTCGTACGAATCGGAGGCCTATAAAGCGACCTGTGACGCCATCGACATCGGCTACAGACACATCGACACCGCGTTTGTCTACGAGAACGAGCAGGAGGTGGGCCGAGCGATACAAGAGAAGATAGCCGAAGGCGTGATCAAGCGGGAAGACGTCTTCGTCACCACTAAGCTGGGTGGGATTCATCACGATCCCGAGGTGGTGGAGCGCGCGTTTCGCTTGAGCCTGAGCAACTTGGGTCTGGACTATATAGATCTATACCTTATGCACCTGCCCATTGGCCAGAAGTTCCAGAACGACAACAATGTGCATGGCACCCTGGAGCTCACGGATGTGGACTACCTGGATACGTGGCGCGAGATGGAGAAGCTTGTGGATCTCGGACTTACCCGCAGCATTGGCCTATCCAACTTCAATGCGGCCCAGACGGTGCGCGTGCTCGAGAACTGTCGCATTAAGCCGGTGGTGAACCAGGTCGAGTGCCATCCAGCCTTCCAGCAGGCGCAGCTGCGCCAGCACGCCCAGCAGCACGGCCTGATCATCTGCGCCTACTGCCCGCTGGCCAGGCCGCAGCCGGCGCGCCACTGGCCGCCGTTCCTCTACGACGAGAGGGCGCAGCAGCTGGCCAAGAAGTACGGCCGGAGCAGCGCACAGATCTGCCTGCGTTATCTCATACAGATCGGCGTGGTGCCGCTACCGAAATCTTCGAATAAATCGCGAATCGCGGAGAATTTCAATGTTTTCGATTTCGAACTGCAGCCGGAGGATATGGCGATCATGGAGAAGTATCACACGGGCGTGCGCACAGTGCCGTTTAGCGGGATGTCGGGACACAAATATTATCCATTTAACGATCAATTCTAAGTTTTAATTACCGAATAAGTTTGCTTAGTATTTGCCACTTTTCTTTATTAATAAACACAAGAAACAGGGTTGTATTGCAAACAACCGCTAATCAACTTGTAAATGATATAAAAAAAAAGAGCAACAACAAAAAATACAAGAACAAAAATACCTTAGTCTGCTGGCATCTTATCTTAGTATCTTACGTAAATAGGGTTAGCAAAAGTAGGGAAGGTTGTCAAGTTTTTCTTTATTTAATATGTATTTCGTTTCGACTGAAAAAAAGAGCCCTGAATGATTGTGTTTAGAGATAAAGCACACAAGTTATTTAATGCAATTGTTACGCTCGCTAGTTTCTATTCCTAGACGCAGCGAGAATCATATCTGCTAAATGCTGTCATATTTGTCGCCGGGATTTGAAGTGTCTGTCTTATCAGTAGACAGATTTCATGGTGAAATCGAAAAAAGCAAAAAGTTCAGAGGGGTATGGGGGCGCTAAGTGATCTTAGTCAACACCAGCGAATAATAGTGGAAAGCGCAATAGTAAAATATTTACAATTAAGTTCATTAGCAAGCTCAGAGTATCAACAGGTGGGTTTGTTGCTGCCGCTCAATTTGTTAGTATTTAAATACTGATTTGGTAATTTATTTCGGGTGACCATTTGTTGTCTCTCTACTTTAGTAGGTACACACTGAAATAGCGAACAGCTGATTAGACTTGCCTTTTACTTTTAAGCTGCTGGTCAAAAATATTCTTTAGCTAAAATGTCGATTATATTAATACAGAAGCTGCCCACGCAATGGCTTTTAAAGGTATTTAAACACGCACCTTTATAGATATATTTATATATATTTTAAACACTATGCTTTACAGCAAATTTGTTATAGCACAAGCGCCAAGGCCGGCAGCGATGCGGCAAGTGCCAAAACAATACCGAAAAATCTACTCGAGGATAAGCAAACGGCGAATTTGCAAAAGGAAAATGGCGCCGTCTTCGACAAGCGACCATTTAAGCTGCACTTGGACAAAGGTGAGTTGAGTCGCGCTTCAGTAATCAAATATTGTAATAAACACGCACGTTTACATAATCGAACGCACGCAGAAAAAACCTACAGCTGGTGCCTGTGCGGCAAGTCCAAATCTCAGCCGCTGTGCGACGGAACGCACAAAAACGAATTTCTCAAAATTAAACTGAAGTGAGTATGCCAACACTCGTGTCAGTGTGTGTGTGTGTGTGTGCTTCAAGCTACTAACCCAACTTATTCACCACAGGCCCATACGCTTCAAGGTGGAGAAGACGGGCGACTATTGGCTCTGCAACTGCAAACACACCACGCACCGGCCGTTCTGCGATGGCACCCACAAGCAGGAGCACATCCAGACGGCCGTTAAATAATTTGAACTTAAATTTAAATTTGTTTAAAGTGTTACAATGCATTTGGTAGTATGTACAGAACAAATGAGAAATGCACGCAGCGCAGTTTTTGAATTCAAGAAGCAACACTTGTTTTATTCTAGTTTATAGAACATTTACACATACACATAAATAAATGCCCGATTTACACACACATTATATGTATGCACGTGTGTGTTGTATATGTATGTATATTTATGTTTGTATACTTTATAAATTTATCAATGTTTACTAATGATTTTACAAGCTTCAACAAAATATTTACAGCTTTTGGGATAAATCAAAAATTTCAAAAAATCTGAGTAATTATATATATATATATATATATATATATATATATATATATATATATATATATATATATATATATATATATATTAAATCATAAAAACAGATATCTTTATGGTGATTTTTTAGAAATTAGCAAGTTGTTTTCGTTTTATTATTTTTTAAAGTTCGGATTTTTACACATAAAAAAGACGAGCTGGTTGATAGAGCAAAAATTGTCTTAAATACTACTATATTCATTATTCATCATGCATGCCACATGATTAGTTATTTTGTTTGAACAGAAAAACGCTGATTAACTGAATTATAATATATGTATGTATATATATATATGCCAATTCTCAATCTGCATAAACAACGTGAACTTCACACATTTTACAATTTTCCGACTACACACACACGCACAAAACTACACTCAAAAAACAACAACAAAAGTCAATGAAAAATATCGTTTTTTTGTGTTTAAATTAAACTTATAAATTCATGTTTCGATTAGGAAAAGTAAAAAAAAAAAGGCAAAAAATTACCAAATTACCAACAACAGAAAACTTTTCTAAAGATTACAAATTTAATTAAATATTCCTCGTTAACAATTTTGTGTCTTACGTCGACCTACATTCTGCGACTCCTTTTTGTTGTGATGTGTTGTTGTTGTTGTTTTTGTTGTCCTACTACAAACAATTTGAATGTTTACCTTTACTAAATAGCAATAGCAGCGATAGCCGATCGAACACGAATGGGTTCTATGGACATCAATTAAATTGGTTCGATCAATCGCAGATGCTTGAGGGGGAAACGCAACGTAACACAGCTTTGTCTTCAACAAAATTGAGCAGTTATTTTTTATGTATATTATAATTGCTATAATATATTAACATAATAGTCGTGTTCGATCGGTTCGCTGCCTATTGTCATTTAGTAAATGCATAATTTACATAATTACTAAGCCAAATTTCAATTAACATTCCTCTTTCTTTTTTTTTTAAATAACTAGTGTACATGTGAAATGTATATATAAATATACTATTTGCATGTTGTTCTGTGTGAAATATCCTTTCTGCTATCCTGCATGTACGAGTGAGTGTATGCCTTTGTGAGTGTTGCATTGTCTGTTGTTTGTTTGTTTCTTTGTTTCGTTGGTTAGTCGTGTTTCCACTTGTTTAAAGTTATAGCTTTCGTTATATTGATCTTTTGAATTTAGTTTCAGTTTTGATAAGATTTCTCCTCCGGAGCGGCAATTTGGTTTCAAATATGATCCGTTCACTCCTTCTCGCTTGGTTGTTTTTTTTTTTTTTAGTTAAATTTCTTTTGTTTTTCTTGTTGAATATGTATGCAGACATGTTATCGTGGGCTGTTGTTGACTATATACTTTAGTACTCCTCATCCTCTGGTGGTGCGTCGTCTGGTGGCGCAAAGCCATCCTGTTGTGGTGCCAAAACACAATTAGATTATGCAAGTTGTTTAAACACAAAAGACACTCTCGCTTACCTCAGTTGCATACAGAATGTCCAAAATCTTTTGAACTAACTGAGCTGGTTCGGCCTCATCGGCTTCCTGGCAACTGCAAACGTTACAAAAATATTTAATATTAATGAAAATTATTTTATTTATATTCGATTTGTATTTCACTTACAGTATTTCAATGTCGCGCAGCTTGGAGAAATAGAAATCACGCTCCTTCTCCAAACCCTCCAGATTCAAACGCATATCCATTACCTTTGAAAGGATGATATGAACAGACAAGACGAATATGAATAATGTTCAGTTGCATACTACTACCTCGGGACAAACCTGATTAGACAGTTCTTCGATCTGTTGATTCGATTGCGCTGTGACCGCATCGTTCTTCTTAACAGCTCCCGTTGTTGCCACCGCCATTCTGTTCGGCGGCGTCGCATTGCTCGTCCGTGGCGGCACCTTAGAAACTACTTGTATTCCGAAAGAAACATAATATAAAAGTAAAGGTTAGTTTTCTCTATAGATATATATATATGGGTTTAGATACTGTTAGCTACTATTTATGGCTACTATATTGTATATTTAACAAACGTGAAGCACGTCAATTGGTTGGCGTTCAAGTAGCGCATGGTTGACTTTCCGATATTTTGTGCAATCAAGTTTTGTTAAATTATATAGATAGATTATATATATATACAGATAGATGTGAGAGTAGTTTTGTTAGTCTTAAATTGTAGTTTGTTGTAGTTGTTGTTATATGATGTTTAGATGAGCATAATTTAACATATATATAGTAGTATAAAATGTGGTTGGAGACTGGTGGCAAGCTAACGAAACCAAACCAAGAGAACATACTGGGCTTTGTGGCTGTCGTTGTCGTGGCTGCTGTTGGCCGTGTGGCCGTCGCTGTTGGCACACGCCTGTAGGAGCTGGCAACGCCGCCGCTGCTTGTGCCTGGCAGAGATTTGGCAGCACCGGAGCCAAAGCCCATCGGTGCACCCTCGCGTACAGCACTCGCATCATAATCTCTGCCATCGTAATTGGCGTCGAAGAACTTTTTGAACCATTGCAAAAACTCAAAATTATCTTGGAATCGACCCTTTATCAATTTGTCAATGGGTATTATCTAAAAGTAAAATGTTTGTGAAAGTGAGAGAAAGAGAATAATAATGACTGTGTACTGTGGGCATGGAATGAGCAAACAAAAAAAAAAAAAAAAAAATAGACCAAAAAATAAACAAACAAAAAATACAAAAACAGCCAAAGAGACAGTTAAACAGAAACAATTTCAAAATCAACTAAAAATGAATTAATTAATTTTTATAAATATGAGAGAGAAATGTGCATACTAAAAACAAAGACAAACAACTCAAAAGACGATGTACTTGAGGACATGTGTGTGTGTGTGTGTGTGTTGATGTATGTATGTGTGTGTGTGCCAATTTTCGGATTGGAGTTTTGCTTGTGCATGTTGTTGTGTGTGTGTGTGTGGGTTTGTGCCTTGCGTGGTATGCAGTCGACGCTTCCGCGTGCTTCACGTTCGTTTTTTTTTCTTTTATAAAAAAAAAACGAAATTAAAACGGAAAAAATAACACTCGCATACAACGACCATCACCGTCAACAGCATCTTTTCCATTCTTAACAACTTGAAAACCTTCCACAATATTCTTCAGCGAGCCCATACCCATTCTGCTGCGCATCGAAACGGTGCGCCCATTGCTGTTGAGTGGCGGAGGCTGCTGATGCTGCTGCGACTGGGAATGCGATGAATGCTGCTGTTGCTGTTGTATGTGTGAATGCGACTGCAACTGTTGCCGCCGATGCATCATGTGCAGTTCATTGATGCTGCTGCCGACGCCGCTGCCCGTATGACTGCCGGGTCCACCGCTGCCCAGCTTCACGTTATTCCGCTGCGCCAGTGGATCGTATTCGCGTCCATCATAATTGGCGTCGAAAAACTTCTTGAACCATTGCAGGAACTCGAAATTGTCTTGAAAACGTCCCTTAATAAGCTTATCAACTGGTATTATCTGTCGTCGTTGTTTTTGTGGTTGTTGTCGTTATTATTGTTGTTGTTGTGGTGATTTTTTGCCATTGTTGTTGTTGTTGATTTGTAACGGAAATTGTCAGTTAGTTACGCACATATCAAAGTTAAGTGTACAGAAAACTTGTCGACAAGATTTTGTTTATAAAAAATGTTTGTTGTGTTCCTCAAGAGATTTCTTTGTAGATTTTTAAAAAATATTTCAAATAAAATTTTAAAATATTTTAAATAAATTTGAAACATTTTGTAATTACTTCAATTTAAATAGTCAATTGTCAGCTTTACTTTCGACTTAAATATTAAATTTTCTAATTCGAAATCGAATTTCTTATTTTTAAAATTATCGTTTGGTATAAAATTTATATATCTTACTTTACTTTTGAGCCACATATTAATTATCTAAAAATTCGAATTCGAATTTATTAAACATCGAAAGTTTTCATTCCTAAAATATCATTTTGAACTACTTTTAGTTCCATATAAAGTTCAATTCAATATAGTTCAGCTAAGTCACTAGAAAGCCTCAGTTACATCGCTCTAACAATTGAAAATTCGAATAAAATTAATAAAATTTTAAATTTATAACTAATTATAATAATTATTATTGATTGTGGCGTGCACAAAGGTTCATCACAACACACACAGCACGTGGGCTAATAAATTTAATTGAATTTGTTAAGTGTGCAAAAAGTGTCGCAATCAAAATTAAATCAAACTAATAAAAATCGAGCATTAAACAAATCAAATAAAATATTTTCAAAACTAACAAAATCGATGTAAGGTAGAAGAGCAAAAGGCAGATATAGACAGACATAGAGAGATAGCACATAGAATTTACCTTATCGACCGACATCTTTTTGAAGCCCGCCTGCAAGATCTTAAAGTTCTGTATGTACTCGTGCTCCAGATTTGTACGGAATTTGACACGCTTGACGGGCACTGAATTTGGGAACAGCATGTCCATGAACTGACAGTAAGCAGCACCTAAATAGGGTAGATCGAAAAAATAGATCAATTAATATATACAGTTCAATGGATATTCGGAAGGTTAGTGGAGCTACCCGTGCACAGTTCCTCAATTTTGGAGAATTGCGATGCCAGGCAATCGTTCACCCAGGCCAGCATGTCGTGCCGCGACAAATTCTCTGACGTCACATTTGTGGAGTATACGTTAACAGCCATATTTCTGAATTCTTCTTGCTTGTTGCTCGTGTCTAAAAAGTAAAAAGATATTAGTTGTATAATTAATCCAACTGCATATAAGGCCAGGTGTGTGGGAGTGGCTAATGCTGTTAATTATGGTTCAGCTTATAATTGCTTAATTTTTGCCTTTTCTTCATTTCATTTCATTTTTTTAGGCATTGAAGCGTCGCTCATGTGCGTGCCTTCAATATCAAGATCATAATAATCACACAATCGAATGCAACAGCCAACGGAGTGGCATGTGGCATGCAGTTGATTGTTAGTGGCACGAGACACATGAAAGTTGTGTGCAACATTTGCCTTGTTTGTTTTGTTGTTACTACTTTGGCCAAATGTTTTCTTTGAAAACTAATTGCCATTTGCTGTTTGTTCGTTGTAATTCTCTGTTCTATTACATACGTTTCGACATTTTTGGTTTTTTTGCTATAAAAATTCTCGATGAAGTTATTGTTTTGGTTGAGTTTTATCTTAAGCACACTTAAAATATTTTTTTTTATTATTTATCAATTTTTTTCAAATTTTTTCGTTGAGTTACGTCAAGTAATGATAGAAAACAATGCTAAATATAAATGAAAACAGGGCCTACTTTAACTCATCTGAATATGCATGACACATAGACGGCAGAATCATCCGAGTTTCGAAAACATCTTTTTTTGCTGAATCAGTTAATTAAATTTCAGCTGAAAGATTTATTTCTAATGGCTCGAAGCAAAGGCAATTCAAATGGTATTCAGACTCTGTTAACTAACAGCTCTGTTAACTCAATTGACGACTGTTAAGAGATAGCTATGCTAAATGATATTGTTTGGCATTTATCACAGATTTGCTTTGCTTTGACTTTTGTGTGCTAACAAAATAGTTGAATATATTATTAAAGAATGAGTAATATTTGGATTAATTTGCATAAGTATTTGCCATATGAGAAAGCTTTATTTAAAGCTATGCTTAAATGCCTATGATAGCCAAATGATACGAATTCCTCTTGATCTAGCAGCGATTGTCTTTTTCTTCTACTTCCAACATTCAACTTTAAACTCGAAAATCAATTCCCAGTTTTACTAAAAATAACTCTAAGCTTTAAATTCCTCCCTAAGTACTTTAGTTAATCTTAATTAATAGATAACAGCTCTAAAATGCTTCATAAAACAATAAATCACAATCAATTTGTTATCTTTGACTTAAAAATAATTCAAGTTTATAATTGTTTTAAAAGTCTGCGTTCTTATCAAGGCATTACAGTGTGTTTACAAAACATCAATTAAAACAACTATAGGAGATATTCCGTACCCGGTTCCGATTGTCTAAACAAATGCGTAATTCAAATTCAGCAAAACACGTTTTGCTTGTATTAATCAACCAAAAGACTAAACGAATTTGATATAAACAGTGACAAATAAACAATAAAAAGACGGGGATACGTGAGAATTGCAAAGAGAGGCGGGCTGTAAGAAGAGAAGAACCGTGTGAGGGAGAAAGAGAGTGAAAGTGGGCATTGAGCAGCTAGAAGCGATTAGGCTGTGGAGAGAAAGGGCACAAAAGATCTTAGTAGATGCGTGAGAATTGCAGAGAAAGGCGATGTTTTAAGGAAAGATATGTATAAGGGAGTGAAAGTATAAGTGAATACTGATAGAGGGAGAGAGAGATATCTAGAGATACGAAATGGCAAATAGAATGATGTACAAAGTGAGAAAGAGTATTAAGTTGTAGTTAGATAGGTCAAAACTTCGATAGATAAGCATAAGAAGAACTGAGAGAGTTCTAGCTACATCTCTCCCACACAAAAATCCCCACACAAGTCTTACCACAAATTTCTTAAAATTTCTCTGCTCAACGTCCACTTTGCGTACTCAAACGAACTTCAGATGAAACGCACTATTTAATGTAATTGAAGAGCTCTCAGTTCGTATTCCTTGTAAGCTCCAGAAAACTTACGAGAGCGTAAAATGCAAGCGACATGCAAACGCGCGCGCCCGCCCGCCAAGACACAATCGGAGAGGCAAAGGAAAAATAAATAAAATTGGAATGAAGCAAGAAGAAGACGACGAACACAACACAAGTACAATAAAGTGCAACAAACACAACAAGCGAAATGTGGCGATAGCAGCGCAATCCGTGCGAGACTGGAGCCAACGAACAATGAACTTGGACTGTGGCAGCGATTGCTGCTGCTGCTGCTGCTGGCGCTGTCTCTGCCGCTGCCGCTGCGGTTTGTCAACGGTTCGCTGCCGACGCCGCCGATGATGTTCGAGTGGCAGCGACAGCAGCTCTTAGTCACCGGCATTTGGCATTATCAAGAGCAGAAGTCTATATAAAAAAACGGAAAGAAAAGAAACTAGAAGGAAAAGCATGACCAATGCCACAGCGTGGACCACGCCGTGCTGCGACACGACACGTTGATAAAGAAAATTAAATTAGCCGGCATTTCGTTTAGACGCAACCGAAATGTACCTAAAAATATATCAGGCCACAGCTCCAACTGAGTGTGCCTCTGCCGCTGTGTGTGTGTTTGTGTGTGTAAAGTTTTGCCACGTTGTAGCTTAGTGTGGCAAGTGCATTGAACCCAAAAAAGGGCGCGTTGTGATATAAACTGAAGTTGGAAGCAAATGCCGGAACTTAATACAAATGCGAGTTATTATACCCTGTCCAAATGGGGGGCATTACAACTATTGTTGTCGAAGTGTGTCATGCGGCAGAGAGTGGAGTGAAGTGGAAGGAAAGTTAAGAGGAGGGTAGTTATGGGCTTAGAAAATATAGGATAAATCATAAAGGCATTGAACTACTAGAATATTGCATTTTTCTTGTAAAAACAGAATATTTTAAATTGAATTATTATTATTATAACTCTATCTCTCATATCATCTCTATCTCTCCCTAGCATATTATATATATTTCAATACATCTGTCTATCTCTCATATCATCTCTAGATCTACCTGTCATACCACCTCTATCTATTTATCTCTCGTATCATCCGTATCTTTATATCCATTTTTATCTCATATCATCTCTATAGAGATAAGAAGATAGACATCTACCATATCATCTTTATCTATGTCTGCCATATCATCTTTATCTCTATATATATCATATCATATCATATCTATCTTCATCTATCATACCATCTCTATCTCTATGATATCATCTTTATCTCTATCATTCATAGATCTCAATTTTTTTTCCTCTCAAATCATCTCTATCTCAATATCTATAAAATCAGCTTTATCTATCATATCATCTCTATATTCATCTATCATCACTATCTCTATCTTTATCTCCATCTTTATCACAACTCCTCTCTATATCCCACATTTATCCTACCTCACAGCAAACGACAGTAAGGGCATTCAACGAACGATAATTCACGTTATTTCCTTCTGCCATTTCGTATTGTTGCAGTTGCTGCCGCCGTTGCTGCTGCTGCTTTTGTTGTTGTTGTTTATTGATTGAAGTGCGCCAACTATGGCAAGCAAAACTGCCCCAAATACACAACAAGTTGAAAACTCATTAAGGGGGATTTGTTTTTGTTTGCCATTGTCGATGATGGCTGATGGCTGATAAGTGTGTGTTTAAGACTCTCTGTGTGTGTGTGTGCGGGGGTGTTTTGATTGACGTTTGCATGTGTGTGTGTGTGTGTGTGTGTGTGTGCATGTGTTTGGGCTGCAGCGGAAGTTGTGGCAAATCGTCGTTGCCAACTAATTAAGCGCGGAAGCAACACAAACCAAAGTACGTAGCCATCGATATACATATATATTTAAATATATGTAATTTAACATAACGATATAATTATCGACATCGATCAATCGATTATCGACAAGCGCTTGTCACAACTAAGCTTCAATTTGAGCCTAATGTAACCAAAAGCCTATGAGCTGCGTACACACACGCACACACATGCACAAAGATATTGCTGCATGCATATGTGTGTGTGTGTGTGTGAAAAAGCCGGCGAGTTTCTGATTGAGAGCGCGAGCGTCGGCGTTGGCGTCTGTGTCAATGCCGCTAGCTCAGCAATTTTAATGAAGCCAATAAAAAAATAAATAGTAGTAGCCAAGCTA
Organism: Drosophila repleta; assembly: GCA_018903745.1. Classification (NCBI taxonomy): domain Eukaryota; kingdom Metazoa; phylum Arthropoda; class Insecta; order Diptera; family Drosophilidae; genus Drosophila; species Drosophila repleta. Next base: position 7,865,832 of record JAEIGN010000497.1, read on the forward strand.
AAAGAAAACAAGCCAAGGCGTTCGAACCTGAACCAGCTATCAGTAAGAGACACACACTCACACACACGGGCCCAACAATGTGCGGGGGTTGACAGATAGACCACATAACGAGTTGACATACTGCCGATGACGTCATGCAAATAAATTGGAATTGGCAGCAGCTAAAACAAAAGCAACAAACACCTGAGCACAGGAAATGCAAAGGGAAAACCGAAAAGCGTAGGGCAACACTCATCGGGCTTGAAATGCATTTCGCTTGCCGCAGGTTAAGTGGCAAAAGCCACAGGAAGCAGAGGAAAAAAAAACGAAAAAGGTAACGGCATCGGCTCGGCAGCAGATTAGCCGCAAAGGCTTGACGACGATTTGTAATTGCAATGCGGCAGTGGAATTTTTATGGCTGTTCCTGTTGCAAGCGCGCAGCAGAAGCCACAAACACACACACACACATTTGCAGGCAGCAACACGCACACATTTTATTTTTGGGCGCACACACGCACACCAATGCGCACAGACGCCTGCGACATTTAAATGCGTACAACAGGGAGCAAAACACTCACTCACACACACACAGCTGCATCGTTGCGCATCATGTACAGATATTTTCTCCTACTTATGTGTGCTCAAGTGTGTGCACTTGAAGTTTTCGGCAAGGCTATTTTAAAATCGCCACATACACGCGCTACTCTCTCACATATTTTTGCCGTTGAACTTTCTTTTCTGCTGACGCTACTTCTAGATTTTACCATGCACACACTCAAGATGGAGCAGGCAAAAAAAAGAGCCGCCGCAGCCGCAACATTCACCAACACACACACATATGCAGAAGTCTATTCACTTGGATACAAGTTATACCACTAATTCACTTTACTGGCCAATTATGCACTCACCTATGCAATTGTAATTTATTTAGTCGCCTTTTTAAATTAAACCGCTCTTTTTATTATTCCAACGTTATTAATGACAAAGGAAATCCAAATTCTATGACGAACCGTCTTCAGGTAGTGTTATCGACTGACCTAGTGTTGTGTAACTAAATTTGCGCTTAGTGTTGACAAGATTCACGCGCAAATGTTATGCTCACAATGGCACTGTTAACAAGTAGCGTCCCACTGTTGCATCGATTAATCGATGCTGTTAAACATGCAACTCAGTATCGATCGCAGGTTTATTTAAAATTTAAAAACAACTTGCCGGGCCACGCCCTTGGTGTATACAAAAAAGTAAATGGCAAACAAATTTACAACACATTTTCACTTAACACTAATAAATGCAACAGTTACAACATATTTGAACATTAAATGCTCACAAATGCACAAAATCTCACAGAAAAAGTGTGACCAGTTTCTCTACATGCGGAAAACTCCGAATTTGGTCTCTTTAACGGAATTATTTAGAGCAGCCTTCAGGCTGAGGCCCAGCACTTGCCTTGTATTTGCCGGATCAATTATGCCATCGTCCCACAAGCGCGCTGTGCTGTAGTACGGTGAGCCTTCCCTTTCGAACATCTCCACAATGGGAGTCTTCAGCTTCTGCGCCTCCTCCTCGCTGAACGCCTTGCCCGCACGCTTGCGCTGATCCTCAGTGATCTGGGCCAGGACATTGGCCGCCTGCGTGCCACCCATGACAGAGATGCGCGAATTGGGCCACATATACAGGAATCTAGGGGAATAGGCTCTGCCGCACATGCCATAGTTGCCGGCGCCATAGGAACCGCCAATGATCACGGTCAGCTTGGGCACATTCGCGCAGGCGACGGCAGTGACCATCTTGGCGCCGTTCTTGGCAATGCCATGGGCCTCCGCATCGCGGCCCACCATGAAGCCTAAAGAGATAGAGAATTAGGTATTATAGAGTAAACTAGGATGCACTTGCTCACCTGTTATATTCTGCAGGAAAATCAGCGGAATCTTGCGCTGCGCGCACAGCTGTATGAAGTGGGCGCCCTTCAGCGCGCTCTCCGAGAAGAGCACGCCATTGTTACCCACAATGCCCACAGTGCTGCCATAGAGCTTGGCGAAGCCGCAGACCAGGGTCTCGCCGTAGAGTTTCTTGAATTCCGTGAAGCGGCTGCCGTCCACAATCCGCGCGATGACGTCGCGCACATCGAAGCTCTTGGTCAGATTGGGTCCAACGATGCCGTAGAGCTCCTGGGGATCATACAAAGGCTCCTCCACTGCAGATCCCGCTCCAGTTCCAGCTGAGCCGAAATTCCTTTTGCTGGAATGCTGCAGTTGCTCATTGTAGGCGTTCGTTGCATCCAGGTTAAGATTGCTAACGATTTGCCGGGCCAGATAGAGCGCGTGCTCATCGTCCACGGCGTAGTGATCCGTGACGCCAGAGGTCTTGCAGTGCAAATCGGCGCCGCCCAGATCCTCGGCGGAAACTTCCTCGCCAGTGGCTGCCTTGACCAGCGGCGGGCCGGCTAGGAAGATCGTGCCCTGCTTCTTCACAATGATACTCTCGTCTGCCATGGCTGGGACGTACGCTCCGCCAGCTGTGCACCTGCCCATGACGACGGCGATCTGGGGTATGCCCTGGGCCGACATGTTCGCCTGGTTGTAGAAGATGCGTCCGAAGTGCAGCTTGTCCGGGAAGACCTCCGCCTGGCGCGGCAGGTTGGCGCCGCCGGAGTCCACCAGGTAGATGCAGGGCAAGCGATTCTCCTGGGCGATCTCCTGGGCGCGCAGATGCTTCTTCACTGTGATGGGATAATAGCTGCCGCCCTTGACGGTGGCATCATTGGCCACCACCACGCACTCGGTGCTGTAGACAAAATAATGATGAAGGATTACTTGAGTCAGGCTAAAGCCGGAGACCTACCCGCATACCCTGCCCACGCCCGTCACAATGCCGCCAGCATTAACCAGCTCCTCGCCGTACAGCTCGTGGCCAGCCAAGGTGCTCAGCTCCAGGAAGGGCGAGCCCTTGTCCAGCAGCAGATTGATGCGCTCCCTGGCCAGCAGCTTGCCGCGCGACGTGTGACGCTCGATAGCCTTTGGGCCGCCACCTGTTAGCACCTGGCTGGTCAGCTGGCGCAGCTCGCCCACTAGCTTGCGCATCTCGCTGGCATTATCCTGCAAAGAAATATACATAGCTTAGGATTATGATCTCCTATATATTCCACGTCTACCTTAAACTCCGCCGATTGCTTATCAATCTCGCTGCTCAGCACGTTCGCCTCGCCCAGGTGCAGGAGGCGCGTCTGGCTGCGCAACAGTTGGTTGGCCAGCGAATGCCGCAGCAGTTGAGTCAGTGGCAGCTTCAGCATGTTTTGATTGATTATTTTTATAATTTGGCAATAAATAAATTGGAATTTGTCGAGTTTAAAGATCACAGCGAATGCAAAAACGCTGTTACGTCAGGTGTGGCGGCGTGTGTGTGCCAAAAGCTGGCCACACTGCCCGCAACGATCAGCTGTCGAAGTTACTAGTAGCGCCATCTATGGCAAAGGAGTCAGAAGCTGCTAAGCTTATCAGACCAGCAAGTACTTTTATGCGCCAAATTTGAAGTGCCATACTTGAGCTCCTGAAGAGTATTTTTTAGCGCCAATCTGCATGCCAAACTTGAGATCAAGAAAAGTATTTTTAGCCTAAATGCTATTCGAGCTAAATACCATTTTTTTTGACGCCAAAGTTCAAATATTGCCTAAGCTACTCACCAAACTTATTTTTTAACCAAATAAAATACACAAAATATATATTTTTCTTTGTTGCCAAACTTTAAATACACTTTCAATTGCACATTAAACTTAACGGGTTAATAATTTAAATACTACACAATAACTTTATAGACTTTGGTAAATTTTATTAGATATTAAATATTATTATTCTTTTTGTTTTCTTTTGAATTGAACGTGTGACTGAATAACGATACTATCTTTTAGACTACATAATAGGAAAACGACATACATAAAACATTCATAGATGATAAATATATGTATATATAGATTTTTGCTATACTAAAAGGTTCTGCGAACAATGCTAAGTGTGATTGTGCACGACGCTCTAATATCTATCAGATACGTACATGTAGACATATAGATATATGGATATCTATATATATGTGTATAGGATAAATGTTCAGTGTTAGCATTAGTGGTATATATATAGTAGTAATAATAATAGTAGTTTAAATAGTTAACGCTGATAAACAATCACATGACAAAAACATAAACATTCGCTTACTTAATTTATTCATATAACTATTTCAATTTGTTATTCCGTTTATAAACTATATTTAGGTAATTTAGATATTGTAGAGATTTTCGCTTGGGTTTCTTTTGTTTTCTAAAGCATTCCAAAAAATTGTACTACAAAAATATAACATACGTTCGGGCCGTCGTCTGTTGGCTGCTCTATGCTGAACCTCCGATTCGATAATTCAATTAGTTTAATTAAATTTCGCACTTTTGCTTGTTATTATTATTATTTTTTTTTTTTGTTTGGCTTACTTAATTTTAATTTTGTGTAGCTTCAACTTAAAGCCCAGCACCTCGCTTAGCACGCCCGAGAGGGCAGATAGGATGACCACCTTGATGGTTGTGAACAGATATGGATTGGCACTGAGACCAGAGATCTTGAACGGCGTTTCGAGCTCCTTTAGCAGATCGGCGGCCAGCTTAAGCACACTATTTGAGACCATTAATTCCTCCTTCTTCTTAGGCTTTTGTTCGATTTGCAGATACAAATTGATTTGCTCCGTTATCAGCACCGAAACGCTGCGATATTTGTGCTGAATCTTCTGGCCCAGCGTCATGAAGCGCAGCAAGTAGATGCCAATCGTGATGGACCAGATGAGCGCCTCCAGCGTGAGATGTGTGTGCAAATTAACCGAATCCTTTAGCCACTCCACGCTCAGAAAGGCCAACAGCAGCAGAGTGACTATAAATGCGGCCGACACAATAATATCGACCGAACGCTGCGGACCGCGTTTCTAGAAGGGCACAAGAGATAGTTATATAAAATAGATTTTAAGAAATAGTATATATATAGAGATCTGAACTACCTTCAGGTAGGAGCGCACGCTCAGCCAGGTCTTGATATTGCGCACTTTGTTGAGCCGGAAGTGCGGCAGATTGGATTTGCGCGCACGCCGCGAGGAAGTCAAATGTGAAAATAACTTGGCATACAGAAAGCTAAAAAGAAAATAAAGTAATAATAATGATTATAATAATAATAATTTACTCCAACTAACCGCTGCTTAAAGGTGCGCTCGGCCACAGCGAATATCATAAACAATATCAGCGTCAGGCAGAGGCGCTGCACAAATCCCAGCGCCAGCACCGTGCGCTCCCACTGCGCCTCGCCAAAGGCGAAGCCCAGGAGCGTGAAGAACGAAGACGACGACTTCTTCCAGAGCAGCTGCGGCATATACAAGTAGCTGATCTCACTCGCCTTGTCCGCATCAATGGTGATCTGGCGAGCGCAAAATATCATAATTAAATATAAACAGAGTCGGAGCACGTCTCACATACCTCGCATAGCCGACAAAATGTGGGTATCAATGTCAGCAGAAAGGAGAAGAAGACGCCGATATAGATGTAGTCATTTGTCACGCCCAGCGAGTCGACGCGTTCGATGATGCACGAGGCTATTTCGAGGACAGACATCTGCGCCTTCTTGGCGTCGCGCTGATCCCAAATGGTGCAGCTGACTGAAAATTAATTAACTTAATCATTGACTCTTCGATGGAATTCAATCATGGCCAACTCACTGCGATCCAGGCTGCTGTGCGGATTGAGTATGGTCGTCGGGGTTATGTCCAGCTCTGGCAGCTCCTCGTCGCTGCAGGCCTGATGCTTGCTATAGCCGCCATCGGACTGATCCAACTCGGAGGTGTAGCTGCAGTCTTCGCTGTTGGTCGTGATGCCCAGCCAATCCGTGGCCGATGTGTTGCACTCCTGCGTGCCGGCTGAAGCTGGACTGGATATGAGGTCAGCATCGTCGCACTCGTCGGACTCGGCACAGCTGCTCGTGGATTCGTGGGTGATTTTATCAATGGAATCGCTAGTCGCATTGTTGCTGTTGCTGCTGCTGCTCACATTGAGCCGCAGCCGGAGATGATTTGGCGGCGCTGCGATCACATTTGTTTGGCTCGTCGCCGCACTCGGCGCGCTGTTGACGTTGGGTGAGTGATTGTTATCCTCGCCGCTGGAGCTCTTGTTGTTCAGGCTCTCGAAGCCGTCGTCCTCGCCAATGCTGCGATTTGCCGCTGGCCGATAGTTGGGCTCCAGGCGCGCTCCACTCGCCGCTGTGCCATTGCTGCTGCTGCTCTTGTGCTCCACGCTGGACGAGGGCAGCTCATTCTGATCGAACGTCGCGCAGATCTGGATGGGCGTGTGCCAGTTGACGTTGCGCTTCTTGTGCGGACTCTCGGTCGCTGCACTCGCCACCTGCCTGAGATCGAAGAGCGGTTCGTTGAGCGTGGTGCTGTCCGCTGCAGCTGCTTGATTGTGGTTTTGATGATGATGCAGTATGGTTATGGCAGTTGTGGTTGGGAAGGTCTCCTCACTAGGAACTGGACTGCAGCTGCTGGGCTTTAGGTCGGGGTTGGGCTCAGTGTTAAGTGGCGTCAATTTGGCACGTCGCGTGCTCAAGGCATGGCTACTGCTCGACTGCGCATTGTCCGACTCGGTTTGTCGCAAACTGTGGGCAGTAAATTGAGGAATTAGTTAATAATTATGTATAGAATATATATATTCTGTAGACTTGCCGCACAAACTTCTTGCGTCGCCGCAGACGCTGCTCCCTGGGCGCATTGGGTTTGTCGCCGTATGTGGACATGGAGAAGCGGCGCAATTTGTTCTTATTGCTGACGCCCGGCGCCGTATTTGTGGCCACAATCTGCGAGTGTATTAGGCTAATCAGCAAACTAAGCGCACAGGGTATGAGGAGTGCACTCAGCAAATCCGCATTCTCCTCCGCTTGCTGCGGCTTATCGACGACTGCATTTTCAGTGCTCGCCGTCGTCGTCGTCGTCGCCGTTGCATTCGTTTCCTGTGCATAGACCAGCGGCACTAGCCGATTGCTGTGCATAATGTATGCAGCCCAGTTGATCAGCTGCGTGATGTACAGGCAGAGTATGAACCCAAAGGCATTCGGCGTCGTCTGCTTCACCCACCATTGCGCGTAGAGCGGCAGCAACAGATAGCGCAAAATGGCCAGGCGTATGACGGTGAGCAGCGTCTGCTTCGGCTTGGCTTTGGGAAAGGTCGAACCTGTGGGGGAGCACCAAAAAATAAATATAAATAAGATTTTTTGAATAATTCTAGAATATATTTAACATATACCTCGCACTAGATCCACATCGATGAGCTCGGTTTTGAGTTTGGTATTCTTCAGGTTGACGCTATTGAAGCCATCCAGAATGCGCTGCTCGACAGTTTTCTCCCATTCTTGCTTATCATAGGTGCCGATTCGTTTCTGGTACCTAAGCAACAGACAAACAAACAACTCAATGTGTGTCAAATGATTGTGATGCAATTTGCCGTTCACTCACCATGCGACAATTTCATCCAATTTCATAGTAATATTGACATACAAGCCGCCAAATTGTCACGCGCCCGGCTGGAAGAAAAAAAATTAAAGAACTAATCGTTAAAGATCTTTATTAAGCTGAAAGCAGCTTCAACTGGTTGGGCAATTGAAATCTATCAGCTGTGGGTATTTTTTCCTCTATACATAAGTTTAAAGAGTTTTTCCCCCACTGCGAAACAGCTGCTGCAATTGTGAGTGGCAAACTGGTTTCTTTGAACTTGTCTTGGCCAGACGGGCGATTAAGTTAACAAGAAGTAAGTGTTTATGTTGGCCGTAATTGATTTGTGGCTTTTTCTACAACAGCTGCCTGATAAATAATTAGTCATTGGCCTTTGCCGATTACAATTTGATCACTTTTCTGCCAAAACATTTCCAATTTAATACCCTAACATACGATATGGCCTAGAGTTGATAAGCATTTGGCTAAGATTGATGTTGGTATTGATTGTTAAATAACATATTTTCAGACATAACAAATGTTCTATATTGATTTCTATAATATTATATTGATAGTCTAGTATAGTAGCTCTGCTTAGTCTAAAAATTTTAGTTTTAATGGATTTTTGTCTACTTAAAATTCTTTAAAACAGTATATATATTTTCGTCTTTATTGATTAAAAATTTATGAAAAAATATTTTTATAATTTGACTAAATTTTTGAAAAATTATATATAGAGTTTTGTATTATTTTTCAAATAATTTGTGGAATTAAAAATATCAAAATATCTGTATATTAATATATTATATTAAATTATATTAAAACCTTTGGTAATACTTTGATTCTATAATTTTATATATTTTTTAAAATTTTGTATAAAGTTAATTATTAATTTTTAAATAATTAATCAAATGAAAATTGTAAAAGTCTATTAATTTTTAATATTTTGTATTAAAGAAGATTTAAAGATTAAAATTGTTAATTTTAATTTTATTTACAAATTTAACTAAAGAAAAATAAAAAATAATTTCAAAAATATATATTAGTACATTAATAACATGTATGTTATATTAAAAATTCATTTCTTAGGCTCAATAATAATATCAATCAAAATTTAATAATTTTTCTACCTAAATCTCAATATATCAAACGGAAAGCGCATACAAAAGTCACCACCGCTCAGCTAAATATCCACCACAAAATCTCTACAATCTCTACAAGTGCCAATTTGCCGTTACAAACAGCTGATAAGCGACAGCAATGGCCTTTGCAAGGCTATTTAAACTTATTGAACTGTTTGACAAACAATAAGCAATTTTCTTCATTATATTTTTATTTTATCTAGTAAATTTTGATTATTAAATAAATAATAATAATAAATAAATAATAAAATAAATAATATTTCACAAAATACATTTTCTTTTCATAATTAGCTTGAAGTATTGCGGTAAGGGCATACAAAAGCCACCATTGCCTAGGCATAAAAACAAATTTTACAGTTGCCAAAGCGCTGCAAGCAGCTGATAACTTTCACCTTCACATTGAAATGCGATAAAAAGCTTAAAAGAGCTGAAGAGCTCTACACGGAAATATCAATGTCAGATTTTGCAATTGAATATATGTATATGTCGTTATTATAACAAGATGAGGAAATACACAAACACAAACCGAAACAACAAATGCAACAAAACATTTTGTTATGTTATTTATTGCTTTGGTATGCGCGCGGCTCGGCCTCAGCGCCTCTGCAATGCCTCAGAGTTCAAGGTGAACCATTTCTAGTTGTAGTTTAATGTTGATATATATACGTTAAGCACATTAAATCAATGCACTTTACATTCATCAATTTGCACTTTACCTGAAATTGAAGAAATGCGAATCGATTTTTTATATGCGCGCGTTATCTTTGCACTGTTAAAGCCTTTTTTCTTTCTGTTGGTTTTTGGTTTGACGCGCACTTTAAACACTTATTGGGCTATTGTGGTGTTCACTGAGAATTTAGCATGCACTACGCATACCAACGATTGTCCGTTGGTCTTATGCACTTGCATTTAGGGCCGAAATAATTGTATTGACGGAATTGAGTGCGACGAAAACGTCTTCCTCTAACAAAATTTATGAGATATGTGTGCAGTGTGACCGCATGGCGTAAGCCTAAAAATATCGTGCTGCACTAAAATATCGATAGTTGCTAGGCAACGATTGTATGCGTGAGTACACACTGGCATCGATACTTGAAATTTGAAAGTTATTTATTTTTTTTATTATTATTTTAATTAATTTGTTGCAAAATAAATAACTATTTTTTAGACTTTATTAGGAATATAGAATGTATATTTAAATATGTATATGCTATATACAAATGTATATACAAATTCATAACTTTTATTACTCAGAGCAGAAGTATTTTTTTGGTATTTCTAACAGCTATTTATAACGCCTTTTTGAATCACTTACCACATTTAGTATTATTATTTGAATTGATTCGCTTTGATGTCTAGCACTCTTGTGGCCAATAAATAAATAGATCTCATCATTTGCACACATAAATCCCAAATTATGAATTTCGTTTGCCCTCTCACATGTGCTCGCAGCTGTTGTATATATGTATATATATTTCACGCATTTCACAATTGCCTTTGCCACGTTCGTTCGCACGCAGTACTCTCTCTCTCTCTCTATATGTATACAATACTACTACAACTGCTATTGTGTGTTTTGTTTTTACAGGAAGTTTCGTAAGACCACCGAGCGGCTATATATATATGTATATATTTATATATGTAGATCTGTCGAGATGCATAAACAAAGAATTGCAACGCAAAGCGTATGATGTGAGGAGCGATTCTCTCAGTTCTATACAGATTTCACCACACGCTTCGCACGATCATGCAGCGTTTCACTTGGCGCTCCATCGCTCATTCCGAAAGCTATGCCAAAAAGCTAAAAAAAAGAACAGAATAGATGAAAAAAAAATCGAAATGCCCGAAATATAAGATCCCTAAAGCTTGACTAGGCCGCCTTCACCAAAAGACTTTCAGTTGCGAGCGGACCTCTGCACGGAGTGGAACAAAATTGAAAAACTAAAAAGAGTACAGTCCGCGGAAAACATTCAATTAATAGAAAACTCACATATACATATATATTTATATATATATATATACATATACATTTATGTATATATATATTTATATATATATAATCTAATTTTCTCACGTATATATATAACCTATATATATATTTTCGCCCATGTATTTGTGTACGCGAAAGAAATAAGATTTTTCAACTAAAAATAGTGCCTTAATTTAAAATAAAAAAAAAAAAACGACGAAACGACGAAATTTTTTGCTAACTTTGAAATATTAAAAAATCTCATAATAATATATAAAAATAAATACACACACGCACGCATGTTTGAGTTAAGAGTTTGAAGAGCTTAATAATCATAATAGAAATCAAAAATTTTGTTAATTGAAACCGCAACGGGCAATTCGTATTGAACGTCGCACTGAAGGCAATCGTAAGATGACTTTCACGCGATTAAAAACTCTAACGTTGCTCGTGTGTACGCTACTGGCACTGAGTTTTCCCGGATATGTGAATTGCGCTAACAAGAAAGGATCACAGCCAGCGGCAGCTCCGGCGGCGGCGGCGGCAGCGGCGTCCCTCGAGCCCGAGGCCGTTATCGAGGAGGTCAATGCCAAGCAGTTGGAGAAGCTATTGGCTGACAAGGATTATGTTGCCGTCTTCTGGTGTAAGTACACACACACACACACACACACACACCCGCACACACACACCCATTGTTGTTGTCTAGTAATGTGCGAGACTGTGAGATCCGGGCAAACGCACGCTGATGGCCGTGCGCGACTCGAAATAGTAACAGAAGCCATATTATATAAATTTTCTCTAGTGAAAATTCTAAAAATTCGCATACAAGTGAAAATATGTGAAAAATTTCGTTGAACGAAATGTCTTGAGATTTTCATTCGGTTTTAGTTTTTTTTTTCGATTTTTTTTTCTTTTTCTTTTTTTTTTGTTGTTGCTAGTCTCTGTTCAGTTTTTCTATTTTTCCCTCTAGTGGTTTTTCTTTGCCTGCTGTTTATGAGCATGAGCTATGAGAAATTGCCTCTTGTCTCTCTGGCTTTATTTTAGTGCTGTCTGCTTGATCTCCCTCTCTCTCTCTCTCTCTGTGTGTTCTTTGGATTCTCTAGAACTTGAGTAAAAAATTGGCCAGTAAATAAGTTAGCCAATGGCCGCGGCCCTCCCCCAGAGCTTAACTAATTGCCCATTTAGTTAGTATCTTTTGTATATATAAAAAATAAAATTGGCTAATTACAGGCGCATACTTTCTCCATTTCTTGGCTATAAAGAAATTGTTATTGCATTTTCTTAGCTTATAAAAATGTATATATATATCTATATCTATATCATATAAATTGAGCGCTAAATTTTGCATAAACAAAACGCTATAATTTAGCTGCTTATAAATAGCTAAAGTTTTCCAAACGTTAATCACCTTCGGATTGTGGATATTGTTACGCTTGAAGGAAATAATTTCTGAAATATATTTAAGCACACATAAACATACATATATAATATATATATATATATATATATATATGTGCATTATTCTGTCAATGTCGCCAGTTAATACAGCAAACAAAAATTCAACTTGAAATTTTCCAAAAATTAATTTGTTGACACTGAAATAAATTGAAAAAAAAAAATTTGAAAAAATTCCAAATTTAATTCTTTGTGTATATAAATATATATACAAAGTCTCAATGATATATATCTATGTCTTTGATATGCAAACAAAGCAACAATTATTGTTAAGCCTACGCAAATGGCAGCTCATTGCAATTGGCCATAAAAATATCGCAGTTGGCCAATGAAATTGTTTATTTGTGCGATTAATGTTATTGCAATGTGTTGTGAAAACAATACAAACTGATGGATAGCAAACATATAGCCAACAGTGCAAATTGCAATCAACTCAAATCGGATTCAATCAAATATTACGTATACGTAATATGCTGTTGAGCATCTGTTTCATGCATTTAACGGCCATAAAAAGCGTACGCCAAGCACACACACACAGATATACAGATATCTCTATGCTAAACAAATGAAGTTCAAGTATTTTATAGCTATATATATAGATCGGCTATATATATATATAGAGCAGCAGTGCAAACCGCTTTTAGCTGGCAAAATTTGGTTAGTGAAATCAAAAATTTACTTACGACTAGGCGAAAGGTTATGAATTGTGTATAGTGTATGGATAATACAGATTGTATAATATATGAAGAGGCGTGCAACCACCCTATAAGACATACACCCTCAAATATATATGTATGTGGTCTGCCTATGTGTGCTGTAATTCATTTCCCTAATAGCTGCTGCATAAATTTTTATGAATTAATTTAGCAAAATGCCGTTGGCAGTTGTGCACACATTAATAGCTAAGCACATAGAGCACATATATAAGATATAGAAAAAAGAATATATATATATGTACATATATATTTATATATCTGTCATATGCAATTTCATTTGCTGCTGCTGTCATTTCATTCACTAGCCTGATCTCGCCGAGCCTGCCCAGAATGCCATTTGCGGTTCTTGCTCTCTCGCTATATATATATATATATATAAGGGGCTTTGGGGCGTGGCTAATGGCATTACCGATGATGCATCCCTTTTAGCGCTATGAATAATCGCCGCAGCATTTGGCGTCACACGCGACAGTTGCTAGCCGTCAATTGCCGTTGGTATCTCTATAAATTTACCTATAAAAACCAAAAAAAAAAATCAAAAAAATAATAGAAATTTGTATAAACTAACGACAATTGTTTTTTTTAATTGCTTGCAGATGCGCGTAGCTGTGTTACCTGTGATAAGGTTTTAGCGGAGCTCGAAAAAATCGACGATGACACCGACTCGTTCGGTGTGGACTTTGTGAAAATCAACGACAAACGACTAGCCAAACAATATGGCATCAAGACCTTCCCAGCGCTCACCTACTTCAGGTAAACAGACAAAAAAAACCACAAACCCAACGAGTCGCACTGACTTGGCATACCCTGTAAATTTAGAGAAAAGGAGCCCATCATCTATGATGGCGATCTGATGGATGAAGAGGGCGTACTCGACTTCCTCACGTCGCTCGAGGCCATGGATCTGCCCGATCGCATCGAGGAGGTCAATGCCAAGATATTGCAAAAGATTATCGAGGATACCGACTTCGTAGCCGTTCTCTTCTGTGAGTACAAACTGAAAGTTCTCTACCATTTCTCTATCTCTCTCTCTCTCTCGCTCTATCGAGAAACTATACTTGTTGGCATTTATATCTATATCTATATCTATATCTTGATTATGTTTACTTCAAAGCAGTTGCAGTTTTTAGCGTTAAAAGCAAATTTGCAAAACAAACAAAAAAAAGAAAACGAAAACGAAAGTTAAGCTCTCTTGTGACTAAAAAATTCATACAACTTAGGTACAACAAAACTTGAATACAAATATTACCTAGTTATAAAAATATATTTAGATTTATTTAAATATTAACTAAACTCTGTTCTATTTTGTAACTAACCTAACTACGGCGGCAACTTAACTCTATATTTCTCTCTATATATATAATATAATATAATATAATATAATTATATATTTATTTATGTAACGCCTCACACATATCTCGAAGCATATATAGTATATATTTGCAATATATTTGTATGCGTTATATCTATTTAAACGACAACAGGTCCCGATCACGAAACATGCCCACCCCGGGTAATGGGTAAGTTTGTGCATATGTTAATGGGTTGTCCTTCGACTTGTGAAGTTCCCTCACTCCACGCCCAGCCCAGCCCAGCCCAGTTACAATTAAAACATTGATTAAACAACAACTTTTGCAATTCATCGTAATTTTCCAATATTTTCCCAAAAACAAACAAACAAACAAAATTAAAAGTAAACTAAAACATATGCACAAAAACCTCACCTGTATCTATGTAAATATGTATAACAACTTTCCCTATCTATATGTATATATATGTGTGTATATATGTATATATGTATATACCTATATCTGTTCCTACTTAATCTGATTGTTATAACTTTTCATTTCTGTTTGAGCGAAACGAGCAGGCTTTTTGGGAATGTAGAAAGAAAACTTTAGTTGACAGCGCAGCTTTGATAGGTTTCTAGCTCTTGTTTAAGTAATTATTTGAAATATATATTTGACTATAAATATATTTATAATTTATTTATTACACAATTTAGAATATTATTAAAATAGTTGAAAAGTATATTAAATATATTTATCGTATATATTTATATATTTTTTTAAAGCTTATGTTATTAATAAAATATTTAAAATATTAAATTCTTTGCTATTAGCTTTATTGTTTTTAAAATATATTGAGGAAGTATTTAATTTTTTATTAATTTTAATAAGTTAAGCATTTTAATTCTTTATAAGTTATATATATAAATAAAAAATTAATATAAATTAGAAAAATTAATAAAAAAAAACATTTTAATCTAAATTAATTTTAAATTTTAAATAATTTATTTTTGTATTATTTTTAATATTTTTTATTATTTATTTATTAATTTATTATTGTGATTATTTTTAATATTTTGATTATTTATTTATTAAATATATATTTATATATTTTTAAATATTAATAATTTAATAACAAACATAAATATATATATATCGAAAAAAGTAATAAAATAATTATACAACTCTACAAATTATTATAGCTTACTATGCCCTGTATATGCCCAATATACACTTACTCCAATAAATTTGAAAGAAAATTCCATTCAAGCATCTTTAAGTACTCTTCCTCTCCCCCAAGATACAATGGCCTTAGTAAGATATTTATTTACGTATGGAGAAGACGTCAATAGAGTTAATATATTTATGGCACACATATACGTAGCTATGCAACTAGAAGTAACTGTAAAAATAGCTAGCTAATAGAAAGTCAACTGCACACATGTATATATTTATAGGCAATAGATAATGACATATGTAACTGGCTAACAAATTGGCTGATTTCAATTGTGCTGCTATTGCCGCACGCAGACAGCTAGCCAGCAAGAAAGCAAAAAAAAAAAAACAAAAAAACGACAAATATTACGTATACGTATAAAAATAAGATTCCAACAACAACAACAGCAACACACATGCATGGTCTGGGCTCTGCGCTAGCCCATGTTTGTGGCCCGGCGGGCGCAGCCAGCCCTAACCGAGATGTTATAGGAAACACATCAAATGCAGAGATAAATCAATATTGCGAACGTCAAACAATCTATCAGAGAAACTAACTAAGAATCTCTTCTATTTATGATATAATCGCAGAGATCAGAGATCAGAGCTACTTATATAGACATGATAGTGTTGGCCACAGTTTATGGAACAAAGGAAATGAACAAAATTAGTAAAAAACATAAACTTATTAGCTTACGAGTGAAAGAAAGAGAGCGGGCGCTGGGGCAAGGGCGCGACAACAAAGTGTAGATCAGTTTTATTTATTTGTTTTTTGTTTTTTTTTTTTTTTTCAGCAAGTTCTTTTTTTTGTTCATTTCATTTCTTTTCTTTTGCTTTCCTTTTTGTATTTTTTCAACACATCCGAAGCCACCTACAATTTTTGTTTTATAAATAGAAACTCAAGCAGTTGGTTGGCCAACAAAATGATTTTTCGCTGTTGCCGCCGCTGCTGCTGCTGTTATTTTTGCTCAATTTTCAAACAACTAACTGTATACACACGCACACACATCGAGTCTAGTATGTGTATGTGCGTGCGTCTGTATAGATCAATAGTACATGTATTTTTATAAAGCGCAGACAGCGCACAAAGGTCTTCGCATAGAGAGATGATCAGCATGTAGGTGAGACAAGAACAACATATTTTTGCTGCCCTCCTCTGTTCTGCATCCATTGTTCTGCCTTTTGTCGAAAATTTCTAAGCGCATCGACAAACGCACATGCAGGGGTTTTTTCTAATTCAATTGTTTTTTTGTGATAGTTGTATATGAATACCCTGTAAATTAGGTTTATTTAAAAATATTTATCGAAATTTTAGTTAAAGGCTACTGCATTTTGTAGACATTGAGTTTGCTAAAGGAATAAAATAGCTAAAGAAATTCCTACATCATCTATTATATTTAAATATATATGTATCTATATAAAATATTTGAAAAATATATATTTTGCAGAAAATATTTAATATATATTTATTTTTGAACTATAAGTAGTAAAATCGGCAAATAATATTTTTGAGTTTATTAAAATGGTTTGTATGCTACTAAGAAAAATATGGAAGACTAAAAAATGTTATAAAACTCAAACATTTATTTTTAAATATTTTAAAATTGACCGACCAAATATTAAAAATTTAAAATATTTTATGCTTCAAAAAATAGTATTAAAATCAATACTTCAATTTTTTAGCTTCTAATATTAATATACAATTTATTAATAAATTTAAAAATATATATTATAATAATATTTATTATTTAATTTTCTTTTTTTAGAAAAATATATAAAACTAAATTAAGTTATTATAAAAATTAAATTATAATAAAGTAAATTATTATAAAAATTTAATTACTCATATATATATATTATTTTTTTATTATTATTATTGTTATGTTACAAATAATAAGTAAGCTTCACAAAAGTTTAACATTTTTTTTCATAATTTATATAAAAATACAATAAATAGAAAACATAAACTCAACTTTCGACAGACTGCAGCTTTCAGAGCATCTCCGAGTCTAGCACACTAGCTTACCCTCGCGTTTTGTAATTTTGTGTTGTGTTTGTTATTTCATAGAACTGCAGACAGACAGCAGTTTTAATTGCTTTTGCATACACCAATACATCAAGATGCTGGCACACACGAGCCGGCATGGATGTCATTATGGGCAAGCTCTTTAGTTGCAGCCAAATGCAATTTTACATAATAAATAAATATATATATATGTATATATATAATTATATATGTGTATCGAGTGGTGTGTGCGCTAGCCGACTGACTTGCACTATTTTTAGTATCTGGCCAAGTCTGCGGCAAATTCATTAATGCAGTTTTGCATACTAAATGCAATTTCAGCGAGAAACCTGTCAAAAGTATAAACATAAACATGTTTAGTCACTGGCGCTGCACAGTAATAAAGTGTGTGAGTGTGAGTGAGTGGGTGGGTGGGTGTGGGTGGCTTGTCTCTATATATATATTTATATATATATATATATGTGTGTGTGTGTGTATGTTCGTCTGTGGCCTTGCCACCTTGGCGACACCCACTCACCCGGTCAAAATAGCTGCTCCATGGCAAATATATTTATTGTCTCGCAAATGATTTTTCAACATTTTTCGTGAGGTATTTAAAAATTGAAATTAATTTTTATAGACATTTAAAGCAATTAAATAAATATTAAAAATTATTAAATAAGTTTAAGAATAGCTAAATAATTTATAAAAATATTTAAATATATAATTAACTAAATAAATATATATTTAAAAAATTAAAAAATATATAAAAAATAAAAATAAACACTCTAAAATGTCTTCAAGCACAAAGCTTGCGAGACACTTGTAAAATAAATACATATAAATTGTAATATAGCACATTACGTATGCGCAGCGAGTGACAAAGGCAAAAGCTTGCTAAACATTAAGTCAAAGCAAATTGAATAAATATAGCTAAGGAAATGGCAAACATGAAAGAGCGAGCTTTTCGACAGTGAAGCAGAGAACCTATATTATATATATTCATATATTTGTATATACATATATAGTTTTATTTATGGTCTATTAGGTGGGCTCTTTGAAATCGTCTTCAATTGTTTTGTAGTATGCATTTCCGCTGCATTTCGCAACAGGTTGTATACAGAGATTTGTGTAATTATTTTGCTTTCTTTGTAGTTTTCGTTGTAAACAAACGAAATCGAATCGTTTGGATAGAAAAATAATGAGATTTTCAATACCATTTGGCTGGCAACGATAAATGATCCGAATACGATTCCCAATCGCTCGTAGCTCAAGACTTTATTTCGTATTCTATTCTATTCTATTCTTGTCTTGCATGCACACCTGAACGTTCTACTCTATTAACCTTAACCTTACAGCGCTGCACACGAGAATGATGCGATATAATTACGTTAAATAAAATAAAGCAAAGCCCTCCCCCAACCCCTCTCACTCTATCTACCCCAAACACCGTGCCCTCAGCAACGTTACAACAGCACGCAGAACACTAAACAAAATTTGTTGTGCTACTATCAAGAAAAAACCAAAACCAAAACCAAAACCAAACCCAAGTCTAATGTCAACCTGTGCTGGCGTTGATATTGCAGTTAAACTTTGTCTAATCTTTGCACATCCGTTCATCAGATAAACAGCAGTGCCGCAAGTGCGCCAAGGCCTTGCAAGAGTTGGAGAATATCGACGACGAGGCCGATCAGCTGGGCATCGGCTTTGTCAAGATCCACGACGAGGCACTGGCCGATGAATACAATTTGGGCAATCTGCCGGTATTGGTCTACTATCGCCATCAGACTCCGATCATCTATGAAGGTATAGCATGCCCCGCCCGAGTTGCCCCCCCCTACACACCCTACCTATCGAAAATCGATTGTTCTTAATTAATCGAAACTGTGTCCAGGTGAGCTGCAGCGCGAGGAGGATGTCTTGGAGTGGTTGGTGCAGAATAAGTCGACCGGCGATGAGGACGATGTGATCGAGGATGTTACATCCAAGACCCTGTCGACGCTGATTAGCAATATCGATAATTTGGTTGTATTATTCTGTACGTATATACATATATCGCATCGCCTCGCATAACTATCGATAATCAAATCGATCATCGTCTCTGTAGATGATCACGGCAATGATGATTCGATGACCGTATTGGAAGAGCTAGAACAAATCGACGATGACTGCGACAAGCATGGCATACAATTCGTGAAAATCGATGATGCCAAGGCGGCAGCCGATTACGGAATCGATTCGGTACGGCATATATAGATAGATCGGCATATTCGACACATGTGTATATATGTTATGTGGGACATTTATAGATTCCGGCAATTGTATACTTTGAAAAAGAAATTCCAAACGTTTACGATGGCGATCTCATGGATGAGGAACAGATACTGAAATGGTTGTTGGGACAGTTGGAACATGATGAAATCGAGGATGTCACCGATGAAATGCTCGATACAATGATTAAGGAAGGACGCGTCATTGCAGTCCTGTTCTGTAAATATATATATATATACATATATACTAGATGACCTAGGCGCTGTTCTGTTGTTACATCTGTTGTTGGTTGTTGTTTTGCTTGCAGACGACAACAACGACAAGAAATCCCAAAAGGTGCTTGAAGAGCTCGAGAACATTGACGACGAATGCGACGCATTGGGCATTACCTTCGTGAAAATCGACAATCCCGAGGAGGCCGTCGAATATGGCATCAATAAAGTTCCTAAACTGATATACTTTGAAAAAGGCATTCCAACTATATACGAAGGCAATCTGGAGGACGAGGAGAAACTATTGAAATGGCTAGAAGAACAAACTAGTTCCGATCAAATCGAAGACATTACCGATGAAATGTTGGATTTGATCATCGAGAAAATGCCACACGTGGCCGTGCTCTTCTGTAAGTGATTTCCGGGCCACAAAACCCAGCAGACTACCTGAAAAAAAAAAAAAAAAAAATACCCATGCCGGACATATTCCATGCAGCTGTAGATAATGTAATATAGATCGTCCTATATATATGTATGTTGTGTCTCTTGTAAAATCGGGGTGTGTCTGAGTGTAATCAAAAGCTGCTCGATGTGCTTATAAAAATTAATTCATTCTATTAAAGCGCTTCAACTAATCATAATACACCTAACTAAAAACGGAAGAACTTTAAGGAACTCTTTTAGACCTATAATATATACAATATATATATCGTATTATATATCAAAATTGAATTTATTTTATAGTATGAAACCAGTTGCAAGTTGAGAGCTTTTCAGTAGTTCAGCAGTTCTTAAGCACTTTAGAAGGCCTGTGATGCGTTTAATTTTCTTTCCTATATTCAATCGATAATATTCGATAGTCGATAATAATCGATAACAATTCTTCACAGATGACAAAGATCAAAAGAAATCGCAGAAAATTCTCGCCGAACTGGAAAACATCGATGATGAGTGCGATCAGAACGATATCGCGTTCGTTAAGATCGATGACGACAAGGAGGCCAAGGAATGGGGCATCGATGAGATACCATCGATTGTGCTCTTCGAGCGCGGCATACCCCACATCTACGAGGGCGATCTGATGAAGGAGGACGAGCTGCTCGGCTGGCTGGTGCATCAGAAGCGTTATTCCGAAATTCCCGAGGTTACCGATGAAATGAAGGACAAACTGGTCGAGAACACCGAACACTTGGCTGTCATTTTCTGTAGGTCGAAAATATATATATATATATACAATTCTATCCGTCTCTAATCATTCTAATCATTCTGCAGACGACAAGGATGACAAGCAGGACATGCGCATTCTGAACGAGCTGGAGAACATTGACGATGAGCTCGAAAAGGAGGGCATCGTCATTGTGCGCATCGACAATGCCGCCGAGGCCAAGGAATACGGCCTCGATCATCTGCCAGCGCTGATCTACTTTGAGAACAAGATCCCGGCTCTGTACGAGGGTGATCTGATGAACGAGGACGAGGTCCTCGAGTGGCTGCTGGTGCAGAAGAAAACGGCTACCATCGAGGAGGTCACCGACGAGATCCTCGTCAACCTGATCAATGAGCATGAATATGTTGTCGTTTTCTTTACGGGCCCCTGCGAACCGGGCGAGGCCTGCGACCACACGCTGAACGCATTGGAGAGCATCGACGATGAGCTCGATGAGGCTGGCATCATATTTGTTACCACCGAGGATACCGGCATCGCCAAGAAATACAATGTCAAGTCCTATCCACGATTGGTCTTCTTCAGGAATCGTGATCCGCTGCACTTCACGGGCGACTTGGATGACGAGGACGAAGTGCTGGCCTGGATCACCGACGACGAAACCCTCGAGATTCCCGGCAAAATCGAGGAGGTCAACGTGAAGATGCTGGATAAGATATTGGCTGAAAACGATCACGTTGTCGTGTTCTTCTGTGAGTCTGAGGAGCTTCTGAAGATATATAAAATTTCATATTTATTTTGTATAATTTTTTTACCAGACGCCGAGGGCGATAAGAAGTCGCAAAAGATCCTCAACGAACTGGAGAACATCGATGACGAATGCGAGGAAAAAGACATCGACTTTGTGAAGACATCCGATGACGATATTGATAAGGAATACGATCTGCCCGGTTTGCCGGCGCTTGCATTTTATAGACATAAGTTTAGAACAATTTACACCGGTAGGAAAAACCTAAAACAAACTTAGATTATTGATATTGATATGAGAAATTTCCCTTGCAGGTGATCTGATGAAGGAAGAGGAGATTCTGGAATGGGTTATCGATTTGCATGAATCGACTGCTGATGTTATCGAATCGGTTGATCGCAAAACTCTGCAAGTTTTGATCAATGACGTTGAGCATCTGGCCGTTTTCTTCTGTGCGTTCTTAAACTGATAATATATCCTAAGTGTTCAGATTTTAATCGTTAAAATTGAACTTCTTTGACAGACGATGATGAGTGCGAGACATGCCCTGGCATTTTGGAAGAACTGGAGAATATCGATGACGATACCGATAAGCATGGCATACAGTTTGTCAAGTCGAATGACGTTAAGCTGGCCCATGAAATTGGCATTTTCGCATTCCCAGCCTTGGTCTACTACGAGACGGGCGTTCCGATCATGTATGATGGTAAGCTGCTCCCATAGAATACATATACTCGCTTCACATATTGAACTTTGTTCACTCCCCTAGGTAATCTCAAAAATGAAAATCGTGTGCTGCAGTGGTTAATCAATCAAAAGAGTAAGCGTTCATATTTCAAATGTTTTCTCCGCTTTCTAACTCACGCTCATAAGCCAAACATTCAATACCAAATCAGTTGAGCCCTCAAGATCTTGGCCAGACTTCAAGTCTCAAAAATAAATCTCTGTATAGAGAGTTTGCATATCAAATCCAAGCAAGTCGGATATATCCAAATATCATTCTACCCGTTTATAGCCATTTGTGAAATGACAAAACGTAATGAATACTTTCGATATATATATACGCTATATAATAGGCAACGATGACGATGGAAGTGATGAGAAAATTGTTAAATTGAGCTATCCAAAAGAAAGTGATGCGGACAAAAGAGAAAGACTTAAGCGTCTGCAGCGAACGATACGAAAAGAAAGATTACGAAAGCATTCGCGCGATGACGATGAGAACGGCGATGACGATGACGATGACGATGACGATAACGATAACGATGACGATGACGAGAAGAATGACGATGACGACGATAACGATAATGACGACGATGATAATGACAATGACAATGACAATGATGATGACAATGACGAAGATAATGATGATGACGACGAAGATGAGGACGATGATGATAATGATGATGAAGATGACGAAGACGAAGATGACGATGATGATAAGGATAATGACAATGACAATGACGATGACAATGATGATGACGAGAATGATGATGAAGATAATGACGATGATGAAGACGAAGAAGACGATGAAAATGATAAGGACAATGACGATGAAGACGAGGACAATGATGATGAAGATAATGATGATGAAGATAATGATGATGACGATGAAGACGAGGACAATGATGACGAAGATGATGATAATGATGACGAAAAAGACAATGATGATGATGATGACGACGATGATGATGACGACGATGATGATGACAATGATAATGACAAAGACAATGACAATGATGATGAGGACGAGGACGACGACGAAAATGATGAGGACAACGATGAAGATGACGAAGATAATGATGATGATGATGACATTCACAACGATGAAGACGATGATGACGAAGACGACGAAGATAATGACAAAGACAATGATGAAGATGACGATGACGAAGACAACGACGATGACGATGACAATGACATCGATGACGATAACGATGACGA
The DNA here is from genome assembly GCA_018903745.1 of Drosophila repleta. NCBI lineage: Eukaryota > Metazoa > Arthropoda > Insecta > Diptera > Drosophilidae > Drosophila > Drosophila repleta. The sequence continues at coordinate 7,889,436 of JAEIGN010000497.1, forward strand.
TAACGATGACGAAGAAGAAGATATCAGCAAGCAAGTCTATAAGCACAGAGCTAAAGGCAGAACGATACATCGGCTTTCTGATCTATGCTCGGGTCATCTTATAGATGAAATAGGTAATACGTGAATGTGAGTTGCCATTGCCGCACTAACTGAAGTTGTTTTTCTTGTTGTCAACTCCCCGAATTCCCCGAACTGCCAAAGCCAAACAAACAACTCCGATACATACTACATACACTACAGTATTTTCATTGTCTATCTACAGACTTGGGTAAAAGGATGACAAAGAATGCATTTCACAAAGGTAACAGAAGCGATCTATACATATATATTTAAATGTGTGTGTTGCGCCTAGCTTTTGTGGTAAAGCAATTCATCTACACCCATGAGAAAATATGAAAATACGATATATGTATATATATGTATATATAAATATTAAATTTGAAATACACACAAACACATACACAAGCCACGTCAATGTTTGCCCTCGTGAATGTATTAAAGACCTATCCAATGCTTCGATTTACCTACAATACTGTTTGAAGTATCCCAAACCTATAACTTCTTTCTCTCTCTCTCTCTCACTCTCTCACTCTCTCTAAAAAAAAGTGAACAAATTTGGTAAAAAAAAAATAAAAATAATGCAAAAATCATAGCTGACACAATGTTTGACAATAAATTAAAAAAAAAAAACATATTTAAGAAACAAGAAATTGTTAATAACTTAATTATTGATTTAATTATTATGTTCTCTTAATACTTAAGCAAACGTTTTTATTTGTTACAATTTATAATTAATAACCGAATCGAACCCGCTAAGCTAAACGAAAAGCCAAAGGCTAAGGATAAAGTAAAACAAAAAAAACAAAATCAATAATATATATAAAATATATATATATTATATAGCTGTAAAAATGAAAAATGTACAAAACTCAATTAGGATTTAATACCTGTACAGTCAGCATCAAAAGCATTTTGTCAGTTATTAGTTGAATAGCAAAAATTAATATTGAAAACAAAAAAAAAAACGATTTTTGATCAAATGAAAAAAACAAAAACAAAAACAAAAAAAAATAAACAAAGAAATAATTTTGTTCATTCATAAAGCACGCTTAATTCTTACTCTAGAAAGAAATCAAAGATCTATGAAAATCGTACTAACTGCTCTTTGTGGTAATTTCGAAGGTGTTGAAAATGAAAGAAAAAAATGAAGAAAAAAAAAACAGAAAAATAAAAGCAACTTTTACGACTTTTATTTCGTAATTTCTCGCCTACTCTTTATGCACTTTTGTTTACTTTTTTCTCGTTAGTGATTTCTTTAAAAATAAAAAAAAAAAAACAAAAAAAAAATTAAGAACTAAAACAATCTGACAAAATGTTTTTGTTTGTTTGCTCACAACAGATGACGAATGTTTCTATGTTGGATTGGGTCACGACGGCCATTCAGCTAAGCGCGGCAACAGTTATGTGCCCAACGATTACAAACCATTCCAATGCTGTCCAACCAAATTGGAGAAGTCAACGAAAGTTCCTAAAATGACCGCCCAGCGCATCGGACACAGCGATGGTGAATCGACCAAACGTCAGGCGGGCAACTTCAAGTTCGCCAGCTCCAGCTCCAGCTCGAGCCAGCCGGCGAGCAAGCCCAAGCCCATTGCCCAGAAGCCAGCCCAAAAGCGCAGCAACAAGAAGGCCAATGATGACGACGATGATGATGACGATGATGATGATGATGATGTGCCATTGGTGAAGGTCTCCTATGCCAACAAACGCTCCGGCCAGTCGAACAAGAAGCCCATGACCAAGGTGCAGGATCTGGATGACGAGTCCGTTGAGGTGGAGAAAACAAAGAAATCGTCGAAGAAGGCTGGCAATAAGCTGAACGTTAAAACCGGTACGTCGCGTTGACACGAATCAAAACCAAAAAACCAAAAAAAAGAAAGCCCAGTTTCCAAATTTCAAATAGACACATTCAAAACATATATACAGATTGTTCAGTTTTGACACCCATATGCACACACTGACTTCCAAAATACACAAAACAGACATATCTGCTTGTAATTTGATTTGTATATTTCTCTCTCTCTTTTTTTCTCTTTTTTTTTGTGTCTTGCAGGCATTAATTTTTTCCAAAATCGACTAAAAAATTTGTATGACCTCATTTTTCAGGATATCTCTCTGTGGGAGTAAGGCAACAATATTAAATATAAAAAAAAAAACCAAAGAAACCAATTTAGAACACGCACAGAAACTGTTTGTATGAATGTAAAATTAAAGTAACACGCATACGCAACGTTGTCAAATGAAAAATGTAAAAAAAAACCAACTAAAAACTAAAAACTAAAAAGTAAAAAAGTAAAGTAAAGCAAAGCACGCATAAGTCTAAGATCTAAGAACGCTGTAGAAATAAAAACACCTTGAACAACAGGTCAATTTACATATATATATAGAGAGTACTATATGTATACTTAACTGAACTATCAAGTGTAATGTGTGATTTTTGTTTGTGATTGTCATGATTATCATAATTTGTAAGTGCATCCAAAAAGACAACAACAACAACAACTGGTTGTGTAACAACAACAAAAAAAAAAGAAAAGAAATTTATACTAAAAACATAAAAAAAAAGAAAACTTTAGCTACACTGCCCAACACGAACAGAAATGGAAGTGAGTTGGATGCACAATGCGTTACTTTAATATAATGTATAAACCAGAATATTACTCATACGACACGTGAAACGTGAACTTTTTCTTGTCAAGCACTGTCACTCTTTGTTCCACACACGTGCAGTTGAAACACCAATTGCCATGCAACTCACACACACACACGCACACACAGTCAACACAGTAAACTTAACAATCTTAATTAATTATTTTACTATTTTTTTTTTGGTACTTTTGCACTTTTGCGCTAATTAACTATTTTCTCTGCTGAGGCTCAGCTGCCCGGCGCGATGAACAATTTTGTTGCATTTTTTTGTCAATGGATTTCGATTTCAACAATAAACTTTGTTCAAATTTCAAAGCAATTACTGCAACTATTAACATCTATATTTTAGCTAAAGCCAAAATTGATTCGTAATTAACGAGAAATTGTCAATAACTGAGCATAAACTACTTTTGATACTACTGACTACTTTTATTTTTTGTTACGATTTATACAATTTACATTTATGTATGTAGCTAGCGTATAAACACAAAAACCAAATGCTAAATATTTTTTAAACAATTTTACAATGAGAGAGAAGCGCAAATACAACTATATATATACATATCTATCTATCTATACTATAGCTAACTATAAAGAGCCCGAACTCAACTACTTTGTTGTCCAAATGAATATATATACTCGCTTACAGTGCGTATACTTAATGTATGCAAACAAACACAAAATGGCTGTCATATCGGTTGCGACATTTTGCAACACTGGCCTCGCAAGCTTTCTGCTTTCTCTTTCACTTTCTTCGCCCAATTTGTTATCGATATTTGCAACAAAAAAAAACCAAGAGGAAAAACTTATCTAATTTTATTTTTTAAGCTTTATAAAAACTATTTATATATTTGTTGTTGAACAGCAGTTGTGAAGATAAAAAAAAAAAAAAAAACAAAACAAAAAACAAAAACAATATTGGGTTAAAAACTCAAGCAAAATGTGTATTTTGTTAAAGGTTTTTATCAACTCTTTTTAAACTATTTATATGTAATGAAAACACACACAAACTTTTGTAAAATTTAATAGCGAAAAACTGAAAAAACAATTGTAAATTGCAAATCAATAAAAACTTAATCAAAATTTTCTTTAGTTTTCTAAGCGTTCGCAAAAATACAAAAAAAAAAAAAAGAAAAGAAAAGAAAAAAACAACGACAAAAAATGATAGAATTTATTATGTTTTGTTTGGTTTTCGTGCGGTAATTATTCAGCGGATATATATAGATACGAAACAGATATGTAAAAATTTATCTAAGATTTTGCATTATTTTTAGTCAAATTGTCAACATTTTTGCCTCCAGTTGCCACAAAATATTGCCACAATGCCCAATTGTTATAGAGAGGGGAAACAGAAAAACTTATTAATTATTTTTTATTAAGAGAAAACAATGAATAGAAACTCTTGATTGATTGACCAACTGCAGCGAACAGGTATGTGAGAAACTAAAAAAAAAAAAAGAAAATATGAGAAAAATCTCTCAAAAAATATATTGCAATAAATATTAATAAACAATTCATTTGCATCCCCTGCACAGGTAATTTGGAGAGTAACGATGAGGTATTCAATTGGATATTGGAACAGAAGGCCGATCAGAGCATTGAGCTTATAAATCGCGAACAACTAATTGAATATATAGGCACCAAAGACTTTTTAGCGGTTGTCTTCTGTAAGTATGCATAAGGTAAACTAAGCATAAGCAAAACTGAATAAAACTATCAATAAATTATATATATAAATATATATATAGTGTACTTTAGTATGAGTTTTTTGCGCGCCCACTAAAAACTGTAACTGCCCAACAAACAAAAGCGAAAAATAAGAAATTTTCAAGAATATTTATAGAATTTATCACATATTTCAGCAATATATTTTATATATATTTTATCTTGCAGATAAAGAAGACGATCCGGACTCCCCACGCGTTTTGCGACACATTGAACTGATTGACGACGAGGCTGCCGAATATGGCATTTATATAGTCAAGATGCACGACAAGCTGATGGCCAAGAAATATGGCTATAGAAATCCGCCAGGCTTGACCTATTTCCGCAAGGGCAAATACATCAACTACGATGGCGACATCGATGACGAGGAAGAGGTGCTCGACTGGCTCACGAGTCCGGCCAACATGGAGATGACCGACCACATCGAGCAGGTCAATCGGAAGATGTTCGAGAAAATACGCAAAAATTCCGACTACGTAGCCGTCATATTCTGTGAGCAGACGAAACTCGAATGCAGCCAGGAGCCTTAGTTGACTGAAGTTTTCTCTGGTTGTTTTCTCTTCGCCCACAGACAGCGACGAGTGCAAGCAGTGCCCACGCGTGCTGGCCGAGGTGGAGCACATCGACGATGATGCCGACAAGGCTGGCATTGACTTTGTCAAGATCGACGACAAGCAAATGGCCAAGGAATATGGCGTCTTCGCACTGCCCGCCATTGTGTTCTTCAAGCCCACCTCCAAGGAGCCAGTTATATACGCCGGTTAGTAATTGCTCGAGTTTAACTAAATGATTCTAGTTATTTCATTATTATCTTTTACTATTTTCAGGTGATCTTTATGAAGAAGAACAGATCCTTACTTGGTTGCTTACGCAAAAGGATCCAAGTGGAGATGTTATCGAAGATCTCGAAGGCGAAAGACTTGTTCAGTTAATCGAAGAGTCTGGCTCCATAGCCGTTTACTTCTGTAAGTGCAATATAACCAAAACGTCTGATATATTTAACAAATGTAACGAGTACGAGGTGTGTTTGAAAAGTTGAGGGTATTTTCAGGAGATTTTAAATTTTTTTAAATATTTATTTATGAATATTTATTTTTGTGGACTTTAAAGGGGATTTTATTATTTATAGAAAAGCACTGAACAAAAAAATTAAAAAAAAATTTTTTAATTAAAAAATAATAATAAAATTTAAAATGAACAATTTTTTTTTATTTTTGATTTATAAATTAAAAAAAAATATTAAATAACAAAATTGAATTTAAAAAATGTTTACTTTAAATTAACATTTTTTAATTTTTATTGAAAAATTATTTTTTTAAATTAAAAAATTCAAAAAAAAATTTTGTTTATTTTAAATTAAAATTTTTTAAAACTTTTATTTTTTATTTTTACATTTTTTTAAATTTTAAAAATTAATTTTTTTTTAAATTTAAAAAAATGTATTTAAGTACTTCAAAAGTATTTTATTTCGCTGACGTCTTTATCAATCGGTAGAGTAGCGTCGCCCTTCAATAGACTTCATAAGTCTTATTCATCTCCCTCTTATTCTTCTTATTATTACTATAATATTGCGTCTATTATGCAGTATATTTCAAGCATATAATTTTCCCTTTTCATATAAATCAATAAATTCCAACTTCCCCAATACTTTTCAAACAAACCTCGTATACAAAAAAAGAAAAGGAATTCAAAAATTTGTTAAGTCTATCAAACGTTTCTCCAACTGCAATCGGTTTGGTGGGCATAAAACTATACTCAAGTGCAAAGTCGATTAATTAACTTTTTCATAGCATACTTTGCAGCGCATTAAATGTTGTTTACGTTTCGCACTTTGTTACATTGTGTTGTCTCTGCTCAAGTACTTGATATGTTTTATGCTCACTCTTTTGCGCAAACAGTTTGCAGTCTACGTCTAAATCATTTCTTTAGGTCTCTATTACTTAAGCACTTTATTTATATATAAAAATTTTATCAGCGCTCAAATGTATCTAACCAACAAGACTTTTTACCACATTTATATATTTCTATCAAAAAATATTTAAACCAAAAAAAAAAAACTGCACATAAAAAACGAAAAACGAAAAAAAAAATGCAACTACTGTAGGGAATAAGACCAAATGCGATATTTGCAATTCGAAAGCAGCGCGTAAGGCGCGTCTGAAAAAGGAGCGCGAACAGCATCAACAGGATGGCGCCTCAGCTAGTGCGGCCGCCGCGTTTGGCAGCGATCCTGAGGCAACTGCCGCAGCGGCGGCTGCGGCTGAGTCAGGTGGTGCTGCTGGTGGTGAGGGTGGAGCAACGGATGCCGCCGCATCGGCGGGCAAACATGAAGATGGTAGCGCATCCAAACGTGACAAAAACTTAATCAAATGGAATGAGTCCAAGAATGTTTAACCAAAGCACAACAAACACCCAGCACAAGTACACCCACACCTACACACCCACACACACACATGTATATACATACACCTGTGAGAATGTCTTACCCAAAAATGAAAAACTTTGCTGTAGCGCACCTGCACTCCAAGCACAACAACACACACTCTCTTACTCTCTTCTGCTCTGTCTCTCTCACTCTCTCTGTCTCTTTCTCTCTAAATGTGTCTTATACATATGTATATGTATATATATATTCTATATACTTTGCTTTACTCTACACACACACACATACACAACGTTGTTCTACCCGTGCTTAGTTTATGTGTAGTTTGCTTGCTCGTAGTGTGTTCTTTGTATATTATATACCTTGCCACGCCCCTCAACCCTCTGACGCCCTCTGTTGTTCAGTGTGCACACAATTTGTTATAATATGCAAAACTTCCTCCATCAACTCAAAAACCTCCCTTAGACGCCGACGGCTGTGAGCAGTGCACCAAAGTCCTGGAGGAGCTGGAGAACATAGACGACGACTGCGACAAGCATGGCATCACTTTTGTCAAGACCCGTGATTTCTCCGTGGCCGATGGGTACGGCGTGCACGAGTATCCGGCGCTGGTCTACTTCGAAGGCGGCATACCCAATGTCTTTGAAGGTAAGGCAAGGTTTAGCTCCCGAAAACCCAGTCAAAATATCTTCAACTCTCTCACCAGGTGAGCTCAGCGAGGAGGAGGAAGTGCTGCAATGGCTCATCACACAAAAAACTGAGGATCGCATTGAGCTGATAACACGTCAAATGCTCGAAACTATGGTCGAGGAGACACAATACCTAGCTGTCTACTTCTGTAAGTATTATTATTATGTAGATAAGCAAAATCCTATCACAATCTCATATAATATCAATTATATACCCTGGCACTCCACCACCAAATGCACCAATTGCACCACTGCACCACAACACAAAACACCACAACCAATCCAAATATTCCATATATACACACACTCAACATATATATATATATATATCGATATGTGCGTGTGTATTCCAATTCAATATCCGTAACGCCGCAGTGCCGACTGAGCGCAAGGGCAAGCCACCCGCTTACTGTCGAAGTTTCTGCTCACCCTCTAGCCTTAAAGAAAGCAACCTGACCAACACCACCAAACACTCATCCAGTCAATTCGTACAAAACTACATTTCGCGCAAAAGAAAACGTATCCAAAAACAAGGTATTCCGTATTCCAATCGTGACAAAGCCCAAAAACAAAATTTAAATTAATTAAATTAAATAAATTAAATTAAAATTAAATAAAATTAAAATTAAATAAAATCAAGCCGCATGTTTCCTGCTAACCAAAGATAAACAATTCTAAAAATTCTAAACAAAAAATCTTTGTTCTCTTCTACAACTCTTCTACTAAAAACTAAGGCTACTAAATGTATTATCGACCAAACTAAATAACCCAACCAACTACTTAAGACTTATATATTTTTCAATCATATAAAATAAATTTTTTTTAAATTCCAAATAAATTTTTAAGTAAATAAAATTTAGTTAAATTCCAAAATAAATTTAGTTTGGGCGCGAATACCTTTACTTTTTGGCGTTTTCTCTTTATGCACTGGCCTCTTTATAACTTCGCTAACTTTTCTACTACACAGCGCACGCTTCACATTCATAAATCATAATTAATATAAATATTTAGTAAAATTAAATACATTTTTTAATTTTTTTTATCAGACAAAATCAATTGCAATATCTGCGATCAGATATTGGAGGGCCTGGAGCTGATTGACGATGAGTGCGATGTCTTTGGCATACACATGGTGAAGATACAAGATCCGCAGTTGGCCAAGAGATATTCCATTAAGACGTTCCCAGCTCTGGTGTACTTCCGGTGCGTAATGAGATCTGATATTATATCTTAAATATATTAGAATACAATATATGTATTTCATTAGCAACGGCAATCCTTTGCTGTTCGAGGGCGACTTGCAGAATGAACAATCCGTCCTGGAGTGGCTGATAGACGATGATAATCGTGAGTTGGCCGATGAAATTGAGGAGGTTAATGAGCGCATGTTGGACCGCCTCATGGCTGAGTCCACGCTGCTAGTTGTGTTCTTTTGTAAGTTGAATCTATAATTCATATTTCCATCATATATCAAAGACTTTTCCTTATAGATGATGATGATTGTGCTGAGTGTGAGGAAATTCTGGAGGAGCTGGAGGAAATCGACGGCGAGGCAGATATGTTTGGCATTGACTTTGTTAAGATTGCCAGCGTTGAGGCGGCCAAGAAATACGAAATTGTTAATATACCCTCGCTGGTATATTTCCGGTAAGTTAGAAACTTAAATCTTATAAATGATAATTCCTATATATTCATATATTTATTTACCTTTTCAACTCTAGCAAACAAGTGCCCGTGCTCTATGATGGCGACATGCACCAGCATGATAAGGTCATCACCTGGCTCACATCTCAAGATGTATTCGAAATTAAAAACGAAATCGAAGAGGTTAATCGCAAAATGCTGGACAAACTGCTCGAGGAAAACGAATTTCTATCTGTCTTCTTTTGTGAGTATGAAAACTGATAGAAAATTTATAAATATTTATTCTAAAATCTATTTCAGATGAGCACAATCAGCCGGACAGCGTGGCCTCGTTGGAGAAACTGGAGAACATTGACAGCGAAACGGATAATCTGGATATAACTTTTGTCAAAATGGCCGATTCGCGCTATGCCAAGAAGTGGGGTGTTACCAAACTGCCAGCCATGGTTTATTTCAGGCGTCGTTTTCCCAGCATATATAGAGGTAAGTTGAGGCGTGGGGGCATGCATAATGGGTATATAGGTTATAATGTGCAGATAGATTCAGCAGAAGAAAACTTATTGAATATATTATTATTGTATTTTATTTGTATGTATCATTATTGTATTTTTTTATTTTGATTTTATTTTTATAAATATTATAAATATTTATTTATGATTTTTTATTATTAATATAATTTTTATTATTTATTTATTATATTTATTTTTATATATTTATATTTATATTTTAATTGTTATTTATTTATAAAATTGTTGTACTTAAAATATATTTTTGTTCAAGACAATGAGCTCTGCCGCTTCAGCTCCGTCCGTCCGTCTTTGTGCTTGAACTACAATAGCTTCTCTCTTGAGTCTAGACAGAGTTAGCATTTAGTTACACTCAATATAGCAAACCTATATACTTTTTAGTTCGTAAACAAGCGTCAGTCAAACCAAACTCATAAAAAGACTCAACAGTCGAACCTCTCTTTGGGTTGGCTACCTGCGAGCAAGCTGTTCAGTCGGCTGCCAGAGCTGCTGCCGTTCAGATGTGAAGTGCAAGAGGAATAAATACTTAAAAATATTTATTTTTATTATTATTTTTTACATATTTAAATATTAATAAATTTTAATAATTTTATGAAATATTTCATTCATTAAATATTGAAAAATATTTATTTTATGAATTTTTTAAATATCAAAAATTATTTATTTGTTTAACCAATTTGATAAATATTAAAAAATGATTTAATATTTATTCAAATAACTATATTGATAGAAAATATTGTAATATTATATTATATATATTAAATGAGTTATACATTATATTTTTAAATATTTCTTTACATAATATAAATATATTTTATATTTTAATAAATTTCTATATTAATTTTGCAATATTTCCTTCTCTCCCCTCAGGCGATTTGCTCTCGGAGGATGAGGTGCTCGAGTGGCTGCGCAAGAACCGCTTCCGCCAGCCCGAGCTGAACATATTCATGTACGCGCTGATAGCTCTGGCGGTGGCCTTCGTTGTCTACACCGCGTTCCTGCTGCAGTGCTTCAAGCCGGCACCGCCGCCGCCCGTGCAGCATCCGAAGCAGTCGTGATGAGATTTGACCTAGTGAAATTCAACTGTAGCTCAACTGCAACTAGAGAATTGTTGAAGACATTGGCAGCTGCGACAGAGGCGTGCCAGCGAGGAGAGTACGAGAGCAAATGAAAAAAAAACCTAAATAAACGAAACGAACACACACACACACACGCGAGACAACAGACACTCACAGAGACACCTAAACATCATCACATTAAACTAAACGAACTATCATCAAGGATTCGTCTAAATTAGACGACTAAATATAACGACAGTGCCGACTATGCTGCCCCCAAGTATTGTGCGAGAGAACCAAAAGAGAGAGAGAGAGAGAGAGAGAGAGTCCCGTCCCTGGTGACAGAACATTGCAAATATCATTATGATAATCATAATAATAATAATGACAATCCGTTGACTTTTTTATATATAAATATATATATACTTTTTGAGACAAGTTTCTGGAATATCATATTTCACCACACATAAACAAAATCAATAAATAAATAAATCAACACTCAAGTCATAGTAATTACTATTAAAAAACAATTATATTTAAATACAATAATAAAAGGAGAAAAAAAGAGAAAAATTCATTATAATTTTTACAGTAAACTATTACGGATTAATAAAAAAGAAAACATACTTTAAATTCTTGAAAATAAATATTTATTTTTCGTTTTCAATAGGGGATATTGGTTTGGTGGAAACGTTTATGAGATGTGGGAGGCCAGGAAGTATATAGAGTGTTGACCGGGAGGCAGAGCTGAGTCGATCTAGCTATGTATATTCCGATCTATTGTACCCAGCACAATTTATTTCCATTAATCTATCATTTTATTTGTTTATTTAATTGTGAATACCTTCCCCTTGATAGGAATACCAGCTCTGTATAGAGTTCCAGTGTATATCCTAATCTGGACATATCAAACTAATGCATTCTCTTTCAATCAAATTCCTAGAACTTCAATTGTACTTGAACGATTGCCCTTTGGCTAGCAGCTTAAGTTATCAGTCTGAAATTTCAACAAGCCAAATGCCGGGGGGCTTTATGGCTTTCGGTGAAATTTCCGTTGGCAACAAAAAGAGTGAAGAGAAAATTTCAGTCCAATAGCCTCATTGACAGTGTTGAATTATCGAATGATATTACTAAATATAGTGATGTGATAAATAATTAGCTCATGTTGTGTGTTCTTGGCAGTGTAATCTATTTTTTTGCTTTGTTTATAGATTATTTTCTTTCTCTTTCTATTATAATGGAGATATCAGCGTTGTTCAGCTATCTCTCTCCTAGGCGCGTGCATTGATTTAGGCCTTATTTGTTTTCTATTTTTTTTTTTTTTTTTTTTTTTGCTTTGGCCAAATTGAAGTTATCAGTATGAATTTTCAAATGCGCAACAAAGAGCTCATGTGGCTCAGTTGTGCGGCGCACTTGACACGCCTCGCAAATAATATTTGTGTTGAAATTTCAGGTTGGCAGCCCGCTGGGCTTTGCAACTATTAGTTCTAAGTGCAAAGGAAATACACTAAAAAAAATTGGTATGTACTAAAATATGAAATTTAATAATAATTGAAAATAAATATATTAAATAAATAAATATATTAAATATTTAAAATTTAGAGAGTTTTAAAAATAAATATTTTAAATATTATTAAACTATTATTTAAATATCTAGATTTTTTTTTTTGAAAAAATTATTATTTAAAAAAACATATGTATATATACAGTATACATACATTATTAAAAATATATATGTATGTAATTTTAAAATAATAATCTAAATATATAAACAAAATATTATTAATAAATATTTTTTTTTATTTTTTTTTTTATTTCATATTTTATTATTTAATTATTATTATTATTTTTTTATATATTTATATTTTTATTATGTATATTTTTCCCCCCTTTTTCATTTTATTTATTTTTTTTTATTTCATATTTTTTTCATTATTATCCCAACAAATAGAAAAATATATTTCCTATAACCAATATTGAATTTATATATTTTTTTTAGATTTTAGATATTTCCTATATACATATATTCCCTAATATTAAAACATTCTTCAATAAATTTCTTGGTATCTCCGCTCCACTCTCGACTGTAGCGTACGCAAATTACTAAATAGCCAACTAGCTTAGGTCTCTTTCCTCAGGCAAAACTTAAGAGCTTTAAGATATAAGTCAAGTTAAGCGAAGCGAAAGGAAAATGGTTTGATATCTACAATAGATATATATATATATAGGAACGGTATATAAAGTATGCTATGTTGGAGGCAAGTTGCACTTAGAGTTCACTTCCATTTACAGCCATCACGATGAACGATCACAGCCTGCTGGTGGCCAAAGTTGTGGTTATTGTGGTGCTCCTGCTGGTCACTTTGATATTCTGCTTTCTGCCCTACATACTCAATCGGTGGTTCAAGTGGACGCAGCGCGAGAAGAGCAATGCACGAGAGTTTCTGGCCGTCCTTTGCCTATTGAATTTCGGCGGCGGTGTCCTGATTGCCACCACATTCATACACATCCTGCCGGCGGTCATTGGCGTGGTGAGTGCCTTGCAGAAGTGTGAGATGTTGGCAACGACGCCCTTCGCCCTGCCCGAGATGCTCATGTGCAGCGGCTTCTTCCTGATGTACGCCATCGAGGAGGTGATGTACTTCATTGTGGGTCGGCGGCAAAAGCGCAAGCAGAGGGAGTTGCAGGAGGCGCTCGAGGTGACCTTGGAGCAGGTGGCAGAAACGGAGGTGAAAGTCGACCTGGAGGTGGTTCAGCAAGCGGAACCCACCGAGCCGGAGCAGCCCAATTGGCTGCGTGGCTTGGGCATCATTGTGGCCCTCTCCCTGCACGAACTCTTTGGCGGCATGTCGATTGGCCTGGAGGAGACCGTGGACACAGTCTGGTTCATGTGCGCAGCAATTGCAGTCCACAAACTCGTCTTGGCCTTCTGCATTGGCATGGAGATCATGATGGCCCACACACGCTGGCTCGTTGCTGTCATCTATCTGATCGTCTTCTCCATTGTCACGCCCATTGGCGTGGGCATTGGCATCGCCATCACCGAGAATACCAGTGCGAATCACCCGAGCATTCCGGCGGGCATCCTGCAGGGCATCGCCTGCGGCACGCTGCTCTACGTCGTCTACTACGAGATTGTGGCCAAGAATCATGCCGGCTGGCGCATATTCCTCTGCTCTCTGGGTGGCTTCCTGCTCATGTTTGGCTTGCAAATTGCAGGTGAGTGTGGTAAAAGATGAAGGTGAAAGTGCATTATTTTCTAACGGTTGTTTATCTTCCCCTTAACAGTTGTCGAAGCAGCTGGCAAATCTGCTTATGTTTGTCCCTCGGCGAAGAGTTAAGCTCGTATAGATATCTTTAGATATTCAACTAACAAGCTGTATTCTCAGCTAAAGTGAAGCTTCTTCAGTGAAAGCTTTAAGATATGAGAAAAGCTTGTAAAGAGTAACTTTTTATTACTATTGAAGCTGCTTAAAACATTAGGATATAATTATACTTTTTCACTAAGTGATATAAGTATATTGGTTTCGTTTTTACTTAAAATTAATCAAAAGAACTAAACACCGTGAACTCTTTTAAGTGGCCATATAGTAGTTAAAAATCGCTCAACAATGATTTGAGTTTTAATCTTTAAAGCAAAATATATTTTAAGCTATAAAAAAAACGAATTTTCTTATAAACTATTAAACGAAAATTAAAATAAATAAACTTAGTTTTGGTACCAAAAAACCTACAATTTTTTATATTTTGGAAAACTTTTTATATTATAATTATTTCTATATATTTTTAAAATATTAGAAATATAAGATTATAAGATTATAAATAATATGTTAAATATATAAAATATTGGCAAAAAATATTAATTAAATATTCAGAAAAAATGTTGAACAAATAGTCATAAAATATTTATAAAAATTAAATAAAAATATTTTAAAAAATTTTTTTTTAATTTTTCTCTGTAAAAACACCTCCTTTAAAAAATAACTCAAAAAATAAAATAAAATTCTTTAAAAAATAATTTCACATAATATAAAATATTTGGTCTTAAAAATTCCATATTTAAGCGAATTAAAATTAATTGTAAAAATATCTAAAGCCCATTTCAATTTATATATTTTTCTAATTATATGATTATTATATTATTATTAAATTTCCCAATTTAAGTCCATTAAATTTCGCTCAGTGCAACGCATGTCTGCCAACAGTCTACTTAAAAAAAAAACTACATAAATAAACCTCTTGATAAAATCAAAATACTGTATAAATCATATCATATTTTTCTTCAGTGTATCAAAAGTCTGCCAAATATAGATCAAAATATAATTTTTATCTGATTAAAGTTGATCAAAATTAAAATTTCAATCTCATAGCGAACAATTATAGTGAAAATGTTACATAAATTAGCAACAAAGAAGTAAAAAATCGGAAAGTACGTCTATTTAATCTATTTCCCAGGCGATCATAATTTCAGCTGTCAATCAGTGCTCAAATAAACGAGATTTATGGCCGGCAGATATGGCTGGGTATAAGTGGTTGCTTCGTTAGCGATTCATTCGCATTTGTGGCTTTCAGTCGGTGGTGCGAAGATGTACGAAAAACAAATGCCGGCGGCAGTGGTGGTGCAGTCAACCACAGTCAATTTCATGGAAGTGCTGGATGTGAGTTCGACTATGGCAGCAGCCACTACGGTGGATCAGCACGCGCTGCTTGTGGCCAAAATTGTGGCCATGGTGGTGCTAATTGTGGTTACTGTGATCTGTGGCAGTTTGCCCTATATGCTGGATCGCTGCCTAAAATGGACTCAGAAGGATCCCGAGGAGACGCGCGCATCGACTGTGGTGCGCTGCCTGCTCTACTTTGGCGGTGGCGTTCTGGTCGCCACCACATTCCTGCATATGCTGCCGGAGGTGATTGAGGTGGTTGAGCTGCTGCAGCAGTGCGGCATATTGGCCGCCACGCCCTTTGCCCTGCCCGAAATGCTGATGTGCACGGGATTCTTTCTGATGTACGCCCTGGATGAGGTGATGCACGCGTTCATGCAGCATCATCAGCAGAAGCTGAGCAAGAAGGAGTCGCTGGCCACTGAAGCCTTCGAGCGGGGCCACAGCATCCGGCACAGCATATTGGTGGACAACACTAGACGTAAAGTGGACGAAGTGGTGCAAGCGACTGCAGTGGATCATCAGCATTGCGATCACGAGCTGCCGGCTGCTAAAGGCCATGGCCACAGTCACATGCCCGTGGATACGGAGGGCTCCTCGATGCGTGGTCTGGGCATTATCTTGGCCTTGTCCCTGCACGAGCTGTTCGAGGGCATGGCCATTGGCCTGGAGGGCACCGTGGGCACTGTTTGGTTCATGTTTGGCGCGGTCGCCGCCCACAAGTTGGTGTTGGCCTTCTGCGTGGGCATGGAGCTGCTGGTAGCCAGAACCCGCTCCTCTGTGGCCATTATCTATCTCATAACGTTCTCGATTGTCACGCCCATTGGCATTGGCATTGGCATCGGCATCAGCCAGCAGGCGAATGCGAACCAGCCGAGCGTGCCCTCGGGCATACTTCAGGGCATCGCCTCTGGCACGCTGCTCTACGTGGTCTTCTTCGAGATTCTCACCCAGAATCATGCCGGCTGGCGCGCCTACTTGGCAGCCCTGGCGGGCTTTGCTTTAATGTTTGGACTGCAAATACTTTGTAAGTGAAATGATAAGCGGGCTATTCCGCTATTGGCTTTTGATTGACATACGCATGCCTTCAGTTATCATTAGGCATTTGATTGATGTTGTCTAAGCCAAGGGCTTTAACGATATTTACTGCAAATGCAGGAGGCATTTATTAAATAACTTTAACACTTATCTTATTATCTCTTGCAGCTGACGAAGCGGAAGGTGCTGATAGCGACTCTTGTTACTAGCGTGGGCCCCAGCCAATGCATTTATTATGAATAATATATTTAATTAGCTATAATATAAATTGTTTTATCGAATGTAAATCAAGTGCCATTAAACACATATTTTAACTATTAGCAAAACAATAAATAAGAATTGAATTTCAAACTGCGCGCGCTCTACAACCCAGTGTTTATATATTTCGTGTGTACACACTGTCTGTCAGCTGTTAAATTAACAGCGGCTGAAGAACAATGTTAAAATGATGAGAGCGCGATAACAGTGGCGCTACTAGAGAGCATAACGTTTAAAATAAACTGTTATAAAGCTAATTTGAATTATTTAAAGCGTATAAAATGAATAATCCAAATCATTTGCTAAGCTGAAAAACAATACAAGTTCACTTTTGCTTGCTAATGTATTGAAGTAGAATTCTGTATTTGAATATTGTTATATGTTTAGTACTTCAGCCAGCTTTGCATTTACTATAACAAACAACAACAAAGAGCTCATAAAACAAAGCATCCATCTTAATACCGCCGTCTGCTTTGATCGTTTGGAGGAAGGAAAAATATGCATAAAAAGAAGCCAACAATGTAACTGTTTTTATTGTGCATTCTCGCCGTCATACCCATGGCAACAACAACGCATTTCGGCACATATGTACAGGTCAGCGATTTGCCGCTGCTACAACATTGTGTGGTGTGACGTCACTTTTGAAAGGATTTGCATATTCACATTAAACTGTGACATCATACTATATAACTAACTATAACTATATTTTTGCAATTAGGTGGAAAAGAGTAAGATAGCTTAAGACTATAGGAAAAAGAGAGACAGCGAATGCATTTGATTTTCTTTGCAGTTCTTATTGAGTAGTAATTATTAATGACTTATTTTTAATAGAAAATAGTTATGAATAATTACTTACCAATATATTGGTATATACTGCAATATAAGAAATTAGCACTAGCTCTAGCTAGAAATATGATTTATTCTTTTAAATAAGAAAACTTTGTATAATAATTTTTGAAATTTTTAAATTAATAATTTTTCTCTTCACTTTTTCACATAACTGAGTCTCACAATAAAAAAAAAACAACAAACTACACTTCACCAACAATAATTATTCACTAAAATATTTATTTTAATACAAAATAAATTTCATCACAAAAACTCGCGCTTCAGACTCCCGTAAAAACCGCGAAAATCAAAACGAATGCAAAAGAATACACACATACAACCATACATCTGAGCATAATAAACTGCAAGAGAATGAGAAGAGAAGACAAACAGCATAAGAATCGTGCATAGAAATAGCATGAAAGCTCGTGAGCAAGTCGGCATCTCTATCTGCCTTTTAATTCAAATACTCAGAGCGTAAAATAGTTTACAGTGCGTTGTGAGCTTAACAGCGAGTTACCAGATTCATTTGAGTATAGCAGTGCGCTAACATCGCTGCGCTCAGAACAGTTAATAGTTGCGAAGACGAATGGTCGTGTGTGCGGAAAAAAGTAAATTTAAATCAACCCAAAGAAACACTCGTAAAGAATTTGTCCCATTAACTTTCGTGTAGACGTGCTAAGTTATAAATTAAACAAAAATCGACTGATTTGCTACAATCCAATTAAAGTCTTCCCCATAAACTTGTGCAAGTGAATTAAACAGTTGAACGTGACTCCGTTTTTCCCTCTCGCACTTTGCGTGTGTTTGTGTGACTCTGCGTAACTGTGCCTGTGTGCGTGTATGAGTGCCTGTGGGTGCATTTGTTTATTCCTACCGCCAAATACGATTTCTTACTAGAAGAACTTGGCTCGCGTTGCGTTGCTGGGCGGTGCTGTCATTACCCCATCCACCCCTCATTAGCACATTGTGCAAAAAGAACACAAAAAAAAACCGAAAATCGAAACTCCCGCACATTAACTGGATGATGAGTGGTCGAAACAACGACAAAGCAAAAACAAAAACAACGGTACACAAAGGAAAATGAATTAAAGCATAACAAGAAATTAAATGCTTGACACGAATATTTATTCAAAATAGACCAAAAACTTTGTACATTTGTATGCGTCTGTGTGTGTGTGTGTATGTATGTATGTTTTTGTACTTTTACATAACCAAAAATCGCGTCGCACAGCATTGAAAATAACTGTTTATCAAATTGTTGAGTAATTTGTATACAAACAATAGAAACAAAAAATAAAAATAAACGAAAAGCACGACGAACTTAAAACCAAATTTGAGCTTAAACCTAACTGTAAACATTTTATGCGCACTGCTTTCACGTATTGCGCCCACTGTGCCGAGTTGTAAACATATAAAAAAGTGCTTAACATTTTGTGTATACAAAGACTGGATGTTTAAAAATAAAAAAAACAAAAAAACCGTTGTCAATCGACCTAAAATGTAAAGTGTTTGAGTTAACCAATTGAATAATAAGGGAGAGAAAAACACTTTTAAAAATGGTTGTAACTTAGCTAACAAATAATTTACGAAGTTGGAAAACGAATTGAACTTGATTTGAAAACAGGTGCGTAAAGATTGAACTTAAAACCATATTTGTTTAGTTTATTAACACTTAAATAAATAGACAGTGAAAGCTTGTAGAATGGAATGCCCAGGTATGGGCATTGGATGTAAAACTAGGCTAAAATTTGGTATTTAAAAAATACTTTAAAAATTTAGATTGAAATTAATGATTTTTTTTTTATTTTGTATTTGTTTTATATTTATATAAAATATAATAATAAGTAAAATATACATATCGTTCATCAGCCGAGCTTTTCCTATATATATATATATAAATATAAAATATCTAAAATATTATTTTTTTGTCGTTTCATTGACCTTCTCTAAAGTACACCCCATTTCCACAGACGTAAATATGCCGTGGCATAATACAGACATATGTTTATGTTATCTATAAATACAGTTTATATATATATGCCGATATACATTATAGACATATAGCGTGATTAATGCTTGTGGCCGACGCATTTGTTATTATTTTGTCATGCTGAAATGTCTTTGAAATCATATTTTTTTTGCTACAAAATTTTCTTTTTATTTTTAGTCATGAAAAATTTCTACAAAAAAAAAAAAAATTTCCAAAAATTTGCGTCATTTGCCTCGTGTGCACTTAAATAAAAAATTTATTTTACTGCGACGCAAATTATAAACAAAAAAATCATTTAAATAGAGTTCTACACATTTAGTCTGGACTTTTGTCTATATTAAATTACAGTTCGATATTCGTCATAGTTTACTAGCGAAATTTGATAAATGTGAAGTACTTAGGGTATTAAAGCTGATAAGACTTGAGGAAAATGTAGATATGAACGGAAAAGGAGAAGTACCTGAAGGTGAAGATAACTTTATGTAATATATATATATATATAAAAATTAATTGATTGCAGCTGAAGCGTCACATAAAAATTCGTCCTTTGCCATAAATTTGTTGGTCGCGACAAAGTGTCTGCCATGAAAATTGGGATTTGGTGCAAAAACACAGCTCTGGGCCAAGCTATTTGCATAAGTCGGTCGGTAAAAGGAAACCGGCTAAAACGCAAACACACTCACACACTTAGACAACAAGTCAACACACGCGCCGCCATTTTGTATATGCCTCCTGATGCCCACCATTTGAGTTTTATTGTTTTTGTCTGCGCCCCAGTGGGTGGCTTTGACCCAACTCAGTGTCAAGTGGCAAACATATCTAGAGGGAGAGAGAGAGAGAGAGAGAGAGAGAGAGATGCATAGTTGTATTGATGGATGACTGTGGGAATTATGTTGATGTGTACATAAATGTCTGATGGTTGCTTACAGACATACACTTTGATGGTTTCAATGCCTTAGTTTTTCTCGCTTTTGTCTAGCTGCAAATTTGATTTAGTGTAATCGAAAACCATTCTTTGGGCCACAGCTTGTCGTTGTCCTTGGCCAAAAGTCTTTGCATTTCGATGTCGTAATGCACTTAGAAGCCAAAAACATTTCAAAACTGGCTAGAAACAAGTTTTTATCTGGCTTAAGAACAACACAGAAGTTCATTTCGTTTTATTTGCTTAAGGCAAATACAAGCTGAGATTGATTTAGAGTTCTCTGTACTTCACATTTGTTTCGTATATATGTATACATATATAATTATATTTATTTTATGTCGAATACAAATATTATGGTTCCAAATTCTACAAATAACAAAAACCAGCTGCACAGCTGATTATAAAACCGGTAGAGTCTTTGTGTATTCCAGACAGAAAAGAACTTTCGAAATGAGCAAGTCGAAGAGTAAATACTCTAGCGCAAAGCCTGATATTTGAATAAATAATAAAAAAGCAATAAGAAAACCAAAATTTAGAAAAAATATTTTAAAAATTATAGAATAAATAATTCAAAATATTAAATATTTTAAAAATAAACTCTATAGTATAAAAAATATTAAAATATACAAAAAATAAATAATAAAACATAAAAAAATAAATAACAAAATCTTGTAAAATTAAAAATAAATATTATGAAAAAGCAATTTAATGAAAAAAAATATATATGTATAATGCCAGAATAAAAAAAAAATAAATGAAAAATAAATAAAATAAAATTTAAATAAAATAAATAAAACGTAGAACTGAGAACTTAAAACAAAAACCATTAATTATATAATAAAAAATAAAATAAATAAATTAATAATATACAAAAAAGTAATAATTACAAAATTAATAATATAAAAAATAAAATAAATAAATTATATGAACTACTTTTTTCCTTTGGATTTTTCCTCTTTTTAATGTGAATCATATTTAGCAAGAAAATGATTATACCTTTTCTATAGAGCGATAATAAATTCCAGTACTGACAATGTGTGTCACTGTGAAGAGGCCAACAGCTGATAGCTATGTGAATACAATACACACATGCGTACCTGAAGCAAGAAATATATATGTATATGAAAAAAATCAATAAAAAAGAAAATAAACCAAAAACTGGTTCTCAGCAGCTGCGTGCAATGCATTCAAATGAGCTGCTAATGATGAGCATGATGATGACAATGCTGTCGACGATGAATGATAATGATTGTGATATACGCACAGACTTTAATAACGTTTTAATGAGACTTTAATTCTGTCTGTGAAGACAAATTGAGAAGAGATTTTTTTTCCTTTGCAGATAGATTATTGCGAAATACCCTGCAGCTAAGCGCACAGCGGGTAGGCATGCACTAATTAAGTTCATTAGACCTGTACAGCAGTCAATGAACTACTTAAAGGCAGACGAGTTTTAATTATTTTGAATTTGTCTTTGAAGAAAAAATCCCTCGTGATATTAAATAAGATAATATCAAACATTTTATTTTATGACATATCCAGTTATCTAATCTATTGCGTCAGCCGGACTAAACTACATACGTGAATGCGTATGCAATAAATTATATTTGCCGTACAAGCTAAATATTGCATAACAATAATGATGATAATAATGGAAGCTTTGTTCTGGCCTCGTAAATATTTATTTCAATTGTAAATATTGCATTTGGAGCTTAAAATCGTCATCAATTATGATATGTAAGCGATATATTTATAGTAATACTCTAATGTAAATGAAAAAGGGGGATTTTCGGTTATATTGGTTATGGGAAAATGTGTGTAAGAGGTAGGAGAAGGCGTGGCTGATGCCATAGAGTGTTGAGTTGGACAACGAGCTGACTGGAACTAGCCATCTGCCTGCTCTTGACACAGGGTACCTCTTAGGCAGGCTGTTTACTCCCTTGCTATAAATATGAATTATAATTATTGCACATGAACGTTTCACAATTTATCGCATAATAAATATATGTATGTATAGCATGCAATTTCAGAATTAATTGCTGCAACTTTTTAACTCGCAACTTATTTGGCCAGAGCGAAGGACATCGCAGCACACGAATTTGCCATTGCAGTTTGTGTGCAATGAAAGCTTTTTACGTAGATTTCACTGGCTTATCGCGGGCATTTGCATAAGCTGCTTAACGGGAAAAACGCAGCGAGGGTGTAAAGAACATTTGCACAATGCACAATTGTTTTGTGTTATTTTGTTTGTATTATTTTATTGTTGCTGTTATCAGACGTGCAAAATCTCAGCCAAGGCGGAAAAACTGAGAACTGAACTCATTAAAATCAAGATGTAGAGCTGAGATTATAATTTTAGTTAGTATTTTCTTGAGAAACAGTAGAAAGCTGGCATGTTAGTAATGCAAATTATATATAGTTATATTAAATTATTTTTAAATATTTTAGATTTTTTTTAATATCAAAAAATGTTACATACACAAAATGAAACGTTTTTAAATAAAATATAATAATATTGAAATACAAATAAAGAATTTTTCTACATTTCAAAAATTGTAATTAAATTTCCTTAGTTTTTCTGATAAATATTAGAGAAAAAATAATTAAAATAATAATAATGAAAACCAGCTAAAAAAAATTGCATAAAAATTACTCTAATAAATATGAAATTATATATATATACATTATAATATATACATATATACATATATGCCACGCAGATGATGGATTCATTGTGGTACTCTAATGCAATTTCTTTTGACTCAACTTAGCTCGTAGAGCAGAGCAAGATGAAGCGAATTATAATATAGTATATATTTGCTGTGATAAAAGTCATTATTATTTTTTATGATTTTTCTAATTAAGAAAGATAAAAATATACACATTATATATAGTGTCCGCATAAGATAAGTTTATTAGAACTTGAAGTATTTTATATGACTTTATATATCCCAAAAAAATCAGTCGAAACAGAAAAACTGATTTCCTCGTATTTATAGCTAGTTTTGAATATGACACGCTGGATGAGTGCCACACTCACTCTCACTCACTCGCACACACAACTATTTATATTTTCAACTGGTAAATTTCCACTGTCAAAGGGAAAACAAAGAGTGTTAGTGGTTGAAACCAAAAAAGAGAACAAGAAAAAGATATGCTCTGTAGGGCATTTAGAAAATTAAAGACGCAAGCAAACAAGATAGGGAACTGCACTCGGCATCCCAAGTCGAAGAAGGGAGGGAACGAAAGAGAGGACACACTCTATATAGAGTATGCGGAGAGAGGGTGAGTGTGCAATGGCACGCACTGACACAAACAAACACAAAACATACATATACATACACATATATCGTCATCAAGTGTGGATGTGTCTTGGCAAAGTGTCGAGCCGCGTTGCCAGTCAGTCAGTGATTCGATTTCAAGCCGCGATGTCTGCTCAACAACAGCGAAAACTTTAAGACAACAGCATAAACTTCTTACAGTAAATTGAGTTTTGCTTTGCTCTTTCTACTCGCTCTTTCTCGCTGTCGCTTTCCCTATACGATTTTCTTGTTTTTTTGCTGCGCAAACAAAGCCAATTTTATCGACATCGGATATATACTTTTGCCAAGTAAGTGAAGCAATTGAGCGTTGAAGCGCAAACCAAAACATCGAGATAAAAATCAAGAAAAGAATGCTGCAAACGGGTGGCACTGACTGCTGAATACTCTGAGAAGCAAGAGATGAAACTGATTTCAAGAGATTTACTTATTTTTTTAGAGTTTTATCTCGAAAGTTCTGGAAAGTTATAGTTGTTTCCCACCCCTAATGAGTGTAGGGTTATATAGCTTCATAAGATTTTGGCTTTAACAGCTGAATAGCCAAAACCAATATGCTCTATACACTTCGTGAAAGAGTAAAGTATTTGTAGAATATCTATAAGCATAGAAGGCTATGAAAACCTAACATTAACTGTAGCTCTTCACACCAATCAACAGCTTTTATATATGACATTATTCTAAAGCACTGCAAACCTTGGCCCAGCTCTTCCTAGGACATACTAAAAAGTTGACAAAAGTTTTGCACATAATTATTATTATACCATAACTGCCTTTAACTTATTGACGTAGATTATACTTTTTTTTATATTTTTCCTTTTTTTGCTTTTTCTTTTTTGCTTTTGCTGTAATTACATCATATGGCACTTGTCCTTGCCGCTTGGTTTGTTCCGAGTCCTTGGTCCTTGTTTGGTTTGCCATGTCTACAGCCTAACGATAATCAAGGCGTCTCGCCGCACAGATTGTCAGCGCATGATAAATTTCAAAATTTAATGACGACCTTCAAGATTTATTTTATTAAGCTTTAGCTTTAGATTTACGTTTTAGTACCGTTAAAAACAAAACTTGTTCCTCAGGTGATTTGAGATTAAACCTGTTTGGTATATGAAATTGTAGTAGAAATTGTTTGCCCATTTTTCACTGGAGCTTACGAATTGACAAATTCAATTCAATTCAGAATTCATGAATGCATTTCCACTTCGTTTGATTTCTAACTGAGAATGTAATGTAATTATAATTGAAAATATGCCAATTATTGATTATTTGATTCAATTAAAACGATTCGAGTTGAGTGATGCGCATAAATGTGGGGGAGAAATGAAAACGTTTCTGTGCTGTTGATGAAGTAGGGGATTGTATCCAAGAAAGACATTTATGTAAATACATATACCTATAAAAATGACTAAAATAAAGAAAACAAATTTTTATAAATACAAAAAAAATATATAATATAAAATATAAAAATATAATAAATATAAAAAATATTTAATACATATAAAAAAATATTTTTAAAAATATAAAAAAAAAATGTTACGAAAAACATATTTTTAAAATATAAAAAAATATTTAAAATATAGTACAAAATATTAAATAAATATAAGAAATATAAAATAAAAATAAAAATAATTTATAAAATATAAAAAATATTTAATAAATATAACAAATATTTTATAAATATAAAACATATTTAAAAAATATATAAAAAAATATTTAAAGTATAGCAAAAAATATTTAATAAATATAACAAAATATAAAATGGATATAAAAATTATTTTAGAAAGATATATTGACTACAAATATAGGAACCGATTTTCAATTAGTCATTATTTTATATTGAAAAATCTATAAAAATAAAATTTTGTTGGACCCTTAACAGTCGCTAGCATAAGTATCAGCTGTTTAAATATGACTAACTGAGCCATATAATTGAGCACCTTATGGAGTCGTAAATACCTTTTTGAATTAGCTTAGCTACATATATATTTAGCTGGCAACAAAAATTGCGAATGAAATATTATGGAAATGCTACAGTTGAGCTCGCCACATTTGCATTTAAGCTAATTGCAATTTCGAGTTTAACCTTTAAACTCCCCTGACGCGCACGTCAAAATATATATGTATAAAAAAAAAACAGTAAAGGTAAGATGTTTGTCCTTGAAACGATGGAGCGAAGCAGCGCATCGAATGCTTAAAAAAAGTGAAATTAAAAATTGATTAAAGTAAAAGCTTTTACAAATATTGAAATGAATATATGTACAGAAAGAGAGAGAGAGTGAGAGAAAGGGAGAGAGAGCAAACAATGACTGATATATTGATAGTTTGCATATATATTGAACCAGCATGAAAAGAGTATATGTGTGCCTTTATGTGCTTCCTGCTCTAACAGAGCATAAATGTACATTTTGGATGACTTCATGAGCAGGCAGCACAGTTTAATAAGTCAATGCGAGTGCGGGAATCCGTGGCCTGTATCAAAGTTAGCCATTTTTCATGCAGAAGCAAGGCCAAAAAAAAGTGGAGAGAAAAATCTCAAAAGCAAATCTCATTTCATATGCACAGTATATATATGTATGTATGCATGAATGAGCACACAGAGCACACACACGCACACACACACACTTATATGTGTGTATATGTAAAAATCAATATTAACCGCCTTTTGCACGCGTCCATGTGGCCGCAAAACTTTGTCAAGTTTAAGGCAAAAAACATAAATTATCCTTTAGCACACGCGCGCTCTCTCTCTCTCTCTCTCTCTCTATCTCTCTCTCTCTGCGCTTTATTGTTGCCATTTGTCAGTGTTGCAAAACGCAGCGTCAACAGAATAACAGCAAAGCAAAGCCGCCAATCTATGAGTGTGTGCGTGTTGTTTTTTTTTTGTTTGTTGTGCGCATTTGGCTTTGCCACAGTGACACCTTTTTTCCATGCCTGTCACACTCACACACACACACACGTATTTTTACTGCAGCAAGTTTCAAGGAGCGCAACTATAAAAACTTTGCTGGCATTGCATGTTGAAGGCTAGCTAAGTATGTGGCATGTGGCATGTAGCTGTCAGGTAGAGCTGCTCTTGCAGATGCAACATTGCATTAAAATCCTTTTATAAGCTATAAAGGATGTTAGGGGCAGAGCCAAGGACGCTGCTTCCTGCATATACTTTAGAAATAAATTGAATGCGTTTTATGGCTATTTCACTGCTAATTAGTGAATTTAGAATTCACTTAAAAGCAGAGTGAAAATTGCCTAGAAAGGCGATTTTTAATGAGATATTTATGTACTCATCTACGTCAAGGACTAAACCTGATGCAGAGACGAGGCGAATGAATAACAAACTGATAAATAGTAAATGGATAGAAGAAAGAGATAAATTAGCTGATTGATTTAGTTAGAAGAAGCGAAAAAGAGCTCGAATATGTGATGCAAAAAAAGGGACAGAAAATAGAGAATGAATGTGTGTTTTTTTTACTACAGCCTTTATATAAGATAAGTATTTGATCCATGCTTAGATTACCGACCCAAGTTCCACTTTGCATAAATATTTGCCGCCCTGCAAAGCCTGAATGGAGCTTGAAGTATAGGCAAACATTTACATAGCTTAACTATGCAGTCAGCACGTGTTGGCTTTAAGCCAGACTCTTTTGTTAAATCCGTTGGCAGCGCAGCCGTCGAGAGGTTTATGCAAATGGTAATACGATAAAAAAAGTCGATGCTATAGTATATATGTAAAGCTCGATATATCAACTCAAACTCAACTCGAGCAATTAATTAAATACTAAATGCTGTTGCCAACTGTTTAGCTATGCTTTAATACTCGGCTTACAATTGTAAACCAGTAACCGCAAATCAATTAATGGAATACGATTGGTATCGGGTTTACTTGCTAGGTTTCTGACAGCCATCAATTAGTTGTGGCACAGCAATTAGGCAGTCAACAAATAGCTGTGTAAAGAGCGACAGCTTAAAAGACAAACAGACGGACGGAAGGACGGACACAAAACCGAATCTTAGCCTTTGGCCAGTGAATCCATTCATAACATTTGAGGCGTGCGAAGCTAACTGACAGCTGTTCAACTGGATTAGTAACACGAGAGACGGGAGCGTATGTAAATTAATTGCTTAAGCGTTTATTTTTTTCAGTTTTGCTTAGATTGTTGCTAAGCTCAAGAAGTTTAGAATTTGTTAACTGAAAGCTAGAATATTGAATTTAAAGATACCTTTTTGATATAATGTGATTTGCTTTCTCTTTAAGCTATTTTAATACTTTCATTTCAATAGGTTTATAAACAAAGCTAAGTTTCTCATATTGAATATTAAATTTCTCGACTTTTCAGATTACATTATATATCTCAGATCTCAGCTTATGAATCAAATAAGAATCGAATTAGCTAATAATTGATTCAATTAGTTTCAAATTATAGCTGTCAAACAATGGAACTGTAATTGATTCTATTTCTATTTCTGCCTTAGAACAATTGATATTTATTGAGAATGAGCATGGGGATTTCCTTCGAAGCGACCGTGTAAACCTATTCTCAAATGAAGAGCTCTGATTGGCAATGTAAGTACGTGTGCATGACATTGCTTAGAGGTTTATGATATTGGCCTAGTTTTGAGTTTCGATATCATATATCATCTCGCCTATCACAGTGAGACAACAGAAAACCCAAATAAAACTGGCGTAGGTCAGCATCAAACCACTTTTAATTGGTATCAAGCACACGCACGCACACCAATACGAATACACAATTTACTTATACAGTCCGATTAGCTCTGGTAATTAAAGGCATTAAATTTCGGACTTATCAGGCCAACTGTAAATTCATAAAACTAATCGGATTCTTTGTGCATAATTATGAAAAGTTTAATTTTTACTGCATGTGTCTAGCTGTTGCTCTTACTCTGTTTGAGACTAATTAGTTGCTTAGATTAGCTGACATTTTTAAAAAATGAAAGTTTATAAGATTCTATAGTAAAGTTAACCATTTTTTTAATTCAAATATCATTTTACTATTTTAATTAATTTTTTTTTAAATTTTATAAAAATTCTATCTTAAAATATTTATTAGAAAAGTCGAAAGAAAATATATTTCTGATCCCAAAATGCTACTGTATATCCGCTTATAAAAATAGTTTCATTTTAATATATGCATTAGCAATTAGACTGCTATTTTAGTTAACGACTTGGTCTAGTCTCATAAAAAAATCATAAAAGGCATATCTAAACCAGTTGAGAATTATAAGTGTTATTGGCAATTTTACAGAAATAAAATCAATTCAAATCGTATCGAATCGAATCGTATATTAATGAATTTCAACAATTCAACACGTGTTTAATTTACATATTGAAAACGAAATTCAGCTGAAAACTTGTTAAGTTCGTTTTAGCTTTTCAAAACAAGTAAATGTGCTCCAGTCGGGAGTGCACAGCCCGCAGATACCCTAACAATTACTTCAAGCTTCATCTGTACATGCATATCATATCTGGTATCTGCCACATCTCCTACTACATTTTCACAAGCCACTATGCCCTAAAATTCCCATTTGCAATGGGCTCAGGGTATACAAAGCGCCACGAACCATGCAAATGTTGCCTTTTAATTATCAACTTGAAATAAGTATATGTTATTTAGCAAATGGACATGATAATAAACAAGGTTGCTGCCAGCTTTGATTAAGAACTATAGCAGATCAACAACAATAGCATTAGAGCAAAATATATATGTATACTACATATGTATATTTGATTTAAGTAATACTTAAGTCTATTTTGTAAATAAGTATATGTATGAGCATATACATATATGTATTAGTGGGTATTATAATTTACGCACGACAGTCGGCAACCGAAAAGAGCAAAAGCAATCAAATGAAACATGTAAAAATGTACGATGAACGGATATGCACGACTGTGAGATACCCCAAGAAAATTTGAAAAGTTGGTATGAAAGATAGAAATAGTCTTGATAGGCTAATGATATATATAAATCTAGATTACTGTATTACGAAATTCTATTTAGATTTTTTTTAATTGCTAGAAAAGATATTTGAAGGGACAATATCTTGTTCTCTAATGTAAACAAAGTTATTTTTAAGTTTGTTTAATAGCTAGAAAATATCTATATCTATATATATCTTATATACATCTATTCCCCTCATCTACCCCACAAGGCTCTCTTGTGGCCAGGGTGTTCGCAAATAAAAGAGAAACCCATCACAAAAGGCTGACTACTTGACAGCCATCGCGACGGGGATGTCAAGTGGCCGCGTGTGGGGCAGGTAGTGCGATAACTGCACAAATACATATGCATAAAATATATATACAAACATATATATATATATTTATTTATGTATATATAGACTTTAGCATGTGTACACTCGTAGTACTCGTATGCCCGACGCCAGCTGATAAGAAATTTATTAGATTAAAGCAAAAACGATTGCCGCGATTACAGACTCGACATCGTCCCGCCATCGCCGCCTTCGTCTCGGTTTTTATTTCATTCTGTTTTCTGTTCTTTTCCCGATTTGTTTCGTCTTTCTGCACGAGGCTTTCATCACCGAATCTTAGCGAGCTCATTTATTAGTCTGCCAGGCGACGAGCCACTGAACTGTTTGTTGGCCGTTTCAGTCGGACTAATCCAATAGCTCACAAACCATAAGTTCTCGAGGAGTTACAAACGTCGCGATGATTGTGTTTTATAAATTGTATTTAATTAACAATGTGGCTTAAAGAGTTTTATAGTTTTTTGTCCCTTTGTTTATTTCGTTTTAAATTTAAATTTTTTAAATTAAATTAAAAGTGAAATTAAAAATAAATAAATAAAGTGCTGCATACGAACAGGCGCAACGAAGGCTTCAAAATGGCATTGAACGTGTTTTTTGGCTTACACGTGATGCCCACTTAAGACTGTGTTTTTTTTTTTAAAGAAGTTATTGAAACTAGTTTCTGTTTTGGTTAAAAGTGAGTTTAAGATAAAATAAATTATTTTTTTTTTTGTTTACACGATGAATTATGAAAGCATTGTGATTATGAATTTATGTGTGCAAAAATTATGAATGAAGAAGTAATATACATGTAAACACTTGCTAATAATATATTAAATAAATAATAAATTCAGAATTTCAACATATAAGGGAGTATCTGACTCTCAGATACCCTGAAACTCTTAGCACTGTAAAATAAAAATATTTAAATATGAGTTTAGGTTTCTTTTTGAATGAATTCTAGCTGTGAACTCTAAATAAATCTTAAATTATAAAATTTTAAAATTAAATTTCATAATTAATTAATCACAAAATAGAATAGAACAGTTTTATTTTTATGTGGCTGAAATACTTGGAAATAATTTTGGAAATTTTTCTATAAAGCTTTAAGGCTTTCTGATAAAGCTATATTATGTTCGTTGTCATATAATATACCTAAAAATACTAAATAATAAAGTTTAACTATAAAACTAACAGTTTTCTATATATAAAAATATCTTTTCAAGTATTTAACATTGTAACTCGTTCTTCCTGGAATATATATATATAAAAAAAATCTTGTGTTTGTCAGATAAGAAGCCCCAATTGATTATTTAACTTTTTATATAGTGAAAGTCATTAAGTTATTGTTGCTTACAAAACATTCTGGGCTCTCGTGTCTGGGGCATTGTAATCGAAAAGAAACGTAATCCCTCTTATCATCAGTTGCATATAGTAAGCACCGTTGCCAAATTGTATTATAAAGATAATAATCTTAGCGTGCCTTTAACTAAGCACACACACGTGTGTCTGTGTATGAGTGTGTGTGTGTGTGTTATCAAATCGTCAAGACGCAAATTGACATTTGATAAGCAACAATTTAGTGGATAGTTTATAGAGAGTTCACATTAGCCATTTTGTCTAAGCTCTCAAATCTCAATTAAATAGAAATGCGTCGCACGTTGTTTATACTGCCTACACACATATGAATATATATATATATATGTATATGTATGAATAGACTTTTATTTTCAGTATATAATTAAATGCAGCGCCTATCGAGCATTGAACTTGGCAGCGGCCAAGCAGGCAGCGTTTATTCAACCAATCGACAACAAATACGTTGAATCAACCAGCTGCGCTAGTCTCTCTCTCTCTCTCTCTCTCGCTCTCGCATTGATAACTGCACATTTGAGCTAACAGCAAAAGTTGTATTGTTTTAAGAGCCTCAGCCATGTCGCCTTCGTTTCAGCCATAAACCCAAATTCAGCTATACAAATAAAAGTTGCTTAAATTTAGCATTTTATAACACTGAAAATAAAAGACTAATAAAGTAGGTCAACTATAAAGTTTATCAGTTCTTTTAGAGCATGCTTATCAAGTTAAATGATTTTGGGAAGCTTTTCTAATTGATATTAATTGAAGTACTTGAAACCACATTCAAAGCCGTCTTGTTTTGAGCTGCAGATAAACGAAAAGTTTCTTTTTTTTTAATTTTAGATAGTTGAGTTGAATTGATTATTAATTTTTGAGGCTTAGGTATTTAGTTTAAATAACTAAATGATGTTAATGTGCTTTCAAAGCTCTTTTTTGTAAGTAAACTTCATTTAATTCAAAGCTTTTAGAGCATAAGCTTTCGAACAATTCTACTTAAGAACAAATGAAGCTTGGAAAAGCTTCAAAAGCCTGTTACAGCTTATATATTTTGTATTAAATGTGCTTTCTAAGCTGTTTTTCAACTTTAAATGAAGCTGAATATAAATTTATCTAATATTATTTTCTCATATTTAGATTTTACTGAACCCAAAATACTGAGAGGCAGCTATATCTCTGCGCTCAGTGTAGATACGCCCACACACTGAGCATCGAAGTCTGTGACAATTGTTATTCTGGATTTTATGTGCAGGGTGCGTGGCGTGAGGCGCACACTTCGCATGTTGCAACCAGAATCTATATATTATAGCAGCCATAGCAATCTGTGGCTAGACCAACAAATATTTCTCAATGGCTTGTGAAAATGAAAACTCGCATTGTTGGCCAATTTGGGAGATGCTCATGCTGTGATTTATTTTTAGTGCTTTAGTTAATGCTAAATGATGTGATGTTTGATATATGATAGTATTGTGGCAGATATATATATGTGATGCGCTTGGCGCCTGTCAATTTGGAATCATTATAAACAGAATCTAAGCTAATTTTTGTGTTCTATTCTCTGTCCATCTCATTGCAGCAGCGTAAGAGTCTGAGGCATCAGCTGCTAATCGACTACAATAACAAACATAAATCATCATCAAGAGGCGACAACAACAGCAGCAGGAGCAGCAGCAGTAGGAGCTTTTGTGATTGAGCTGAAAACAAGCGAAAGGCATTAATCATACGCCGCGTGCGCCACACTTGAAGCGGCCCTGTGAGAGAAGTGTCCTGAGACGAAATATGTTTGCGAAAAAGCCGCACAATGCGCCGCGCACTTGACACGCGTTGAGTTACCGTTAACAAAATACCGTTGTGCGATCAAATCGATCGAATTTGCCCGAAACTTTACTCTATAATTTCGTTTTTCGTTTTCGTTCGTTTTCTTTTATTTTGTTGATTTGTGCATTCGAAGTGCCGCATGTACGTGTCCGGGCTAAAAACGTTTACGGGCAGCTACAACTGCAACAACAACAACAACAGCAACTATAGACAGAGAGGCAGCCAGCTTGATTTGCGGCCAAAATTTGCTCAATTTGTGTTTTCCTGTTGGTCAGTGTTAAAAACGTTAACGTTCTTAATGAATGTCTTCCGGTTAAAGCCGCTTTATCGTGCAACTAAAAAGACAACAACAACAACAATAACAACCGAACTTATTACAACAACAACAACGCCATCAACAAAGAAACTAAAGAGCAGCAGCAGCAGCAGCAGCAACAAAAACTCCTCCTCGACGACAACCAGAACAACATTTGATAATAGCAGAAACAACAATCCGCGCACTTACAACAACAGCAGCAAATCGAATAAAGTGTTTCTACATTATATACCACGCGATCCGCGTCTAAGAATTTTCAATAGAACCGCCACGCTGAATAAACACTTGGCCCAGCCCAAACGCACTTTAAGCGAATTGAATATAACTGAAGATCTGTGCAATTATGGTGAATTAATTGGCGGCCCTGGCAGTGCAAGTGACAACACCAACAATAACTGTAACAATAACAACAATCAACAATATTATTATTATAACAACATCAACAATAAACAATTGAAATTTCAAGGTTAACTGTTCAAGTTGCAAGCTTAGCGAAACTAAACCAATTTTCAAGTGCAAAGAAAGTTTTTGATTTGTTCTTTGCATAGCCAAACGTACGGGGTGTGTGGAGTTAAAGAGGTAAGTTTTAGAAATTCATTAAAATTATAGATAATATTTATATATTTTTATGTTTAAATATTTAAATATGAAATATTCTTTATATTTTCTTTATATATTATTAACTTTGTTATAGTATTGTATATATATTTATTGGCATCAACTATTCAAATCAATTAGCGCAGCCATTCAAGCTTTTTTACAGGTTTCTTCAGGCTACAAATAAAATATTTTGTATATATTTTATTTATACATATATACAATTTTATTAATTTTATTTATATATATAAAATATTGTATATATATAAATATTTTATATATATTTTTTATATACATTTTATTTAATTTTATTATTACTAAAATTATTATTTAAACAATTTTATTTGAAGATATATACTATAAAATATATTATAAATTTTTTATTTGTATGTATAAAATATTTTATATACCTTTTATTTTAAATTTAAAATTATTATTTAAACATTTTATTTGCAAAAAAAATTCTATATATATGTATATATATATATATAAATATATAATATATATATATATATATATATATATATATATATATTTGTATTTAATATATTTAAATAATTTAATTTTTTTTTATGTATATAAAATATTTTATAAATATTATTTTGGTAAATTACTTATATATATATATAATATTTTTGAGCAAATTATTCGATTAGCTTTAATAAATATGTAAAATAATTCAAACATTTTATGCCAGCTATATATCAAACTTTATTTTAAGACCTTGCTGAAACATCTTTTAATAAAGAAATGCATCTGATGTCCATATATTAGGCAGCCAAAAGAAAGAAAACTCTTTAGATTCTACTTAATATAAATATTTGAGTTCTACTCGCTATTTTCGATTACAAAAATTATAAAGAATTTTAATGAATATTTCAATCAAAAAATTTCAATTTGAAAACTTTTCACACCACACAAAACAGCTCACTTTTTGGCATTATTAAAATTGTTGGTTAAAATTGTCCCAAATAAATGCGAGTCATCCACGAGCGTTTGCCCTGTGGCTAAAGCAGCCTGTACAGTGCGCTATAAATAAATGCAGACGGGCACTTTCGAGTGCCAAATGCGAAAAACGTAAACAACTGAGAGAAAAACGTAAA
Source organism: Drosophila repleta (assembly GCA_018903745.1). Classification (NCBI taxonomy): domain Eukaryota; kingdom Metazoa; phylum Arthropoda; class Insecta; order Diptera; family Drosophilidae; genus Drosophila; species Drosophila repleta. The sequence goes on from JAEIGN010000497.1 coordinate 7,924,639, forward strand.
TAGAATTTAAGCAAATTGAAAATTATGAAATTCAACTAAGAAACAGCTGTTGACGCACGAGAGAGAGAGAGAAGAGGAGAGATATTGAATTGAAATTGAGTTTTAGTTTTTGCTCTCTTCGCTATTTATACGAGGTCAAGTTGAAGGCGTTTGGCGCAATGATTTTATTGCGAAATTTGTTTGCCAATTTGCAGAAACAGTTTGTGCGCGAATCTGCAAACGAAATGTCTGCATGTTATTGTTGTTGTTGTTCGTGTGACAGTAGCAACAAAATCGAATTGTTTGCAAACAAACCACAAACTACAATAACAACAACAATAATAAAAAAAAGAACAACAAAAAATTCTGTTGGCAAATTTATGTTGTGTCTGAGCGAATTCTTTTATGGTTCATGAAGCTTAGGGCGTGGCTCGTAAGTGCAACTCATGCAACACGAGGCAGCAATAAAAGCGACGCAACTTCTGCACTTTTGCAATTTAAAGTTATGACAAAAGTTTTCCAATTAATCAAAGTCTCTTAAAATGGAAAGTAAGCTGGGAGAAGAAACGAAACTTAACGGCTTAAAATGTTTTATAAAGTTTTAAGGTTAACGGAAATTAAAGCCACATGAAAACTTTATGCACATCTGTGTTTGTTGAAGATTTTCAAGCAACTTTTTCAGTTTATTATTTATTAATAAAATTTATGTTTAAAAAATGTGAGTGAAGCGTGAAAAGAACTATCGGCAACAAATCAAATAGACAAGTGCATTAAAAGCTCATGAAAGCTGCAAGTAAGACTTAGTTTATGCTGTAAGTTAAAGAGACTAACTAGCCAACTAGCAAAATCTATAGAATAAAAGAAAAACAAATACAAATTTTAGTTATAAAAATATTTACTAATGAAAACATTTATAAATAAGCTTTGAGCTTGTAATCATTGCTTAGCATGCCATGAAAAAGCTTTACAGACGCAGGGCTTAACAAACTGCTTAGCTACTTTTTGTATGTACATTAGCTTTAATTATTATAAAAGCACATTAAATTATGAAAGCTTTTGGTCTATTGCATAGAGTTGAAGTTGGAAGTCTTTTTCATAATTAAAATATTTTGTTTTTAAATTTCTTTTTGCTCAATTTGAAACAAGTTAAAGATATGTATTAGATTACTATGTATATATTTCTTTTAATTTTAATTTATTTATTATATTATATATTTTTTTAAATTTTAATTTATTTATTATATTATATAATTTTTTTAATTTTAATTTATTTATTATATTATATATATTTTTTTAAATTTTAATTTATTTATTATGTTATATAATTTTTTATTTATTATATTATTATGTACATACATACATATATATTTATATTTTATATATTATATAATTTAATATATTATTGCATTATATATTTGATATAAAAATATATATTTATTTTTGTATTCTTTTAAATATTTCTCTATTAATTTATCTACAATTTTCTTCGCCTTTCTCTTTCACACAGAGTTGACAATTTTGGAATTGGAATTGAGGCGGAAGCGTAAGCAATCTTAATCTAAATCCAAATCCACCTACAGCTACAGCTACTTAATAAACAAAATATAGAAATTCTTGCTGAAATCTATGTAACTGTGTTCACAGCTAATTGCAACCACGCAAAGTGCAAATTTTTACAAGCTGCTTTTAAATAAAAAAAATAAATTATATTTAATATAAAGCAAAATAATTATTGAAAGGGAAGGAAACGTTATTCAATTAGAGGCTAAGACAAGATGGCCAAGCCAACAGCTACACAGAGTGACAGCAACAACAAGCAACGCAGCGGCAGCAACAACAACATCAGCAACAGCAATCCGGCTGCCTTCAACAACAATAATAACAATAACAATAATAATATTAATAATAGTAGCAGTAAACTGAACGGCAACATTTGCCAGCCGACTCTACCCGCGCCGGCCAACACGCCGCTGAACAAGGCCATCAAGCACGACCTCTTCCCGGAGGTGACGTTCTGCAATCTGTCGGTGGAGGAGCTCCACGATGGCGCCGGCCACAGCCGCATGGTGCGCAACAGCATCATTGCCGTGGACGGCGATGGCACCTTGACCAGCCTCATGACGGGCACCCAGGTGAAGAAGCGCAAGCGCTTGATATCGAATGAGTCGGGCGACTCCATCGACTCGAGCAGCACCGAGAAGAAGACGCCCAAGATGCCGGATGGCGGCTATGGGTGGGTCGTGGTCTTCGCCTCGCTGATGATATCGCTCATCTGGGATGGGCTGTCCTTCTCGTTCGGTCTGATCCACACGGAGCTGGTGGCCTACTTTGGCGAGTCGACCACGAAGACGGCTTGGATCAGTTCTTTGTTCTTCTCGGTGCCGCTGCTCATGGGCCCGATCTGGTCGAATCTGGTGGACAAGTATGGCTGCCGCAAGATGACCATACTGGGCGGCATTGTCTCCGCCCTGGGCTTTGCCGTCTCCTCCGTTTGCAACTCCATTGAAATGCTCATGATCACCTTTGGCATCATCAGCGGCCTGGGCCTGGGCATTGGCTATGTGACGGCCGTGGTATCGATTGCCTTTTGGTTCGATAAGAAGCGGAGCTTTGCCACAGGCATCGGCGCCTCGGGCACGGGCATCGGCACCTTCATTTACGCCCGCCTCACGCAGTATCTGGTGGATTCGTATGGCTGGCGAGGAGCAACACTCATCCTGGGCGGCACCATGCTGAATGCGTGCGTGTGCGGGGCGCTGATGCGCGATCCGGACTGGCTGATCGAGGAGAATCGCCTGGAGAGCCGTTCGCAGAGTGTGACCACCTTTTCGAATTCGAGCGTTTGTCTGGAGGAGATCAAGAAGCTGCTGGACACCGGCATCACCAAGGAGGCCGTGCTGGACACGCTGGTGACCAAGAACAACACCGAGGCCAATCAGCAAATCGACGATCCGCTCGACACGAGCCTCAAGCGCTATCGCAGCGAACTCTTCCTGCCCACATTCCTGAGCATCCAGGAGCTGGACAGCATCTGCGAGGTGAAGAGCTTGAGTCGTCGCTCGCTCCGGCACAAGGACGGCGCCGAGGCGCCCTCACGTGAGAATCTGCTGTCCATGTCGTCGGGCGCCGCAGCCTACGGCCCAACGGCGACCATACTCGGCTCACCGGACGATACGCTCATGGGCGGCATACTGCCCGAGGTGTCCGAGGCGGCCAAGAAGAGCTATTTGGCCTCGATTGAGACGCTGTCGCCGTCGGAGAAGCGCTCCACGGTGGCGGGCACGCCCATTGGCTCGCTGCGCTCCTCCGACGAGGGCTATCTCACCCAGAAGCACAACGAGGCGCATTACGCCAGCTCGCGGTATTCGCTGAATGAAAATCTCTTTATGGCCAAACACAACTCGGCGTCGCTGTCCAATCTGAAGGTGAACGAGCAGCGCCACAACTCGCTGGACATACTGAGCGACGACATGCACACCTACTACATGTCCATCAAGGAGGAGACCTTTGCGCTGCTCGACCAACAGCCCAACAGGCATCGGCCAGTCGCTGGCGCTGGGGCATCCACGGTGATTGCCATACCCGAGCACGAGCAGGACAACAGCGAGCTGGCCTTGCGGCGTTCCCGTCTGGACAGCATTACGGGCATACGCCGTCTGTCGCGCTCCAAGAAACCCAATCCGCACCGCTCGAATCTGCGTCGCAACATCTCCATCAGGAACTCCAATTTCCTGAAGGATATGCGCATTCATCGCAACTCCATACATTATCGCGGCGCCATGCTCAACACGCATCGCTATCGCCTGCGTGCCTCCTCCTGTCCCAACATCTATCGCAACTCAATGACCACCATTGCCAAGGAGGAAGAAGATGTGAGTAGACAGAGACTTGGAATTATATAGATAATAGATAAGAATGTAGATAAGCCGATAAGATCTAATGTAGATAAGGCGGAAAGATCTTGTATAAAGCTCTTTATCAAAATTTTAAGTAATAATATTTTATCTTGAAACATTTTTGAGCTTAAAATAATTTGGAAATATTTAAAAAAAATATATTAGTATTTTTAATAAATATTAATATATTTAAAAAACATATAAAATATTAATTATAATATTTTGTTTTATGTAAGTGGATAAATATTTCTTTGAAATTTTTAATTGAAGAGAATAATTTAATTTATTTAGTTTAATTTATATACTATTTTTTTCTTTATATATATTTTTCCATATATATTTTTTTATAAATATTTTTCAATATATATTTTTTCCTATATATATTTATATTTTAAACTGGCAACTATAACTTTATAGAGCTCTGAGAATTAAAGATAAATATTGAAGATATTTTCATCATATTCTAGTCGGACTTTTTCCCAATATTGATTATCATTTTAATATGTTATAGTAATCTTGTTTAACTTCTATAATAGTAAATGCTATTTGACTTGACCTGCATTTGAGCTCATACATAAATATTATTTCTATACAGAGATTATGTCTTCTATTCTGCTATAGATCAATTCTTAGTCAGTTTTTAACTCACTCTGTGCGGCTGGCTATCAGGCGACTTGGAGTCCAAGTCCAAAGCATGCTAAGTCGCTTGACAACCATTTGCTCTGTATTCAGCTCAAGGCACGATTATCGATGTTCTATGAAATATAAAAATAAATAAAAATATATGTATAGTATATACAATATATATGTATATATATACAAATGAATTACGTGTATATACAAACCGAGTTAAGTGTACAACTGATAAGCGGCCATTCAGACAGCAATTCGTTTCCGCATTACCTAATTTGCTACATAGCTATAATAATGACATCTCTCTCCCTCTCTCTCTCTCTCTCTCTCTCTGTTTGTAGACCTGGTATGATAGTTTTGTGGACACCATGAAATCAGTGTTTGATTTCTCGCTCTTCTTGGATAAAAAGTTTGCGCTCTTCAATCTATCGACATTGTTTTTGTTCATCTGGTAAGTACATACACTGAGAGATCCGAAGGTCTCAAAATGTGTGTATCTATTAGGCAGATAAATATATATATATTAGTCTATATGCAATAGCAACGACCATAACGAGTCGAAAAGATGCCCAAGTACAAATGTCGCAAACAAATTTTGGCAAATGCTCAAAATATCGTCTATTCTAATGAAATTATGAACCGCAGGGGTACTCAGAACAATGCTAAATAGCTTATGCGACTTGTACAGATTGCTTAATAGATTGACATTAGTTAGTTTATTACAGGGTATCACTTAGTCAGCTAATATAAATTAAAGCACATAATTCTAATCTCTTAGTAAACCACAAAACTGTCAGGCAACATCAAGTTTAACAAGCTAATAAACTTGTTACAGGGTATCTCACGCAGTCATTTTGTTATCTCATTTTCAAGCAATGTCAATAAATTGTATACTTTTCACAGGTTTATCATACCCTATCTTTATCTGCCCGATTACATGAAGACTTACAACTACGAGGTGAGCGTCAGCGCCGTGCTCATATCGGCAATTGGCATTGCGCAAACGGTGGGCATGATCGGCCTCGGCTACCTGGGCGATCTGCCCTGGATGAACATCAATATTTGCTATTCAATATGTATGCTGGGTAAGTTGGTGTCATAGGGAAATATATAGGAATGCCTAAAAGATAGATAATGAAAATCATAAACTGCCTTTCTATGCGATTTTCATTGTCTGTCGAAAATATCTATTACTTATTTATATACATATTACTTGATAACTTCAGAACTCTTTATTAACCTCTCGCAATTCTTTACAGTTTGTGGTGCTTCGGTATTTTTTATGCCCCTCCTTATCACCAGCTACAATGGGATGATGGCCATGTGTGTGATATTTGGATTCACTTTTGCCAGTTCTTTTTCGTTTACGCCCAGCATCCTGGTCAGTTTGGTTGACCTGGATGATTTCACTTGTGCCTACGGTCTGGTGCTATTGGTCCAGGGTGTCGGCATGATCGCCGGCCCGCCTATAGCAGGTGCCATTTATGAATATACGGGCAGGTATGTAGCTGTGCAATATCTTTAACCTAAACATCATATAATATATACTTTGTGTTTTACCAACAGATGGGACGAATCCTACTACTTCGCTGGCATATTTATCGCACTCTCCGGCGTCTGTTCGTATATGATCGAGTTCTGTCAGGAGAAAACAACTAAGGAGAGTGATAGTGATGTCTCAGAGACTAAAAAAGCTCAACTTTTACATTAGATTACTTAGATAAACACTCACTCACACACACACACACCCACAAAAACCCACAGTAGAGAAAAAAGAAAAAATATATATATATATAATTCAAGGTACTAAAATTAATAAACTTCAGTGCAATTAGCAGCACTGCGGCCTCAAAAAAACAAAAGAGAAAACAAAAATTAACGGACTAGCATTAAATGTTATCAAGTTTCTTATGTCAAATGCTGTTGCAGCTAAAAAACAAAACAAAACAAAACTCAGAGCGAATTAGTAGATAAATAATTAATTGTATGTAAGCAAACACAAACAAAACAATTTGACTTGAAAACTAATTATTAAAACAACTATATTAGTTAACTAAAGCACTAGGACAACTACATTGTACGTATACTCCAATACCACATTAACAACAACAATATATACTAAAAAGATCGAACTATACACATTATATATATATACATATAATAATAAAATTCAATATCAATTGCAGTGCATCACTGCCATGCGCAAAACGGGTTCCCCACATTGTCTTCTTTATAAACGCGAATAATAGCTAGAGATAAACGTTCTGAAAATTACATTCGAAAACTATAACTAAAATTGATATTAAAATTATTGTTAATCTAATAAAAGCCTCAATTTTGAACGAACAACCAAGATATATACACATTAACTAAACCAATCTAAGCAACGTATGCAATAAACTCAAAGACAATTTTTCAAACAATCTAAGCGAAAGTCTTCAACCAAATAGAAATTGACAATAGTCAAGACTCGTGTAAATAGAACAAAGTTAAAGCGAAAGCTTAGCACCCGAATTGCAAGTGGTATGCAAACAGTTTTTAAACATTTTTTGTCAGTCAAGGAAATAACTAAACACAAAAAAAAAAAAACAAAAGTAAACCGTAACAGTTCAAGTATTATTAAAAATATAAATCAATTGAGAGATATACGTAGCGCACTGAGAACAATTTAGCCTATGCCCGAAAAGCGACTAGAATTATATATATATACGATAAAGCACATTTCAATATAGTTTAAAACCATATTAACTAACGCCTAATGGCAACTTCTACATGCAGCTGTAGTCGTTGTTTCCAACAAACACATTTTTTTTTAGACCTAAGCACAACATTTAGCAAACAAAACTATATAAAATTCAAATGCAATTCTAAACTGTTTACAAACATCAATTAACTAAACGTAAATCGATATATATATATATATATACATACCTTATATATTACAAATATTATTCAGCAAACAATTAAATAATAATTTTGAAGGAACAAAAAATAAAATATGATTTGTTTTCTTTAAGCTCCCGTTGGTAGGTGTGGGTATATATAGCAAAATCTTGAGGTTTGTATTTTTGTAATATTTATTGTGTATATATTAATATTATACTGCTTTGGGTCTGGCAAATACAAATGTTTATAAATAATTTGATTTTATTTCTGCTTGGTTTTCGGTTTTATTTTCTTTTTTCAATTTTAAATATATATAAACTTCGTAATTGTCGGCGACATAATCGAATTGATTTAGCATTATCACCACGATTTGTTTTTGTGTTTCTTTTTCTTTTTTATTGTATAATAATTATGTATTAAACTTATATAATATATATATATTTCATTCTTTTGATGCATGTCTGTATGTATATATCGTTAAATGTTATGCAAATCACACAAAAACAAATCAAATGCGAGGAAATATATATGCATATGTCAACAAATCAGGCGTACACAATTTTCGTATAATGCAGTAGAAGAAAAGCAGCCACCACGAGGGGGGGTCGGGAGAAACGAGGGGAAGATAAACGAATCACAATGAGACAAATTCACATAAAGTATGTTTATATAGAATATATATGTATATAATATATATATATATATGTATTTTACACGCCATTCATCAATTACTGCTCAGCCAAAATGTAACTAGCGAACTAACTAAATGTACACAAAAATATTTGTTTATGTTTTTTGTTTGTTTTTGTTTCATATGTACGTATGTTTAAAGTTTACAAAAATTTAGAAATCACGCACGACACATTTTACATATACAATTGTGTTAATCTGTAGTTTATTTAAAATTGAATTTAATGATGCTTTTATGATTAGTTTTTGTTTTTCTATTCCAATTTCAGCGATTATTTTAGTTTTTTTTTTAACATTACGCTTAGTGTCGAAGTCGTTTCACTAGTTTTGCGGTTTTACTATTTCTTTGCAGCTAAGTTGATTTTTACGGTTATTCTTTGATTTGAATAAAAAAATGAAAACAATAGGTCGGTCTGCATCCACTACCTTCTAAGAGTTAGTCACTAGTAGCTTTTACAGAAGCGGCTATCAGCTATCGGCTACGGCTATCCCAAGTGCAGGCAACGGCAAAAGAGTTAACTTTATTCCTAGCAGCAACCGCTATTGACCGCACCACCCGCACCGCCGGCGCCGGGCAGCGCTGGATTTGTGGGCGTTGCCTGTTGCCCGATTTTAATGCCGTTTGCCTGCAAGCGATCGAGAAAGGCGGCAATTAATCATTTGTATTTTTGCTATACATATTTATCATTTTATATTAATTCATCATTTCATACCTCGTTATTTATGTCGAATACACCCTCCTGTATCTTCTCGTAAATCTCTTTGGCTGTATTTATGAACGCCTCCTCCACGTTGGCCGCCGTGCGTGCCGATGTCTCCATAAAGACCAGGCCGTGCTCGCGTGCGAATGCCTCGCCCTCCTCCTTTTTCACTTCGCGCCTCGAATCCAGGTCGCTCTTGTTGCCAATCAGCATGATGACCATGTTTGAGTTCGAGTGCTGACGCGCATCCTCCAGCCATGTGGTGAGGTGATTAAAGGTCTCTCGCCTTGTGATATCATAGACAAGCAGAGCGCCTGCCGCTCCACGATAATACGATCGTGTTATGGATCTAATAAGGTAAAACAATTATATAACAATTTATATATATACATAGATAGCTGGCTGTTAGCCCACCTGAATGCCTCCTGGCCGGCTGTATCCCAGATCTGCAGTTTTATTTGTTTGCCATCGATGGTGATCATGCGGGCGCCAAACTCCACGCCAATTGTCAGATCATGCACCGGCTGGAAGCGCTTGTCCGTGAACTGCAGCAGCAGACATGATTTGCCAACGCCTAGAAAAGTGCACAGCAAAAGCAAAAAAAAAAAAACTCATTTAGTAATTAGCTGCTTAGACAATTGGGAATGTTAAGTGAAAGTTGTTTGTGGTTGTTGTAAAAGTGAAGCAAGATAGCCAGCCAGACAGACAGACCATTAAAATATTCCAATTTTAAACTAAAAAGTACAAAAATGAAGCTCAAAATAGCTGAGGAAATATGATCACTATATATATAGTTGGATCTTGATATTTAAAAAGTTTTATATACTAAATGGTCTCAAAAAAATATAATTTAATTGATGTAAAAAAATATTTACTTATATAAAAAATTTTATATTTTAAAAATTTATATTTTTAAATATATAAAAAAATTTCTTTCTATTAAATAATATAAAAAAAGTAAAGTTTCATTGATTTAAAAAAATTCTTAATATTAAATAGTCTCAAATAAAGTTTAATTTAATTTTTAATAAATAAATTCTTCTTTTTTTCCTAAATAGATTTTATCTGGATTATGGTGCATTTAAGCAAATACAGTTAGAAAATTCTGTCTATAAAACATTTATGGACTCTATCCGAAAGATAAATCTCAATACATATGCCTATACTAGATACTAAAGCTACGCTCAGTAAACAGTTTCACTTTGCCTGGTCAAAAAACCACCATCAAATAGTAATTTTCCACATCATGATTAATATTGTTAATATCTGACTAATATAAAATGATATCATAGCCATGCCCATATGCTGTTTATATAATGCAAACCGCACAGCATAAAACACAAAAATCTGCTATAATTTCTTATTGGAGAAAAAACTGTGGAGATAACAGCATGAAGGAAATTGGCAAAGTCCTATAGGAAATCAACAGCTGTTTAATTACAGTAAATCAAAAGCGTTGTCTGTGTGTGCGTGTGTATACATATGGACAGTGCTGATAAGCGAAGCAGATAGATAGTTCGTGCTGTCTCTTGCAAACTTAATGCAGAACAGCAAAAATCATGCCAGAATGCGTCCAAGCAGAAGTTTGCCTGCGATTTGGGGTTGCTGGGTGTAAGTTGACTCAGCAGCAGCAGCAGGCAGACAACAGCAGGTCGCTAACATACGACTGCTGTCCCTTACATACACACACATATATACATATACACAGAGTAAGCAACTGTTAACTTCAACAGTGTGGAGTAACGCCCGCGCCTTTGCCTACGCCGAGGCGTTGTTATGGTTTTATTGATTTTTCCTTGCTCTGCGGGCTATCGTGAGCAGTATTGCAGCTGCTCGCCGCACTTGACTCTCGCTTGAGCTGCAGCCAAAGGGCAAACAGTCTGTAACAAACAAACACTACGCAGTTTGGCAGTTTTCGCTGTCTTTGTTTTGTTGTTGTCGTTGTGACTACACAATTTGTGCACTATAAATTTTCACAGACACTTTCATATGGTATTCGGATCCTGCACTCACCAGTGTCGCCAATGATAATATATTTGAACAAGTACGCGTAGGACATGTTTGCAGTTGGTTAGTTTCTATAATTCTATAATATACTTCTTAAATAATTATGAACGCAGTTAATAGCAATAATAATACGCAATTCCAACTCGTATAGTTTTGCAAGCTGACTGGTGATGACGACTGGTGCTGATTAACGATAACGATAACATGTGAGTTCCAGGGCTGCAGCGAAAATTGTGAATGCAGAGTTGCCAGTGCGTCCAACAGGCTGGGCAGCCTGTAGACTGAAAAACCAGTTATCGATAACCCAGCCCTATATGTATGTATGTCGCAGTTTTGTCAGAAATTTTCTCGCACAAAGCGAAGTGTTGTAGCTCAATTTATAATTAATTAAATGTGAAATGTGTAAACGAAAATAATAACTAACGTACTTAGTTCATACAAATCGCTGCATTTGGCTAGCCACAAACACAACGCCTGCGACTTGTAGAGCGCTTGGCTCCCACATATTTTACACAGCTTCGTTGTCTACACAATTGCTGGGCACCAAAAGTCTCACTGCCTGTCTCTGCCTGTGTGTGTGAGAGTGTGTGTGTTGTTTTGTACCTTCCTTCCGGCCGAGGCAAGGTGAAACATGAAGATGGCTGACGGCTCGACAATATTGCGTAGGAACCGACCAGGCACAAAATCCAAGGTAAAAAAAATATATATATATATATATATAAAATATATTTTAGCTACTACAACTTTCCCCTATTGTGCAGGATTTCTGCCGCTGGCCCGATGAGCCGCTCGAGGAGATGGACAGCACACTGGCTGTGCAGCAATACATACAGCAGATGATCAAGCGGGATCCCTCGAATGTGGAGCTAATCTTGACCATGCCCGAGGCGCAGGACGAGGGCGTCTGGAAGTACGAGCACTTGCGGCAATTTTGCATGGAATTGAATGGGCTGGCCGTGAGACTGCAGAAACAATGCTCGCCCTCGACGTGCACACAGATGACGGCCACCGACCAATGGATCTTCTTGTGTGCGGCCCACAAGACGCCAAAAGAGTGCCCCGCGATCGACTACACACGCCACACCCTGGACGGTGCCGCCTGTCTGCTCAACAGCAACAAATACTTTCCAAGCAGGTATGTTCGCCGTTGCGCTCAAAGCAACTAAGCCACATAATGAGTGAAGTGTTGTGCTTAATCAAAACAGAGTCTCGATCAAGGAGTCGTCGGTGACGAAGCTGGGATCGGTTTGTCGGCGCGTCTATCGCATATTCTCGCACGCATATTTCCATCATCGTCGCATCTTCGACGAGTTCGAGGCCGAGACGTATCTATGCCACCGATTTACGCATTTTGTCACAAAATACAATCTCATGTCCAAGGAGAATTTAATTGTGCCCATCAACGAGGAGGAGAATGCGGCACCCGGCGAGAGCGAGGCCTAAACAAGCAGCAGCAGCAACAACAATAACAACAACACAACAACAACAAACAACAATAATAATAGGAACACAGCAAAGGCATAAAGGCATTCAAAATGATTGAAAAACAAAAAAAGAACATAAAACGCAATCATTCATACATACACGCAACTCAACTCAACTCACAACATATTTATAATATATATATATACATATATTTACTAATAGCTTGCATTAGATTCGAGATAATCGCATTAATCAGTTTTTTGGTTCACAGAAATCAGCAAATGGAAATTTAAGAGAAAACCGAAAACAGTAAAAAAAAAAAACAAAAAAGAAAAGAAAAAACCAAAATTTATTTTGCAAATTCTTGTGTATGTAGTTCGAACGACAAATATATAAAAATCTATATAAATATTAGCAGCACGCAGAACGAACGATGCGTCACTTGATTCCGTAATCGTTACATTGATTATATATATATTATTAAATTCTTATTTTAAATAAATTATATGTAGACACACACACTCACGCCCATTTGACACGACAGATTTTTCCCCTTACCCCCAACAAAGAAAAGGAAAAACTATCAAGTGAAGTTCACCATCTTAAACCTATATATAAACAAGAAGAGAAGAAAAACAAAAAAGAGAAAAGGAAACCGAACAATTACAATAAATCGAAACAACAAACTAATTATTTATTCACATATATTTTGTAGATGTGCCGTGCTCCTTAGACTATGTTCGCCTCCAGCATGCGCTGCTGGGCCACCAGACGCTCGAAGCCCAATCGACTGAGATCTAGAGTGGTGTATTTGCCGTCCAGTATGAGCTCGGCCATGGCCCGGCCCACGGCTGGCGTCTGCTGTATGCCGTGGCCGCTGAAACCGGCTGCGATGAACAGATTCCGGTAGTGCGGATGGCGTCCAATGATGCCGTTGGCATCGAAGGTGTTGTGGTCGTAGTAGCCGGCCCAGCTGCTCTGCACCTTGACCGACTCGAAGGCGGGCACGCGACTGGCCAGCGTGGGCCAAACATCCGACTCAAAGTAGCCATGGTCCACGTCCAGGGTATCACAGTTGGGCTCCTCACTATCCGCCGGACTGCGACCGGCCAGGAAGTTGCCGCCCATGCCATCCCGCCGGAAGTAGGTGCCATCGGGATCAACAGTTAGAGGTGTGCCCACGCCCGGACAGTTGCGGCCCTGCGTATTGAAGACGTAGACATAGCGCTTGCGTGGCTCCACGGGCAGCGGCACGCTCAGCAGCTCCTTGCCCGTGCCAATGTTGGCCAGACGCGCCACCTGCCCGGAATGCGCACCTGCAGCCAGCACGCAATTATCGAACTTCACGGTGTGTTTGGTTTCATCGGCCGAGGTTACCACGGCACCGGAGAGCTGACCGGCGGAGTTGTACTCAAAGCCCGTGACCTTGCCATTGGCGAACTGTGCGCCATAGGCGCGCGCCTGTCTCTTGAAGCCCATCAGTAGGGCCCAGGGATCGAACCAGCCCTCCTTGTTGACCCCATAGCAGCCCAGCTCGATGTCCTCCGTGCTGAGCCAGGGGAAGCGCGTGCTCAGGGCAGCCGGGCCAAGCAGCTCGTTGCAGGCGCCCAGCTCATTCTGCAGCTTCGAGTTGCGACTGAGGATCTCCGCGCTATTCTTGCTGGCCAAGATGAGATAGCCATGGTGCTGGAAATTCAGCTCCACGTCACCCAAGTGGCTGCGACAGTCCGATATAAAATCGTAGCCAAAGAGCGACATATTTATGTTCTCCGCCAGCGAGAATTGTTGCCGCACGCCGCCCACCGAGAGCACAGTCGATGCAGTCGTATACTAGGGAAGAGATTACTCTTAAGGATATGATCTACATAGTATGATCATCTCTTAGGCACAACTCACGCCCGCATCCCGCTCCACAACCAGCACGCTGAGCTTCTTCTGCTCCGCTCTCTTCTTCAGCCAGTAGGCCGAGGAGGCGCCCATGCCGCCGCCTCCGATGATCAGCACATCACAGTGTTTGGGCAGCACATCTCCGCCAGCAGCAGGAATCTGCGTTCCGCTTAGCAATCGCTGCTGCTGCTGAGCTGCAGCCGTTCGCAAGACACGTCCCAAGCGAAGCATTTTTCGCACTGGCACTCAGACATCTGGGCAATTGAGCGTTATGGCAATCAATTCACGGGCGCCGATTAGATTTCTCGTCGCTTATCAACCTAAGTAAATACACTCTACAATAGTAGCCAAACACAATGCTACGATTAAGTCTATCTACACAAATAGTATAAAAGCGTAAGCGTTGTTGGATTTTTAATGCACTATAATAGGTGGGGCATAAGCGACTTTGCTGGTGGTTAGCTCAAAGATTTGAGAAACAATGCGAAAAAGTTTCTAAAATCAGCCAAAAACTTATTTATCTGATATCTGGCGTTACATATTTTATTGTAAAATATTTTATATTTTTATCAATATTTTAAATTTTATTTAACAATATTTTATATTTTGGACATCTATATTTTTATATTTTATTTATATATATTGAAATTTACATATGTAACTTTGTAAATAGACATATATTTACTTTTTTAGTACAATTCACTCTTATCTGTATATTTTTAATACAGAGTGCTGAGTATAGACTAGAAAAATCAGCGATAAGGGCCAGTTTGGCTGATAAGTAAATAAAATCCTTAGCATTAAAATTTTCATTGCATACCCAAAGGCGCAGCAAAACTGTTAAGTTGCTTCGAGGCTGCAACAGCGGCTGTTAAGCTACAGCTGCTGTTAATGTTAAAGAACTGTTTAAGTGCAGCATAAAAGTATGCAGTAGAATTTTTACGGGAACTGTTCAACTGCTTTAAACACATACTGATTAAATATACAGAAATATATATTAATTATATAGCAGTTCCATATATTTAAAGCTTAGGTTGTTTGCTAGTTGCAGTCTCAGTTGCAGGCTTGTTTTGCCTTTGCTGATTAGGCTGCGTTTGCTGTTGTTGTGGTTTGTTGCCACCAAATCTTTGGCGTTTATTTGTGCCTCTAGTCGCAGGCGCTGATCTGTTGGCTGCATCAGATCTATGTGCAGGTGCAGGTCGACTGCCAGGCGGAGGTCTGTTGACAGAGGTATCATCATGCTGCCAGAAATCACTTTTTGTGTTGGGTTTCTGTAAACTATAAAGAACGAAACGAATCAGATATAATGAATATCTTAACAGCAACTAGATTCAACACGAACCCTTCTATGCTATCTGGCAGTTCGTCCAGGCTCATTAATATGTGCAATGCAGGTATTTGGCGTTTGACAACGATTTCCTCCAGGCCTTCCTTCTGTGGTTTCCAGTGCTCCTCCACGCTGCAAGCAAAGAGAATATATACTATACACTGATTAGTTAATCTTAGCTAAATAACTTACGTCGTCTGGCCCATGCGCGTGACCTGGTATAGAGGATGGCTACGCTTCAGTATTTCGGCGCAGGATATGGTCCGGACAACGCCACCGCCAGAACCGCTCCAGACCACGCTGCGGTATTCGCCTTTGTCCAGCGACGCCTGGGCATAGCTAACCACGTTGCTCACCTTGGTGCCGCCCTTGACCTGTTGAATGAATTTTGCGATTAATCATTCAGAATGACTAAAGGATTTTTGATTCACTTACGTGCATCCAGAGGAAGTCCTTGTGCTCCTTTGGCATGCAATTCTCAAAGGGTAAATCCTTTTTGCTCAGCTCCTGCTCCACATTCTCCGCCTTGCGATAGTGCAACATCTTGGCTAACCTGCAGGCAGTAAAAGAAACCGATTAACTATGGCAATTCGATTAGTACACGAAATTCTAGCATATAGGCCCCTCGGCAACAACCTTGAACCAGAATCGGGCATAATAATAACAGCTTCTCTGCTGCTGCTCGAGAGCTCATCCAGCCACTCATAAACTGTCTTGCGCAGTTATTGTCACCCACCACAGTCTGTGCAAATTGCATAATTGCTTTATGAGACGCGAGCGGCTCGGGCCAGGAGGCAAGCGCTAAAAAAATGTGGCCCACACCAAGCAAGCAACAGGTGCGGCTATGGCGAAGTCTATCAGGCTCTACTTTAGATTGAATTTATTTCTAGTAAATTTTTTAATATTTATAACAATTTAATTCAATGTGGAAAATAATAAGAAATGATTTTTTAAAAAATTGTTAATTTATATAAATTAGATTTATGAAAAAAAAAATTATTAATAGTTAAGGAATATTTTACAAATTTTATAAATTTAAATAAATATGTAAAACAATTAGAAATAAGTACAGAAAATTTTCCAATTTATATAAATTATATTAAAAATGACAAAAAATAATTATTAAAAATTTCAAAATTTTTGCCAATTTATAGAAATTTAATTAAATATGGAAAATAATTTTAATTAAATAAAGAACATTTTTAAATTTTTTAAAATTTTATCAAATATGTAAAATAATTAGAAATAATTAAAGAAAATTTCCCAATTTGATTAAGTAATAAATATATAAATATAATATAAATGTATAATATATTTTTCCTTTTATATATTTGCGAATAAAAAAGTTAATAGAACAATTTACGAAATCCTCTTCTTTCCCTTTCAAATTTCCTCTATTATCACATAATTATATTAACATTTGGGCTCAAGTCTTAGCTCAAACCTTAGCAGCTGTGCCGAGCTGTAGCGCCTTTGGCTATGGCGCATGAAGAGGAGTTCAAGTAAAAGTCAATAAAAAAGCATTTCTACAGCAATTAAATGCGCGCGGCTGCAGCAGAAATTTCCCATTAAATAAAATTCTGTTGGTGTCGGGCTCTAGACAACAAGGATGACAACCAACACAGCAGCACCAGCAGCAGAACGAGAGCAAGCGCAACCAAGATACACACGCACACATACTCACACACACAGAGAGCATGCCACTTGTTGAAGCTAAACAACATTTAGTTGAAGGCGAAAGAAATGGGGCAGGCCGCATGGGGCAAGGGAATTGGAAACGGGAACGTGAATGCAAAGAGCTCTCTGAATTCGACAGCAGCAAACGAAAGTTTATTAATGAACTTTTCACAAAACTGTGTGTGGTGGCGGCTGTGGGTGGCAGCTCATGACCCAATCAAACACCCACGCACACACACACACAATTAACGTATGTCCTACAGCAAGATGAAAACGCAGACAATTCTTAGATTCAATGCAGCAGAAATACGAAGAAGATGAAGAAGAAGCTGAACAAGAGAGAGGGCAAAAAAAAATGAAATAAAATAAAAGCGAGTGGGAAGCTTGCGATGGTCGTTTTGGAATGTTACGAGGAATGCCTGCGAAATACCAGATGACAGGCACTGCTCTGACTGTCTCATTGAGAACGTCATCGTTATCATCATTATCGTGATTATGATGAACACAACTGGCAGCGGCATTATCAACGCCATTCTTATAAGGCACATTATATACAGATAAAACACTGAGCAACTGGGGTTTTTTTAGCATAAGAATTTAATGGAGACTCAATAAAGCAAATAAAATAAATACTCAAAAAAATACTTTATTTTTTGAAATTAAATAATAATTTAAAATAAATTCAATAAATATAAATAACAAATAAAAAATAATATAAATCCAAAACCCAAAAAACTATAAAGTAAATTAAAAAAAAAAATTAAAAATCATAAAAAGAAAATTAATTCATAAATGAAAATTTAATCCAATAAAACACAAAATAATCCAAAAGAAAAACAAAATGAATATATATAAAATTAATAATTTTTAAATATTAAGTACTTATTTTCATACATATTTATAAAAAATTAAAATTTAAAAATAAATTATTTATTTATAATAATAATAAAAAATATTTTATAAAAATAATCAAAGCATAAAATAATTAAAAAATATGTAAAATATTTAAATTGTTTTTTTTTTTTTTTTTTGTATAATTACTAAAATATAATTATAAAACCAATTATGTACTTTTTGCTTTCTGCTAAAAATTAATATATAAATTAATATATTATAATTTAGCTTTTATAGATTTTTTTTCAGCATAACCTGTCTCATGTCGACCAGTGTAATTCTATTTTGTGCGGAAGTTATTAACAGAACGAGCGTGGCGCATAAAGCAAAAGGACAAACTGTTTGTAATTGAGGAGGATTGCTGCAAGAGATCTATATATAAATATTTGGTGTGCGTGAGAGAAAAAGACTTGTCTGTTGACAATAAAATAAGCACGTACTTTGAATTAACATTATATAAATTAAGTTCAATTCGTAAATTACTTCAAAAGGCTTTAAATTAGATTTAGACGTCTTGCTGCGCTGCTGCATATTTGCACGCACACGCACATACTTAGCAACAAGCACACACACACACACACAGGCACACGCACACTAATGCGTAGACAATACAGGGGGGTTAGCCATGAATGATATGAATATTGTGCGCGATTGTGGTGCGTTCTTAGCTTTTATTGTTCTAAAAGTTGATGGAGCTTAAAATATATTAAAATAAATATAAATAAATATTTTTTATAAATTTTTTTAATTTAACAAAAAATAATTCTTAATAAAAATCAAGAAATTGAATAATAAATAATAAAGTAATAAATAAACAATTATAATAATAAAATATATTAGAAAATATTTTTTTTTGGCATTTAATTTTTTTTACTGTTTTTTTCTGCTGCATTTCAACCTCTAAAAATCAAACTCATATATTTAATTTCAAATTATGTACACTTTTTTCCATAAATTGAAAAATTTCTCTATTTTTTATTTAATTTTTTATTTTATTTTTGTTTTTCATTCACCTTTTTCTGGCACTTTTCTTTCTCCCTGCATCCACTGTGCAGCGCAAATATTTCATTTATTTGCAAGCCAACCCTGACACGGTCCACAGTTAGGGGGCGAGTCGACCCACTCCCTACTCCCTGCTTGGCGCCCCTCTGCATTCATTAGACATGCCAACAGGCAGCGGAACCGAGCTTAGCTCCTGGCCAAACCGCAGAGCCAGGATCATTTGAGGTTTGCAAGCCGTGGCCAACAGTTGATAGACGCGGCCAAAAACGACTTGGCAAACAGTAAGTGGCAGTGGAAGTGGCAGTGGCAACAGGCAGAGATAATAATGACCCATTAGAAACTAACCAAGTGCCAGCCATCGAATAACTGTTAAATGTGGGCGAAACCATTTGGAATTACACTTAATTTAGAGCCAATTTTAATTATAAACAAACAGAGAAACACAAATTAAAACTGGGCAATTTGTTACTGTCTCTACATTGTTAATAAAGCACATTTAAGAGCATAAATCGAAAACAATTTTTAACGGCCGTCAACAGCGATAAACGCCAATAAACAAACCATAACGAAAAGCCAACTAAATTAACTAAGTACCTAATTAATTGCGTGTAAACAAAATGTTGTAAATCAGCTACACAAACACATAAAAACTGTGCGAAAAAACAGAACAAAAAGAAAAACAAAATATCTAAGTGCGACATTGAAAAAAAAAAAATATCAAATCAAATTGAAATGGAAATTTACTAAGACAAAGATTAATATAAAAAAATTCAAAATAAAAAATATAAATATATGTATATAAAAAAATTCTTGTCAATTTAAATTTTAAAAAATATAAATAATATATTTAAAAATTAAATATATATTTCTTTTTATAATAATACAAAATAAATTTTAAAAAATATAACCCAATTAATAATAAAAAAATTAAAAGATATCGAAAAAACAAATATTTAAAAAACTATTCTAATAAAAAATTCATATTCAAGTTGTGCTTTTCATATTTATTTTCATAAATAATAAATGCAGTAAATTTTAATAATATATATTATTATATATGTATATCTAACTGAGAAATCCTAAAAACAAATTCATATATATATAATATTAAAAATTCATATACAAATATATTAATTTCAAAAATAACATGTTTACATCTTGTTTGTCTAATTTTACAACACGCTTACAAGTCGATTCACTCAAAATATCACAAAAAGCAAGCAAATAGAAACAAGTATATATCAACACAATTATATAGAAGCAATACGGCGCAAAGATGGATAGCACCGAATTTCGAAAACGTGGCATGGAAATGGTCGAATACATTTGCAATTATCTGGAAACCTTGGGTGAACGGCGCGTTACGCCCAGCGTGGAGCCCGGCTATTTAAGGCATCTGTTACCAAGTAAGTGGGCAACTATATATATATAGGTATATAGGTGTATATATAAATATTCATTAACAATATCACATGCCAAAAAAATAAAACAAATTGCGCAATTCGAAATAAATTAAAATTAAATATTTGGAAAAATGGAAAAATAGAAAAATTTGCCTTATTAATTTGACTTTAATTTGGGGGATAAGTTCATAAATTATAAAACTTAAATTTTTCTTAAATTATAATATTGATTTCTTAGAATTTCTAGATAGATATTTATTTTATATACGTATATTAGTATAAACTGTAATTAAAATTCTTCAAATATATATTTTAAGAATTTGTAAAACAAAAAGATACGCAAACCAAAAATCCAAATAAAGAATTTAGCAAATTTTTACAGCTACCAAAACTTTTAAGCATTCAGTTGCTAAAACTAAATTTTCCAAAAATTCTTTGCAATAGCCAGAAACTACTATAAATACTTTTAAGAACAGCTTGATTCCCTAACTAACATTTCCTCAAACTAATATAATTCAAAATCAATGAAAAGCCGAAGCGCCACAGGAGCCCGAGGATTGGGATCAAATCATGACCGATGTGGAGGATAAGATAATGCCAGGCGTTACGCACTGGCAGCATCCGA
Source organism: Drosophila repleta (assembly GCA_018903745.1). Lineage (NCBI taxonomy): Eukaryota > Metazoa > Arthropoda > Insecta > Diptera > Drosophilidae > Drosophila > Drosophila repleta. Next base: position 7,945,671 of record JAEIGN010000497.1, read on the forward strand.
GATTCCATGCCTACTTTCCGGCGGGAAATTCGTTTCCCTCCATTCTGGGCGACATGCTGGGCGATGGCATCGGCTGCATTGGCTTCTCCTGGGCAGCCAGTCCCGCCTGCACCGAGCTGGAGACGATTGTGCTCGATTGGCTGGGCAAGGCCATTGGTTTGCCCGATCACTTTCTGGCCCTCAAGGAGGGCAGCACCGGCGGCGGCGTTATACAGGTAATAAACACATGCAACTTGTTTATTGGCTCGATTTATAGCTTGCAATTGATGGCATAGACATCCGCGTCGGAGTGTGTGCTCGTCACGATGCTGGCGGCACGTGCGCAGGCACTAAAACGGCTCAAGGCCCAACATCCGTTCGTCGAGGAGGGGCACTTGTTGTCCAAGCTGATGGCCTACTGCTCCAAGGAGGCGCACAGCTGTGTGGAGAAGGCAGCCATGATATGCTTTGTGAAGCTGCGCATTCTGGAGCCCGACGAGAACGCCAGCCTGCGTGGCCAGACCATTGGCGAGGCCATGGAAGAGGATGAGCTGCAGGGCCTGGTGCCGTTCTTTGTGTCCACCACGCTGGGCACCACCGGCTCCTGTGCATTCGACAATTTGCCCGAAATTGGCAACGAGCTGAAAAAGTTTCCCTGCGTCTGGCTGCACGTGGACGCCGCCTATGCGGGCAACAGTTTCATTTGCCCCGAGCTCAAGCCGCTGCTAAAGGTACACAGATCTTCCTCTCTCGCTCTCTCTCTCTCTCTATCTCTATACTCTAAGCAGTTTATTATGCTAATAAACAGGGCATCGAATTCGCTGACTCATTCAACACGAATCCCAACAAATGGCTACTGACCAATTTCGACTGCTCGACACTTTGGGTGCGCGATCGCATCCGTCTGACATCAGCTCTGGTCGTCGATCCGCTGTATCTCAAGCACGGCTACTCGGATGCGGCCATCGACTATCGTCATTGGGGAGTTCCACTCAGCCGTCGCTTTCGTTCACTGAAACTGTGGTATGTAGCAAAAAAAAAAAACAAAAAAATATGATAGAGACCGACCCTTGAGCGACAGTCGAGGCGTGAATGACTTTGTTGACTGTTCTCAAATATTTTATTTATTTATGTTTTTTGACTCGATTTTTTTTACTTTTTTTGTGGAGTGCCAAACATGTTGCTTAGCCATGAGTATACTTGACTTGAAGCATGTGGCTTTATTATTTGCTTGCGATTTAGTTGTAACAACAACAAATTTCGGCAATAGCAGAAGACGAAGATGATGACGGCGTAGAGGCGCACCTGAGCCTAACATCAATTGTTACCTATATATTCCAATATATATCTATATCTATATCATTTTATTGAGCCAAGAATTGAATTTTTGTGACAGGCAAATCACAATTTGATGACTATTGCGCATATTTCATAGGAAACACTTGAGTTATTTAATAAGCCGTAGATGACTTGCTAATTGTGCTTGGATTTGATGTGAAGTATATGGGTTATTGTGTGCATTGAAAGGAAAGGAAGCAGCTGACGTAGGTTAAATAACTTTTTAAATATGTATAGAGGAGATCAAATATAAAATAGTTATGAACTCAAGCAGAGTTACATTAGTTCTATATAGTAGTCCAATATGTATCAGATGAGGAAGAAACTTTAATAATGCAATAAGTATGAACGTTGCAGTCAAGCATACCCGTTCAGCTTCAAGCTTGAAGAACCTAGCTCTAAAAAGAAGATAGACAATCTTTGTTTGCTCTTTTTTCTTTTTCTACTTTTCCACGCCAGTATTTATTATATTTATATTTTCGGCAAATTACTAGGAAATATGACTTATACTCTAAGTAATCTTTAAGTAAATAAATCAGTAAGTGACTTATGACTGATCTTCAGAGAAAGCTATTGAGGCAGACCTACTTTTGAAATTGCTAATCAAAGCTTAGTCTCAAATTTCATATTTTATATGTCATATCTCATATCTCCATCTATCAATGTATTTATCTTCCCAGGTTCGTGCTGCGCTCTTATGGCATATCCGGACTACAGCATTATATACGACATCATATCAAGTTGGCCAAACGCTTTGAGGAGCTGGTGCTCAAAGATAAACGTTTCGAGATCTGTAATCAAGTCAAGGTGAGTTACGCTTTGTCCATTTCGTTTTATAGACACGGCCCAACACAGCAATTAATCATGTAACGAGTTCAAAGCACTTTTTGTTTACAACCAGCAAGTTTTATTTATATATAGACATTTTTCTGTTGCTTTCGGTGGCCTGTGGTAAATCTTATAATCGAAATGTGTGGGCGTGCGGGCCATTGTTGTGCATGCTAAACATTTATCAAAGTTAATGTTGCTGCTGAGGAAATTGTTTGCTTGTTGTGGCAGCGACTGACGCAAATAACATTGACTTTGACTTAACTAAAATTCAATTATGAAATTTGTCTTTTGAGGCTGTAAAACTATTTGCACATTTCACCAATTCACACCAGCCGCAGAGACGAACGTGCGGAATGGCACGCCAAATGCCAAAATTCCGATCGAAACTGCTGCGAAAATCGGGTAATTGAAGTGTTTTGGCATAATTGGCATAAAACATTTTTGTTTAAAGGCAGCTCCAAACAGCTGAACAAGAAGGAGAAGCAGAAAAACAGCAAGAAGTGTGAATATTTAGAGCAGAATGGGCTCGACGGGCAGATACCCTGTGCGAGGATTTGATTTGAGGTTATTAATTTAAAATGTGAATGCATTTTTGTATGTATGCCCATTGATTTCCTTTGATTAATGTATAAAGTTTAGGCATAAAAGTAAAAGGCATAAAATATAAATTAGGTATAATTGACATAAAATGTTCTCTAACAAAAGTAAGGAATGCTAGATCAAATTTAGGCATAAAAATAAAAGGCATAAATAAATTAGGTATAAATAAATTAGGTATAAATTATATCACAAAATATTTTCTAATAAAAGTGAGGAATTATATATGGCTTTTAGCCACCCATAGACCAAAAACAATATAAAAATTGTTAACTTAAAAATACCAACAGAAAAGCCTGCCCAACTCCAGCCACCACACACTTCCCTTTAAGCACCCACCCCAAAAAACTACAGGGTATTTGAACTGAAACATGACGCACTAATTGACAGCTGCTTGAGGGCCTCCGTTTCTTAGCCACCAAATTCGATTGGCCTTTTTTTCTTCGCTTCATGACCAACCGCACGTCACATCACGTAATAAGGCGTTCACATTGCGTATACGCAATGTCAAACAATTTGATATTTATATTTGCTTTGTTTACTGCTAACAATGGCGATTAGATATATTCATTCAACTGTGGTTCCATTGCAGCTGGGCTTGGTGTGCTTTCGCCTCAAGGGCGGCGACAAGCTCAACGAGAAACTGCTGAGCGCCATCAATGAATCGGGCAAGTTGCATATGGTTCCGGCCAGCGTGAACGAACGTTATATCATACGCTTCTGTGCGGTGGCACAGAATGCGACTGCCGAGGACATTGACTATGCCTGGGACACCATCGTGGACTTTGCCAACGAGCTGCTGGAGAAGGAGCAGCACGACGAGATCACCGAGATCATCAATCGAAAGAAGCAGGATACGCTCGCTCAAAAGCGTTCGTTCTTCGTGCGCATGGTCAGTGATCCGAAGCTCTATAATCCGGCTATCAACAAGGCGGGCACACCAAAGCTATCCATGGAGCTGCCATCGCCGGTGATCAGCCGCGGCAGTGCACCCATCATACGCACCCAGAGCTCGGTGGATCACAATTCGTGGATCTCCTGGCCGCTGGCCTTTCTCTTCAACAGCAACAACGAGGAAAAGGGCAGCAACTGCTCGTTGCGGTAAGTTGGGAGAGTTGTCTTTTGTTTTTTCTTATCTCGGAGAGCTTAACGCTTCCACAGCTTTCGACACTTGGACACCAATGTGCGTCCATCTTCATCGCGTCGCAATTCGGGCGCTGGATCCTCGCCCTCGCCAGAGAACGAGACGGGCTTTGTGAATGTGCAACAGCAACAACAGCAACACTATCAACAACAACAAATACAACAGCAGCAGCAACAGCAGCAGTTGCAATCGCCACGCAAATCGCCCATGATGCTGCGCAAGGCATCCTCCACCCGAGAGAATCACAATTGAAAAACTTAATATGAATACCAAAGACAAAAGCTAATCCAAAACTATTTACGCCTAGTTGAATTCTAGACCAATTTACAATTTAACTCAAATTCCTTATAAATATCCAGCTCAAATATTTATGCACATATTTATTTAGTATAATGAATATCTACTAACTAACCTAGTCAACTTTCACTCAACTCCAAATCTTGTTTGCTGCTCAATAGATCTATTTATAAAATAATATATCTATAATAAATAAATAGCCTATTACGCACCGTTCACAATTGTGTTTTCTTTTAAATAAATAAAATAAATAAAAATATAAAAAAAATATATATATATAAAAATATTTATATAAACAAAAATATATGTATATAAATCAAAAATTATATAAATAAAAATATAAATAAATAAAAATTACATAGATGAAAGGTTATATAAATAAAGAACTATATTAATAAAAATATATAGGTAGGAATAAAAAATTAAAAATTTAAATGTTTTAAAATACAAAATAAAAATGTACCTTTTTATTTTTATATAAATGTATGTATAATAATTTTTTATATATTTTTAAATTCTTAAGATACTTTTTATTAATTTTGTATATTTTTCAATTCTTTAGATACTTTTTATTAATTTTATATAATTTATTATATATACACAAAATATTTATATATTTTTTTTTTTAATTTCTAAAAATATTTTTTAATTTTATATATATATATTTTTAAAGTTTTATTTTGGTGCTTTTAACATCATGATTAAAGTCTTAGGAAATGGATCATATATTTTTTAAGTTTCTATTCGAATATTATGTATATATATCTTAGCATTTAGCTTTTCCCCTAACACCTACAGCAAATAATCAAACTCCACTAATTTCAACTCATAAAAAACTAAATTTACACACGCCCACCTCCAAATATTTTACTAAGCATTATAGTCTTTTAGCAAAAAAGAAGTATAATTATAGAACAAAAGATGATGTCAAATTCAAGCTAAAAACCATTCGCTAATCTAATGAAGATGGATGGCAAAGCATTTCCTTAACGTGTGCTGAGGCATAGTTTTTATTTTGGACACGAGCAGCTATAATTATTATTATTATTTCTTTTTTTTTTTTTGTCTTAGTCTCTCACAATTACGCTGAAGACAATATCGTAAACATATATTTAGACAGATGTGCATAGTAAATAATTGATTTACTACTGTGATTTTTCGCCCGTAAACAAAGCATAATTTTCAAAGCAATTTTTCTGATGACGCCAAGATGACGTTGTGGGAATAAGGCAAACGAAATTGTTCTTAAGTGAAAAATTGGATTATGAATCAGAAAGGTAAAACAATTAAAGAAATATATATTTATAGACATAGAGAAAGGCAATGAGTTAACAATTTGTAGAAGTTTCTCTCATATATTATCGGTTGGGTTCTGCTTTAAGATATCCAAAGTTTTCTGTTTCTTGACAAAGATTCAATAGGATGGCCAGGCCAGGGGCGAGATCTTCTTGGGTATTTCAATTCAGTTATTGCGCTTCTTCAATTTCCGTACTAACCGTGACTTGAGATTGCGCCTGAGCCGGGCGACTAGATTGAGGCGAATGGGTAGCGGATTTATCAATGGATTTAAGCAATGAGCTATACATACTCGTATCTGCATTTGCTTTCTGGCTGGCCAGGTAGGAGGTCTTGACGGGACTCTCATTGAGCAGATTAATCGAATACAGCGTCATGTTGGCAATGATATTTGGCTGCACAAATTCCTGTGGCTTAGGGTTAGAGCCGGCTTTGATTCTCTTGACGAGACGCTGCAAGAGATTGTCATTTGCATTGGCATCGGGCTCCAACTGGACTGGCTTTGGCTGTGCCAGCAACAGCTCTACTTTGGGCTCGCCTATAGGCAATGGCTTCGCTCGCTGCACCATGGCCAGCAGCTGATCCACGCTGGGATAAGTTATGCCCTGAGTGGTCGTTCGCTTCTTTTTCTTCTTCAGCTTCAACTTACTGTCATCATTCATCCCACAGAATTGTAGCTTGCTTTTCTCGCCCTCTGCATATAAGGCATTCTGCTGATCATCACTCTCGATGCGACTCATTAGCGCATCCAAATTTGGTTTGATCTTCGATGTGTCCTCATAGTCATTGGGCAGATAGCCCAATTGACGCAGATACACAATCGGTGACTCCCAGTTCTTAATTAAATCCCGCACAATTTCATTGTAGTTATTGTGAAAGCCCAGTTTATCCACCTTTACTCTATCTAAAGGAGCCCCAAGGCAAGCCAAGACAAACCAACAAGTCCATAGATAGCTCAAGTATGTGCACATTGCGGCTTGAGTGGACTTTTATGGTCAAGAAATTACATATAGGTATAAATATTTTATTTTCGCAGTTAACTCTGAGTTATAGATCAAGGATAGAGTGGTTTATAAATATTAAGAAATGCAGGAGAGGACTGGTAAAATTTTCAAACAATTAAATATATATAACTCAAATAAATATAAAATAAATCATGGAAATTCAATTGAAAACTTAAAAAAATCCTTAGACAAAAAGGGGTTTAAATTGTTTTATTTATATATATTATTAATATATTACTAAATAATATAATATATAAAAAATAATAAACAAGTATTTTTTATATTTTTAATATATATTAATATTATATATACAAGAACAAAATATTTTTTTTTAATTTTATGATTTTTTCAATTTTATTTTTAATTGCATAATACAATAAATAATTCAAGCTCACTTATGTATATTTTTCTTATTTGTTAAATATTATATTTTTAATCAAATATTTTTTATTTTTAACAAATCCCATTTTACCTAATTTTTTTATTCTTTTCTTCGGCGTCTTCCATCTATTACATTCATATAGATATACCCATTTACCATAACTATAGGGCACACCACGCGCACTTTAGCAGTTCCCCGAAATTTCGCTCTTAACTGGTTTAGATCGAGTTTCAAACTTGCATGAAATCTTTGGGCCGAAAATAACTTCAAAGCTCGCGCAAAGACTTTCAATTAACAATCAAATAAAGGCTAAAGCTACTGGCGTCGATAAAACCAAAAATCACAATCGAATAAATCAAATTACGTGCAAAAACGATAACAAAATAGCCATAAAGAAGATTTTTAATATGCAAATCGGAGACATTAACACACATAAGCATGAAACCAGTCAAAATCAAATGAAATGCCAAAGTCGTGAATTGACGAAATTCAAAGCAGAACAAGAGGAAGACGAAGTAGAAGAAGAAGAAGCAGCAGAAGTCTTCGTTGTCAAGCGCTTTGACAATGACGAAAGCAAAGCTCAAACAGAACGCACAAAAATTGTTTAGAGATGAACCATGAATGCTGTTTGGCAGTGCCAACTCTATAATATCTTATAATTAATGGGCCAGACGCAGCGAATTTTGGCAATAAATTCGACTCTGGGATGGTGCCAGGCGGATGGATGGACGCCAGCCTCGGGCAATTTGAAGTGTGACCGCGTAAACTGAATATGCGATTTATATTTAGAGAAACGACGTCATTCGCATTGTGAGTGAATGAAAGTCTCAAGCCGAGTTGAGTTGAGTTGAGTTGACTTGGTCATAAAGCCGACAAAAAGCAGATCGTCAGGCCGTGGCCAAACAGCAAATACGCCAAGTCATGCACTGTCAATGCCTCGCGCAGACGCAGACCGCACTTTGCCCAGCCGGGCAAAAGGCGCGTGCGCGCATGAATCAGCGCGACAGAGTTTTGCGTGGCTCGGCTCGGCTCGGCTTGATTGATTATGCATGAGGGCGACACAGCGGGCGCTAACTAACTTGAACTCTGGAATCTGTGATTATATAAGCCTCAGGCACTAACTCAACTCAATTAGCACAAACAGTTTGGCACACAAAGCATTTTCATTCATTCATGCTTTTATTTAGGTATCAATGAGCATTCTCATCGAGTTCTATTTACACACAACCACCCACCCAACCACCCACCCACTCAACCGCACGCTGTAAATTGTATTGCAATGGGCGCTTTTGCTCACGAGATTCCAATGAAGTGGCAAATACGTCATAGCGTGCCACATGCAACAGGGTTTATACCGTGTTAATCTTTTTGGCAAATTTATATATTTGCTCAATTATTTGCCACGATTCGGGCATGTGTTAAAAGTTATTCCCCGTTGTTAAAAAAAAGGCTAGAAAATAAATAAAAAATCAACAAGCTTAGTTAAATACGCTTGGTGAGAATTGGTTAGACACTCTGCTTCTTCTTCCTCTATTTTTTTTTTTTGCACATTGTCTAATGCGTAGTCCAGGCACGTCTTCTAACACTTGGCTTATGCCTATTCAAAAAGTTCCCCGAAAAATGGTTTAACTACAAGAGCGACGGAGAGAGATTAAAGAAAGAAGCAACTATAAATCCGGTTCAAGCTTTCAAACGGGAAACGCGCGAGTTGCGGTGGGCGTGGCAGCGATTGTGTAAAACTAATTAAAAGCAACAATGCATAACGAAATGTTAATTTGGCTTCTATTAAGCAATCATTAAAACAAATGATTGTGGTTTGAACATTTAATTGTCATTTAGAGATCATATGTTTTGTGTTTAGATATAACATATCATTTATATGAGTATTAAAGCTGTAGGAAACTTTTTATATTTAATATGAAATATACTCACAGATTTTATTTAAAAATTTCCTATGCAGATTATTGAATTAATTTGCATAAATTGGAAATAGAAATGAATTAATTTTATATTCATTATTTATTTATTAATTATGTATTACTAATATTCATTATTTTTGTATATATATATATATATATATATATATATATATATATATATATATATATATATATATATATATATAGTATATATATATTTATGATTTTTAATATATTATATTTATAATTATTGTGTTATTATATTTTGATTGAATTCTTTATTTATCATTATTTATAAAAATTATAATCATTTGCGATTATTATTTATTATTATTATTATTATTATTTATTTTTATTATTTATTTTTATTTTTATATTATTTATTACTATTAATTTTAATTTTTTTAATATTTTTATTTATTAATATTATTATTTATTATTAATAATTTTTTTTGCTTTTTTTTTTTTTTATTTTTTTTTAATATTATATATATATTTTTTTTAATTTTTTAAGCTTTCACATACTCTAATATTACGTATACGTCAGATTTATGATTAGATCAAATATAGAATTCGCTCTCTCTTTCTCTCTCTCTCTCTCTCTCTCTCTCTCACTCTCTCACTTTTAAATACAACTAAAACTTATATCAATAAGCAACCGATTCAAACTGATTCATTCAGCTAACATCAACAAAAACTATCTAAGTTTTCTCAACTCCCCTTAAACTATTTTCCGCATTACTTGTCTATTAATATATTTGACGTATACGTAATATTTTTAGTACAAATGCGTAATTTCGGCTGTTCTTTTTCCAATTTCTCAGTGAAAACTCAAACCTATGCCAGTAATTAAACTGATTCATTCAAAAAGCAGAAACTATTTAAATTTTCCCAACTACCCTTAGACCGATTTCCCATTAGCTGCTTCTTATTTGTCGTATGCTTAAGATTTTCCACGTATAAGTACTGCTCAAGTGCATGAATATACTCAAACCTATGTCAATAATTGCTCTGATTCACTCGACAAGCATCAACAAAAGTAAACTATCTCAATTTTCCCAACTACCCTTTAAGCCATGTTGGCATTTTATCCAACTACCATTAAGATAGCATGCATTTAATAATATCTTTAATTTTAGCAATTAAAATACTTCGATATGACCAACTGTAATGTGCTATTAATAAAGACTCAATCAGTTCTAAATCACAGCACGAAAAGCCTTTCGCCATATAATTATGGCGAGCGCAAAAAAAAAGGTAATGAAATAATGTTTCCCGGCAGGGAATTTTTTTGTAGTATTTCTCAAATTGAATTCAAACAAAACTCAGCGAAACAACCTACACAAAGCGCGCGCGCAACAAACTGAGGCTTGAGGCGACTCAGCAAATTGGTAAAAGCGGGTTTCCCAAAAACCAAGCCAAAACGTCGCAGGCGGCCAAGTACTGTGCAGGTAATTTGAGAAAGAAAACAAGAGAGTGAGAGAGAGCGAAGCAGAGAGCTAACGCTAGAGAGAGGGAGATCGTTCGTTCGTTATAAAAACGAATGCAGCATCTAGCTGCGAGCCATTCGCGCAAAGGAAGCTGCAACGAGCACAACGTGACGGATTAACGTGAACGAGATACAAGTGTTGCCTAGCTTTGGGCAGAGTGTTAAGGTGTTAAAAAAAAAAAAAACTAAACAAAAATAGAGAAACTGTTAAGTGGCCTTAAGGAATATATATCATAAATATAGTATAATATAATATATAAATATCAATTATACAATATGAATGTGGAAGAGTTTCGCAAATACGGCAAGGAAGTGATCGATTATATATGCCAATACGGCAGCAATATTGAGGAGCGCGATGTGGCGCCCACTCTCGATCCTGGATATTTGAAAAAGCTATTGCCAGGTAAGAGATAAACCAAAAGAAAACATAAATAACCCAGTTAAGCCAGTCTATTTACAAACAATTTATAAATAATGCGCGTATAAATTGGCGCATGTAATTATAAATATATTTTTGGTTTGCTTTTTTTTCTTACTCAAAAATTCATTCAAAAATTTCAAATAAAATGTGGCAAAATGTTTGCGGCGCGTATATATAATTTGTTTATAAACTGGCCAAGTCTTGGCAGTCAGAGAACTGGTGGAGAGATCGATGCGCAAGTAAACAACAATTAGTTAAAGGCTTCTAAACAAATTAGCAAAACGAAAAATAAATTTCACTTCACACAAAATATTCAAAATGGAAAAAAAAATGAAAGAAAGGAAAACAAATCTTCAACAACAACAATAAAAAACCTGCACTCAACAGACACTTGAGAAACTTGTGGATTTCATGTTGACTAATTGCGAGCAAACAATGCGAATTGACTTGTAGCTCTCTAGAAGCCCACATGGTAACCGTGAATCCATCCATGAGCAATTTATGTTTTTTTTTTTTCTTGCTTTTTGAATAAAAAACTGTGGCGTGGGCACGATTTGGGGCATCGGGCAGGTTGGGTCATGAGATTTTGTTGCTTTTTCAGGTGAATTTCGAGCGAATTGCGCACAGTTAGTTAAGCTAAATATTTACGTCTGATGAATACCGCAAAAGCACAACAAATCAATTAATTAGCCGAATACACACACACGCACACACATATACACACCTGGCAGGCGTAGCAGTAGATAAAGTTCTGTTCCAGCTGCCAAGAATAACAAGAATCTATAGCAACAGCTTTATAGGTGCTAAAAGATATATATAAACTATAGATATACTATATATCGCGATATATCTACTTTAGACTTGAGCTAAACTGTTCCCAGGGCCAACTAACGAGCTGTCTTCGCTTTGTTTACGCTTGCAGCTGACGCGCCCCAATCACCGGAGTCGTTCAAAGATGTGCTCGAGGACTTTGAGCAGAAGATAATGCCAGGGGTCGTGCACTGGAATCATCCGAAATTCTTCGCCTACTTTCCGTCGGGCAACAGTTTTCCCTCCGTGCTGGGCGATATGCTGAGCAGCGCCATTGGCTCCATTGGCTTCAGCTGGGCCAGCTGCCCGGCTGCGGCGGAGCTGGAGACAATTGTGATGAACTGGTATGCCAAGGCGCTGGGTCTGCCCAAGGCCTTCATTTCGGATGCGCCGGGCAGCACGGGTGGCGGCGCCCTGCAGGGCTCCGCCTCGGAATGTGTCCTCGTCTCCCTGATTACGGCACGTGCGCGCGCCATCAACGAGCTGAAGGGCCATACGAGCGTGCACGACAGCGTCTTTCTGCCCAACCTGATTGCCTACGCCAGCCGGGAGGCGCACTCCAGCGTGGAGAAGGCCACCAAAATGGCGCTGGTGAAGCTGCGCATCATCGACGCCGACGAACGTGGACGCATGCGCGTGGATCTGCTCCAGCAGGCCATACAGAATGACGTGAATGCGGGACTGACGCCCTTCTTTGTGGTCGCCACGGTGGGCACCACGGGCGGCTGTGCCTTCGACGACATCTCCGAAATTGGCAAGGTGTGCCGACAGGTGTCCAGCATCTGGCTGCATGTGGATGGCGCCTATGCGGGCAACTCCTTCATACTGCCCGAGATGCGTGTGTTCTCCGCCGGATTGGAGTACGCCGACTCGTTCAACACAAATCCCAACAAGCTGCTGCTGACCAACTTCGATGCGTCCGCTCTGTGGGTGCGCGACGTGATGATCCTGAAGAGCGCGCTCAACGTGAACCCCTTGTACCTGAGGCACGAGCACATGAACGGCGTGGACTACAGACACTACGGCATACCGCTGAGTCGTCGCTTCCGCGCGCTCAAATTGTGGTTCGTCTTTCGCACGTACGGCGTGAAGGGTCTGCAGGAGTACATACGCAACCACATGGTGCTGGCCAAGAAGTTCGAGATGCTGGTACGCAAGGACGAACGCTTCGAGGTGCGCAACGATGTTCACCTGGGCCTGGTGTGCTTCCGCATGCGGTAAGTTGGAGAAGAAAATCAAAATCCTCTGCTCCACTACAATATAAACTTCTGCCCCCCTCCACAGCACTGGCGATGAGCCCAATCATCTGCTGCTGGCACAGATCAATCACTCGGGCAAGATGCACATGACGCCGGCTAAGTTCAACGGACGCTATGTCATACGCTTCTGTGTGACGTACGAGCATGCGACGGAGAAGGACATACTGGATGCCTGGAGTCAGATCAAAGGCTTTGCGGAGGAAATCCTGCGCGACGTGCAGCTGGAGATCAGCTCGGCGCCGGCCACACCAGAGACAGAACGCACCAGTTCAGAGCCGACGGGGCCGGTCTCCGGCAAACCGCCCATCAAGAAGAAGCTCACGCGCACAAAGTCCTTACGCTTCTCCTTCACACGCAGCATATCCCGGGAGCAGTTCCAGAGCCAAAGCGAGCATCTCATGGATGGCTGCACGCCCATTTTGGTGGTGGATCCCAAGACGATACAGCAAAACTTTCAAAAGGCGGCAGAGGATAACGAGAATAATAATAACAACAACAACAACAACAACAATACAAAGCTCAAGGACATCTCCGACGTGGACACAGACGAGGCGAGCAACTGAGAAGGGAGGATTTGTGCAAATATGTAGATAGTATTAGCCGTGTTTTATTGGAGGTTTAGAAACGAGCTGCAATGAGGCCTGCACCCAAAATCGAACGATTTGAATTTGCTCAATTTGAATTTAAGTACATATTTATATAGTTTTTAAGCTGCGCTGCTGATTTTTTCATTTAATTTATTGCTGGGTTCCTACATTATCAATATTATATTAGTTAAAGCTCTCATGAACAACACAAAAGCCACTTATTTATAAACATAAACATTTACTTAGCATTTGATATGCGCATTTTTTATTAAAAATATATAATTAACTAAAGAAAAAACAAAAGCTTTTTCAGTTTATTTGCAAATTGGAGATCTCGCAAAGCAAAGCTTTCAGAGCTTTCAATTCGCGACTTAAGTGCAAGGGAGATAGCAATAATCGTGGACACTTGATTGATCGTGTCAATTGTTTGCATGCAATTCGAGTTGTTTGATTGCATTTAAATAACAAACATCAATAATTATATGTAAACAACATAAAGTCAAGTCAAGTGCATGACTGCCGGCAACTTTTATAATTAACTCAGGCATGAGAATTATTCAGAAAAATAAGCAACGGTAAAACAAAAACAAAGCGACTTACCCTTTATGTTAATGCCTTGCCGCTTGCTGCCTGTCTGTCTGACCTCAAACAAATGTTGGTTTTTAGCTGCAAATCACGGCACTTTATATGTTTAGCACTTGCACACAATTTATTTATAATATATATTCACAAATATATTCACAAAACAAACGAATCCACACGTGTGTGTGAGCGCTCAGCTGAACGATTATTACTAGTGCCGGCTAGCGCAAACTATCGATAAGAAAGGCACGACTGCACTATCGTGATTATCGATTATTGCCTGTTCATCGCTGCAAAAACGTAAACAAACCAGAACCGGCACCTTTAGTTAAACGTTTGCATTTATTAGTAATATTAATATTAGATATGCCCAACTGGAATCAAATACAGTCGCAACTGCGCAGCTCAAACAATCCCGTCGTGTTCTTCGACGTAGCCGTGGGCACAACGGTAAGTGAATAATTACGAAATTAATGAGTTCATTAATATTTTATCACTTGCAACTGGCAGGAAATTGGACGTATGATTTTTGAGCTGTTTGCGGACACCGTGCCGCGCACAGCCGAGAACTTTCGACAGTTTTGCACGGGCGAGTATCGGCCGGACGGTGTGCCAATTGGCTACAAAGGCGCCAGCTTTCACAGAGTCATCAAGGACTTCATGATCCAAGGCGGGGACTTTGTGCAAGGCGACGGCACTGGAGTGACCAGCATCTACGGCAACACATTTGGCGATGAGAACTTTACGCTAAAACACGACTCACCTGGCCTGCTGGCGATGGCCAATAGCGGGCGAGACACCAATGGCTGCCAGTTCTTCATCACCTGCGCCAGGTGTAACTTCTTGGATGGCAAACATGTGGTCTTCGGACGCGTGCTCGATGGCCTCCTGATCATGCGGAAAATAGAGAATGTGCCAACGGGACCCAATAACAAGCCGAAACTACCAGTTACCATATCGCAGTGTGGACAAATGTAGCATATTTCTGTTTGTTATTTTATAAACATTTACAATAAAGTACGGATCTATTATAAATATGTAAATAATTGTCTAGATATCTTTGTTGTAATACGGATAGCCTAACAGCATTTCCTTCTCCCTAAGCAGCGTCTGACAGTCCTCAATGAGAAACCTGCAGGGAGAGATAAATACATATATATTAGTTGATTCATTTAGAAGATCTCCCCCCTAGCTATACCCACTCGTAGTACAATGGCACGATGGGCACTGTCGCCAAGTGCCAGAGCGAATGTGCGTCGAGTATCCAAAGGATAGGCGGAAAGTCCATTAGCTCCAAGCTCATAGCCATGGCGAACAGGATGTAGAAGCGCAAGATGCGCTTGAAGTAGGGCCTTCGATTGCGCACACGCTGACACCAAATGAACCAGCCCAGGGCATTGAGCACGCCCGTTCCGATGTTCACCTTCATGTTGAAGGAGTAGTTGAACTTGCCCGTGCTCAGGTAGGCAAAGTAGTTGATGTAGTAGGAGACACACGCCAAGGTGATGACGCCTCGCAAGAAGAGCGAATACCGATGCAGCATGCGCATCAGCATGCAGTAGAAGGAGCAGACCACAATGGAGTACGCAAAGGCGTAGTCCAGCAGCTCAGTGATGGGGAAATCTCTTGTGTGGAATATAGCAGACCAAATCCAGCCGTTAAGGCATACCTAGAGGGCAGCAGTATTGAATGAGTTATATAACAAAGACACGCTTAACGCACCTACCAAAGCAAAGATGTGGGCGAGCATGAAGCAGGGACTATCCGGACGCACAGCCATCCGGAACTTGCGCAACATGCGCAAATGCGTAATAAAATTAAATACAGAGAATAGAACAGAAGCCGGCTCCTGCATGCCAAGCAGCCGTACGAATGGCCATTTGCCGTAGAACTGCGGTATGGGCCAGCCGCGCTCCATGAACGCGAAAACCGTGCGCCACATGCAGCCGTAGGAGCACTCGTCCGTGCAGCGCCAGCCGAAGAGGCGATCGAATACGGTTTGGCCATAGAAGCTAACCGCCTGCTCCTGTATCTCCAAGCCATCTGTAACTATGCTCGTTAGACTATGTAGTAACTGTATAGATATACATTCCACTTGCCGGCTGAACAATTTGTTCGCTCGCAGTTCTGTCGACAATTGTGAAAAAATTGTGTCCGATCCCCGTTGGAGGCGAAGGCTGGCAGCGTATTGCTTTTGAGCAGCAGCAGCAGAAAGATCAATTGCCATATTGCACTAAATTTGAAATTGACACTAAATTTTAAATTAACACTAAACATTGTAATTAACTCGGAAAGTTTAGTTAAACATTTTCTTGTAAACAAATCACGCCGCTATTGATTTATCTTTGATTAGGGATGCCAACCGACATATAATAGTTTTGCACATTTTTTTTACTCCAGCTGTACAGAGTTTGCAGCGCTATGCATCGTATTAAATTCTTTGAATTGTCGTTTCAATTGATTTTTCAGGCATTTGCGTGAGCTTTGCAAAATATTTTCTTTTCCATTCTTGTTTACAAGGCGTAGCAAACCGTTTAACAGTGTGGCAACCCTTGTCAGCTGTCAAAACAGCTTAACACTTGAGCGTTTATACGGTTACATTTATTGCGATATGGCAGCATGAACATATGTTCGAGCAAAATATATTATTTTTTCAATAGAGACAGTTAAACAGGTTGTTGGCCAATTAATGTCATTTGCTATCAATAGAGAAGTGTATTTACTTATTTTCAGTTAATTTAAGTAAAAAGTGTTTGATTCGACATACCGATTAATATTCTGTTCTAGATCTATCGTATAAACTTTGAGTATCTCTCTTCCTCGTCTTCATTGCAGTTGTGTTTGTGTTTGTTTTTGCAGTTGATAGTGTGTGGGTAGATGAAAAAGTCATAAATGAATGGAAAACAACTTAAAATTATTATAAAAAGCAGATGTTTGAAATAAAATTGTTATGCTGCAGCCAGCTGTGTACAAATATACACAATATTATTAAAATATACCAAGAAATTGCTGCAACTGCAGGTGCAATTGACGTTTGAGTGTTTATAGAGACCTGCAGTTGCACCAACATGTTAAATAGCAACCAATCAATGCATCAGCTACCCGCAGCAGAACAACAACAACAGCAAAGGGATTGCCGCATTTAGGCGAGTGTTTGTGTGTGTGTGTGTGGCTATTATATATATTTAGAATATGACGTTAGAGCGCACTGCATAAATTAGTACGTAAAAGGCTCCTTCGCTGGCGCACAGTGTGACCAGGCCACAAAATTTGCATGTCCGAATATCTGTCTGCGGATGCCAGTGGCAGAGCCAACTCCAGCGATGTCGCCCACACACTGAGCGCGCAGCAGAGGGAAACAACGCTGCGTAAGCCACAATATTTAAAGGTAAGACCGAAAGAGAGATTCCTTTCATTTACAGTTAGCTAATGCCATTTTGCTTGCAGCGTGAGCCTCTGGTCTTCTTCATCATGCGTCTGAATCTGAAAGCTGTTTTGCTGCTGCTCACGGTGGCCGTGATGGTCATCACCCTGGGCATCTATATGCGCTGTGCCGCCTTCAGCTTCTCGCCGGAATTCGTGCGTCAGCTGGGACGCCGGCAGACCTACGAGACGCTGTCCAGCTCGGCTGCCGGGCAGGAGGCGCTGGCCAGCCCCCTGCAGGATATTGAGTGCGCCATCAATCAGGAGTATAGCATTCATTGCAAACGAGACGAGAATGCCAATGAGGTCTACGTGCCCTTCTCCTTCCTCCGGCAGTATTTCGATGTGAGTGGCGCCGTCAGCACGGGAGGCAGCGGAAACGATCCAGCCAAATTCAACTGGATGCACAGTAATGCGAAGGTGAATCTGCCCAAGGGCAAGTACGATCCGCGCGGCGTCTTCATGTACTTCGAGAACTACAATGTGGAGGTGCGGGATCGGGTCAAGTGCATCAGCGCAGCCGAGGGCGTGCCCGTGAGCACGCAGTGGGAGAAACGTGGCTACTTCTATCCGACACAGATCGCACAATTTGCGCTGGCGCATTACAGCAAGAATCTCACGGAGCAGACGCCACGCATCCACATCCTGGAAGATGCGGATAGCAACCAAATGGACTGGAGCACGCCGAAGACGAGCAACATGACGCGCATGTGGCATCACAAGTTCAACACGAGCATCGTCCAGTTCGAGACGACCATTGGCTACGAGAGCGCCATCAGCATACAGCTGAATCAGACCCAGGATCTGGTCTTGAGCGTAGATCTGCTGCTGGTCACGAACAGCAGCAGCCTGATGGTCACCGTCCTCAACCGGGACACCAAGCACAGCTACAATTTGCACTACCTCGCCGCGGAGCTGCTGCTCAGCGTGCAGGAGTCCAATATTTACTACGGTCTGGGCGCTGGCTCCTTGAACAAGTGGCGCCACATCACGCGGGACTTGCACATTGATCTGCAGAAGGGCATTGTCATGGGCGACAAGCGTTCGCCCCTGAAGGTGCGTCGCAGCGACTTGGAGGTGCTTTCGATTGCCTTCCTGGGCATCGGGTTCTACGATAATATAACGCTCTCGACGAGCGATCATCTGGCCCACTTCTATGATGCAGCCGAATGGTTTGTGCACAATCAGGACATGAAGACTGGCGGCTGGACGAACCCGGTGCGTCGCAGCTTGAATGGATTTGCGGAGTTGCGTCCGGGCTGGATATCGGCCATGGGCCAGGGGCATGCCATCTCGGTGCTGGCACGTGCCTACTGGCATTCCGGCGGAGATATGCGCTACTTGAAAGCGGCTTCCCTGGGGCTGCAGCCGTATCGCATCTACTCACGCGATGGCGGTGTCCTGGCTCAGTTCATGGATAAATACTATTGGTGAGTGGCATGAGACTAGATAGTTCTTGGAACTGCTTTAATCCTTTACGTTCAGGTACGAGGAGTATCCCACGACGCCGGCTTCGTATGTGCTCAATGGTTTCATATACTCACTGCTCGGCCTGTACGATCTAAACAGCACGGCTCCCGGCAAGATAGCGCGCGAGGCGGGCAAGCTGTTTGCCCAGGGCATGCACTCGCTGAAGAAGATGCTGCTGCTCTACGACACCGGCTCCGGCACCAGCTACGACTTGCGCCATCTCAGCCTGGGTGTGGCGCCCAATTTGGCACGCTGGGACTACCATGCAACGCACGTGAATCAGCTCCTGCTGCTGGCCACCATCGACAGCGATCCCCTGATCGCACAGACGGCCGAACGTTGGAAGGGCTACATGTTTGGCAAGCGGGCCAAGCACAACTGAGAACGACGGAAACTGGCGGCAGTGGTGGCTGCCGCCGCGTGGCAGCCCCAACGCCGGCCCGGGAAGCCCAACAAGTGATATTTTTTGAAAAGAGAAACCATTCGAAATGGTTCTGCCGCAGCCCTTTCCAATTATTATTAGTTATTATTCTTCTGACTTCATTTATATTGTTGTCCTTAGCATATGCTTGCGTCCGAATTGTATTTGAGTTTAAGGAATCGTACCTATCTACTACGCATATACCTTGTATTGCATAATCGTAATCGTAATCATAATCATACTAGCCGCTATATGCATTAACTAACTTTGTTGAACTCTGTAGCTTAATTGTTTCCTAAGTAGTTGCACGCGTAATTTCACTGGACAATATCAGAAACTAAACCTAAACTCTATCGAAAGTGATCTAACATAAGCCCTAACCGTACTGAAAGGGTATTTAAAAAATATATCACTTACTGTTGTATGTTAGTCGACATTTTGTACTGCTCTAAGTAGAGATCGTTAGACAAGCCCCTTGTATAAAGTAAAATTGTAGAGAGCTTAGCATTATATATACGTATATAGAACACACTCGAGTTATAGTTGGTATCTATTAGATACGAGGATAGTCTGCAAAACTTGCTAGAAAAATATTAATACAAATTATTTTTATTTGAATTTTGTATTAAGTCGTTAAACTTTTAGACTATCCTTGCATATACTTAAATAGATATATATGCAGATATATATATCTGAACACACATTTGTACTTCGTTTCTGCCTAAGAAAAACTACGTTTAAAACTTCAAAATATTGCGATATTCTGCTGTAAATAACAAGATATTTAATTTTTTAATGTTTATAACTGACTGTATTAATTTTTAAAAATTTATTTTAAAACATTTCAAGCATTTATTTGAATTTAAAAAAATATTTTAAGCCGTACGTTAATTTTTATATATTTTTTTGAAGATATCGCAAAAGCTAAACGTAGTTTAAGTTATATGAAA
Source organism: Drosophila repleta (assembly GCA_018903745.1). Lineage (NCBI taxonomy): Eukaryota > Metazoa > Arthropoda > Insecta > Diptera > Drosophilidae > Drosophila > Drosophila repleta. The sequence goes on from JAEIGN010000497.1 coordinate 7,965,873, forward strand.
AAAATATATAAAACAAAGTATATAAAAATGAATAATTATGATATAAGCATGTAACTGTAATGTCGTAGGCCACTTCTTGAGAGTTTCTCGAACTTAAACGATGCCATTCCAATATAATTATAATTTATGAATTCATTTTCTAATACTTACCGTCAAAACACACATTTTTCTATTTAAAAACGAGACTGTTCATTTTGCAATTAAGTACTTACATCGAGTGTAAAAACTTTCGTGTTTTCTCAATTTTATTTACAATTTGTTATAACAAAAGAAATATATAAAACGCCTCTGTCAACATTTATCTTCTATTTTACTAAACACACATTACAGTATTTTATTTCTGAACATGAAAGGGCAGTGGGGAACTGTGGTTAGGGTCAGGATCGCCTCGATTTAAGCACGTGCGAGCGTATGGAGGGCGGGCCACTGCGACGATTGACCTCCAGTATGAAGGCGTTCTCCATTTGCTCGCATATCAGATCGAAGAATATGTTGGCAATGTTGCTGTGCAGCAGCGACTTGAACTCGAAGGCAACGCGAAAGTCGACAACGCACGAGTTCGGCACGTCCTTCAGGCCCGGACTGAAGCGCCATTCGTTAAGCAGGTGGTTGAACAGTCGCCCGTCGTGGCATTCCGACTTAACGCGGTGCGTCGGCTGCAGCGTGACCTGCGAGGTGTACACCTCGTTGAGTGGTGGGAAGCCCACAATAAGATCTGCCTTGAATCCACCTCCGCCGGGATCGACGCTGTGCACCTGCGACTTGTTAACATACGGCACGAACTTGTAGTAGTTGCTGACGTCGGAGACGACGCTATACATGTCTTGCATAGAGTAGCTGCAATGGAATGGAATATATAGTGTTATAAGAGTTTCATTTGACCACCACGCCTCTGACTCACCCCACAAGCTCTTTTTTGGTGTACGAGCGTTTTTTGTTGCGGAAATCATTGAACGTTATGTAGGTGCGCTGGCTGCCATTCAAATAGTTACGCGGCCCGATCTGTTGTTGGCAACTGCAACAGGCAAGGCTGCGCTTAGTCAATAACAGTTTTTTAAAAATTTACTCATTTGTAATGTCGTTTACACACTCGATAGAATTTTTTTTTACATACTCAGGCAACGGTTGCCAAGACTTGAGATTATATAATTAAACAATTTACCTGCTGACCTTGATTGAATGTAGCGCTGTACAATTCGAACGTCCAGTGCTTTCAATGTGCTGCCCTTCAACATCTTTAATGGCAACAATTTGTTTATTGTTCTCGAAATGTGTATAATGAAATTCTGCGGCTGCTGCTGAAATATTTACACCCCCAAGCACAACACGCGCAAACCCAAAAACAGCTGTTCGCGCAGCGTTGCCGGACAGTTTGCACATATATAAAAAAAAAACCAATTTATATTTTTCTTTATTTTCTACATAATAGCGCAAAAGGAACGCGATTCTTCCGTTGGTGCCGTCAAGCCCATCAGCTCCTTTTGCTTCAACTCCAAGTAGGTGTTTTCATTGCGCTTCTCCATCCATTCGGGCAGTGGCTTGGACCAATCCTCTGGCGGCTGCTTGCGCTTCGACCACGTATCGTTCGCATAGTGCGCACGCAGTCGAGTCAGTCGACGCTGCTCCTCGCTCTTGATGATGGCTCTGCCCGCTTCTATGTCATTGCCATTGGAGCGCTCATAGCGTTCGCAGTCCTTATAGTCTTTCAGCCATTGCGAGCAATCCGTGTCTTTGCCATATACGAAATATTGATGGAAGCGTGCCTTGTAGCTGCTGCAATCGTCGTATTCATCTTTATATACATGACAGGGGCGAATCTGTAATTTGTTATGTTGAAATGCGTCGTTGATTTAAGTCTGCATTACTTACAGCCCAAGTATCCGTCAATTTCGCATCATTTTGAGTCGTTTTTGTTTCATCATTTTCACTATTTGCTGGCATTATATAAAAATGTGTGTCGGCGGCAGAATAGAGAGCGACAGCTGTTTTTTGTTTACTACAGCTTAAAGTTGCCACCTCGTTGCAAAACTTGCAGCCGCTAATGCCAATAAATTTCAAAACTTTTTAATTTTTGGTTTTGTATAATTGTTTTTCTTTTTTTATTGCAAATAATTGCACAATTAATGATTTAATGTACATTAAAAAACATTAGGTAAATTGAAATGTTAAAACAACATTGCAATATTGTTTTTGGCAAAAAATTTACCCGTCTTCTAAGATAACGTTTTCGAATTCATTTTGTTTTCAGCCGTTATTTAAAAACCTTTTTATGTATACAGAAAAATATATGTCTATATATATATATGTGTGTGTATATATAAATATGCGGAAATCTATGCAATGTAATTGTGTAATATGCTTTATGTGTGTGTGTGTGTGTATGTATGTATATTTATATGCTTAAAAGGATCGTAATTAAAGCCTTTTCAATTTAGTTGAATTTCAAGCGTTTTCTTTCTTCTTTTCTCTTCTTTTTAGCATATTACAACAGAACTTAAAAAATTAAAATAACGTGTTTTTCTTTTCTTTGTTGTTTTGTGATTTGTCTTAAGCTTACAAGAAATTACAAAACTAAACCCGATGGCATGTTTAAACTAAATGATATATATATATATAGTCAAAAATATACAATATGCTGCTGAAGTATTGGCAAAATGAAAACATTTCGTAAATCGCTTTACAAAAAGAAACTACATACAATACACATTTCTAGAACCAGTTGTCTTCTTTTACCATTTTGTACACATCGAAAACTGGGTTAGAGAATTGAACGGGAGGCGGCGTAGGGCCAACTACAAAAGATCAAAGCACATCAGAAGGTATATATACATATACAGGTATATATATATATACGATTTGTGCTTACGTAATTATATAATGTTTACATGTGTGTATATGAAGTGTGTGTGTGTGTGTGTGTTTCTAGTTTTAAAACTAATTTAAACTTTAGTTTGACTTTTAAGACTTATTAGCTAAAAAATAAAACAGGCAGCTGCCTGTTTTTTGGGATTTGTTGTTGTTGTTTGTTGTTGTTATAATGTTTGTTGTTGTATGTAGCTGCTTTACATTAACCATCGAGCGTCCAGCACATTGTCCAATTGCAGGAGCTGCAGCAACTGCCGTTGATGCTGGTAATGCTACAAACGACTCGACAGTTAGTATTTGTTGTGCTGCGCCAGCAGCTGCATGTCCGTCAGATACTTGATGATGTGGACCTTGGCCTCGGCCTTCTGCCGCACGCCCAGCGTGTTGAGCATATCGGTGACGACCATGCCGAACGACTGATCCTCGGCGCTGACCGCCTGCGAGACATTGTTCTGGAATATCTTAATGCTGTTCAGCATATTGTCACTGTGCTCCTCCTCGCTCCGTTCGCGCTTCAGCGGCGGCTCATAGAAATATGGCTTCTGGTCCTTGCCAACGGCCGTGGCCAGCTGGGCGTCGCCAGTGACAGTGATTTCTATGGGGAAATCTTTGTTAAAATCGAAAATGTTTCTACATTTTTGGGCGTGTACTCACCGTGCGGATGGGTCAGCGCCTGGGCCGATGTGGTTGCGCTGCCATTGAAGGGCTGCGCAAAGATGTCGACGACCGTCTGCTGTTGGGTCTGCTGCTGTTGCGTGGGATCGGCCACCTGATTGGCGTTCTGGCTGCCATTGGCGCACTTGCCCAACAGCGATTCACGATATTGCCGTATCGAGTCCACCAGGAATTGCATTTGCTTGAAGTAGCGCCAGCGCGATTCTTGGCACAATTTCATTTCGCGCGCGAATTTGTCGCGTAAGCTCTTCCAGCGTTTTGTACATTTTTGTTCTGTAATTAAATAAATATTATTAGAATCTAACTATAATTCATGTTTATTTATTTTTCTAATTCCTTTTTATTTCATTTCATAAATAAGCCGATAAGAAAGGTTTGTTTACGTTTCGTCGTTTGTCAAGTGCTTCTTTGACGGGGGGTGGCAACGCCGGCATTGCTGCCAGACGTCAGCCGTATGTGTGCGTCAAATTGCAAACCAAAACAAACCGCGAGACGTCAACGCCGTTGCCTCTGCCGCCCCCGCTGACACTTGAACAAACGGCGTTAGCTATTGGCAGAAGCAGCAGCAGCAGCATAGCAGCAACAGCAGCAGCAGTAGCCGCCGCAGCAGCAACAACCGCAGCATTCGTCGCAGCAGCAGCTGCTGCTGAGCTGAAGCTGAATCCGTGGCACGCTAGCAGCGACAGCAGCAGCTTCCGAGCGGCCTGGCGACGGCAGGCGCGCGCCCGCTGCTGCTGTCGACGTCGACTACAACTACGAGTTGATTCTGCCCGCTTAGTATTGGTAACGTCAGGCAGCAAATCTGCCGACAGAGAGTCGTCTTCATATTTTCAGCTCCTCTGTTCAAATGCTTTGGCGCCAAAATCTTTTTGCCTTCAATATCAAAGACGACTTGCATAATTCATTAATGGAAAAGCCCCAAATTCGAAATCGGAACACACAATTTTCGGACAGACAGGGAGGGGAGGACAAACCAAAGAGTTTTTTATTTTTTGGTTTTTTGGTATACAGTCATGAAATGAAATGAAAGCTGTTCGGTTGGTCGACGTTTGTCTGTATATATGTGCGTGTGTTTATTGCTGAGTGTGTGTATGTGTGTATGTATGTGTGTATGTATGTGTGTGCGAGTGAACAGCCAACAGCAATGTTGGCAGCAGCTGCAGCGGCGACGGCAGCAGTGGCTGTTGTATAAAAATAAACGCTGGCGTAGGCAGCGTGTGTGCGACAAAGACAACTACTGCGACGCAAAAGTACAGCAACTTCAAAAATGTTGACTGCGCGCACATACCGTCGACAGCGCAGCCAGGAGCGTAGCTGTAGCGCCCAAATGCGGGCGCCGAAAACCGGTTAGGCAACTAGATATTCACTTAAGCGAGCAATGGTTGTGCTTCAAGAATAAATTTGTTATACACTGTAAGCTGCAGCCACAGTCTTTAGAAGTTGCTGTGGGTTTTAAGAGCGCCCAAACCGCAGCGCAGTCCCAGCGCTCCTGTCATTTCACAATCGTCTGACGCGTCTCCGTCGCGTCGCCGTTCACTTTTGCGTCGTTTCTGTACACTTGCTTTTGCTGCCCGCTTGCTGCCGACGCCCGCTGTCGCTGTCGACGATGTCGTCGTGTCTCGTCTCTGTTGCCAGCCCATTCTGCGCACCCGTTCTACCCGCCCGTCTCTCCGCCTCTCCTCTTACCCATACGAACACACAGAATTTAATCAATTTGCTGCGACGACAACGACGACGACGGCGCCAGCTGCCTCAGCCAGCGGCCAATACACACAGGCAGCCAACCAATTTCACTTGCCACACAGCTTATGGGCTGCTTGCACCCTTCGGACACCCGTTTCACAACACTATTTCGAATTTCACTTACCGCTAACTCCGAGTGTTTCAGCGATTTGCTTCCAAGTCTGAGCCTTACGCACAAAATGCTTGTAATTGTAATGTGAACGATCGTATATAACGGGATTCATTTTGACCGCCTCAATTAGATTGAGATCAAACTGCTGCTCCAGGTTGGCATCCAGTTTGTCCATTTCGATGGCTGCACTTAGTGTGTGCACTGCGAGAAAACACACAAATATATGTATATTAAATATACTACTTATACAAGTATATGTATCCGTATGTGTGAGTGTGTGTGTGAGCGCGTCTATGTATGTATGCGTGTGTATGCATGTAAATTGGCCACTTTATCAATATTGCCATTAATATACATATGTATGTATGTGAAGCGAACTAACTCAACTTAAAACTCACTTTGTTTCTTTCGTTTGCTAATTGTTGTTAAATAATTGGCGCGCACGCACCCTTTATAGTTGATTTGTTTTTATTTTGATTTGGTCTTCTTCGAGGAGGAAACGTCGCGACGTCGACGTTCAATTTTATTTCTCAGTCGCTGCGAACAGTGAAATTTTTGTTCCAAGAATGCAGCAGAGGCAGCGCAGTCTACTTGTCTAGTATGTATATTTTAACACAGCCAGCCGCAGCGACGATTCGACGTCAAATAAAGGAGACGTCGACAGCGTCGCGACGTTGTAGTCAGCGTTGGCTGAATATCACTCTCTCGCTTCCTCATATGTGCAACGCTTGCTTCCTCTTTTGCGCATGTTCAAGTGCCATACAGTGTTGGTAAATGTGCTGGGCAGCGCCAAAGTATTGCGCCGATATTTCGATGGGCAATATCGATAGGTCGATTTTATTTTAAATTATATGCTCGAAACGAAAATTATTTTAAAATTTATATTATTTTTTTGAGTAGTAAAACAAGTTTGTTTAAAATTATTTAATTTTTATGTATTTCGGTTTCGCTTTCGGTGTTTATACAATTTGTCTGTACCTGAACAAACGTATTGCATTTGTTGCTGTTGTTTCTTGTTGTTGTAATGAAATGAAAAAATATATATATATTTATATATATATTCTCGTCTAATATACTGTGTATTGCATGCTACTACTGCTTTTGAAGAACTGGAAACAAATCTGTCTGATAATATATAGTTTCTTGTGTACTTAAAAATATGTGTGTTTAAACAATTTTGCGATTTGTTTTTTAAAAAGAGAGAAGAAATGGAGAATGGGTAACAATGACAGTTAAATTATAATTGCGCTTAACTAATTGTTTGTGTAATGTTTAATGTATGTATATTCAAAAAGGAATGACTTAAGAGTTAGTTAAAAATCCTCCTTAGCAGTTAAATTGTTTATAGATCTTTGTTTGTAACACGAAACCGGATCGAAGCAGCAAATCAAAAAATGTTTTTCTTTTTTTTTCTTCTTCAAATAATAAAGTTAATGTAAACAATTTGAGGCGCAAATTTTGTTTGTTTGTTCAAATGTAACATTATATCATTATCTTTGTAAAATTGTTGTTTTCTTTGTAATTTTACATTGTTTCTTGTTGTTGTTGTTGCAATCATTATATTTTGATAAACTTTGTTGACTTAAGGCTAAGCAATTTTACAATGTGTTTCAGAATGCAAAATGAATTTAATTTGGAACTCTCGCTATTTTGTTATCTTTATCTTTTTGTTTTCCTTTTTGTGTGCCACATTTTGGGTTCGGTTGCTATAGTTGTCTGTCCGTTTGTTTTCTTATTGTTTTTTTGTTTTGTTTCCTTTTAGTTTTCACTTACAAATTATCATCATCTTTTGTTTTTCTTTTGATTATTACATTGTTTCTCTTTCTTTTTTTTTTCTTTTTTTTTTTTAGAATAATTAGCTTAAAATGTAACGAAACAAATGTTGATTTTCTCTAATGGGGCCCTTCCTATGTTCTCTTCCTTCTTCTTTTTTTGTATTGTTTTTTCTTTTTCAGTTGTTTTTATCAAAATATGATGTGATTTGTTGTTGCTGTATTTAGTATGTGGTTGTGTATGTGTGGGTGTGTGTGTTGTTTGTTTGTATTGGTGTATATATTTAAATTTATAACGTACAAAGACGATACAGTTTGTAGATCATGCTGCTTTTAACCGTCATGCTTTCTCTTCTTGCCCCTGGCTTGCGATTCATCTGCAAAAGGCAAAGGCATTAACTAATGCTGACTGAACTATACATAATATATATATATATCTGTCACTCACCTGGCTTCTCAGCATCCTTCTCATTGGCATTGACCGATGCAGCCGATTCATTTGCCTCGCCATCGGCCTCATCAATATCTGAATCCTCATCCTCATCATCATCGCCGCCCTCGCCTTCCTCCCAATCGGAATTGTCTTCCTCTAGATCATCATTATAGACCTGCACATAAATAAGAGATTAGTTAAGTAATCCTTATATATATATATATATATATGTATTATGGACTCACCTCCGACAGTGATACATCGCCATTGTCCTCGTCTTCACTCTCATCGCTCTCGCCGCCAGCCTCCTCGTCGTCGTCATCACCCGAAACTGCAAGCAACGCAAGCAAATTGATAAGGTTTTAATTAAAGTATCTCTATGCACAAATGCTTACAATAGGCGGCATTCGCCAGATTTAATATTGCTAAAAACCAATAGATTAAAATTGCAAAATTCGTGCTTGACTGCACTGTTGCTGGGTTAGCCGCTATCACAGCTTGGCTGTTGCGCTTTGCTTTCTCTTTGATTTGCAATTCTCTTAAATATTCATCTAATTCGTCTACTTCATCATTGGGAGCATCGGGCGGCTCTTTTGGCTCTTGCGTTGCCTGCAAGCGTCTCTTGGCCTTGACACGCTGCTCCAATGCATCGAGCTCGTCTAAATCGATTTCTAAACCGTTTACACAGAAGGCACTGCGCTCATCTGAAAGTCGACAGAATCTGTGTATTGTAATGTGTACGATATAGACGTTAACTGAACAGATCTTGGCGCGAAACAGTTTATGGTGACAATAAGTAATGAAATGGCCACGAAACTAACAATGATTCCAGACAGCAAGAGAGAACGAACGAACGATCTAAAGAGCTGCCAATTTGGGCAACTTTGCAATTCGTTGAGGAAACTCTTTAAGCTACGCACCTTCATCCTCGGAGTCATTGCCATTGACTTCCTCATCATCATCGCCATCCGATGGCACCTCCTCATCGTTACAATCAAATCTAAAAGCAAAAAAGGAATTAGTTTATATAGTACTCAAGGGTATATATAGTGTAGTCCAGCATACCCGTCGAGAAAGCTTAACGAGGGCAACATCTTGAAGATTTTCTCCCGATAATTCTCCACCTGAGTGGCATCATTATTGAACAGATCCAATACATTTAATTTTTTGAACTCCTCCAAGGGTTTGAGTGTTTCCAGATCCTTGATTTTGTTACCGGATAAATTCAGATATTGTAATTTGGGGCTGGTCGTTAAATAGTTGAGGCCACTCGAAATTCGATTATCGGATAGTTCCAATTTCTTTAAATTGGGCAACTTGGGGAAACCTTTCAGTGTGGTCAAGCCCACATTTATCAAACTTAACGATTCCAAGGCGGTATATTCATCTGTAAGGCCAACGATGCTTGTACTCCTGCAGTTATCCAGATTCAATTCTAATATCTGTGAGAATAGAGAAAATAGTTAATAATTTATTAATATTAAAAATTCGTAAATATATTTAACTTCTTATATATATAACTTCTTTTTGGTATTTCGTTTGCTTTTCTCTTCTAGAAATAGGCATTTTGAACATTATACAATTTGGTCACACTGCCTGTGTATTCAGCGTACTGCGAGTCTCTGACAGTCCGCCATGTCTGTGTGAACGTGTGCCAGCAGAACGAACGAACAAGCGCAAAAGCAAAAACTCAAAATGAAAAACAATACATACGCAAAAAATCGATCAAACGCAAAGCATTTTTTTTCGATTGCTAATGAAAACTCGCACACAAAATGGCGCAATTGAGCAACGCATAAAACAATGGTAAAAAATAAAAGACAATTTCATTGTGCTGCGACAACGAGAATGATTTTTGCAACATATTGCGCACTCAGCTAAGTGGCAACGCGTTTATGTAACAGCATTTTTTTTGTTGTATAGCAGCCGCCGTCGTCGTCGCGTATGTGTGTGCGTGTACGTGTGACGTACGCGCCACAAAACGGAATGCGCGAAAATGGGCATTGAAAGAGCAGCGCAAAGAGCAAGTGCTGATAACATGGCGTGTTACAAACAAAACTGAAACGAAATGAAATGTTATGAAGCACTTCTGAAGGGGGTTGCTCGGGTCGAGGGGGGCGCTGGAGGGATGGTGAAGTCCTACGCTTAGCGGAATGAAACAAGCCGGCAGCCGGAACCAGCACCAATAACAACAATTTTTATGTTGACAAACGAACGAAATTTGTTGCGCCCAAGAAGCAGACAAACAATTTTTAGTTGAGTCTACTTTGAATTGGATTTGCGCATTTGCCAGTTGCCTTTGATTGTTTTCTGATTAGACCAATTACAAGTAGTTCAGTATATGGATTTACAGTTGTTGGCGATGGCAATAATGGCTGGCGCTGGTCTCATCTGTTCTGCCGGACAGTTACATGCACACAAATACCGATGTAGTTAAATGAGTGCTCACACACACACACACACACACACACACACACACACACACACACACACACACACACACACACACACACACACAGCTTAAGCTTTGAAGCCGTGTGCATATTAGCTTAGCTTCGTCTATGTGTGTATGTGTGTAGTTGCGTCTCTGCTGTGTGTGCATTTTAGGTTGGGTGGACTGGGTTGGGTTCTGTGGGTGCCTGATTGAGTAGGCCTTGCCAGAGCGCATGTTTATTAATCAGCAAAAGTGCCACACACCAAAAAAGAAAAGAAAAAAAAGACAGGTTTGTGTCTGCGCTGCTCTGTTCTTGAGCCGAGTGAGAGAGATGCATGTGTGTGTGTGTGTGAGTGCATGTATGCGAAGAGAGGGAAGTGCATGTAAACAGTGCATGTACCGTTTCGTTTGGGGCGGCCGGTTTTTTGCATTGTGAAAAAGTCTAGCCTGCGACAGCAGATGCGTGTGTGTGAGGGTATTTATGACTGCGCAGTCAATATGCCTGTGTATGTGTGTGTGTGCACGTCTCAGCAGCAGCAGCTAAAGCTGGCGACCCAGCGGCATTGGCGAGAATGTGTCGATTATTATGTGCATACACGTTTCTTGTTATATATATACATATATATGTGTGTGTGTATATATATATATATATGAATGATGCGCGCGCTATAATGTTGTTATAGATACATTTTGGTATCAAATAACCTGAAATTACAACAAGCAGCATGGCATACAAACACACGCACACACACACACATACACATATGTTTTTATTGCAGTGTTTGTCACAATTGAAGGCCGGCAACAACAACAACAACAATAAGAGCATTGCCAGCTGGCGCAACTTCTGCTTTATGCGTAGCGCGATCAGCGACTAAATTGAACTTTTACATAAAAATTAAACACAAATGGGAGAGCTTTTGCAATTACATGGCTAACTGTAATAATTGGCATTTTCAGCTGCATTTCGTCAAATTGAGCAAAGCACAGGCGCAAAAATGCGCGCACATGGCAACACTGCCCGCGCGACACACACACACACACACACGTACGCACACACATGGTGTGTGTATGTGTGAATTTGCTTATGGCGATCAATTCTTTTTTTTATATGTTATTTGCCGCTTCTTCTTCGCTTTTGCGCTCTTTTTTTTTTTGTATGGCGTCGACAGCGACACAAATTGAAACTAGATTTACATGATGGCGTAGTTATTGTTGCACACACACACACTTGAAAATTGGTGTAATCACAGCAAAAAATAAATATATTTAGTTTTGCGCGTTTTTTTGTTTGCGTGCTCTTCACTTCACATTTAATAATTTAGCATATTCGAAGGGGAAAAAACTTACCTGATTCGCTTTGCGTGCGCGTCTCTCCAATTCTATTCTCTTCTCCATTTTATTTGGTGTGGTTTTTTGATTTTCTTTTTATATTTATTTTTTTTGTAACGACTTCAGCTGCACTTGTTTATGATTTGGTTAAAGCGAATTTTCTCTCGTACTTCCAACCAAGCTCGCAGAAATGCCAAAGGATACACCAATACAATCGCAGCTTGAGTATATGATGTGTGTGTGTTGCTGTGTTGGTCCCTTGCGACAGCGCGCACGCACCAGAAGCAGCAGAAGCAATCGTTGTCACACACACACACTGCCACACAATCACTCACACACACACACACTGGCGCTTTCACAAACACCTTGCAAATTTTTCTTTTTTGAGCTTCCTTGGTATTTTTGACGCCGCGCCGTTGTTGTTGCCTAGAAATTGTACAAGAAAATTAGTAACTGTATAGACTGGCTGGAAAAATGCGTTAACAGTTGCTCATGTGTGTACTTTAATCGTACGTTAGCGCATTTTGACACACACTCGCACTCGCACACACATACGCACACACACACTTGTGACGCGCTATTTTCAAACGGGCCTTTGACACGTTTTTCGACAGCTTTTACGCATTCGGTCCGTTTTTTGGGCGCACAATGTGCCGCTATTCGCACTTACCTTGATACCTTGAATATTTAAATATTGAAATCAATTTTTAAGTGTATTTTCGACCAACAACAACAACAAGCAACAAAAAAGCAACCAGTATAAGCGCTAGGGATGTGCGATAAGAATGTTAGAGCTGCACAACTATCGCCAATGCCGCTGATAATATCGGGGGTAGCTCTTATCTGCCATTATCGATAGCATTTTGCGGAATTTGCATACCAGAATTGCTCCACATTTAACAGAGGCACTCCACGCGGAGCACAAATAATGTTAAAACTGCTTAACTATGTTATATTATGTAAGAATTTGGCATTATTTAGGGTAGACTGAATGGTAGTGTAATTGTTCTTTGCATCAACTGCTTTAGCTGGATATATACAGTAAAATGAAATTTAACAGAGCATCTGGTTTGTGTCTTTGATAAACTTACGACTTGGGTGGGTGCAGATATAAGAATGGCCTCAACGATGCTGCTTATGCTACTGAACGGCAGATGGCGCTAAATGATGAAGGAAATGGTAAATTCACACAGCTTTAACAGACATATCGATGTTTAAGCGATCGTTTTTATCGATGGCTTAGACTATTGAAATATGTATCAGTGCAGGCTCTAATTAGTGCAGTTATAAATTCAGTCGGGTTTCGTTGCGAAATTAAAGTTAATTTTATTTATTTCTTTATTTATTTTTTTTTTTTAGTGTTTTAAAGTGTTAAAGTGTTTAGTGATGCTTGGCCCAAGGACTTAAGTGAGCCGAAAGTGTTAGTGAGTGTTATTTGCCCTTAAATGTTGCAGTTTGTGTAAGCCGAGGTAAGCTTTTGCTGCTCTCCTTTTGCTTTGCATCCGCCGTTACTTTGCCTATTGTAATGCGTAGTGAAGGCTGCATTGTCGCGCTTGCACGTGCTTCTGGCTGTGACGGGCAGCTGAAATCTGAATCGAAATCAAAATCAATAGCAAATTAATTATAGCTAAGCCAACAATGAAAGACCTTGAAAACAAAGCGCGACTAAATTTAGCCAGGGCTAAGCATGATAATGAGAGTGGGCAAGCGTCGACGATTATAATTAGCCAATTAAAAAGTCAACGAATGGCCGAAAAAGACAAAAAAAAACCTGTTGAGTAGCTTTTAAGCAGCCACACACACACATACACACGCACACAGAGTTGGGCGCCATTTTGAAAAGATGGCCGCAACTGTGCACTTGCGACTTTTTCATTTAGCCTTTGCATGTTGTGCGCGTCGTTTAACGGTTCATTTTAATGCTCATAATTAAGTTTTGATTTCAGGTGTGGCAAAAGCGAAAGAGAGAGAGAGAGAGAGAGAGAGAGAGAGAGTGAGAGAAAGGCAGTTTATTGCCTTTACTCTATTAATTAAGCACCGACGCGCTTCCTTCCGTTTCGCAAATTCGGCCAAACGTGCGGAGCAGCCCGCACCTGTAGCTCAGTTGCTCAGGTGCTCTCAGGCCTCTGTCTGTAACACGTGGCCGTTTGTTTGGCCAAAAATAAACAAAGCTTTTCGAGCTGTTACAGCTGCCACAACACTGTGACCCCGTGTGAGTGCCTGTGTCTGTGTGGGTGTGATTTCCTTAAGACAGACAAGTGTCGCTTAAGTAAACTTGACATAAACACGCACAAACACAAGCACACATACACTCACACATGTGTAGAGTTACGTATGTGTGTTAAGCACACATTAACGTTGTTATTAGCTTCAATGAAAGCTCAGTGGAAAATCCAGCTGCTATATTAAGCAATTCGCATGCTAATACTAGCTCTTAAACATAGTTAATTCTTGTTATTCTCTAGATTTATTTTTTAGATTAATATAGAAGCATATATATTTATTATTATTTTTATTATTAATATCTTTTATTTTATTTATTATTTTAATTTATTATCTTTATTAATTTGAATTTTTTATTGACTGATTCATAATATTTATTTCTGAATTAAATTTTATATTAGATATAGAAATTTAGTAAAGATATTTATCATTATTTTTTTTTTAATTATTATAAAATAAAGATATTTAATATTATCTTTGTTGAATTTATATTTAAAATCTAATATAAAATTTAATATACATTTTAATATAATAATCTTCAATAATTTATCAAATTTAATATAGGTGAATTTTTATATACCTTAATTTAAATTTATTATTTTCTTTCTTTAATTTTTATACGATTTTTGTAATTTTTTGTTTAAGATATATTTTATTTATATTTTATTATACAATATTTAAAGAGCTTGAAAATTAAATAAAAATAAAAATAATTATTTAAGTAAATAAATAAATAATAAATAATTTCCTGAGAAGTTGTGAACATTAAAATTTAAAAATTTTGAAAATCAATTTTATTATTTTTGTAAACATATAAGTTTAAAATTACAACTATTTTTTCTTTTGTTGTATTATATTTTATTTTTAAAATTTAAATTAAAATTTTTATTTTTATTTTAATTTAAAAAAGATTTTTTAAAAATATATTGCAGCGCATTCCTTGCATTCCACAAAATTTTGCGTAGATGAAAGGCTAATAAAAGGCTTCTGCTCTAATCATTTAAATACCCTTTAGCCATGCCAGTTAAATAAATAATTACTTACTAATTAGTTAAAGAGCTTTTAATTAGTAGTGTTGGAGCTGGCAAACAAATGCAAATAGAGGCTAGTCGAATGACAAATTATTAAAGGCAAATCAACTGCAAGCGAAACAGGAAAACATAAATTCGCGCTCTCTCTTAGGCGCGCTCTTTCAGCTGCTTCCACTCTCGCCTCACGCTGCTCTCACTTCTCACTGTGTGTGTCTGCCTCTCTCTTTCTCTTGAATTCAACAGTTTGCTTTTGTGCTTGACGCAAAAGCTTTGGGCAAAGCTCTTTCAGTGAAGATGCTGCAACGGAGCAGCAGCCACAAGTTGCCTTTTCGGTATTTGCAACAGTTGCTGTTGAGTGTCTTCGAAAGGCGGACGTGGCAAATCAAAGGTAGCGGACGAACGCGCAGCAACCAAGCCTCAGAACGTTATCAGTGGGCACACACAGAAACAGAGACACTGAGAGAGTGAGAGAGATAGAGGCAGTGAGCAGCAGGGAAAGTGCAGAAACTGGGCAACTAGTTCAAGTGCAAGCCAAAAAATCGTGTTGCTGGCAACAATGTTGCCAAGTAAAAGCCTTAAAGCCACGTGAAATGTCAAAACAAATAAATCGGAAATATATAATCAAAAATGAATAATTTATGCGCCAAGCGTAAATCACAAATTTCGCTAAACATTTTTATTTTATCCACCCAAAGTGTTGAAAACATAAATCAAAAATCCCCAAAAATAAAACCAAGAAAATATATTCAAATCGTGCGCGTTTACATATTGTAAAATCACTTGAGCGAATCAAAACATAAACAAGAAAAAAAAAGAATTAGAACTTAAGCGCTGAATTAACATATGCAGCCGCCACGCACAGCTAACAAAAATATGCAAACACATGTTTTATATACCCCATATATATACGTACATGTGTGTGTGTGTGTTCAGAATGTCAGACATGTGACAGTTGCGACTGTTATTTAAATCAGTTTGACAGCCAGACAGACATATGCACAGTTAAAGCTCGCTTAACGAACAGTTAGATAGAACTTAAAGCGGATTTGAGAATGGAAAATATTTTGTTTATTTTTTAAAATAAAAATTTAATACACAAAATTTGCAAATATTATAATAAATAAGTTCAAGAAATTTAAAACTTAAATTTGTTTAGACATTTGCTAAATAATGATTAAAAATAAATAAAGAAAACTTTAAATTAAAATTAAGTTAGCAAGATACAAAATATTAGCGCTCGTTTTTTTAAAAATAATAGTTAAAAAAATATTTAATTTAGTTCATTTTGATTTTATTTTTATTTTAATTTAATTTCAATTTTATTTTTACTTTGGATTTAAATTTATATCATTTTATTTTTAATTTCTCTTTATTTTATTCCTTGGTTAATTTAATTTTTATTTTATTATATTTTATGTTGATTTTATTATATTTTATTTATTATAGTTTACTATTATTTTATTAAAATTAATTTTCATCTTATAATATTTTAATTTATATTTTATTTTTTTTTATTTTTTATAGTATGATATTTTTATTTATGTTTAATTTTTTATTTATTGAATTTTATTATTGGTTTCCAGTTAATTTACTTAATTTTTACATAAAAGAATTTTGGTCGTATTAATTATAATACAAATGATTTCACGAATTTTAAATTTTTATTTAAACTTAAGAAAAGCTTTTTGTCATATTTCTTGAATTAGTTTTATTATTATCAAGCAGATATTTACCAATGTGTATTATTTCATTAATTTAAATATTGCAAATTATTTTTATTTATTTGAATATCTTTTTGGAAACTTTGTAAAATTGTATAAAAATTTTATTCTTTAATGTTATTCATATCTAATATTTTTCTATAATATTTTCACATTTTGTGCGTGCTTTGCAGTGCACCTGCGTTCCATCAACTACTTTTCTTCTCGTAAATTCTTTCATATTTTGATACATATTTCTTGCTTTATTTACATGTCGCTTGCTTGATTTATTTTTGATGCCACCTCAAACAAATTTGCGGAATTTCAGTTAAATAAAAAGTGTTTGTGTCACAAATATTGAAGAAGCAACAAGCGACAACGACAAGCAGCAGCAGCAGTTACAACTGCTAAACAGGCCGCCTGAAGGCCAAAAACCGAGGAGGAAGAACAAATATTCACCCAGAGCTGCTCTCACGCGCAGCTGTTTGAGGCGAAAAGGTAGGTGTGCATTTTGATTTGCGACTTGTGTACCAAAATTCGCTTTACACACACTTATTTGCATTTCAAAGGCGCAAAGAAATGTGCCACCCACACGTACGCACCTACACACACTCTGCGAGCGTGAATGTGTGCAAATTTAAAATTTTTTCACATTTTTTTTCGCGGGTTTTGCGGTGGATGTGATTATTGAGCGACATTATCATGAAGACATATTTGATATGGCAACGGTGCACGCGGCGTATGATTGATTGATGCTTGTCTATGAGTGCGTGCGTGTGCGTGTGTGCTCGTATGTGTGTGTGTGTGTGCCATGTGGCACTGATTGGCAAACATTTTTTGGCTTAGCACAATCTAATTGGCAAAAAAAAAGAGAGAAAATAAATTAATATAGATTTCAAAAGCTAATAAGTTGAGTTTTGTTTGCTTTGCCAATTGCGGAAATTAATATTCTGTTCTTTGTATGTTGGATGACAAAATGGATTTTTTGAGAAATGAAATTTAATTGGCTTTTGGAATTTAAGGGGGAAATTGAAGTTGTCAAGATAAGCGAGTGGAGTATATGAGATATATATGCTCTAATTTTATTATAATATATTATAATATATTATATACATATTATATATTTATGATTTGTATAGTTTTTATGTTACATATAAATCTATAGGAGATATAGAGAGAAGCAGAGAGAGAGAGAGAGACTTTGAAATTTGTTTCTAATATTATAGAAATATATCCATCCGTATTTAATAGAATATCATAATCAAATAAATATCAATAATATTATCAATAAATATCAAAAAATATCAATAAATCAATAAATATCAAAATCCATATCTCCTTCTATCTCTTTCTCTCTATCTTTCTTACTCTATCCCATTCTCTCCATCGTAAGTTTGGCATTGCTTCCATTATTATAGCTCTAACAAATTCCTCATAATTTTATGTGCATATATTCAGCGCCTCAGCTGAAAGCGCTTCTCTAAAACTATAAAATATGTATAGTTCCCGCTGAACAACATTATTTTAGCATAAATTATATGATTTTCCATAGGCTGAAAGCGAGTTCCAAGAATTTGTCGGCAGCTAGGCAAACTGAATGCTAAAGCTGCTGCACTCAAATGGAATTCTCATGAACAATAGTTTTCAACTAATTCCACTTCTAAATACTTTCCCCATGTTGCTGGAACTAATTAAAGTGATTTAATTACGGCCTAATGTTTGCACCTAAATAAGGGCTAATCAAATGCATTGCAATTCCCATTGGCAAGGGCAATAATTAACGCAATCGTCCGGGCGTATTAAACAATTTGTGTTGAAATTATAAAAAGGCAAATTGAATGCATTTAATTGACGACGTTTTTAGCGTGGCGAGCGCAGCTCGTTAAATATAAAAATTAAGTCAATTTGTGAGTCACACACGCACAGAAAGAGAGTGAGAGAGAGAGAGAGAGAGAGAGATAGGGTGGGAGTCGCCCTCTTTCGCGCCCGCATTTCATATTTTCATTTACGTTTTGTCCCTGCCGTTGCGTCAGCTATTTAATTGGCCGTAAATGAATTTTCTCACCTGGCCTGGCCTGGGCCGTCAGCTACTGCCAGCACCTGTCATCAGCATTAATATCAACAGTTGAACCTCAACGCCAACCTCGTGCCCTGCCTCTCTCCCAGGCTTAAGCTGGTAGCGCTTTCTGCCCTGCAAAAAATTCTATAGCATACTTTTCAGGGCTAGCTTCCTAGCTGCGGCTTAAAGCCATAAAAGGCAGCCATAAAAACAACAAACTGAACAATAAACGTGCATTGCTCAGCATCAAAATTAACAAACTAGAAACAACAGCTAGTTGCAGTGTTTTTTCACTGTTTTTCACTTCTTTTTTTATAGTATTATTTAAATTTTGTTATGCATATATTTTGCTTTTATGCACATATTTCGCTTTGCTTGGCTATCTAAAGCACTTGACCGAGTTTTTACTTTTTTTTTATATTTTGCTTTTGGTCCATGAACTCACGCAGTTGGGGCTTTGATTCTTATACTACGCAAAACATAAACTTTTGGATCATGGGTTTTATCTAAATTTGTATAAAATGTATTTTTATAGGTCTTAACTAGGGCTTGGAAAAAGTTGAATAAATTTTAGAAAATATTTTAAATTGTAGGCAATGGTTAATGGCTTGGGACTGGAGTAAATAATATATATTTTTGCGTTATTTGAAATTGATTTCTAATTTATAAAAAATACTTACAAATTATTTAAAAATGGGTTTTCCCTTTGTTTTTACAGTCTAGTCTAGTTATATAAAAATATATTTTATATACATTTTTTTCATGCAATATTTGATATTGATTTTTAGTTTTTAAAAAATATTTTAAAAATAATATAAATATTTTTAAAAAAATGTATAGGGTATTTTTTAAGTTTAGCTATTTTTATATATTTTTTTTCTTGCTATAGTTTTTTTTGCTGGCATTTTGTTCTAGCCCCTTTGTGATTATTTTTGTTTGCTGGCTTGTAAACGCGCCCGCGTATAAAATGGTTACTATGCATTGCCTTTAGCGCTGTAAAAATACTAAAAATACTAAAAAAAAACACATTCTAGAACAACGCAAAGGCGTTTCGAGCGGTTCGCGTTTGATGCGTTGCACCTGACATTATTCAAACAGTTGGGGGTTTCACATTTGCATAAGGCGAAAAAGGCCTGCCTAGAAAAGCTGGAAGGTTGATTTTTTTTTTTAAATAAGTATATACAAGTGAAATCTTTAAGAGTAGAGTAAAATATGACTAGTAGTAGATAAGAGTAGTGTATTGTAGTCTTAGACTTTAAATAAATAACATTCAAAATTTATTATATACACAGAAATTGCACACTTTTCAACTTTGACAGAACACATACTTCTCTGCTCTTCCCTCTTAAGTATCTGCAGCAATTGAACTCAAATCTCCAAAAGCCAATTGCTTATATTGGCTTTTGTTTGATTCGATCAATTTCTGCACAGACTTAATGTGGACGATCACGTTCGCTGCCATCGCCGTTGCTCATCATCAACTTGGCGTGATAGATGCGTAATTCGACTGATTTTAGTTTTTCCAACATTTCATACATATACGACGGCGGCATGGGCCTGGGCAAAGGATGTTGCTGGTTCAATGTATCGCAGGCTGAACTTGTTGTTTCGTCCTCCTCATCCTCCTCCTCTTCTATCGATTGGAATTGCGTTTGCTCGATGTCGCTCCAACTGGTTTGTGTCGCAAAGCTCGATTGAGTTGGCAGCTTCGAACAGACGGGCTCTGGCCTTTTCGATCTGTTGTTAGTTGGTTTCTCTTCATCAGTTCTCGGACCGGGCTGGGCAGGTGGTATATGAGGCCTTTCTTGACATTGGCTTTGTTTCTCTTTCAGCGTAGATTTTGCAGCCAGAGTTATTTTGGGTATTGGCGCCACGAAGGGTATGGCTAATGGCGATTGAATCGGCACTGCCCGATTCCAATCGCTGCGTTTTGTTTCACACATTTCATTGCTTGACTGCGATCGTCTGTCAGCTTCAATTATTTTCTCCACGCTCTTCTGTGCTTCATGGGGATTTTTGTAAGCAACGAACTTCTTCGTTGACTTTAAGGAGCAAAGTTGATTTTGACTTGATGTTTCACTTTTAGCGGTAGATTTTTCAGTTGTATATGGTTGGGATGTATCTTCGTTTTGGGCACCCAATGAAACTTGATTTAGATTGGAATTACTTAATGCAGTTGGCAGTGAAATTAGACTACTTTGGTTTTTCCCTGATTCTAACTTTTTTTCTTTCTCTTGGCCGAACAAACACAGGGTAGCTTCGGACTCTCGCTCATCGAGCTTTTGCTTCCCTTCTGCACGTGGTAAATGTTTGGCGCTGCTCGAATGTTTTATGTATGATTTACTGTTGAGTTTTTGTATTTTCTCCAGCGATTTTTTTTGCAATTTCGATTTGTTCTTTTCGATTTTCCTGAAATATAGTAAATTTTCCACGCGATATTTGAACTGTTGCAAATCATTTCGCTCAACCAGACTTTCGGGCGATTTCTGCTCAACTTCAATCAATTTGTTGAGACGCTTCAAGAGTCTCCAAACGTCACGCGCTCGTCGATTCTTAAACTTCTCTTCAATATTCTGCAATATTGTAAAGAAGTTTTCGAAACGCTTTTGTTTATCCAATTGATTTTGCTTTTTAGCTCGAGATTTTCGCGGTGTTTGCGTGCTCAACTTTCCTTCGATTTCTTTCCAGTTTTGTATCAGTTTTTCAACCTCCAATAAACTCTTTAACTGTTGCGAATCGGAGCTATCAAATGAATCTTTCTTCGAACTGTGATCTTCTATTGTGGGTTTCCACATTCGATAGGCATTATCTATCGCTTTATTCTGGGCAGCTTGCAATTCGATTGTAGCTTGCAAGCCTTCGTCTAATGGTTGTAATTGTATTGGCTTTTCTTCTACAATTATAGGGCCCAGCAGATCTTTCACAGGATTTCTATTGTGATTATCGCTATCGGACGTGCTCAGTTCATCATCGACTGCTATCGATTGTTTATCTATGCAATATTTCGTCAGTCGCCTCATAAGTTTTTTCAGCTCTTCAATGCTATCGACATGAATTGATTTTCTCTTCGATTGCTTGTTTATCTCATTCATTTTCTGTAGCTCAATTATTTTGTGATCAACTTGCTTCAGCAGTCGCAGATTCGTTTTGTACTCCCGTTCTTTATCTTTCTTAACATCGCCCCTCATCGCATTTATTTTTCGATATTTCTTTTTCATAAATTTTTTCAGCTTTTTCAGTTTCGTTTCATAGTTTTGCAACGTCTGCAGATCGGTTCTATATTGCTTAGTGCCCGAAGGCTTTGCTTTAGACTCCTCTTTAGTCACTTTTGGTTGCTGACTCGGTGGACGTTGCTCTAGGCTTTTGGGTTTTCTATTGTTCTCCTGCGATTTCCTTTCCCTGCCTGAAAAGTGATAGCTTTCGTTGGCTTTACTCTCCAGTTGTTGAAGCTTATGATATGTTTGGATTGGATGATTTTCAGAGTTTTTCAATTGATTGATTTTTGCCGACGTCGGCGCGCCTTCCTCTTTTGGTTTTGCTCTTCGAAGAGCTTTTGGTTGTTTTGTGTCCAGCAGCATTGCTTCATATATCTGCAAGTCCCTTTGGTATCTAGATGTATATGTAGATTCTATTGGCTTGACTCTCGGCAATGTCGAATTTGTAGAGGTTGTATTGTTTCCGCCTTTTTGACGAACTGTTGGCTTCACTGCATCAAAACTGCACACATTCCATGGATTGCAATTGTGTAAATTTTCAAAATATTCTGCCTGCGATTTGGGCTCGAATTTCAATTTGTTTTCGAAATTCTCTTTCTTTTGCTGGCGAGCTCGGCCCTTTGGAGTTTCGCTCGCAGCTGCTTCGTTCCTCTTCGCCAGCCTTTTCGAATAGGACTTGCTGCGCTGCTCCTGCTCCTTGAAGCGCTTCAGCTTATCTTTGTAGAGCTCGACCTCGTAGGGATTTCGGCATATCTTGAGCTGATTGAGAACCTCTTCCTTTTTGCGCTGGTAAACCGCGTGGGGCGCTGGGCCGGGTCGTTCGCGCTTGCGACGCTTCACTGCGGCATTAGCTTTGCTCTGCTCGTCGCGAAAGCAGTTGATCAATTCGTGAAAGAGTTGACTTTCTGCTTTCTCAGCGGGCAGATCAGAATCCGTGTGCTCGCTTCTCGACTGCTGCTGCTTGGTGTCGTTGAGATATTTGAGAAAGAGTGGGACACGTTTATCCTTGGCGTTGCGCACGTAGTTTGTGTTCTGGTCGAAAAGCTGGCGAAGCACATGCTGGCGCTTCTTCGAGTCGCTGGCCAAATAGTTCCAATAGTTCGAGAAATCGTTGTTCAGATTATTCCAATTGAGCTTGTCGAGCGGCGATAACTGACCGATTTTCTTGATGAAACCGCTGCGCTCCAGCAGCAACGGCTGCAGTCGACTGCGATCACTGTCGAATTCGGAGCTCAGAGTATCACTGCTTTGCAGCACGGACATCTTGGAATCTATTCACTTGGAATTTGATAAACTATTTTTTTTTTGGTTTTTTTTTGAATTTTTGTCTGGTGTTTTTTTTTGATAAAAGGAATTTAGTTTATATGACGTGTTTAAGTTTATAATTTGTCTAAGTGCACGAGCATTTGTCAGTTTGATTGACATTAGTCGAAGTCCTCACTACTTGCAATGAAAATTAAAACACTCTCTAAAACGATATTTATTTATTAGTCTTAAAGGTTTTGCAATTAAAAATTGATTGAGCTAAAAGATTGCTGCGTTGCTCGCCAGCTGTGCTCTGTGCTCTGCTTGAACTAGTTCAATACAATGTAAATTGAACTAGTTCAAACAGAGCACAGGTCACAGCTGATGATAGTCGCCTTGCAACTGCCTCAACTTATAGTCTAAGCGCTTCTGACACTCCCTGAGCACCTGATAGCACGCAATCACCTTCTCAGGCAGCGTTTGCTTCGGTGTGGTTCCACTCGTCGATGATCTGCTGCAGGGATTCGCCAATCGACATATATAGAATCGCTTCAGTTCGTCGCGCTCCATGCGCTTGCGCATCTCCCGCATGTACGGCGCATCGGGCAGCGTGGCCTTCAGGCTGCGGCAGAGGCTACAGCAAATCGGTTGCGATTTGGCAGCTTTTGGATTTTTTACCGCTTTCCTCAGCCTTTTCTTCTTTTGTTTCGATTTGGAGCTTGTGCGGATTTCGGGCTTTTCCTCATCGGCTTTCGACTGGCCTTGCGTGCTCGACTCGTTGCGCATGCGCTGCACAAGGCTCGATTCGTAGGGACAGGGCCAGTTGCGGGGCAGCTGCTTGAACATGTCCCACGTCATTTGGTTGGCCTGCATGAAACTCTTAATGTGACCCTCAATGTCCATCAGTTGCGGTGAGATTAGATCTGAAGGTATAATATGCGAGGAAGCTTGCGAGGCACGCGTACGGATCGATATCAAACTTAAGGTTTTCGCATACAAACGCGGTATTTCGAAAATTATTTTATTCTTTAACGTCTGCATCGATTGCAGAGATCGTATAGGCTCTTTGATGACACTCCCACTTTTATTTTGATCCTTTGAGAGACTTCTTTGGCCAATGAGTGGATCGGGCGCTGTTGCTGAGTGCAGCGCAGGCTCTGACTGTGTTCGCAGCTCCGTTTGGCTTTTGTTTGGTATTTCCACTCTCGAGGGTGGGAGCATGGCAAGGGAAAGGCGATTTGGTTGAATTTGTTCTTTGGCCACCCTTCGCAGGGCTCTCAAGTTATTCAGATGCGCGCTCAAGATGGAACTGTTTGAGTCCATATCATAACTACGAATTGAAGGATTTTTAAAGTTGATTTTCGCCTTGCTTCCCAATCTCCTTGCTTTATATTTGGATGGTGGTTCTTCAACTTCGGTGTTTTGTTTTTCTGCCTCTGCCACTGCCGCTGCCTCCGCCTCGGCTTGGATCTGAGCAAGAATTGCGCTATCCTTCGGGAGTCTCTGTAATACGTCCTGCTCTGCAATTAGTGCATCCTCTGCAGCTGACAGTATGAGACGATATCTGTCTTGTGATGACATATAATGTGTGAGCTCCAACTTTGTGTAGTAATTTCTGATCGATGGGCTTTTCTTCATTTTCGGTTGCTTGTCATCCTTGTCCTGCTTGTCCTCCTTGTCCTCCGGCGCACTCGAAGCCTTAGTTTTGAAGTCCTCGTCAGCCGCTAACATGAATTCGAAGATAATTTCCTTAGCTTTCTCGGCATTTTCGGTTGCGTCAACATTTTCGGCAACATTTCCAATTGGCTTCGGTTCATTTTCGGAGTTGCCATCGAGTCCATATGTGGGGCTCCTCTGTTCCTTGAGCTTAGGTATAGACATGGCACTTTCCGTAACCCATTGCTCTTTGTCTATCTCATAGATTTTAGCATCGCTGGTTTTCTGCTTTAGGGACCCTCTAGACATCTTACTTATGCGTTTCTTTTTACGTATGTTCAAACTGGAACTGGTCCTGGAAGAGCTCTCCTTCACTGCATATTTCTTAGTTAAAGCTTTGGGTTCGGGTTCGGGTTCAAAACCTTTTGAACTCCTTGGGCTAGTTGTGGTTTTCTTAGCGTTTACATTTGCGTAGGTCTTCGATTTCTTTCGCTTAAACTTGGGCACAGTATTAGCGGAGTGCCGCGGAGTTTTGGACCTCGAAGATCTTTTCTTCCCTTCTTTGTAAGACTTATGCCATTTCTTATAGATTAAAGCCACGTTCTCATACAAATCCGGGAACTGCGGCGTCGTGCTAGCCACAAGTTTGTTATCTTCTTTGGGTTTTCCATATGTGCTTTCCTCTGCTGTTGATATAAAGCTGCTGCTGCTGCTGCTGAAGCTTGAATATTTTCTCGCTTTCTTCGTATGTTTGGGCACTTTATTGGTTTTAGCTGCAGATGACTTTTTATGCCGCCCTGAGGACAAATGTATATCATCTGGTGGCATCGATGTTTGCTGTCTGTAGATCACTTTTCTCTTATGATTCTCTAAGTTGAATGTTTTGTCTGTGAGTGGATCATCGGCTGACTTCCAGCGACTTTCGCTTAAAGGCATTCGACTCCTTTTAAACTGGGTCTGGGTCTGCGACTGCCTATATCCGATATCAGAGAACAAATTTGATTTCTGCTTCTTTGCCTGTATTGTGCTTGGTCGTGTTACGAATGTTTCAGGTCTGGCTGGTGGCTGGCTTCTCTTTGTCACAGCTTTGGGCTCTTGAAAGCAGCTCACAAACTCATCGTAGATCTGATCGTAGACGCTCATCTTCGGATCAATGGCTGTGAATATTTGCATAAATTTTGATGCTTGCTCATTTCGCAGATAATCAGTGAATCCACGATTTGCCATCCGTGCGCGATGTCGCTGCACCACTGAACTAAGCTTCTCTTCCTTGGCATAGAACTTCCACCAGCTGTGAAATGTATCGCAATTCTGGCCTTTCAGCTGATTAGCCATGCCAGTCACCTTCTGGCGCAGACACTTGCGATTCAAGAGTCTGCCACGTGGCAGTGCGGTCTCGGTGCCATTGAATGTCAATAAGGCGCGACTCAAATTACGCATTTTATAAATTTTGTAAATATTTAACACTAAATCACACTTCAGTGTTGCTTCTAGAGTTTGCTTTAAAGATATTTCCTATTATTGCATCACTTGCAATTTATTAAACTGTAAATTTGTTTTATCTGTTTGAATTGAAATTCGGAACAGCTCTGATAGTCAGTCAAATTTAAGGATTTTTCGGAACTAGTTCTTTTCAAATGGGGGCAGGGAACAAAGAGTTAATGCTTCGCGTTATTTTTTTGTTTTTGTTTTTGCACTTTACTTAAATGAAAAAAAAGAAGAAAATATATAATTTTTATATATAAATGCAAGTCTCATACTTATTCAGGGCAGTTAAAAGGGGTATATTGGCTTTGTGTAATGTTTTGCCTGCTGTTTGTATGCATAGAAAGAGTTTATATTTTATATATATTACTTTTAGCCTTATAGAGTATTCTAGTCTTAGAAATTTAAAGGGTTTTTGGTGGCAATAAATAAAAAATTTAAATATAAAAAATAATTAAAATAAAAATTAAAATAATAATAACAATAAGTAATAATTAAGTAAAAATTAAATAATAAAATAATAAAAATTAAAATAATGAAATAATAAAATTAAAAATTAAAATAATGAAATAATAAAATTATTAAATAAATAATAAAGTAATAAAAAAAATGAAATAATAAAATAATAAATAATAAAGAACTTCCACTATTTTAAGGTTAACATAGCTATATTTAACAGAAGTATTCACTGTTAACATACAATCTGAGCTCCTGGAACATCTTCCCCATTCGATTTCATTCCAAATTTAATCCTTTTACACTTCCGACTCAGTATTCAGCAACTGGACATGCCCGCTTGCAATGTTCTTCACGTTGTTTTCATATTTGTATTGCACAAATGTTAAAACTTTATAATATAAATGACAGCTGTGCGTCTGCCTTGAAAAAAAGAAACGCTTTGTTTTTGCATTTCCCCATTTGGCGCACTGCAACAACCTAAAACACACATAAAAGTACACACACGCACACCCTTACCCACTCGCAGAGGCGCGCTGACAAAGCGACACACTCACACTGCGTGCCCACACATGCGTTTTATGCATATAAAAAAATATTTTTAGTTTTGTCTCTGCCTTGAATTACTGTAATTCTATGCGCATTGTACAACACGGATAAAGCTTCAATGTACCTTCGGGCATTTAAATGTCAGAATGTGGGGGGCGACTATGTGTTGAGGGCGTAATGCTCGCATGTAAAATTTAATATGCAGCTCCTATAGATGCTGTGAGCATATATTTTAGATAAATATATATGAGAGAGAGAGAGAGAGAGAGGGAGAGAGATAGAGAGAGAGAGAGAGATAATAATAGACTTTAATGTTAACTTGGTATGTTAAACAGCTTTGCGTAGGTCTGCTGTGCGACTGATATGGGCGGAATGTGTAAAGCTTGATATGAAACTTGCTTAGATTAAATTTGAACTGATTTATAAATTTAACCAAACTTGCAGTTTTTTTTTTTTGGTAATTTAAAGTTTATTAATAATATTAATATTAGTCTGTTAACGTCTGTTGAAGATGTTATTACATTATTAATGTTAACTTAGTCTGTTAACCTTTTCTTAAGATCTTAATGTAAAGTAAGCCTGTTAACATCTCTTTTAAAGAACTGTTAAAAATATTTGTTAAATATCTGTTAAATATCTGTTAAAAATCTCTGTTAAATATGCGTAAAAAATGTTATACAGACACTTTGCAATCCATTCTTAACAGCCAGTTAACAGTTGCAGAAGTCATAACAGACCTGTGCGAGCAACTGTTACTGATTGATCTGCAGCGATCTATGCTGAGTTAAGAGTGAGCTACAGTAATCTCTGGAGTTCATGCTTAAACTTAAATTTATCCAAGCCGGAGAAAATGTCACTGAGATAGAGAGAACAATCGCTATATTTGTATTATACTTAGATCCAGTCATATACTTTTTGCTTTCTTTATTTCAATACCAAATCAATCCAGTTTAATTTTATTTTGAACAAGCCCATTCAGTGCCATATAGTCTGATTCCAAGTACTTGGCAACAAGATTTGACAGTTCATTGATCTAAAAAATCAAAAAGTAAAGCAATTGTATTGTGCATCCAGAAACAGTTTGTTTATGTTAAAAGGGCAGGTTCTTCTCTTGCTCTTGGGTGCTTAACAAGCCATGCCACGACGACGACGACGACGACGGCTACTTTTGCCGTTTGTACTCTTTGTTTATTATTGTAGTTCTTTATTTATTTATTTGTATTGCCGGCGTCGTGTGTATGCATATATATATATATATAAAGTATATAGCCTAAAATAACACAGGTGCTTTGATAGACATTGATTTCGCTGCTTGTAACTGAGTGCAGAAAAAAGTTGACTGGAAGAGATAATTTTAAAATTGTTGTTTCGCTTAACATGTGTTCGAATCAATGGCAAAAAGGCGATCGCTGAGGCAAGGCCATGACGCTGCCTGATGAACTATAAACAGTCGCACTGCTCGTTTATTAGCAATTAATTTCCATATTAACAGCCGAAAGGTAAAAACGCGAAATCGCGTGGACATGTTGAGTAAACATTCAGCAAAAATAGCAACAAAAAAAATAGCAGAAGCGTAAATATAAACTACATAGCGACAAGCTATAAATTCGCTGAAAGTAAATATTAAAAAAATATATAGCCCAAGTGCTTAATATGCATTAATATTTTCCATACAAATTACAATGAGCTTAACGTGGCTTATGCACTGTCCGGTCAGCATGTTAAAGTAGTTTAAAGTGCAGTTTTCTAATGAAATTTAAATTTTAAATTTACTCTGACCTCTGGGATACTATTTTTTTTTTCTTCTGCTCTTGCTTGAATTGGTCCTTGAACAGGAGATGGCTGCACTTTTTCAATGGCATTCAATCTGCTCTACTCTGCTTTGCGCTGCTCTGCTCAGCTCAGCTCAGCTCTTCTTTGAAACGTGCTTATTTAATGGTCTATTCCATTTCGATTTCTTGCTTACATTAGAGCATTCCGCAATGTAAAGCTCGCCTCAAAGCATAATTGCAAACAATTAGCATGTTCATGATAGCACAAGAAGAAAAATAAAAAAAGTGCATAGAGTTCGTGCTGCAGGACGGTAATATACCCAGCGCTGGATTAAGTGGGAAGCTGTGGATGACAGAAGGTAATGAAAATGTGGTTAACATAATGAAATAACAGAGAGAGAGAGAGAGAGAGAGAGATAGAGAGCTGTATAAGTTAAGAGAATGAGCCCAAAGTAGATGACAGAGTGACGGGAAGATATCAGAAATGTGTCTTTATATCATCACTGTATAAAATAATAGAATGAGCTAATATTAAATAGAAATGCTCTGATATTAGAGTAAGATATGAGGATGATTATGATCTGGTATAAGACAGAGTTAACATTGCAGATAACATGCTGTTACTTTGCATTACATTGACATGTTATAAACATATCTCTAACATTTTCAAATTCTGTACTTCTACATTAACATAAATGGAGTCGATTATACCCCAATCAAACAGCATTGCTCGCGGTCTGTATACTGTCTGCTTTAGTCTTCCACATTGCTGCTTAAGTCTGCTATCGGATTTGCTTTGTTGTGCAGAAATGCTGCAATCATTAAGGCTGGCCATAAAACCGTAAAATGCTTCGCATTACCGATTGCCAATACATAAGCCAAGAAATGTGAATAGATGGGTGCTTCAATGAGCTTGTCCTATGTTTGTGTGTGTGTGTGTGTGTGTGTGTGTGTGGCATAAGTAGAAGGTTACGTACTTCTAATCCAGCTTGACTACGCACATTATCTAGTCAGTGAGCGCGCCTGAATGAGTTCACAAGAACTGGCTGCAGCTCTCGATGCCCAACTCTTTTCTGGCTTCGATTTTAGCTTATGCGCAATTAGGCAGACGTTCAACTTGTCCATACATATTATTAAAATAGCATACATATATATCTTCCATATATATGTTAACACATATGCTGGAGCATAGGCAAAAAATAGCACATGGCTGGCAATGGAAATAACAACAACAACAACAAGTTGCTCGTGTCGCACGGCCATAAATACATATAGTACGTAGTACATGGAATCCTAACTCATGGGCACATGTTTCTGCTTCGACTGGCTGAAGGCGTGAGAGAATGCGCCAAATAAACGAACCAAACAGTTTTTGTTTTGGCTAAATTATCGAATTGCTTTTGCTTTTTGGCCAGAAACATCTTTTGCAGGTGTTTCGATTTTACTTTCCATAATTCCTCAAATGCAATTGCAACAAGGTCTGCGGCTGTGTAGCTTCATTTAAACATGTGTAAAAGTTGTTAGATATGCATATACATACATACATACATGTATCTACATTTGTATATAAGTAATGATAGTGTATTGATTCGCATGTCTGACCTCTAGAGACTTAATGAAATGCACAATTTGTTGTCATTAAATTTTGCATGTGTGCGTTCGTTATGTCTAGAATATACAACTATAGAAAATTGTTTATCTATTTGTTCTGTATGAATGGAGAGTGTATTAGAGCGAGCTATAATCAAATTTTTTATATAGAATTGCTATAAAATTTTTTGATATATATTTGCTTTCAGTTTTAGTTGATTTTTATTTGTTAAACAATTTTAAAATATGCAAAGATAAAGATAAATATATAAATTAAAAAAAAAATTAATATATTTATTAAAAGTATTTATAAATATTTAATATATTTATTAGCAGTGTTTAATAATATTTAATATATTTATATTTTTATTAAATATTTATAAATATAAACAAATATTAATATATATATTTATTAATATTTGTTTATATTTATAAATATTTAATAAAAATATAAATTTAACAATTTATAAAAATGCTAAATATACTTAAATTTATCTGACTTCAATATTAATAAATTTTTACATATTTCAATAATTTTCCCACGCCAAATATTCCAAAAATTTCCTTGACCAAGGTCATGATGCTTATATTTTATATTTATATTTTCTATATTTATATTTCCTATATTCTATATTTTCGTATTTTTCCGCGGAATACTTATTTAAAATTTGTACCGGTTTATAGTACTATTCTAGATTTAAGTATTTATTTTGTCAATTATTTCTTTAATTAAACTAACATTACATATTTTTAGTCCTATCAGCTTTAGAAAACTTCTACTGCTATTAAATTATTGAAATTTTAAATGGAATGATTCATTTAATATTTACATTATTATTCAGTTATAAATATAGAGCACTTGTATAAACTTGTTGGTATTTTTAATATTTTTTTCTCTGACAATATTAAATATTCAAATATTCAATAAAATAAATTTTACGTTTTAAATAAATTATGAAATATTGAGGCTCTTATTAAATACAGTTTGATCGATTTTACTACACCAAGCATAGAGTATTTTCTAGGCTCTGCATTCAACACTTTAGTGTTTGTATATATGTGCGATATATGTATATATGTATCTCTGATTGACTTTTTAATAGGCTGCTCGCAATTTGAGCAGCTTGTGAAGACTTGCGTTTCAGTTCATTTGTGTGCGAGAAAGATGATTTAATGAAAATTTCCACACGCAGAATTAAACACGAAATTGTGTGCAACAATTTTGCAGCCAGGCAGACATTCAATTAAACAGCAGACAAAAGCCGTATATATAGACATATATACAAATACACATACATATATAAGTAGGCATGAATGAAGGGTAAGTCTTAAAGCTTTAGCTATGGTTAATTACATTTTAAGTTTTTAAAGGTAAACAACATCAGTTCAATTGTTTATCCAAGCAGCAATATGCAAATTCTCTCTAATATTTTGCTATTCATTCACTCATACATACATATGTGTGTGCTTAGAGAAATTCCACTTCAAATGGCTTTTCTCGGGGCTCGGCTTAAAGTTGGCCAAAAAATATTTTTGCATAAACAAGAACGAAAATAAAGCAAAGCCACAGCCAAAGCCAACTCAAATAAAATCAAATGAAAATCAAAATCAAATAGGAAAGCCACAGCACGTAGGCAGCATTAATGCCCAACGCAAACAGCAGGTCTACAAAAAATATACAGAAAAAAAAATAAAATGAAGAAAACGAAAGAAATAACAACACATGGGCACAAAAGCGAAAAGGACCTCTGGACAGGTCCTCAGCTTGACTGTACATAAAGTTGGCCAAGTTATGCCAAATTGGCAGCTCCCTGAAACTGCCCGTGGGCTAGCAAAATGAATTCAAGTATTTTTCAATGTGCCCACAACGAAATCTGCTTCATTTTTACATTTTTTCTCTATTTGCCTATTTGTTATTTTTTTCCCTAAATAAAAAAATGTATTTTTTGACTGCTCAAGAAATTTAATTTGTTTCTAAGCGAAGCTAATAAAATATGCTTAAAAAAAAGGGAGGAAAATGAAAATGAAAATTTTAAAGCTTCAGTTTATGACTTCTATTTTTGGGTATGTTTTTCTTTGTTCGAAGATTGATAACGGTATGTTTTAAAGGTTGTTCAACTTGTGGGCGAAGTCACAGAGAATTCTACATGAATTAATATTAAAATTTTATATTTGCTCATAAATATATTTTCCTTTTTGAATGCCTCTTAACTGAGCAGGCTTTTTGGCCTTAAAAAAATGCAGTAAAATTTTTTCCAAATTTGCTCTAATTTTAACAATTTAAAATTAAAACTTATAAAATGTTTATAAAGACTTTGGTCTTAAACTGTATTTGTTTTTGTTATTAATTGTTCGATCGGGAGGGAGGCGTTAAAAATCAATTTGTGCTGTGTGTGTGTGTCCATAACAACGATTCCAGGCTCTAGATCCAACGGACTTCGACTTTACTAGTTTGAGTTCGTTTCGGCGAGTCACTTGGAGCTTTAACGGCGCGCGCAATATGCAGAATTAATTGAGGCATTGGCTGTGCGAAGCTAGCTGAAAGGAATATTAATAAGCGCAACACGTGCAGCGGTTTTGCCAGAAACTCTATTACAACGACAACGACAACGACAGCGACAGCGAGAGCCAAAGGAGGAACAAAAGCGGTGCCAGCAAGGCGACGGCACTGTGGCAGGGGGTGGGCAGAGCAATATCCGTGTCGGGACCGGGACCAATGCGAAAGTTTGTCGAACGAAACGGCTTTGAAGTCGTAATAGGATTAGCCTTGCCCCCTCCACCCAGTTTACACGCCCACCAGCACTTAGTGGGCGTGGTTGTGTGAATCACATAAACGGCAGCCGTCACAATTGCTATGCATGTGTGCATATGGTCGGTTGTGTGTGTGTGCACGTGTGTATGCTGCATGGTTATATTTGTGTTTCTGGCCAAGAATCAACATTGATATAAACGAATAATAGTATTAACTGTATGCCAAACATTATAAATGTATTCGTGTATATATATAATATATTTATATATATAAATATGAGACAACGGAGATTTGTATGTATTATATATATGTTTGACCAAAGCAAAGCAATTGGCAGCAAATTAATAATTTATTAATCTTATGCTGAAGTATGTGTCAGGCCGAAGTCTACAGACCCTTTCTATATTCTGAATATTATGGAAAGCGTAGTCAATTGTATTAAATAAATGGTTTATATTTTCATATCAAATATTTAAGTAAATTTGCTTGAGGTCTGAATACCCTAACCATATTATGAAAGTTGATAGAGCAAGGCTATTCAATAATATTCAATGTAGTTCAGGTATATTGTATATGTAGAAGAGTATTAATATAGTAACACTATACTAACTTAACCTTCGATATGCTTGCGCTTCTCTAAAAGTTCCAGGTATGAACAGGTCGTGCCTACAAAAAGAGATTTTCCTTTTCTTATAGATAAATAATAATATTTAACAAGTTTGGCAGCAAATTGCAAGTTTTATTTATGCGCTTTATAGAATATTAAGGAGTATATATAATATGTGGTATATAGAGTTTATAAAAAGGATATATAAAGGGCTTGATCAGCTTTAAGCAAGCCTCCGCTTTAACCAACAACGCGATCATTGAACTTGATGGTGATATTAGTCGTTTGCATGTTGGTAAAAGCGCCCGCAAATTCAGCCAGAGTGTCGTTGGGCAGGCGCCTGTCGAAGGGGAAGCCCATGGTGCGTCTGTCCGGATAGAGTTTGTCCTTGAGGCCGCAGAAGGAGTAGGCCGTGCTGCAGGCATCGTTCGGCGTGCTATGTGTGTGTGGGTTGGACAATATTTCGCTTGGTAATTGCTCTAGATGGAGATTGTGTGTTGCCACTGTACTCACTTGCTCAGCTGCTGCACCGAATCGTTGGTGTAGTCCGAAATCATGACAAACAAATCGAATTGCATGCCCTCGGGCTTGCCCTTGGGCAGCAGCAGATGCTGCGGCCAGCCACAGCCGCAGAAACGGAAACGTGCCAGCTCATCCGCCGCTGTGGGCTGATAGTTGGCCCCAACGGCACGGAACGAGCGCTCGAATGGTATGGCCACCGAGGAATCAGTCGATTCACGGCGTATGGTATTCTCACCGGGCATCACTGCGTAGCCAAAGTCAAAGTCAAATATATATAGAATATAGATTATAGATTATAGAGTATATTATACTCACGTTCCACTGTAAACTTATCCATTTCAATGGCCATCAGACGCTGCTCCTCGAGACGCAACGGCTGGTTGCGTTCGTCGGCCTTGGGGCAGATGAAGATGCGACAAGTGCCTGTGCGCTTGGGGCCCGCATTGGTCACATTGAACGTGTAGGTGAAGGGTGCGTTCTGCAGATGCCTGAAGGTGGCCGTAATGTTCTCATCCTCGACAGGTCCAAAGTCCAGGCCAGCCGCCAAATTGGCCGACGACTTTTGCCAATAGGTGAGCAGAGTATTTGGTCGGGCATTGGCCGCGCCCAGACGAGCCTCCACGTAGGTCACATTGACGCCCTCGAAGCCCAATTGGGCGCTGTTGTAGGCCGGCAGTAGAGCCTTGTGCTTGTTGAAGACGGAGTCAATGAATCCGTGCCATCTGTAGAAAATGGGATCACGCATGGCCGTCGTCACATCGCCCATGACTCCGAAGTCCTCCAAGTGCCGGGCATCGGGATCGTGGGCAAAGGAGATAATCGTATGGCCCTGATTATGCAAGTTGCCGTAGAACTGATTGTTCACGGAGAGCGTGCTGGAGGCTTCAATGATGTTGCCCAGAATGTCAATGCCCTTGACCTCGTCCAGGGGAATGCGAGTGCCTTGAGACTGCAGGAGACAAAGTTATAGAAGAAAAATTCAAAACTCTCTGCTAAATTCTCACTCACATTCTCCACGAATCCTTGATCGATGGCGGCCAAAACGCGATCGCGCCAGCGCTCCAATTCGGAGATCTCAATGCTGCCGTCGGGACGATCGACGTCGCGCAGCTGCTGGTTGGAGACACGGGCCGGATAGGTGCGGTTGTTGATGCTCGACAGAATCTTGGGGAAGTAGCCCTCAGGGATTTCATCGCGGAGATTGCTGAGCGGAATGGTGCGCTTCAGATTGTTGCAGAAGCGCTCGACGTTGTAGCGCGCGAGCAGCTGATGGTGCATGTAGTAGAAGAGCTCACCACGACGATCCTTGTTGACCACCTCGACGGGGCCGCTGGCCGGATACACCAAATGCCAGTGCCAGTGATGGCTATTGACGCCGATGTCCTCACGGAAGTAGGCCAAGCGCTGTTCGTCCTCGCGATCAGAGGCCGTGTAGTTGGCGGGTATCTCCAGAGCGGAGCGATTGCCGCTCTTGGCAATCACCGAAGCCTCCTGGCGGGCATCCTGTGGAGGAATAATATGGCTAAAGATATGTTTATATTGTAGGATTGGGGATTGGGGCTTGGCTCACCTGGAAGACGGATGGCTCAATGAAGTTGCTGGGGAAGACCTGGGAAATGTTGGGAATGGGCACAGTGCGCGTGTCCGGGCGATGGGCAATGGCTACAGCGTAGCTGTACTGGAAGAGCACGGGATTGACGCGATCCCTGTGAATCGAAGATCATATTGAGGTTTAGTTAATCATATATAGTTCTATATAGTTTAATTACTAACTTAGTATAAGCACACAATGCCACGAACTGCTGCAAGTTGGGTGCGTCCAGGAACAGCTGAATCAGCTGGCTGGCAATATCCTTGTGGCTGTTGATGAACAGCGAGAACTGCTTCTTGCGGCCCAACTTGGAGGCAAAGTCCAGGTTTGGCTTTCTGGCCACTTCACGAACGGGTATGCGCGTCTCCACGTTCTGGCTGAAGCGATTGGAGACCTCCTCGGTGTTGTTGCGATAGCGATCCGTGTAGACGCTCTCGGGCAGATCGAACACGGTCTTGCCATTGTCACGGGTCGTGAACACCGGCTCCAAAGGACGCTGGAACAGCAACTCCAAGGCTTTCAAATCGGTATTCATGTTGATACAGAAGAGTTTGGGATTCACTAGACTTTAATTACTAGAAAGAGTTCTGCTCTACACAAGCTAAGGCAGCGCACTGTGATTTCTGCTGGCGACGAAGCGGCTTTTTATAGCGAAATTTCGAAATTGAATTGGTTTTCTTTTGTAATTAGTTGATAATTTGTGGTTTTTAGTTTTAGCATTTAACTCTATCTCTTATTTATTTTTATTTTCATAAATATATTTCTGTTATTTTAGGTAGCCACAACAAGTTGTTCAAGAATTCTTATCACTGCTGCAAGTGTCAGCGGCAGTAGCTGAAGCCCTTCTTAGCATTGCGGTTAACAGCTGAGCTGTGTTTATATTTTATATGTTAAAATGTTTCCATGCATGCTTATCAGCAAAAGGGGCGCGTCTTTTATATATTATTTCACATGTTCTCACAGCGTGATAACGATATTTGGGATATTTTATTTCATATCTCAAAACTAGTTTTGTGGGTTCTAAAATATGCTATTTTATGAATTAAATTTGATATTAGCTTAAGCATGTTATATTTTATTTTAAAAGAATTTTGCTAATTAACTAACATATATTTTTTAATATTTTATATATACAAATATGTGTTTTTTACTATTTATTTTTTTGTTTTTATATTTATTAATTTTCATTTTTATATATTTTAATTTATTTATTTTTATATATTTTAATTTATTTATTTTTTGTTTTTTTTTTTTTATTAAATACTTAAAAATTTTATTTATATTTGAGTTGTATTTATTGAATTTTTTTTGCAAAGTTTAATTTTAGTTTTATTTAATTATTTTATAAATTTATTTAATGTATTTTATTTTTATTTATTTATTTATTTAAAAATTCTTTTATATATTTTGTTATTTTAATACCAAAAATCTTTTATAAATTAAAAAATAATAATATGTTTTTTTTTATTTATTGTTTAATTTTAATTTTAGTTTCATTTAATTATTTTATAAATTTATTTATTTTTAATATTGATATTTTTTTTTACATTTTTTTATTTAAATGTAAAATATATTGTTATTATAATCTTTAAAGTCTTTTTTTATTAGATTTAAATATGTACATTTTTGTTATTTTTTTCCATATTTCATTTAATGCTTAACTTTAAGAAATGACAAGTTTCCATACAGAATTGCGCTAAACTTTAGGCCTTAAAATTTGTATTAAATTTTAAATTATTTAGCCATAAAGTCAAGCTTAAACTTGATAAAGAAATATATTTTTAAAAATATTTTTTATACCACAATAAATTACATAAGATAATTTCTTTTATTTTTTTCTAACATCATTTTTGTTGTCCAACCCATTTGAACTTTTAAAGAGTATAATTTTCTTCTGAAAAAAATACAAGAAAATGTTCTAAAAATGTATGAAACTGCCCGAAGGCAAAATATTATGGTTATGTTCATCTTTGTTGTTCTGAAGCTCGGCCATTGCTGCAGTATGTCGAGAGACCCTGTTTTAGGCCCGCTGGCTAGCTAAATAAATTGGGCAACATATGTATTCGCAGCAGGAGTTTCATAACTTACGCATAAATGAGTGTGTCTTTCGGTCTGAGTGCAGGGCCATAAATTTATGCATGAAGCGTAACTAACTCGCAGAGTCCTTATAGAGCTGGAACAACTTTTGGCGATTAAAACATTTGCGCAAATCAATTTTTGCCGCTTTCGTGACCAGAGCGAAAACTTTTGCCATTGTCAATAATAAATGTGAGTGCCAGGCGCTGTAGCTGGCTGGCATTGAAGTTGGCCAAGGCGATCAAATGGGCGCGCATTAATCTGTGAAATTGACAGCAACACCAACTACAACAACAACAACAACATGAACTAACACTGCAATGAGACTTGAGGCAGAGCTGGGCCAACAGGACACAGTGGGTCGATTGAGTGTTTAAGAAAGTATAAAGAACTTATATATAAGAGAGATATATATTATATATGTTGTATGTGATACATATTATATAGAATATATATTGCCAAAGATATGTTGGAGGAATGCTGACATATGAGACAGTGACTAGAATATTTTTTAACAATTGTTTTGCTGTCTACTCATAAATTTATTCTCTATTTGAGCTATAGTTTTATATTTTTCGATCTATTTTCTGTATTTTATAGAAAATTTACAATATTTTTTTATAGAAGCTATAAGCTATAATATTTATATACTCATTGTTCCTTCATTAGGCAGCAATTCTTTAATCTTAAATCGATTCAACATTCCACCTCAGCCTTTCCTTGCTCGCCCCACTGTGCAATCTCATATTATCCCATGGCTCGCCATCACCACTTGCCTTTGCCGTCTGGTGGGAGCCCAGTGAGTTGGGGAATTCTAAAGATGAATTCTCAACATTTTGCCCACAACACCAAAATGACTTTTCATGTCAAAGTTTTGCTTGTTGTTGTTGCTGCTGTTTGTGCTTTTTCCTCTTCTTCGACTTCTTCCTTTTGTTGTCTGTCAAATACATTTACAATATGCAAAGTAATATTTCAACAGAAATGTCTTTAAGCGCCTGACAATGCCGCAACTAATATTAATTAATTATGTATATATAGCATTTAGTTTGCATTTTGTGTTCAAATTTTAAATTTGCCCAAAAAGTTGAAAATATTAACGTAAAAGAAAAGTTAATTTTTATGGCAGCAAAAGTTTTTTAAAGCCAAACTTTTGCGGCAGGTCGATAAAGACAGTCTTAAGCAGCTCGTTAAACGATTGGAAAGGGTTGGCTTAATTATGCATAGCAGTTAAGCCTAAACAGGGGAGATTTCTAAAACATTTTTGCGGCATATCATGAAGTGACACCGTGGGAGGGGGCAGCCGGTAGGCAGGGCAACCACAAGAATTTTTTGCGTTAAGAGCTTATCAATATTTCGTTCGCTTGCTTTAACAACAGCAGCAAAATCCAGAGGACAAACAAAAATTCTTTAATAATGCATAGCTTTTAAGCGAGTTTATGAGCTTCAACAGGTTAATAAGGTTACATTTGATATGCAAAATGGGGAAATTGAGTTAAGCGTTTAAAAATCTGTGTAAATGGGTTTTGGAAATGTTGTTGAAAGTATAATGTCTTCAATATTATATGATATTGAAATGAACTGACTTAATCTTAAGTAAATGAATCGGTATATCTATGGCTATAACTATATCAGATACCATAAACATACTAATTTTGACAGCCTGGCAGCAACAAAACACAAACAGGCTCTCGAGCTGCTCGGGTCCCCTGCAGGCATTTAACCAAACACACTAAACTGTTTACCTTAATTGGCAGGCATAATGAAATAATCATATGCATAATAAATAACAAATTGTGGCTAAGCCAAACTTCATAAATTAACCAGAGAATAGCCAAAAGGTAAAGGGAGACATCAAGATAGGCAGGTGGGCAGGCAGCCACAGCGGCAATCAAAGTCCGACCAATTGGCAGCCTCGAAGGGTCTCCATTTGCAGATGCCAAAAAGCAAAAATCGATGCTGACAGCAGTGGGCGCGGCTAACTACTTAAGTAATAGACTAAGACTGTGCACCAGGGAGTCTGGCTTGATGTCTCTTACGTCTAATTAAAAACCAGTTTTCACTGTAAACACTGCAGCCCGACACCTGTGACAGTTGCCGGAAGTGCACACACAGATAGTTGACTGTAACAAATCATTAAGCAAACGTAGTTCAAACTGCAGATGGGCCAACAGCAGTTGTTGGCAGTTGGAAATGTTATTAGTTGGGAGATGTCGTCCGCTTCCCAGTTTCCCAGTTGGCAATTGTCATTGACTGCTGTACGAGTGACTGTCAAACGCCATGTGGCAGCAGCCCAGACAATAGCTCTGTTAGCGGCTGCAACAATGTGTGTGTGTGTGTGTGTGCGAGAGGTAATTGAACAACATTTGTTGAATGGCTTGGAACAAATTGCAGCATTGTGCGTGGGCGAGCAGCGACGACTGCGACAGAGACAGAGACAGAGCATGTCTAACTGCTGCAGCATCAGGTGTTGCGACTCTGCGCTACCATTGTCAACGTCAGACAGGTGGCTGATTTTCATTCTTTGCTAGTGGGTTTACTTTTTCTTTTTCTCTGTTTCTATATGTGTGCCATGTGTGCTGTTGCTGCTGCTGTTGCTGCTGTCAACTGTCAACGTTTTATACCCTGCAAATCATAAAAGATGGCACACGAAAGGAATTGCCATAAACTTCGTCTTGGTCTGTATCCTGTCACAGACAGCGGCAGTTACTTACCAGCACTTTTTGATTAGCTCAAACGAATGGGTCCATTTCGAGTGGAGTGAGTGTGAGTGCAGCTGTGGCTGTGAGCTAATTTTCATTATATGTAGAGCAGTTCCTTTTTGGCTAATTAAAAGATAAAACTAAACTAAACTGGGGCTATGTTGTGGCCTGAAGTTTGATTCATAATGGTATATAGAAGGAAATCATTTTTATTATTATAATTATTATTATTATTATTATGATTATTATTCTTATAATTATTATTATTATAATTATTATTATTATTATTAATATTATTATAAATATTATTATAATTATTGTTATTCCTTTTTTTATTATTTTTTTATTATCATTATTATTTTATTTTTTTGTTGCTTACTTTAGGTTCATCGGTATCTGCAACTGAATCGAACCTAGAATTTGAACTATAACCTTAGTCTAGATCTGAACTTGAGCTTGAAGCTGAAGCTGTGCGTGCTCCTTTGGCTGATCTTGAACTTCAGCTTTGCTTAAGTGTTATCTTGATTGAATCTGAATTAGGTTGACAGAAAAAAATAATCAATTGAACTGAACTCAGTTACAGTCTGTTTTCTGTTTTAAATATGATCAAGTTTCTTTAAAAACTGTATAAAGTTTAAAATAAAATTTCAAATAAAATTTCAAATAAAATTTCAAATAAAATTTCAAATAAAATTCCAAATAAAATCCTAAGTAAAATTTCAAATTAAACTCTATTATTCCGTATGAAATTCTATTAGAAAATTCCCCCAATAAATACGCCCCTTAGAAACCAGCTGTTACTCCTGCAAAGTAGTTGTTATATTCTCTGACATGCATTAAAAATATATATCTCCCACTCAATCAATCGCTTTCATATCAGCCGCTCTTCCTGTGCTTGGTGCTGGTGGTGCGCTGCACATGGGCCGTAATGTGGCCTTGGAAGAGCTGCAGTCGCTGTCGCCAGTAGCTGAACTCAATGGCGACGGGCGTTTCCATCATCACGGCTGGTATTAAGCTCAAATCCAAGCGAAAGCCGCGCAGATAGTACGGCTTGTCCTTCTCAAAGGGACACTGCATCGGGAAATTGCTGTAGCGGTCAAGCATTTCGCGGGAGATGCGCAAAAGTGGTATTTGGTTCTTGTTCGACAACAATTGGCAGCCATCGGTGGTTACGTTGATCAGCACAAAGTCCATGGTGCGTCGCGGCAGGATGATGACGATGTGAAAATCGTGCTCCTGCAGCGTATCCCTTAGTGAAAATTCCATGTGCATTGTTCGCCGCTTGGGATTCTTGCTGAGACCACAATGGACGCTCTGCAGGGGATTTGCCTTTGAGACGCTGTTGCGTTTGCATGTAAAATTCTCAAACTGCAGCTCAAAGTCGTTCTGCAATGGCATTGAATGCATATTTATATACAAAAGAAATAACAGCTCTTACGCATTAAGTATACGCACCTTGGCCGCAGTCAGCTGCAGCT
Source organism: Drosophila repleta (assembly GCA_018903745.1). Classification (NCBI taxonomy): domain Eukaryota; kingdom Metazoa; phylum Arthropoda; class Insecta; order Diptera; family Drosophilidae; genus Drosophila; species Drosophila repleta. Next base: position 8,007,945 of record JAEIGN010000497.1, read on the forward strand.
GTTGATAGACAAATATCAAGGCTACGATTGCCCAGCGCGTTGGGTCCATGTCAGCACTTTCTCTCATACACTAAGCTTGTTGAACAAGCAAACAGAAGTGATTCGATTGTAAATTTTTAATGCATTCATCAATAGCTGTAAATAAAGGCCACCCACTGAGGCTTGACTAATGACCAAACAGATGTGAGTTTAAATATATATGTATATATGCGTATATAATATCTGTTCTAATATGTAAAGGCATCTGTTGACTTAATTGATTATTTTCATGCCCTGAACTCATTAAAAATGCAGAGCAGAATTCAAATCGGGCGGGAATTCAGCTACTGTTGTCCGTATGAGCTGTATAAAAGTAGCTAAAATGATTGAAAATTTAACTATCCAGGGTAGGATATTTCATAGTTGGTCACTCTCCACTAAAACCTTTTTTTTTATATTTATTTTTATGGATATTGTTGCTGTTTCATATGGGAATTGCATTAAAATGCACTTAATATAGAAAATAAAATAGTTTTATTGTTATTATCTAGTTTTTTTTTTTACTTGATACTAGTATAAAATATATATATAATATATATTTATATTTATATAAATTTGGGAAATATGCAGATTGACAAGTTCTATATATTCATTTTTTATATATTAAAAATAATATGCAGAATAATTTTTATTTAATTAAATTCTTTTTATGAAAAAATATATTATTAAATTAAAGCTTAAATAAAATTTAAATATTTCAAAATTTAAATGTTTCAAAATTTAAATATCAATTTTAATATTTAACATATTTAGCATATTAAGTTTCTTTCATTTTTATATATTTTTTTTAATAATATATTCATATATAATTTGTATACTATTTTTTAAAAATTTGATTTATATTGTATTTGTATGTTTATTTATTTTATATAGTATTTTTATATATTTTTTTGTTATTTATTTTAATTTAAATACTTATTATATTTAAATTATATATTTTTCACTATGTGTACTCTAATAGTATTTATTTACTTTCGTTTTAAATATTTTTTGATGACAGCAACAGCTTTTTTCACAGAAAATTTCTGCTTTAAATTGACTAAAATATTCTTTGATCTCCTGCAATGCCATGATTGATAACATTTTTGTATAACTAATTTAATTATTTTTGCTATATATACTATAAATTTTTGGTATAAAATATTTCTTGCAACTAAGAGGTGTTAGAAGAAATAGAAACATGCCCTTTAATGCAAATTGTGATTCTTCATAAGGGTAGACAAGGTATAGCACTTGGTTGCTGGGAAAAAGCTTTTAAAACTAGTATTTATTGATTTTTGGCTGTTTTCCAGAAAATGTCTTGCTGTGCGTCTGTTGCTCAGCGGGTGGCCAGTTGTGCATGCCAACTAGTTAAAAGATGGGCAAAAACTGTATTATTTGCAGCAGTTGTTAACTGTTGATTTAGTATACAGATTGAGTATCAATGAAAATTGCGAAGTGGTAATAAACAGACTGCTGTTTGCCAGAAAAAAAAAAAAAATTCCAGAAATATTCGAATTTTTATCTTTTTCCTTTGGCAAGAAAAAAAAGTCCAGAAATATTCGAATTTTTATCTTTTTCCTTAGGCAATTCGATAAAAAAAAGTGTAATTTGAAAGCTATGCTGTACCAAAGCTAGTTTAACGAACGTCGAGCACTTCTTACTAGAGTAATCTTACATGTTTACTAGTCAATATATAATATAGGTATGTTATATATATATATATATATGTTTATAGTATCTCAATTATTTGCTAATCCAATTCGAATTTTAAATGTTAAATAATTATTTTTAGCCAGTTCATAAAAAGTCTTTCATGCATAGCAAAAAAATTATATTGTTTATCTTTCTTTTTTTGAATAAAAAATTATTATTTATATTGGTTAATTAGTGTAGCAATTAATGGCTAATTGTTTACATTGTGTATAAAAAGTTTTAATTGTTTTTTCACCACAAATATTTTATAATTGTTAAGCTCTAGTTACATGGCCTTGCTTAGGCGAGAGTAGGTTCTATGTCACGGTCAAGGTGATTGGGGCCCAACTGATTGTAGGCAAATTTGCTCTGCAGCTACTGAAACATCTCTTACTAGAATTTCCTCAAGTTTCATCATCCTCTGGCTATGAAATCTATTCACTGTTCTGTGCAATGCCAGCTAAGTTACTTCAATGCCTGTCAATTAGCTGCTTAACGGGCATTCATAGCGACAACTCTCGTTTTTTAGCTGGAAAATCTCGTCTACTGCCCGCTAATGGCAATCAGATCATAAATACGTTCAGCTTCATTGAGGCGTCACAAAAGGACGAGCTTTGGTGCAGTCCTTGCGGTCATGCGATACCCGGAAAACAAATCACTGAGTAACAACTATGCAAGTGGCATATAGCCAACGGTTGTAATAAAATACAGTTATACACAGGGGTATAAAAACGGCCATGCCAATTTCTGCTACATATTTCCCTTTGTGCATACCCTAAATGCGAAGGGTTATTATGACTATGGAAGAGCAGCAAACGGTTGAGAAGGGTGACTAAAGGAATGTGATATTATTGTAAATTGTTTTTATTTAAGTATATATTAAATTTCGATAAGAAGTAGCTGCAAAAATATTCTGCAAGGCTTTGATAGAGCTCAATGTCCATATTACAGATTGAATCTTACCTTTGATAAAGCACTGCCAGCAAAGCCTTGACAACCAAGTGCTTGGCATGCATGTAGCTTTAAAAGAAATCCAAAAACAAGAATATATCTTAAATTGTTTTTGTTTTATAGCAACTTCTCACCGTGAAACGTGATAGGCAAGTAGCTGTTGCTTTAGCTCTTATAATTATGTCTTACTTAATTATTAAGCTGCCATAACAAAAAGTTTAGCTCTTGATAATTTGTTTTTAAAATTTAAATACTTAAACATACATACATACATACTTATATCTCCCCAGTGTATAAGAGGGTATCTAATTGACAGTATTGTGTTGCTGTTTTTTGCTGCTGCGTCCAGTGAAGTGTATGAAGTTTCGAGCCACAAAAAAAAATATATATATACATATATACATATATATATATATATATATATATATATACATATATACATATATACATATATACATATATACATATATACATATATACATATATACATATATACATATATACATATATACATATATACATATATACATATATATATATATATATATATATACAAAAAATTGCGAAATGTATTATCGCCGTTCCGTGCCGCACTTTATGCAGCACGTGCCCAGCTTTTTTTCGTATATATATATAGATTGGAATTAAAAATGCCGAACGCGTTTGCACGCTACAAGGGCATTTTAGCTTTCTGCTCGCAGGTTTTTGTTGTTGTTGTTGCGTTTTTTGTTTTGCCCAGAGGTCGAAGCTGTTAGCTTTGGACCTGTAGCAGCATCTGCTCCTGCACCTGCACCTGCGCCTGCACCTGTGCCCGAGCTGTGGCTACATATTTATTTGTGCAATCTATTTTAATGTTATTAAATTACTTCACTTCAAAGTGGCCAGATGCTCGACTCGAGCTTGCCACTGGCCTTCAACACAGTCATCTGTCTAGCAGCTAGTCAATAGGCTAAGCAGTTTGCTTAACTCTTCAGCGGTTGGTTGCAAGTAAATTACTTTTTTCTTTGTGTTTATGTAGCACAGGTGGAACCTGTTAAAAGTTTGAAGAGATATTTTGAATTTATATTTATATTTTATATTTATTAAATTATTTAAGCAATACTATTATTAAATGATTAAATAAACCGAATTATTAAATTACTCTTATTAAATTATACTTATTTTAGTTTTATAATATTTTAATATATTTATATATAAGTAGTTTTGTTGTTTTAATTATTTAATTTCTAATATCGATATTATTTAAATTAAATATTTGAAAATTTTTATTTTCTTCTGTAAATAATATTTTATATATTATGGAATTTTTTTAAAATTATTTTTTTATTTTAAATTTTTAATCAAATATTAATTTTGTTTATACATTTATTGATGTTTTAATTTAGATATTTAATTAATAAAGCATTTATATATTTTTTGTTAAAATGTATTTGTTATATATTATATATATTTGTTATGTATTATTTAACGATTTATATTTTATATTTTTTTTTTTTAAATTTCGTTATATATTTAAATACTATTTTTAGCTGAACTCTAGACACAGCTTATTTTTATGTAAGCTGTTATTTTCCTTTCGCTCTCTTTTTAAAGCTGTTCCTTTTCTTAAATTATGCATGCGTGCATGCATGCTGCTTCACTGGAATTACCTATGCATTTTAAGAATTTAGCAAATTCTGCATTTTTCAATTGATTTCTGGCATCTTCTTCGCTTCCTTTCTATTTTTATTGCTTTTGCTGTATCCTGTGTCGGTATTTTGACCAGCAAACCTTTTAGCGTTGGCGTAAACGTAAAGCATTCGCCTGCCAGTCTCAGCCGGTGCTCAGCGCGCACACACACACACACACACATGAGCACCAGCTGCTGAAGAGTGCTCATATCATCAGCCTAATCATGTGGAATAAGGCGGAAACGGAAATTGCATATACACACACACACATGCACATATGCTGCTGTGGCTGTCAGAGCGTGTGCTACTGAGTGTGTGTTTGGGTTAACCAGATTCAAGTTTCTATATGTTGCTAGTTGTAACCCACACACACACACACACACACACACACACACGTGCGATGCGGATATGTTGTATATGAAAATGTTGTGGTTAGACATTTATGCCAAACATTTGAGAGTGCGGCAGGAAATGTTACAGGGAATTCGAGTTTGGGCCATTAATTAAAATTGCATTTGGTTTGTAACTGCATTTTGGGGCAACTTGTGGCCATAATTTGCACCTGGCTGCATCCCACGGGTCTAAGCTTACCAGCGACTAGTTATTGCTAGGTATTACAATTATTCGCAGGCAGGCAGGTTGGCAGGCAGTCAGGTTGGCAGCGTCGAGCTATCAGCGTCGAGCACACAAGCAGCCACATTAGCTCTTATCGCATGTTTTGGTGGGTGCGTTTGGCCGAGCCTCGGTTCGGTTCGAATGACAATCGCTGATAATTAAAGTTGTAAATTTTTGGTAAGCGCTTTTTGGTATTGGAGTGCAAATGGGTGTTTAGTTTAGTTGAAATTGGCGTTTCATAGAGTTAGATTGGAATAAAACAGAAATTTCAATAAATTTATAATGGTCTGGCTTTTAAGACTTATCTTCGTTAAGCTTTAGGCTCTAAAATGGATGGGAAAAATTCCAATAAAGACCTAATACAGTTGTTGAGTTGAAATATTGTTTTTAATTGAAGAAAAAGTATGAGGAAATCATGAAATCAAGCTTCAAAATCTCTTGACAAATAAAAAAAAGTTTCTTTTTGACACAGCGTCTGAAGCTAACTTTAATTACATAATGTAAGCTTTTAAGTTTCAAATTAAATATTTTAGCATAGTTTCGAACATAGAATCTCTGATAAAATATTAAAAAATTCGTATTTCAGTATAATATCGTATATCAGCATAAAAATCAGATATTGAAGCTTTAGGCTAGCCTTAACTTCAGCAAGCCATAACTTCTTCTCTTATACACCACACCAAAATCCGTCTTATTCGCAGCCAATGTCATTGGGTCATAACCATAAACCTTAATCAATTGCCGCTGTGGGGCTATGCAAGGAATGTCAATGTTGACTGATAAGAATCTAAACATTTGGCTAACCCTCGGTTGCTCTTAGTCTCTCTTGCTCTCTCGTTCTCTTTGCGCCACACATACATAAACATTTCCCTTATCGCCTTTAGAAATTTAATGCCATTTACTCATTTTCCCATTCAATAATAAAAAAAATTATATTATATATGCTTTCAGGCGCAACAGCTGCCAGTGTTGCGGTTGCTCGGTTATTGTTGCCTGCTGCTGCTTGGCAAGTTTTTTTCCTCTTTTTTTTTTCTTCTTTTCCTCAACATTTACATCAACCGGCACCTGAGTGCTAACCGCTGTTGCAGCTGCTGGTGGGTGGCAAAGAACAAAAGCAGAGTGTAGAGAATATTAAAAACGTCAGTAAAATTGATGTTTTTCACATCGACTTTGGCTTATTGTGTTAAAGGGCTAACGAACATTTTAAACTTTACGCCAACTTTATGCAGCAGAAAATAAATTACATTGAAAACTGTTAACAATTAGTCAACTATGACCTGGAACATCTTTATTTGTGTAGTTCAGAAGATTTGGCCTGCTGATGGTTAGCTAGCTAGCTTCTCATTTATTTTATTTAATTATTTTAGTATATATATTTTATTTGTAAAGAGTATTTTAATCTCTACCATAAATTTCTACAATTATTTTTATATTTTATTTTATATATATTTTTTTTTATTCAACCACACTGAAACCACAAATTGTGGCACAAACTGTATATCTCAGTGTGGCCGTTGTGCGGCAAATAAAATTAATTGTGCGTTTACTGCTGCTGTTGCTGTTGCTGTTGCTGTTGTATGCCTGTTGCATAGTTGATAAACGACTTTAGTTGTACATTTGGTGTAGCGGCAAATAGGCGTCATCAAATCCGAGCATATAACAATTGCGATTACGAAATGTTCTACAATATGATTAACAACAAAATTAGCTTGTCAATTAAATGAAGCGTTTCTCATTTGTCTCTTCTATTGTTGTTATTGTTATATTTGCAGTTTTGCTGAGACCGTAGCAGCGCTACTTGAAGCGCACCGGCCGTCAAGATTCCTATGCCAGCCCGCAAGGGGCTGTTAGCGCCCCAAAATACATTCCTGGACACAATCGCCACACGCTTCGATGGCACGCGTAAGTAGAATAATAGAGATACTAAAAATAAAATGAAATATCTGCGTGAAGTGCATTTGACATTAAACAAAAATTTATAAAAATAAATTGGAAGCAGGGGAAATATATATATATTGGTTATAGATTGGTTTATGTATATTAAGTGTTATTTGTGATAAGTAAAAATGAAAAATTTAAATAATTTGAATACTGAAAAATTATTCAATTTTTTTTAGATTATTATTATTTTTTCAATATTTAATATTTGAATAAATATTTTTATATATATTTATTTGAATATTTATTTAAATATACAAATATTTATTCATTTAATTATATTTAGATTTCAATATTAAATGAAAACTGAAGTTTATTTAAGTTGATTTTACTCGGAAAAAAGTATTACGTTATTCTGATTACGCTATCCGATTACGTATCGTAATATAAAATACTTCGTGCTTAACTCTTAAACGTTGTTCTCTTGCGCTCTCAACAATGGTAACCAATCCCAAGGCTCAGTGTGATCGAGTGAGAGGGTCGTTTCTTCCAGCAGCTCTCATTATGCATTGATGTGCTTGTTTGGGTACGTTCTGCTGCTCGCTGGCTGCTCAGATGCTTACTTGTGCTCTCAACATATTCGCAGGCTAAGCAATCACAAAGCGCCGTGTTATCAAGTGAGAGTTCCGTTGCTCCCAGCAGCTCTCGCAAAATTCCTTGATTGTATGCTTAAGTTCAGCTGCTTGTTCGCTCACTCTCTGGCTTTGCTATGCTCCTAGCTCTCGTCCACTCTTAGCAAAGCTGTGCAGGTTGACGAAACACAGGACGCGCAGTATGATCAAGCGAGAGTTCCGTTGCTCCCAGCAGCTCTCATTGCCTCTTGCTTGCACCCGTTGCTCTGTTCTTCTACTCTCGAGCACTCAGGGCAGCTCCCAGACGAGCGAGTGTATCGTCGCTCATAATTGTCTTCTGCTTGCACTCACAGCTCTCTGCATGCCTCTGCTGCTCGATAACTGCTCCAAATTCCATATTTCTCAGAGAGCGGGAGAGAGAGAGAGAGCCTCAGCTCCAGAGCAAACGCAGTTTGCAGCTTAATGACAATTATTATAAACTATTTCTTAAAGTTATTGACTATAACTATTACAAGCCAACTTAATATAGTACTTAAAATTATTAGCTTAGTTAATACTTACCACACATCACCAGAAGAGGAGGAGGACCAGCACACTGCACCACTGAACACCACAAGATCAGGAAACCAACTGAATCAGCGCTGCGCAGGCTCGCCTTTTTATAGGCGACCGCGCTGCCCACTCAACTGCTACTCTGAGTTGCACTCAACTGTTGAGCCTTTTTTTGCGTTAGTTTTCACACTCGATCGTTGGCTGGCAAATGGGAAGACTCGCTGCTGCCGCTGCTGCCCAAACAGTTCTGCTGCTTGTGGCTCTGCTGCTGATCTGAGTCAACTGCTGCTGCGCTCTGGCTCTGCCGCTGGCTGAGTTTTGGCGCAACTCTGGCTGTGCCTGTAGTAGTGCATTGGCTCTGCATTAGCTCTGCTCTGGCTCAACTGCTTTGCCTCTGCTCCTGATCAGACTCAATTGCTGCTGCGCTCTCTTTCGTTTTCACTTGTAGATATATAAAATTATTTTTTAATTATTTGAAATGAATTTATTTATTTTTTGTATATTATGATCAAAATTTTGATTGACTTTAATGACTTTTAAAGTTTAAATTGAAATTTAATTTTAATTTTGTTTGTCGATTTCAATTATTTCCTAAAGCTTGAAATATATTTTTAATTTAATTAAAACACATTTTAAAGACAATTTCGGCTCTATTTGCTTTTAAGACGCTCCTTACATAAAATATTAAACGTGACAAAATTATATTTCTACATAAATAAATAGATATATATTTATGGGCTCTTATATGTATAAACCCTTTTAGATAGTATTCTAATTTTGTCACGAAATAGATATAAATATATTTATATAGCTATTACAGCTTCCATTAAAAGTTGAACTCCTTCACGTTTGACGACTCAGCGGCGACTCAGCAGCGCCGCTCGCACTGATTAATACTTTATGGGCCTGAAAGTGCCTGCCGGCGGAAATGCGAAAAAAATTAGCCCGGGCATAAAAAGCAAAAGTTAAACGCTATTTACTTTAGTCCCTCAGCCTTGTATATGTATATATATAATTTTCAATGTATTATTTATGCGTGTTTTATTGAGCGGCCACTGACATAACGTAGCATAACGATATGTATAAGCCGATAAGCCGAGTCGGCATTTGGGCAACTCATAAAAAATATCACTGAGCTAAACGCAGTCTACAGAGGCGGAAAGCTGTGAGCCAGACAAAGGCAAGCATATTGGCCAAAAGGGCGCACACAATGACAAGGACAATGCGTGTCCCAATAGAAATCTGCACTGCTAAATTAAAACTACATATATGCGGGCGTAGATGTGTGTGTGAGTGTGTGTGCGAGTGTGTGGGTGTGTGTATTGTGCTCTGTGTCGTGTGTGCTGTGTCGCCTGGCAACGGCATACACAAAAGGCGCCGCCAGCGCAAGGAAACTCGTAAAATGCTTTCCATTTGTCATAAGCTTTTCAGTTTCACATTTTTTTTTTTTTTTGTTTTGCGCTTTTAAATTCTTTTGCCTTCACTTTTGATGCCAAATTTAACTGTCAACTTTTAGGGCTTAAACAATGGAAATAACATTAGCTGACAATACGTAAATGCGTTTCATAATCAGCACGTTGATTATGCAATCGCTTAACCTTTCGGCTCTGGGCCCGCAAGCGACATTTCACAGCTGCAGCACATTTGACATTTACGGCTAACAAGTGGACGTAGTACGGACGTACGTTACATGGGGTGCCCAGTTGGCCTGGCTATGACTTGCCTCATGTTGCCCAAATAAATGTCAAGACAAGTGATGCAATAGTTTTCAATTGTTTTTCACTGCTGCTGCTGCTGCTGCTGCTGCTTGCTGCTTGCTGCTGGTCGCATCTGTACATGAAAATGATATTATGATTTATGCGAGGATTGCAATATATGTAACAGGCAGTTACAGGAGTTGCAAAGTGTTTAGCTGCTTTGAAGAAGATTGATTTAGTGGATATCAGATGTTTTGTTTGTCCTGTTTATCTTTAAATATTCTTGGGTTGTTGCTTAATCGAGTCAGTTTTGTTAGTTTGCTTAATTAGATATTTAATAAAAGTATTATATATAAGTTAATCTCTGAGATTATTATTGAAAATTTAGTTTTTAATAATTTTAGTATTTAATTAAAAAATTATTAGTTTTTATACTAAATTAAACGTAAAAAAAATATACAAAATAAATAAAATAAAAAAAAAAAAAAAATTGAAAAAAAGTAGAAAATTAAAAAATATACATAAAAAATAAAGTACAAAATAAAAAATAAAACATATATAAATAAAATAAAAATAAATAAAAAATATATAAATAAAAAAATTAAAAAAATATATAAATAAACAAAAATAAAAAATTATATGAATACAAAATATATAAAAAATAGATAAATAAATAAACATAAAAAAATACTTTATATTAGTTTATTACTCTCTATTATTAAATTTATTCTGCCGCTGCAATGCCTTTCTCTGCAATTCTCATACGAAAAAAAAAAGAGTTGCTAAGAGTTTTGGAACGTTTCTGAATTAATTTAAACCAAGATATATATTTATATATCTTAACAAATTTTATATTAAACTAAACTAATTTACTTAATTAACTTAAATTGAGCTAAGTTATTTAATAATATATATTTGTTTACCAAACTCAGGCCTCTTTTAACGCTTATGCTCTCTCCCAACTAGCCGTAAATACACACCTGCATTTATAATTAATGTCTGTCTTAGTTGACCTCAGCTTAATTAATAATTCGCATGACCTTAAGTAGCACTCGCTGATTTTGATATATGTATCTCACACGCAAGGAACAGTCGACAGGCAATAATTTTTAGTGGTAGCAAAGTCTGCAAGTGATTTGTCTGCAAGTTTAATGTGTTGACAAAGTGTGTAGACATAAATTCTATATATATAATTTGTACACATATATGTATATATAAATATATGTATATGTGTGTGTATGTATTTAATTTTTGACTAGTCAGCAGCTGAGTGCGTACGAACAGCAGGCGGCTCACTGAAGTGTTTAATATGCCCCGAGCGTGGCCAGCAGCCAAAAATGTCATTTATTTTAGGCCAGTTAACTTTGTAATGCCATCAAAAATGATTATCAACAAAGTTGGTGTCAAATATTTGCATTGAATTTGATGCCTGTTAGCTCTTGAATAGATTGTAGTCTGAATGCAAATTGATATTGTTGCTTTGGCTATTCATAGCCAATCATGGCTCCATGTGTGGTCAGTGTTATTTATGGCCTTGTTTACAGTGTGCAATAATATGTGAAAATGTAAAAATGCTTTAGCGAGGGCTGTGCAATCCTTGTGATGTTTTTACCCCATTGATACGCAGGCTTTTAATAGCCCTTTAATCAGCTGCGGCTCTTTTAACCCCTTTCAAAAGCTGCGCAAATGATTCTTTTTATGAAAATAAATTATTCAGCAGCTGCCGAGCATTAGCTTAATCGAAGTTAAGAGCTGTTGCAGCAGCGTTTATTTCAATAACTGAAAACTTCATCAATTTTCTGCAAACAATATGGAATTTCATGATTTTTAATCATTTTTTTACAATTTTTTATGGGCAAGCGAAAAATGCGTAAAATCATTTTCATGTTTTCATATTTCAGCTGAGGTTGTTTTTTGCTTTTTGTTGGTATTGGGCAGGCAAGGCATATATAAAGAAAAACATAAAAAGAAATTTTTGTGAATTGTGGGAAGAGCACATTGAGCATAGCTGAATTTTAATTAAATAAAAAAAAAAAAAAACACCTTTTATTGCAGTTGAAAAGTTGAAAAGGTCAGACATAAGTCAAGCAATTATTATGAATTTCTATTTTTTATGAGAAGAACATATTGTGAAAATTTTATATGAATCATATTTCAATTTATATATATTTATATATTTGTATATTTGTGTACAACCCATGTCCAATACATCATCTTTCCCTCTCTCTCTCTCTCTCTCTCTATCTGTCTTTTTCTATTTCCATTGGCAGATTCCAATTTTGTGCTTGGCAATGCGCAGGCAAATGGCAATCCAATTGTTTATTGCTCGGATGGGTTCGTGGACTTGACAGGATATTCACGCGCGCAAATTATGCAAAAGGGTAAGACAATTGAGCTAAGACCTCCGCTCGGCGACTTGACTGATTGACGAATTGACGGACAGATACAAGCTGCTTCAACACTTCAATACTCAGTTGAATGTATTTGTACATTTTATTCAATTGTTTGCCAACGACGACGACGACGACGACCATGCAAAAATGAATGAACAACAACACGAAAACAGGCTGTTCATGTCATTTCCTTTACGGGCCGGATACAAAGGAGGAGCACAAGCAGCAAATTGAGAAAAGTCTTTCAAATAAGATGGAACTAAAGTTGGAAGTTATTTTCTACAAAAAGGAAGGTAAGACACAGACAACAACAACAACAAAAGCAGCTAAACAGTTGCCCAGAAAATTGTGAGAAATTTCACTGCGAATTGTTTTCATTTTTAATTAAAAGCATTTTTCTGCTGTTGTTGTTTAAAGTTCATTTAGCATTTGAGGTAATTTGTGCGCAACAAAGAGGAAATTACATGCTCCACCTGTTTGCGGCAGCTAAAACGCAAACGCAAAAGATGCCGAGTTGATGCTGCTGCTGCAGCAGCAGCTCAAAGTTGCGGTCACGTTTAGACAGATTAGTTAAAGTTTCTTTTGAAATTTACACAAAAAAAATTAAGGAATTGAGGAGCGATTTAATCTGGTTATGAAAGCTTATCATGTTGTGTATTATAGTGATACGTGGGCAGTTGGTCATTAAAGTGCTTTAGATTTAGATAAAAGCTTTGTGGTGAAAGCTTTAATGAACTTAATTGCGTTTAAAGATAAGATTTGATAATGAGCATCGATTCGGCTTAAGTTCGAATTTCCCTTAATTTAAAAAGATGTACTTTAAAAGAGACTTAATCTTGTATTAGTTAGTTGAGTTAAAGCATTGAGCTAGGACTTCCTTAATACTTAAAACTAATCGTATCGTATTTATGAATAAGCAACCTATCTTCAAGCTTTAAACGTGCATTTCTGCTCATGTGCTTTCATAAGTTTTAGTAAACTAAAACTTGTTTGGTCATATAAAGTTAATTTGAAATGATTCAAGAGCGTTTGCTTATTAAGAACTGAATTATTATAGCTAGAGGCTATAACTAGAGGCTAAGCATAGCCCAAGAGCCAGTTAAACCAGCTGCTAAAGCTTTCACTAGAAAGTAAAGCTTTCATATACTGACGCTTGCCGTGATAAAAGTAAAATAAAGTTTCGTTTGGGCCGTTGAAGCTCTGTTTACAATCCCTGCATCATGCCCCGCGTCACTTTCAGCTGGTGTCATCCAAGCATGGGCTGTGTGTGCGCCCAGGCAACCGCAGCCAACTTAAAAGCTGTGGTGCGCCATATGAGAGAAAATTGTGCAAAGTTTTGAGAAACAGCTGCCAAAGGATTATCACAATTGCTGGCCAAACAACAACAGCCACAAAAACAATAATAACAGCAGCAGCAGCAGCAACAACACGATTGTGTAATAAGTGAAAAGCTGTAAGTCAATTGTGGCACACGTCCACGTGCGCCGATTGCACAAAAAGTTTTTGTTTGCTGGTAAACCAGCAGCAGGCAGCAGGCAGTGGCAGTGGCAGTGGCAGTGGTTCAAGTGTTTGCCCCTGGCGTTCGGCTGTAGCCGCGTTTAACCATCTTCGTATTGACTTTTAATTTGAGATACAGCCTGCTGCGGCTGTTGCTGCCGCATCAATTTTCCAGTGCGTGAGCTTGGCTTTCTTTATTGAGTTAGATGGGGACTTCGCCTTGAACTAGTTTCCATTGGCAGCAGCAGCAGCACCACCACCAGCAACCGCCTGTGGTTTGTCCCTCATCCACTTGTTGTGCGGGCGCACAAAACAATAAATTTGTTCGCAGCATTTTCGCACGTTCCCATCGCATGTTTTATATTATTTTTATTTTTTGTTATGCTTTAATGAGGTCACGATTAATCAGCTAAATGGCCAAAGGCTAAGGCAGCCTTAGCCGGGCTATTAAATATTATCCATGGGCGCGGGCATGGGCCTGCGCTATAAGTTTTCCAATTAGCACTTCATTTACAACTTTTTTGAGCAGTCTATTATGATTATAAATTATGCAACAATTTGTAATTAAACTGTTGCCGGCTATAAATAATTGTGGTCCAATCAAATTGACATTTAATCATTTTATGCATACCATTAAAAATTAATTAACTGGGGCGCAGCAAAGACAAAGTTTTTAACTACTAAAATTAAATAAAAAAAAAAATTGAAAAAAATAATAGAAAAAAAGAAAACAAAATAAAGAAAAAAATATAAAAAAATATATATAGAAAAAAAAGATATTATAAGAAAAAAATATAAGAACAATGAATAAATAAATTGAAAAAATAAAAAAAAATTAAATAAAAAAAATATATATATAAAAAAAAAAAACAAATTTATATCGCTGGCAACAGCTTTTGTGGTGGCCAAACGCAGCTGGAAATTTATAGATTAAATATGATATGATCAAATGAATTTGTTGAAAGCTGGCTGAATGAAGGTAATAAAAAGGAGATTTATCTATTTCTTTTTGTAACTTTGCTGTAAGGAAAGGAAAATAAGAAGGGGTATATTAGTTTTGTGTAGTGTTCGTCCAGCTAAGTCTCTTTGATGGCATATCGTGATTAGAAGTACTGAGAGAAGCATAGAGCCAGTAAGCAAAAAACAACTTGAGCTTGTGATCAACTCCTGTTTTAGTTTCTCTACAAAGAAATCTATAAATACTTCATTCATGTTACTCAAGCCAACTTAACTTCGAGCATTTGTCACTTTGCTTAAATTGAGCAAGTATTTTATAGTCCATAGACTTTTTCCGTTTGCTAAGAAACGTCTTTGCCATGGCCACTAGCATCAAAGCCCACATAATAGACATTGTGCTTTGGCAAGTCCTCCCCTGCTTAGACAAAGGCGTCTTTGCCTTCGCTCAAATAGCTGTTTACATCAAACGTTGGCCATGGCCACGGAATCTGCACAACAACACAAATGCTGGCTCGCTGTTTACTGTTTATTATGATTATATACAGACAGCTATTTTTTCAGTGTTTACAGCTCGGCGTCCTCCGTGGTCACTTTAATTAATTAACACGTCAATGTCATAATTTATCTCATAATCCAGGTGCGCCCTTTTGGTGTCTGTTTGACATTGTGCCCATTAAAAATGAGAAGCGCGACGTTGTGCTCTTCCTGGCCTCCCACAAGGACATCACGCACACCAAGATGCTCGAGATGAACGTCAACGAGGAGTGTGATAGCGGTAAGTATGCAATGGCTGAAAGCAACATGGAAATTAATAAAAAAAATATAAATGAATAAATAATGTATGTATAAGCCACACATAGCAAATGCATTTTCGCGCACAAAGTATCAAGCAAGCAAGCAAGCATAATTAACAACTGACACGCCCACAATATGCACAATCAACCGTTAAATCAACCAACTAACCAAAGCACAATCACACCCAAACCACAAGTTAAATAATCCATAAACGAGTAAAGCAAAATGTGAAAAATGTTGGCAAAATTGGCTTACCAAATGTCTTGTCAAAGGCGAATCGTGTTATATGAATATATGTATATATCTATAAATATATTCATATATATACATATGTGTCACGCCTGTCTGCGGTCGCTCTGTAGCATTTTCTTGTCTCATTTTTTTCTCTGTCATGTCAACTTTATTTTTGACTGACTTTTTGGTTAACCTCTTCGTGTTTCGTTAGTTAACAGCATTTTTTTGTGGAATGCTTTGAACCTGTGCATATAAATATTTAACTCGAATTCGGTTTGTTTTCATATTTTTTTTTTATTTTTAATTCCATTTTGTCAGCTTTTTGACTGAGTTGTGGTTTTTTAATACCTTATGCCAAAGGAGATTTAGTAAATTTGTTGCCACGTAGCTTTCCTAATGGGATTAAGTCTACTAAGTCTTAAAGTTGGGTTTAATATTTTAAAAAATATACATATAAAAGGATTTGATTTGTGAATGGTGACTTTATTTTAAAATAAATTTATTTTTAATAAAAGGAAAAAATTAAAGCATTATACTTAAATAATTTATTAAAACTAAAAAAAAATAAAATTTATTTTTGTTTTTACTGTATTTTGTTTTTTTATATACAATAAATGTTTTTTATTTAATATATTGATTTTATGTATTTTTTTATTTAATATATTTATTTTATATATTTTATATTAAATAAATTTATTTAATATAATTCTTTTTTTTTTTAATTTTAAATTAAAATTTTGTTGATATAATTTCTTAATTTAATGCAATTTTTAATTAAAATATTTTATATTTTTTTTATTAAATTTTTAAAACATTTTAAATTTAATTATTATTTTCTGTTTTCTAAACTATTTTACATATCTCTTCTTCTTTTTTTTATAAAATTAAATATATATAGCTAAATTATTATTTATATAATTTTTATTTTCATTTGTTCTCTTCTCAGTTTAAAGTGAATGAGCAAAGCTTTTATTTAATTACAATTTCTTGAATTTGCAACAAATGGCACTTCATTATAAATCTAATAAACATTTTATTAGATATTATTACAATCGGATTATCCTTTAACAATTAAATTAATTTTGATTTAAATTTTAAACTTCAATAGAAAGTTCTCTTTTTGTTTCAATTGTATTCAATTTATTTGGTATAAATCAAATGGATTTTAGTTGTAAAAAGGCTTTCGCTTTGATTTGCCTTTTAATATTTAATTTGGAAATAATTTAGTTGTCATTAAATATGTTGACGGCTGCTCTGAGTAGCCAATTAGGCTGCCAACTATTACTCACCTGCGCTTACGCATTAAATATGCTGACAACTGAATCTTGGTCTGAGGGTTCGTGTATTAAGCATCCTCTGCATGCTTAAATATTGATGTGCAGTCAGACAACAAGCTGCTGCCAAAAAAAAAAAAAGAAAGAAAAGAAGAGAAAGAAAGGGAGTAAAACAATTGCAAACAGAAAATGCCAAGTGAATTGTTTAGCTTGTGCGCATGAAGTGAATTTATTCGCGTAGGTCATTGCGCATTCAACTAATGCGGATTAGTGAGCGGACTGGGGGTAAATAATTTGGTACATAACTAAAGGCTGGGGTTGGCTTGCGTGCGGAGCCCCTGGCATTGTTAAGCTGCCTTGCACTCTGACGTTTTCTGGCAGCTTTCATTTGCAGTTTTATTAGCATCATTATTCAGCAGTCGCGGCTTTGTTGTCACTGCTCTAGACTCGACTTGACTCGGTCTGGTTTGGTTTAGGTTCGTTCTGTGTTTCTGTGGTTTCTGTGGGTTTGTGCAGTCATGCAAAGCACTGACACCGGATGAGCAGCTCAAAACAAATAATCGCTCGTTCACAGTTTTCACTCAGCTTGAAATGAGCACTTAAAATACTTGAATTTTTTTTTTTTTTTTTTTTTTTACCACATTTGACGTCATTAAATGGCGCTAAGAATATTCCTTAAAAAAAAAGAATTCAGTTTAATGCTGGGTTTGGCTTGCCAGCTTTTGCTTTTGACAGCGCTTGGGCGCCTGACATGCGGTTAACGCTCATGAAATTTCAATTTATATTGCATTAATTACCGCGCATGTCCTGTGCATCAAGCATAATTGCATTCATATATTTCAACTGAAATTCTATCAAATGAATATCAAAACAAATTTAATTACATTTGATTGTTGGAGGTCCCAGTATGTGCAAAAATTTCCCAGCATGACATTCTGTTTTGCACATTTTTACTAATTGTTTTCAAAAATTACATGGAATTTAGTGTCATCTAAACTATAAATGCCAGCTGCACATAATTGCTGGCTACATGGCGTATGCGTAATCTGAATCGTTTTAAATTTCGATAAGCATTGTATGATTGCCAGTCAAAAGGAACTTCAATTTTGCAGGCAGAGGCTAAATAATAAATAAATATAACTATTAAATACAAATAAATAATAGCTAACATTGCGTATACGTAATATTTGAAATTGCTGAAAGAAAGAAATTTGCTAGCAGAGGTAGAGCTGAATTAAATTCTTATATTACGGAAAGCCTGAAGCTACCGCAGGCTGTGCTTTTAAAGTCATTTGTAAATATTTCTAGAACACATGGCGTATACGTAATATGCAGAAATTGAGCTATTAAAAGTTTAGCTTTAAGTAAGAAAGTTGACATTGAAGTAAATTAATTTAATGGCAAATTTTATGCCATATTAAGTCGCAGCAGACCTAATATTGTATGCAAATTTGTGCCGGTCACAGTGCGTATACGTAATGTAGATAATTTACAGGCTTGACTGCAGGCAGCATATATACTGGAAAGACAAGCATTAGTTAGGTAATACTTATATTACATAGAGACTTTGTCAGAGCTAAATGTCAATTGAGTAAGCTTATCAGCCATGTTTATCAGCCTGACGTATAAGTAATATAAATTATGCCCAACTCTTTCAATCATGTTTATCAACATGACGTTTACTTGATATAAATGAAGCGCAACTCTTTAGTAATACAAAGCTCAAGCCTTTTCACTGCTTTGATTTTTATTAAAAATCCCTCTCGCATTAATGCGCATCAAATTGTAAAATCATGATCTGCCAACCCCGTGACGTATACGTAATCGTGTAACGTAATTTAAACAGACAGCCGTAAATCTCTCCCGCTGAGTGGCACATTGAGTGGCATATCGACAGAGATATTTTGCGGTTTGCGGCATATGAAATATGCAGAGAGTCGCAGCGAGGCCAACAAGTAATTAGGCTGTAAATTTGTTAAGAATTTGCCACGTTTGATGTGGCCAATGGGCGAGCCTCGGCAGGCAATTGAATTATCATTCGCAGCGACATTCATGTGCGCCAGCCAGGGACAGTTCAAATGACCGTCATTTTACACATCATTAGGCCTGTCAGGAATGCGGCAACAGCAACAGCGGCGGCTTCTCTTAACAACTTTGCGTCCGTGCGGCATGTGCGACATTTATATATATATATATATATAAAAGTCATTTTTTTGGCTTTGCCACACTCGACTGAATCGCGCATATTTTGCAGTTGTTTTGCCATATTTTTTTGGAGTTGTTTTGTGTATGCATTGAGCGTACGGAACGTGCTGCTTAAAATTTTGGGACGCTGGGACAACTCCAAAAATGCTGGCCGCCGCGGGCCCGGATCATTGAGTAGGCGCCTGGCAGCTTAATTGGCATTTCGATATGACAGCTACGCAGGGTCGGCCGTGGACCTGGCTCCGGGGTTTGGGTTTGGGTTTGGGTCTGGCTTTTGGCTCTCAAAATTGAAATCAAATTTGTTACGCCTGCTTTTCGAGAGATATACATGAAAAGTAGTTGATGTTATGCTTAGATACCCTTTGGTTTTGAGATGGAATTGTATTAGAGTATATTTGAGTCTAGCTAGTTTATATGGGAATGTATTATATATATAATTTTATATAGATTATAATTATAGTTCCTGAACTTAGTTGACTTTGTTTTGTCTTGATCTTCATCTCTTGCAAACTTGATTAGCCTAGCCTCAGTTCCCGTGCCTAATCCAATTGTCGTACCTTTCTTATTTATAGATTAAACGTTTTTAATGAAGCGAGCGTGGCACTTTGTTAGCATATCGAAAGTGAAATCCTTATAATTAGTATGCTGTTCAACGAATTTGTTTCTGCGCCTGTTATTTACCCCATTTTTTGTTGTTGTTGTTGTTGCTGGGTCAAATTTTTCACAATCAAGCTAATTGTAATTTATAACAGCACGCGCCAGCCTTTGAGCTGGACGACGAAAAAAAAATTGCGAAAAAAAATAAAATTAAGTTAAATTTAATGAGACTGCTTGAGGTTATGGCCCTTTGAGATTGTGGTTTACTTTTATCCTGGCGCCGCCCCAACTCCTAATACACGCACTCGGCCTTGTTTACATGCCCGCAAATTCACAGACATCAGTATTTGGCACGCAGCAGCAGCAGCAGCAGCAGCAGGTTGCTCTAGCTCTATGCTCGTGTCTCGTGATTTCACTCTGCTGCTGCTGCTCTATTTGCTGTTTGGTTTGCTCTGATATTTTGCGTAAATATTTGCCTGACTCCCTTTGCTTTATGCATTAAAGTTGAAATCATAAATAACTGCTTGCGCATGAGTTTTGCAGTTGCGCTTTTAATTAAATAGTTTTTTTTTTTTTTTTTTGTATAGTTGGAATTAGTAAAATGCTTTCATGGAAAAACATTTTTAATATAAATATTTTCATGTATGCTGACGCTTTGTTGGGTCGAAAAACAATTAGAGCAATCAACTTTACGGTAGAAATATGATGCGAATTTAGGAAAACTAGAAAATATCTGCAAAAATATAGAAAATTGCAATTGTAAGTGGACTCTGGTAGGGCGTGCTCGACTAGGAAATACCTTGACTTTTGTGATTTTATGGCAATAAAAAATTTATAAAAAATATATATAGAAAATCAAAAATGTATACAATATCTGGAGACCCTAGTTTGAAAGACTTAAGAGTTGTGACTTAGAAAATGAAGTTGATATGTGAAAAGTTGGCTATTATTTGAGCAAATTAAATATGTGCGTGCTCTAGGGCAGCCTAAAAGGCTGAAGGACAAATAAACAGAGCCACATAGAGAGCTATTTCTACTCCTCTGTTAATGTTAAGCAATAATAATTAATATATATCCTTTATAGGGTCTGCCAAGTCAACTTCAGTATGTTACAAAAATTCTCATAAGATCATGCTACCCACTTTCCATGCATACAGAGTATTAAAACCACAAATATTGCTGCATGCATTAGGTCAAATTGCATTTTTATTACTAAACTAGTTCCGAAACTCTTCAATTAAGGTAAATTTCACAGTAAATAAAATAAAAGTGAAATAAATATTCAAAAATTATTATTATTGTAATAAACTACAGCTTGTACTTTGTGTCGCTTTAAGACTTAAACGTTTGATTAACATTTGTCTATGTGTGTTCTGTCTGCGTGTGTGTGTAGCTTATTGCTAAATAAGTTGTATGACAATTGACTAAACCAAAATTGAAATCAAAATTAAAATTTGTTAATAAATAAACTTAATTCAAATTGTATTTGTACAATATCTGTATATTTTCTTTCTTTGTGCTCTTTTTTCTTACTCTAACCGGCATCATCATTGTAATTAAACCGACATATAAAAACAAATCAAACCCCAAAAATAATATCCAAAATCCAAAAAAAAAAAAAAAATACAAACTTTTAATAATTCATATATTGATAAAAATAACACGCGACTGTGGGGTGCGGCTGCTGCATCAATTGATTGAATTTTTGCGTTGCGAATCTGTAAGTTTTTGCCCTTACAGCTGCACTTTTGGGCGCTCGATTCCGTGCCGGGTCGAACGCTGGCATTCTGGGCCTGGGCGGGCTGCCCGGCCTGGGCGGACCGGGCGCCGGTGATGGCGGCGATACGGAAGCTGGCGAGGGCAATAATTTGGATGTGCCTGCCGGCTGTAATATGGGCAGACGTCGCAGTCGTGCGGTTCTATATCAGCTATCTGGCCATTACAAGCCCGAAAAGGGCGGTGTCAAAACCAAATTGAAGCTGGGCAATGTGAGTATAACCATAACCAATACCCTGAATAACCACAAATACACGCAAGCACACACACACACGCACACCCTAATACAAAGGTGAGAGCAGGGCCAATGCGACCCAAATTCAATTAAACGTATATCGCTTTTAATCCACTTTGGTGCTTGTTGAAGGTAATGGCACGGCATACACATTCAGCGTGTGGAGTATTATTTAAATGGAATTTACACAATTTTTGAGCTATTTTTTTTTTTGTATTTTTTTCTGCACAATTTCAATGAGTTGTTGGCATTCTTTTCTAAATCAATAAAAATATCAAAATTTCGGATTTGTTTTGCTAAAATATTAAATAAAAAGTTTAAATTAATTTCAATTAGTTTTGATATTTGTGAAATATGTAAAAATGCCAATAAATATTTAAAAAAAATATTAAATGCTTTATAAAACTTAATTATTTGTTTTGTTTTTATTTTTAAACAATTAAAATTTTTTTTTAAATATGTACATAAATTTATGGCAACAAAAAAAAATATTAAAAAAAATTAAATGCTTTATAAAATTTAATATTTTTTGTTTTAATTTTAAAAAAATCAAACTTTTATATTACTATTAATATTATATTATTAAATTATATAATTTTTGTATATTTTTGACTATTCAAGCAAGTCTCTATAAGGAAATAAAATAATTTAATTTGTAATATTTGATTTCCAAAAATAATTTATTATAGAAATGATTAAAAATTGCTTTTAAATATTAATAATAATGTTGCTTTCATATATTCAACACCTTTTAACCTCTTAGCTTTTTCTTTAAGTGCAGCATTGATTGAATTAACAATTGTTGCCCCGTTTACTAGCTCAGCGGCATTTCGTGCATTTAAAGTGAAACTTTTGCTATTTCGCTTATTGAAATTGACTTTTGATGTGATTTATTTATTGTAGAACTTTATGCATTCAACTGAGGCACCATTTCCCGAATACAAAACGCAATCGATAAAGAAGTCACGCTTGATTTTGCCCCATTATGGTGTATTCAAAGGCATATGGGATTGGGTCATATTGGTGGCGACCTTCTATGTGGCATTAATGGTGCCCTACAATGCTGCCTTCGCCAAAGCGGATCGACAGACTATGGTCTCCGATGTGATTGTTGAAGCGCTATTTATTGTGGGTGAGTACCACTATACGACAAAGCAGATAATCACGATGATGATGTGAATGATGATGATGACGATAGAGATGTCCATTTGGGCATTGTGCTTATGTGTGTGTGTGTGTGTGTGTGTGAGCAACCTGTTAGCCATACTTAGATTCACATCAATAGCCTTTTGTATTCTTGACTGGCAATTGAATTTGGCTCAAGGCAAAATATGGCTTTTTAGTTTTGTATTCTGTCTTGTGTCTTTTTGCTGCTCACCTAACTCCAGCTCTCAAAGTTGATCCTTTTTTCGTTTATTGCTCTTTTATTGCAGATATTTTATTGAATTTTCGCACAACCTTTGTCTCGCGCAAAGGTGAGGTCGTCTCCAATTCGAAACAGATTGCCATCAATTATTTCCGTGGCTGGTTTGCGCTCGATTTATTGGCCGCCCTGCCCTTTGATCATTTGTATGCCTCCGATTTGTACGACGGCGAGGTGAGTAAATTGCGTTTGCCAACAACGTTTACAAATAGTTTTATCGCCCTGGCAATTGAAAAATTAAATTTGCTATTTGCATACCACAGGAAATTGCTTTACCAAGTGGTTTGCCGTGTGTGTGGGCGGGGGCGACTTTGCTGCATTTGAAATGCATAAGCTGTATGGGCTGGGCCGGGCTGCGCTGGGCATCCTAAGCGGATGTGTCTGGGTATTTGTTTTTATTTTAATTAGTTTGAAACCTGTGAACTGCATTCGAAACATGAAACTGAATAACTTACTCTCTATACGTGCTTTAAATTCAATTGCGGCCATAGATTTAAATCTGTTATGGGGAAAGGCTTTTTGTTGCCTTTGAATGCTTAGGATATTCAGCTTGTTCCCTTGCATAAGTTGTCTGGGAGCTAGTTTATTTAATTTTGTATTTTATTGCAGGATTTGTATGAGTTTTGGTTTTCATGAATTTATATTTGGGTATCTTCTTATCATGAAAATTTAAAAAAAATTATAAAAAAATATATAAATATATAAAAAATAAAATACAAAAATTAAATAAAAATTTAATATATTATTTTAAGCTTAAGAAAAATCATACATAAAATTGAATGAAAATTATATATAAAATTACATAAAAATTATACATAATAAAAAAAAAAAAAGGATAAATAAAAAAAAAATAATAAAAAAAAATTAATTAAAAAATAAATAAAATAAAAAAAAATGTAAATAAAAAAATTGTATAAAAATTCAATAAAAAATTTATAAAAAATAATACAAAATATATTAAATTAAATAATTAAAATAAACCATAAACCATTTAAAATTTATATGCATCCCTATATTTTCTCTAATTCCTCTCTAAATCCCAGCCACTACTCTTCTGTTAATTAGCTCAACAAACTGTATGTTAACATTATGTTTCTGCTGTTGCACAACTTGTTGAGCAATAATTTTATTAAGCTGGTCATCTCGCATGAGTTGGCAAATTTAATTGGCCTCGATTAGACAATTGCTTGATTGAAAATAGCTCGGCAAATTAGGCAAGAAATCGAATTTTTGGCCTCAAAGCATTGAAAGCTCAATCGGCATTTCACTTGGATTATCAATGAACCTGGGCTGTCGTCGGCCTTTCGTCAGCTCAACAGGGATGGCATTAAATATTTAAGCCGAAATTTCAAGTGGTAAATAGCGGTAAGAGGATTTGCATAAAACTGTGCTAGCGCCATGCATAATGCATGTGTTTTGAGCATTTTTGTTGGTTTTGACTCACTTTCAGCTTGGCTGCATTCAGCTTGGCTGACTTTAATAGCCACTGCAATTTAATTAAGTTTTCAGCTAGTGAAATAGCTAGAAATATATACCGCTTAGCATTGCTGTTATTAGCGTTTCAGCATAGTTTTCATATTTATTTTCGTTGCGCAATTCGTTTAAGCCGCTTTTCTGTGAGGCACGGCAAGTGGAATCCTTTTGAGCGCACTTGACGGGATTAAAGGCGTCGTGCCCTCGTCGCTGCTCTATTTTGACCCAAATGTGCGTCAAATAAATTTGAGCGCTGAAAAGTATGCTACGTTTTGCAGTATTTACAGCTTGATTCGTCTTCGTTGTCTTGCAGGTATTGGAAATGAGAGAAGTCTGCTCTTGCTGCTGTTGCTGTTGCTGCTCCATCTTTTTGTCCGCGCTTTTTCAAGTACTTTACTTAGGTCTTGGCAAGTTTGTTTTGTTTTCTACTTTGCTGGCCGAAGTCAGCTTTCCACTTCAAGCCCTCGGACCAAAGACCTTGACAAGAGAATATCTTGAATATGCGAGGTGCGCGACTACGAGATACTCTGTGTGTAGCTTGAAGAAGCTATTAAAGTGTTTAATTACTTGAGGAGTGAAAATTAATATGATAAGCTTAGCTTAATTCAGTTTGACTAAGTATTATTGAAGGAGCAACTTTAGAGAGTTGGAAAAGTCTTTTATTAAAAATATATAAAAGAAAATTAAATATATAAAATTGAAAGCTGAATGTAAATGTATAAATTATCAATTATTTAAGTATTTGAGTCCATAAACTAAATATAAAAGTTTATTAAATAATTAAAAATATTAATTATTGTTTAATATTTTCATATTCAAAATATCCAAAAAACTAAAATAATCAAATAATAAAAAATAAAAAACTGTTGAAATTACAAAAAGATGTAAATTAAAAATGCAAAAAAATATAATTTTGAAAACTTAAAAAACAAATGGCATAAAAATATATACAAAATATATTAAATATTTAGAAAAATATACAAAATGATAAAAAATACCTAATTATTTACAGTATATATAAAAAGTCTATAAACTAATAAAAATCTAAAAGATACAAAATAATATAAATATATAAATTAATCAACTATTAAAAAAATAGATATAAAAATCTTTAAAAATACTTTAAAATACAGTAAGTTTTAATATAAAATAAATATATTAAAAAATTCAATATTATATTTATTTTTATATATTTTTATACATTTTTCTATATTTAACAATTTGTTTCCTTAGTCAATGGAATCTACAGAGATCTACTTAAACCTAGATAAATCAAGAATACGCAGCCCTTGCTTGCTTGCTTATTTTACTTAAAAAATAAATAAATATAAATGAATTCACATTCTACTTAAATAATACCTCACCCTATACACCCCTTTCTGCCTGCATGTATAGGGCATGGGAAAAATCAAGAAATCAACATCAACTGCTGCCAAGAGCATATTCAAGCATGCTGCCACTTGTGTCTTAAGTTGCCATTTTTGTTCTGACTTAATTTTCGTAGTTGACTTTTAACTGATTGTACGTTGCCATTGATTGGGAGCAAAGTTTGCTCCCGTTGTTGCTGGCCACAAAAAAGTTGCTGTTCAACGCTGATGCTGATTAAATCGAATACAAATTTTCAGCTGCCTCGATGACTCGAGCAGTAAGTCCTTTTGTGCTCAGGCAAGCATCAAATATCATACAAAAACAAAAAAATATACTTTGCCAGATGATTTTGCTGTTAACTTGTTGTGAATATGAGTCAGCTACTAAAGTTGTTTTAAGTCGCCTTAAGTATGGTGTAGCTCTAGCCAGTACTTAACTTGTTGCAATCAAAGTGGCAATGCTTGCCAAGGACGAACGAAAAGTTGTCTAACTCTCAGTCTCTCTCTCTCTCCCTCGGTCTTTATATATATATATATAATTTTTAGCTAAACATTTTCGAAGGTCGAAAAAACAAATCTCGCACAAAACTTTATATTTTTAAGCAACCCAAATGTGTTATAATTGTTGGCGTTGTCCTGCTCTTGGGCCACCCACGCGTGCTGCTCTCTCTTCCTCTCGCTCTGGCCAACTTCGAAAGTTTTTTTTTCGTGTGGTTTTAAAGCTCTTAAGTAGCTGGCAAAAAAAATACATTAATATACTTTTTATTTTGGCTACTTTTGACAAATGTTGAACTTGGATTTACTTTTTTTCGCCCACTTTTTCTGTTCCTTCTTCAGTGAGCTGCCGCAGCTTCTGCTGCTGCATACCAATTTCCAGCTAATGCACTAGAAACTTTACATATTTAGTTGATTTCAAAGTTTTAATTATCTTTGAGATCCCAAAAGAAGGCAAAAGTGAGTAAAGAGCGAGCTTGGTCAGCGGAAGCGGAAGTTGCCATGACAGTCAAGTTGACGCAACTTGCGTTCACGTTTCTTTCGCTGTTGTTGCTGTTGCCGCCTCTGTACGCGACAAAGTAAACAAAATGTGTGCGGGCAGCGCAAAACTTTGGCCAACAGCAAGTCAAAGCGTTCAAAGCGGCTAAGGCGAGGAGGCGAGCAAATGAAAGCGAAAGCGCAGCACAAATTGCAACATGAATTACAATTTAGCCTGGCAACGGCACGCAGATACATATACACACGCACACACATTCTCGCTTACACACGCACACTCACGCTTAGCCACGTGGCTTTGTAAAAGCGAAAATCCTTACAGAAAAAAAAACACACATACACACAAGAGCAGTTATTGTGCCGTCGTTCTTAAAGCAACAGCGCCTCAACATGTTCTCAGCTGTCTGTTCATCTGTCTGTGTGTATTATTATATATATATATATATTTTTTTTTATATTATTGTATACCCTGTATTACTGTGAGTTTTTATTAAAATAAACTAAAATAAAAAATAGAAAAATTATTAAAATATTATATAAAAATACTTTTAGTATACAAAAATCAGTTAAATATATAATAGAAAAATATATGTAATAAATTCTATAAAATATCTGAATATATATAATAAAATGTAATAAATATTAAAATAATAATAAAATAAAATATAAAAAAATAAAATATAAAAAATAATAAATATGTAAATTATTAAACAATTATAGCAAAATTAAAAAATTATACAAAAATCAATAAAATATATGTTAAAAAATATATGTTTAAAAATCTTTTAAATATAAAAATATTTCATATACAGAAAAGAATGTAAAAGAATATATGAAATTATAAAAATATATGTAAAAAGTTTATATTATATTTAATAAATATAAAGCTGTAAAGTTCTATAAAAATACATTAAAGAAAATAAATCAACTAAATTTGAGATAAGACTAATATACATTGAGTAGCTGAAAATGAAGTCTCTACTTCTGATAATTATTTTAAAGTTTAAAATTTGCCCAAGGCGCATAAAGAGTGAGAGAGAGAGAGAGAGAGTCAATCGAAAATATCTTACTAGAGAACAGAGAGAGTCGAATTTACTTTGGAAGTATTCTGCTCAGAGTATTGACTCAGTGAGCATATCTCCACTACCTTACCAAACCCCTCGACTCACACTCCAGGGTATGCTCAAGTATGGCTCTCGTAAATTTCTCATAATTGTTATTGTACACTTTAAATGCCTTTCACATAGCTGCTTGGCAGCCTTGCCTTCTTATTCTCCCTCTCCCTCTCTCTCTCTGTCTCACTCTGTCTCTCCCTCTTCCTCTCTATTGAATTTGCTGCAAGGCTATTGCACGCTAAATGCTTAGATCGCATTTTTTCTCTTTTTTTTTGCTCTCGCTTTCACGAAAGCATAAACTGAGCCCATTTTAAAATTAACGCTGCGTCAGCCACAGTTACATTTCTTTGCTTTTCTCTCCTTTTTTCACTAGTTTTTATTCACAATAATTTTGTGTATGAATTTGCAGCTTTAAGCTTAAAGGAGGAGCAGCAACCTTCTATTTGGACAACTTTGTAGCCTTTGTCCCCGTGGGGGCGGCTTGATAAGCTTGTTTATGTTTACATTTCGGCTTGTTGATGACAGCCCCTTTGATTTCTCCTTTCTTTTTTTTTTTTGTGATTTTATTTAACTATCCCTTTTTACTTAGCTGTGCTCATGGCTGGGGACGGAAGTTGGCCAGGAAATACTTGCTAATAAATGGGCATGTGTCAAAATTTTAGGGTACTTTCTGTGTGGGTGTGTATCTATATATGCGTGTGAGTGTGTGTGTGTGTGGGTGTTTGTGCTCTAAAGAAATTTACGCCCCAGCGAAAGTAGGCAACGTAATTGGCACGAAACTACGAGGGGTCAAAAATGATATTAGTCGCAAATGCCATTAGCTGCTATGAAAAACTAATTTATTCGTTTGGCTCGAGTTGAAAACAATTTTTTCGCTCTTTCGAACTCAAGTTTAAAACTCAACTTGTTACTGTTGTTTGAGTTTTGGTTAAGAGGAATTTGCTGGAGAATACCAAACCATTGGTATACAAATTTAATATAATATAATATATAATAAAAATAAAATCGTGAAATAATAAAATATAGTACAATAAAATATAATTTATAAGAACATAAAATATATTAACATAAATTATAATATATAAAAAAATAAAATATAAAATTATATAAAATCATAAATATTTATGATAAATATTTCTATAGAAATAATTACAAAATTATTTATTTTTAATGGTATTTAATGATGAATATATTAATATAATAGATATGAAATATGGGAAAAATCTACAATATAACAAAAATATTTCAGATATATAAATCTGTATACTTTTAATTTTTTTTAGTGCTGCTTGAGCAATATTAAAATATTTTCGCTTTAATATTTAATTTTTAATAATTTTTAAATTCTTTTTTGTGTACTCAGTCCTTACATAAAATTCTGTTTTGTAAGGTTTCCTAAGTCGTTGATTGCGTGCTGCAAACCTCCTTGACTTTTTCAAAACTAAATATATTTTTATGGTTTCTTTTTTTGTGTGTGGCATTTTCTTTGCATTGATTGCATATATAAATGAAATGTGAAATGAAAAAAAATTATTTATTTGGATATAATAATATATACATAAATATAAAAGTGTGAGTGTAATATCGGTAACTAATCTCTTCTTTGTGTGTTTACTGCAGTAGACTGTAGATGCCAAATATTGTGGTTTAAAATATGGGAAAATTTGTTGAATTGAGGAAATTTTAGGTAAAATTTAAAATAAAATTTAAAATCGACTTTAATGAGCATTAAAATGATGAAAAGTAATGGACTTGAAGCAAATTATAGCAGAAACTACTTATAGGTACTTCTATAATAAGTTTTGAGATCGACAGGCAGAAAGGTGAGGCAAAAGCAATTCAGTTATTGAATCTGTTCCAGGAATAAGCATAGATGTATATAACTTTAAATCATTATTCAAGTTCGCTTCCATCTGCCCGTTAGCTAAATTCCAATCAAAATTTTTGGCTGGCTGCAGCGACAAAAATTTCCATAAATTCCAGACAGCGAGCAAAATTCATAAATATTATTTTACACTTACGTTCGTCGATAATTTTACTGCCGTTGAGCAAACAATCGACGTGTGCATAAAACGCAAAATCTAACTAACTCTGCAGCAGCAGCATGAGCAGCAGCAGGAACAACAACAATGTAGCTCGTCTAACAATTTATCTCGTTACGTTACAACCAATTTTTTATTCTCTTTCTCTCTCCCTCACACTCTGGCTGTATCTATGCATCTAATGGATAGGAATCACACATTCATCTTGTCAAATTGACGCGTCTGTTGCGCCTGGCCAGGCTATTGCAAAAAATTGATCGATATTCACAGCATACGGCCATGATTCTGACGCTGCTGATGTTTTCATTTACACTGGCGGCACACTGGCTCGCCTGCATCTGGTATGTCATCGCTGTGAAGGAGTACGAATGGTTTCCCGAGAGTAACATTGGTGAGTAGAGAGCCTGCTAGTGGGCCAAGCCCAAAAGCCAAGGTCAGTTCAGTAAACACCCATTCACACACACACACACACACATACGTGCTGTCCCTGTGTGTGTTAGTTGGACAGTAATTTGGTTAGTTTGCCGCCAGCGTTGATTGTGTTTGCCTGGCTCGTCAAATGCCAAATGAAGTTGTTGCTTTTCCCCCACACCAACACACACACAAACACACACAAACACAATTTGACTAATGTATTCCGTTGATGAAAGCCACGTCAGAAAGTTTAAAATCAGCTCATGTGAAAGCTGATTAGGGGGGCAGCCAAAATGTTGGGTTATTAACACATACAAATCGCAAAGTTTTGCAGAAAAACTCCAGCCAAACAATATAAAATCAGCGTTTATTGTGATTTAAGTATGTAGACAGGTGTGTGTGTGTGTGTGTGCCTGTGTGTGTTAATATGTGTAAGTGTGCGTGAGCGAGCCCTAAAATGTTTTTATTGCTACCTTGCGAATACCCTAAGCTGCTAGAGCAGCAGACAAAGCAAATATAATCAAGTGAGCATATTGTAGACGGGCGTAATTGAGTGATAGATACTCGTTCAAGGCGTGAACACATTTGGAGATTGTTAGGTAAGCCTCAAGAGGGAATCTGCAGAATTTTCAGATAATTCCAAACTCATTTAATAGTCAGAAATAGGAATATGAGATTTATAGATATCTGAAATTTAGAAATAAATCCTAAATTTGCATTTTTTATTAAAGAAAAAAAAAATATTAATTAAAAATATATATATATATTTTATAAAATAAATTTGTATTTTTTATTGAAAAAAAAAATAATGGTTATAAAAATTTATATATATGTATATGTTTTATAATATAAATTTGTATTTTTTTATTAAAGATAAAAAAAAAAAATATATATAAAAATATATATATATATATATATATTTATGTATATATATATTTTTATTTTTATGTTATAAAAAAGTTAATATATTTCTATAAAAAAATTTAATTGAAAAAATGATAAATATATTTTTAAGCAAATAAAAAATTGTTTTAAAAATCAAAAAAACTACTAAAAAATTTAATTTAATATTTATAAATTTAATTTAATATTTATAAATTGGATACAATTATTTTCTATATAATTATTTAATTTTACACAATTTTTTTTCGCTAAAGCCTTAGCCAAGCCCAACCAAAACTTTCTAATGATGGTCATTAAGTATACAACTTCTTTGAAAGCACTCTCGCACCTGGTCAACCCATTCTCTTCTCACACGCACTGTGCTCACCTTATTAAAACTATCTCAAAATACCTTTTGGCATTGGCGCTGGAGAAAACAAAGTTTTCCTAATTCCTGCAGACATTAACGAAAACTAAGTCTTTTGGCTGACAAAACTTATCTTTTGATTTATTGGGCGCAATGCGCTGTAGATGTGGCTTAATAGGGTATATTAGCTTTATGGAAAATCAAGTTTTAAAAGTACAAAATTGAGCTGAAAAGTTGCCTTCTTAACAAGCAACAGTCTCTAGGGTAACAGCCAGCATTTATTTATGCATTATGTATGAGCGTAGCTGTGTGTGTGTGGGTGTGTGTGTGGGTGTGTGTGTGTGTGTGTGTGTGTTAGCTGGGCTAAAAAAGAAATCATAGGCAAAAAGGCAAGAGCAAATTGCCAGTTACTTTTCACATCAATAAACTGTGAAAATGATATACATTAAATACTCGCACGACCCAGTTGGTGCTCCTAGACTTGGCTATTACCCCCTGGCAGAAAGTTCACAAACTTCCATTTGGCATTTTGGCATTTGGCATTCGTCGGCTGCCGTTTGCCGTTTGCCGTTTCCGTTGGGCCCAAGCATTTGGCCGGATTTGACACGGATTGTGTGTTGCGTGTGCTCGGACAGCTTACGGTTTGATACTGTTTGATGGACAGCTAGCCAAAGTCAGACGAAAGTTTGGGCCCAGTCATTGTCAGCTTAATAAGCGGCTAAATACATGTGTGTGTGTGAGTGCAGACAGCTGGGATTTGCTAATGCCTGATTTAACTAAACAAAGTTTATTATATGTGCATTATATATATATATAAATTTATTTTTCTTTCGGCTTTCATTTCTTTTCTTTCTATTCCTATTAAAAATGTTAAAGTCTTGTTCACAGGTTGGCTGCAGCTGCTGGCCGAGCGTAAAAATGCCTCCGTTGCCATACTGACAACGGCCGAAACTTACTCGACGGCGTTGTATTTCACATTCACCAGCCTCACCTCGGTGGGCTTTGGCAATGTGTCGGCGAATACAACGGCCGAGAAGGTTTTCACCATTATAATGATGTTGATTGGCGGTAGGTAATCAGCCATGTGTGCGCATGAGGGCGTTCGCCCCATCCCCCCCGCTCTCTCTCTCTCTCTCTCTTCATATTTTTCGATCATTAAATTCGCTCAATTTATAACTTTTTCTTTAACTCCACTCAGCTCTGATGCATGCCGTGGTCTTCGGTAATGTGACGGCCATCATACAGCGCATGTATTCACGGCGTTCCCTGTACGAGAGCAAATGGCGCGACCTCAAGGATTTCGTGGCACTCCATAATGTGAGTATTAAACTGTTAAATATTGAAAAACAGTTACCTTTAGCCTGATGGGCTAATAACTGGGCATAGTCAGTGCTGGGCTTAGCCTCGCTTAACTCTGCATTGATTGCACGCAAAGTGAGCTGCCTAGTCAGGGGCAGCTGTTGCTGTTGCTCAGCCGATTTATAACTGTTGCCATCAACTGCACTCGAGTGCCTTGGGCTGGTCTCATTAAAACTCAATGGGCGATTGGAAAACCGCAAATGGCCCTGAGTTAGAGGAAATGAATTCCTGGCGCTGGCTTCCACCTAATGCAGCTCATGTGCTGAGCGCTTCAAGTGCTCAGTTTTTAATGGAATGCGGTACACATTGGCCGAATGCCACGCAACATTAGGCCAGCCGGATGCCAGCAGGGCAAAGGCATAACCGAGCGCACAGCTCTCCCTGTTTTGCTGTCAATGTGCTGTGTTTAGCTGCGAGACGTGACCGTGTCACACACGCGCATACAACCTGTTGATGGCGCAATCTTTGCACGCGCGCACATAATATGACTGCCACTAGCCAACTGCCACACGGCGTATACGCAATACGCAACGTAATTAAGTGCATTTGTGCAGCGCGTGTGCATAAAATGCATGGAAATGAGATGAAAAAAAAAACATAAAAACAAACGTAAGGATTATGAGCGTGACTGCGTAATGCTCGCTCGGCATTTCAGATTAGATTCAAGTTTATAGTTTAATGAGATTAAAATTTAAAAAATAAATATTTATAAAAAAAATATAAAAAAAATATAAAAATATATATTTTTAAAACTATATAAACTATTTAAAAAATTTGAAATATATTTTAAAATTATATTAGAGCTGAAATGCTTTTATAACAGGGTCATAGGGAGAGTAAGTTCCCATAGCCAAAGTTTGCTTCAATCCAATATACTTTGCGCAATCCCTAAGCCCGCATACTCGCATAGAGCCAGCTCATTAGCTAAATATCTGTTATTAAGTAAGAGATAAAAAGCGAACGCCATTATAACTATTATTTGCATTTGCTTTTGCTTGTGTGTTTACAGATGCCCAAGGAGCTGAAGCAGCGCATTGAGGACTACTTTCAAACTTCATGGTCACTCAGCCATGGCATTGATATCTACGAGGTAAGCAATGAAAACGAGCCACCGATTCTCTCTCTCTCTCTCTCTCTCTCTCTCTCTCTCTCTCCATACGTAAATCATTTATGCCCACAGCCAAAAGTTGTCGACGCAGCGCAAAATCTTTTGGCATTGGCCAATCGGTGCGGCTTCATTGGCATTTTGATATGTCTGTGCCTTTAATTAAGCACATGCCCGTGGGCCATATATACATATACATATTTATATATATAAATATATATACAGATATAAATATATATACAGATATGTGTATCGTATAAGTCCGCTATCAGTTTGGCTCTTGTATGTGTCGTGTGTCTATGTGACTTATTGATTGGCATTGGGCTAAAATGGCAAGAGACTGAATCCTTTTTGATTGCATGTCAGCCAGCAGGTAGCATGTATTGATAGCTCGCCAGGGAATCGATGCAGAAAAAAGTATTTTCATTTCATTTCACTTTATGGCAGTTTAATTATTATAATCTCATTGAGGGAATTCAATTTTGCACTATTTAATATTATATTTATTATTGATTATTTAAGTATTTTAGTTATGTTAATGGATATTTGATTGAGTTGAGTTTTAATACGTTGAAAAGTATTTAAATGAAATATAGTAAAAAAATAATAATAAATGCATAATATATTCTTTTGCTGAAGATATTTAATTTTTATAGCAGAATTTTTGAAAACAAAAATATTTAAAGCCTTAAAAATTTATTAAAACTTTTTTTTATTCCAAAAGTATTTTAGTTTATTTTTAACAAATATATTTTGTAAGTAAAATTTTATTTTTGAATTAAAACTGATTTTTGAGTTTTAAAAATATTTAAAAATTCTTGGAAGCAATTATAAAGTATTTAAATATTATTAATATATATTATTTGGTATTAAATAGATACATTTTATAATTTAACAAAGTTGAGAATTTTTAATTAAAATAATTTTAAATTGATTTATAAAAATAAATAAAAATAATATTTTAATACAGATATTTTCCTTTGCCATCTATATATTAATATATATATATTAAAAAAAATATTATTCATTAATATTTTTATATATATTACCCATTATTCTTTGGCCAACTCTCGCTGCTCGCAGCTGGTTGTCTGCCCGTGGCTTGATAAGATATCGCATGCATATTCGAGGGTCACAATTGAATTGCATATGTTCGTGGGTGGCAGGAGTCTGCATATGAATTGTGAACACACATGCTTCTACTTATGGGAAATGAATTGAGTTTTATTTATAGCTCGGAATTTAATTGAACTGCTGTGAATATGCATTTGTGGGTTTCGGCGCCCTTCTTGCGAAATCAATAATGCACCCCAGCGCAAAGCAATCATAATTCCATTTGTAGCTTCATTAAATCTGACCTAGCATGGGGTAAATCCATTTAAGTTTCAGTTTCCACCTGAAGTTTAACGATAAACTTTGGCCCTATGCGCACAGCATGCAAAATTCTTTCATCCCCCATCTCTCTCCCTCTCCCCCGTTTCTCTTACACTCCATTCAACTTGCGGACCTGGCAAATTGGCAGGGAGCGTCCAACTTTGTTGCAGTGCAACTCGTGCACTTTATGCTGGACAAGTACGTGAATTTGGCATGCCATTCACTAATTGGCGTTATCATAGCGAAAGTCAAACAAAACTTCGCGCTCGGGTTTTTCTGGCTCTCTCTTTCTCTCTCTCTCTCTCTCTCTCTCTCGTGCTGGGAGTGTTAACAATTTGCGCTGCAATTTCTGTTGCTATTAGCTGCAAATTAATTAGCGCAGCTCACATCAAATGTTTTGCTTTGATGTTTCTGGCCCGAAATACTGCCAACATGCTGACAGCCTCTGCCGGTAGAACTTTTCAATGTCTGTCAGTCGCACGCCTCAATGGCATGGTCAGGCTTTTAGCGCAACTCTACACAGAGCTTAGGCCTGTCTTGGCTGAGTCCGCAACTTGGCTAATTAATTTCGGCTTGCAAAATCATTTTGAGCCAGCAGCTACTAACCGAATTGTGCCTTGTTTGAGCCAGTACATTAAAGCAGTACGTTAAGTGGAGCTAACTGCAGAGCATGTTTCGACTGAGTTAAGCCTTTCGTGAACACATACATCAAGCAAAGTGCACGAGCTCTGATGCCTGTTAAAAATTGTGAAGGGTTTTTATTTTACGGATATACGGCTTATTGAAATCCATTCAAATCATGCGTAATCAGTGTGCATGAAGAAGGCTTTTGAGCAGCTATTGAATTTTTAACAATGTAATAACGGGCAAGTGGAGGTGAAGTGGAGTTGGTAGCCTTGGATGTTGGAGTAGTTGAAGTTGAGGTATGCAATGTTGAAGTAGCATACTACTAATAGTAGAAGAAGTAGTTGATGTATTAATGCATAGTAAAAGTAGTAGCAGTTGTAGGAAAAGTTATTAAAAGTAGTAGTAGGAGTAGTAGTATATATAGTAGTAGTATCAGTTGTAGTAGTAAATATAGTAGTAGAAGTAGTAGTAAAATATAGTAGTAGTAGTAGAAGTAGCAGTAGCAGTAGCAGTAGTAGTGGTAGTAGTAGTAGTAGTAGTAGCAGTAGTAGTAGTAGTCGTAGTAGTAGTAGTAGTAGTAGTAGTAGTAGTAGTAGTAGTAGTAGTAGTAGCAGTAGTAGTAGTAGTAGTAGTAGTAGTAGTAGTAGTAGTAGTAGTAGTAGTAGTAGTAGCAGTAGTAGTAGTAGTAGTCGTAGTAGTAGTAGTAGTAGTAGTAGTAGTAGTAGTAGTAGTAGTAGTAGTAGTAGTAGTAGTAGCAGTAGTAGTAGTAGTAGTAGTAGTAGTAGTAGCAGTAGTAGTAGTAGTAGTAGTAGTAGTAGTAGTAGCAGTAGTAGTAGTAGTAGTAGTAGTAGTAGCAGTAGTAGTAGTAGTAGTAGTAGTAGTAGTAGTAGTAGTAGTAGTAGTAGTAGTAGTAGTAGTAGTAGTAGTAGTAGTAGTAGTAGTAGTAGTAGTAGTAATAGTAGTAGTAGTAGTAGTAAAATATAATAGTAGTAGAAGTAGTAGTAGTAATAGTAGTAGCAGCAGTAGTAATAATAAGAGTAGCAAAAAATCTAGAAAAATAAGTGGACTTTAAAGTACAAAAAATAAGTAGTAGTAGTTGTAAATGTAGTAGAAATAATAAGAGCATCAATAGTATACAAAATTATCGAGCATAAATATTGGAGTAGTAGTACTAGTACGAAGAAATAGCAAAAGTAGTAAGCAGTAAGTAAAAGCAGAGAAAGAAGCACTAATGGAATTAAAAGGAGTAATTCTAAGAGAAAAAAAGTTATTATCGTAAAATATTTTAGATACTAGTTGAAGTACTATTTAGTATATGAACTATAATTTCTCTCATAATGTTTGTTTATGCCTCGTAGCATAACTGCTATCATAGGACTATTAATAGCAATACAATTAGAAGTAGTCAAATTAGTAGTAAAGTCGACAATAGATCAGGGCTAAAGTTAATTAGGAGCAATAGCTATGTATACTTATCATAATTTGTGTTCAATAGACGTTCGAGCCATGGATATCTATTGGCTATTGCTGCCCAACCTCAAACTTGCAAAAATGCCCAAGGGCCTTTTCTATTTTTAGATTATTTGATAAGCTAATACGAGTCTAAGTCTTCAGAGCAACATTTGTATAAAGCAGAAGAAAGGAAGAGAAAGAGTCAGCTAGAGTTCAGAACAAGATATATACCAAAAACTCAGTGAGGCATCACCAATTCCACTTTCAAGCTGTTTATTTGCTATAAATACTGACAATGTGCTGCTGATTTATGTGCCAAATGCGTGTGATTTGTTCTCAAAACAAATACGTTTAAATCAAAATTTAATTTAATTACATTTGGGAAACATGAACGATACACCCTTAGACACATACTCTCTCTGCTCTCTGAGCTCCGCTTGGCATGCAAAATGTTGCGCCAGTTGCCAGTTGCCAGTCGGCAGTCGGCAGTAAATTAAATTGTTAATTTATTGCTCATGAAAATTAACTGGCAAAATGTCAGAGCTGTACTCAGCGCCCCAGCTCCCCTCTCCCCAACAGTGGCCCCTTTGGCTCGACAATTCCGAGTGTTTCATTGTATCAGAAATTGTGTTGGCGTGTTTGCGCGTAATTTTGAAAGCGAACTCGCCGAACTTGGCCAGCAAAGTGAAATGCCCTCCGTTTAGTTGGCTGACGTACGCCCTTTGAATTTTTGAGGCACAATGTGTTTTTCGGGCGCCCTAACTTGTTATGCTCAGTGATTAGGCTAAACAGGGTATATCGGTTTTGTGGTTGTATGTAGGATTCAAGGCATATGAATGGAGCGTGAGCTAGAGACTTGATAGATCAGGTACATATGCTTACATATATCCGGAACACTCATTATGTCGGAAGAAATCTATATATGCGATAGTTTGATAACTAGAAGTCTACAAAAGTATTCTGTGAGCTTCTATTGAGTTCTGAACCAAATCGACTAAGAAAACTTGTATAGCTCTGCCTACAGATTAGACCATTAATAAATATATATATATATATATTCTTGGGTATATGCCAGAAGACTATATAGTTCTACAGAGCTAAGCCTATCATATTTTTCAGCTAACGCATTAAGCTGAGAAAAGAATAAGTATCACAAAGTCGGCTACTCCCGCTGTTTACTTCTTTTTTTTTGCCACTGCATGCAATTAGTGTAAAATATTTTACACTTCTTTGGATATTGTGGTTGAGTAACACACATAAATAACAATTCCAAAGTTGCCCCTCGGGGAAATGTTCCATTAAATAAGTAAATATTCAAACACACACACACACACACTGCGAGTGTGTGTGTAAACTTTTGAAACTTTCTACATACGCTCATTGGTTAGTTTTTGGTTCGGTGTTTGTATTGGTTCGTGGCTAAAAATTTGTTGGCCCCTGTCAATGTAAATAATTGTCAAAAAGCTTTCCAAGTTATTTGCCCCAAAATATTTCGTCTATTCATTTAGACAGCAAATGAGTTTCAAATTTCTAACAAAATTAAATTGTGAATACCGACCGCTCAGAAAATTTCCAAAATATAAATCTATTATATTTGTTTTATTATGTGGAATTTGCTGGGCTTCGAAATGCCACTGGAAATGGAAAATAAATTAATTAATGTGCTTTCACGCAACTGATTCAAAGAGCAATTTTGTGAGTTGATAACAATGGGGGAATTCTGCGAATCAACTTGTTTGGCAAGAGAGTAAAAAAATTCGGATTATTTTTATTTAAGTTTTAAATTTTTAATAAGGGAGATATAATAGAAAAATATAAAAAAATATATTAATTAAAATTTAACAGATTGCTAAAAATAAAAACATAATAATTGCATCAAATATTTGTAATAAAAAGTTAAGGATATTTTTAAAAATAATTATATATCATAAACATAATATAGAAAAAAAAATTATATATTAGCATAAAAATAATTGTATTAAATAATGTAGCTTTAAATTAAAAATTATTAAAAATATTTTTTTAAAGAATATTTTGTATTTCATAATTATTAATTTTTTTTTTGTATTTATTATTTTATTTTATTTATTTTTTATTTTATTTATTATTTTAATTTGTATGATTTTCAATTACAAATTATTTTTAAAGTATATTAAATGCATAAAGTATTTTATTTTATTTTTTATTTTAATTTTTTTTTGTAGAATT
The DNA here is from genome assembly GCA_018903745.1 of Drosophila repleta. Taxonomy (NCBI): domain Eukaryota; kingdom Metazoa; phylum Arthropoda; class Insecta; order Diptera; family Drosophilidae; genus Drosophila; species Drosophila repleta. The sequence goes on from JAEIGN010000497.1 coordinate 8,047,814, forward strand.
CAGGTTTTTTTATCAAAAATTTCCAACTCCTTGCTAAACAGTTGTGCCTAGAGCCATTTTACTGCATATTAAATATGCCTTTATAATAAGCCTTCAGCTCTTCAAAACTCTGCATATATTTATATAAATTAATTTAATAATATGCACAGGAAATTTGAAAATTTCAACTAGGCCAGATATGTGCGCTGAGCTGAGCTGAGCTTGCCACGGCTAAACCTTTCTGTTTGTTTGCTTGTTAAGTCAAAGGCGTGTTTTGCCATACGCCGATGCACAACAATATTTACGCACGGTTTTCGTTGATGGCTTCGTTGTCAAACAAATTACGGCAGAAATTTTGCTGTATAATATTCATTCATAAATTCAGGAGATAGTCTGGCACGCTTAAAGCCCCTGAAGACGTATCTGTTGCTGTGGCTGTGTAACGAGCGCAACCAACCACCAAAGGAAATGTGTAAACAAACAACGCAAAAGCTTTTCAATTTTCCTATTAATCCTCTCAACAATTTCATTCAATACACTTGCCCACACCTTGGGGACTGAGACAGACGAAAACAAAGAAAGAAAACGCACAGGATACAAAGTTATTTATTTTACATATTGCGTATGAAAAAATAAGGCAAAAAACAAGTGCAAGAGCGAAAAAAAAAATATTGTCAAATGCTGACAATTTCGTTCGATTCAATTTGCAACAGCGAGCGATTGTGTGTGTGTAGCTTTAAAGGCTGTGTGAAAGTTTTTGGGCTCAGGCACTTGACGCTCGTGTTTACCAACTTATGCGCTCTCTCTTTCACTCACATATCTTATTCAGCCTTTCTCTCTCTCTTTCTCTGCTTCACAGACGCTGCGCGAATTTCCGGAGGAGCTGCGTGGCGATGTCTCCATGCATCTACATCGTGAAATATTACAGCTGCCGATATTTGAGGCAGCTTCACAGGTGAGTGTATATATGTATATGTGTATGTGTATGTGTGTGTGTGTGTGTGTTTGCTTGTTTCCCTTGTGCTTTTCCATATTATTGCTGGGGTCGTCGTCGCTTTAAAAGCCATACAAGTTCTCAAACAAACGTTCTTATGATGCTGATGCTGATGCTGATGCTGATGGCAATGCCAAAATAATCGACAGCTAACTTGGCCAGGGCAGTCAAAAGTCAACTGCGGGCTTAACTCACACACATACACAATCACAATCACACACACACACACACACACACACACATTTGGCCAGGTAAAACTTACATTTTATACATTGAATGATATGCGCGTGTGTGCCTTTTGGCCAACAGTTCGACGGAGCATGAAAAAGGTTTTAGGCAAAACTTTTGGCCACATGCAGACGGAGTGAGAAGCAAAAGGAGAAGTGCGACAAGCAGTAAAAGCAAATGCAACGGTGCGAGTTGTGATGTTTATCGTAGACGACAATGTCAATACCCTTGTCATACGGCACACACACTCGCCCACCTTAACCATTTTGGCAAATGGTGCTTAAATGTGAAGCGTGCTCCGTGTATCGCTTGAGTAATTGATTTTCCAATTAAGCCTCACTTGCATTATCGCCACGGGCTCATTGTTTCGTGGCAAATCCAAAAACTTTTCCCTCAGACGATGCTCAATTTTCCAGAAGTTTCTTACCAAAAAAGGAGAGAAAGGGAAAGAGAAGCAGAAAGAGAAAGAACAGATAAGACAAGTTTACACTTGCTCTTTGAGTTAAAACTTCAAATTCGACATTTCAGCAGGCAGGCAGCTGCAGGGAACTTCGCTTCTGCTGCTCAGCGAGCGAATGAAAACTACAGAAATTTTGAGATAAAACTTATTTCTGAATAGTAAGTAGCTTGTTAAGCACTCAGTGAGAGTGCTTTAGTCTGGCTAGAGCAAGGCAATAAAACAGTGAAAACATGAATTATGAATTCAAATTTTGATTGAAAAGGAATATTTACAAAAATGCAAATTATAAATATGCTAAAACTTGAAATAAAGTATAGAAAAGTATAAGAAAACAAATGAGAACTGACTTAAAGTTGATGAACTTAAAATGAAATATTTAAAAATAAATTAAACAGATAAACAAAAATGTAAAAAATTATAAAAAAAAATATAAAACATAAAAAAATAAATATAAAATATATAAAAAAATAAAAATAAATATAAAATATAAAAGAAAATAAAAACAAATATAAATAAATTAAAATATAAATAAATTAAATCTAAACCATTAAAAAAGAATAAAAAATATACAAGAAAATAAAACAGAATAAATACAAATACTCCTTCTTTTTGTAATCGAGAATTAATGGATTTTAAATTAATTAATTAAAAATTATATAAATATTTTAAATATATGAAAAAAAGAATAATTATACAAACATATTAAAAATATGCAAAAGAGAAGAAAAAAAATCAATAAATTTGTTACAATTGTTATTTAAATTTAAAAAATCTAATTTATTTTAATAGTTTTCTTGCATATAAAATTATTAAAACTATAATAATGCTATTCATAAATATAATATTTTATTATATGCATTTATAAATAACATTTTAATAATTTAGCAAAAAATTGGACTAGGTAATTTAGCCTTGCCTTGAGCTATTCAATTTCTTGCCTTCAACTCGGTAAACAAATTTGGCCTTGCCTTTAATCTTTCACCTTTTGCCTCAAACGTGCCTCAAGCTACGCAGAAATTCAAAGTTGATACATATATACATATGAAGTATAGCAACAATTCCATAGTCCAGCGAAGGCAAAACTTCAGCAAACAGCTTAAATTCCAACTAGAGATGCTAAAATTCTAACAGTTTGTTGCGCGACCCTATTGCTTTTTGGTTTTTGCTCTGAAGCCGATTAAATTTGAAGCTCTGCAAGCTGCATATAAAATAGTAAAATAGAACAAACGACAATACGAAGTGCAAACATTAATAAAGCTTATGCAGAGATGGCAAACAGAAACCACTCAGCGGCAGTAAGCGCGCTTTAAGCCACTTTTCGTGGCACGACCAATATTGCAACTTGCCGCAGGATGTTTTCAGCGTCCTGTTGCTTCTTGACCAGCTCAATGTAGGAGAAACAAAAAAGTGGGAGCGGCCGTCGCTCAGGGCGCAAAACTCCAACTCAAAGTGAAAGTGGGAGGGAACCAAATCGTATTTACGTGAGCATTTTATTTGTTTGCAGGGCTGCTTGAAACTGTTGTCGCTGCACATAAAGACGAACTTTTGCGCACCCGGCGAATACTTGATACACAAAGGCGATGCACTCAACAATATATACTATCTGTGCAACGGCTCCATGGAGGTGATCAAGGACGACATGGTTGTTGCCATCTTGGGTAAGTCAATTTTCGTCTATTTCAATATTTTTTCAAGCATATTCAAGTGCAAGTCGCGTTCGAGTAAATGGCCGTGTTTTCATTTGGTTTATCTGCCTTCACTTTAGCCACTTTCGTTGTTTTTGCTTGTCGTCGTTTATTGAACTCTGAACTTCGTTCGCTCCACAGCTGGGCTTTGGCTCTGGCAGCTTTAGCTGCTTGTTTATTCATTCACGATGCTGCCTAGACAAATGCTTGCTATTTTTATGCTTATTGATTCTAACTTAGCGAATGACCTTTTGTTTTAAACACACCCATACATATCTCTCTCTCTCTCTCTCTATATATATATGTGTGTAGGTAAGGGCGATCTGGTGGGCTCAGACATTAATGTGCACCTGGTAGCCACCAGCAATGGGCAAATGACCGCCACAACCAACAGCGCCGGCCAGGACGTTGTGGTGCGAAGCAGCAGCGACATAAAGGTAAGCAACAACTCAAATTACATTACAACTCAGAGCTGAGAGCTGATATATATATAATATATGTTAAAGCAGCAGCAGCAGCAGCTGGTGTAATAATATATAGATTTTAGAGACTGTTTGTTGGCTGAGCTCATGTTTATGAACTCTTAGGCAGTTCAGCTGGATAAGTTCAGGCCAGCTTAAGCTTATGCATGTTTCTTTGAATTTGTATATATATTTTATATAATATCAAAAGCATGTTAAATATTTTCTTTATATAATAAGCCACCTGGCTCAACAATCACTCGGCTTGCTTTAATTGTTAACCTGCTGTAATTATTTGAGAATTTTATGGTTGCGCAGAGCGTAAAAGTGACTGAGGCCAGCCTCCGCTCATTGTGTGTGTTACCCAATGGCATACATATATGAAGGGAGCGTAAGAGAGTCGCTCTTTAATAACTAAACAGCAGGCAGCTGTGCTTGTATATAGACTCTGTGTACAAGGTAGTGTTGTGTGCTCTTAGTGAAGCCTTCTAAGGATTTTTATTAAAATATAAATAGATGATAGATAGCTAACTGTTATAAATAAAAAAAAAAACAACACATAGATGTGCCTTCTAAAAAATATTTTATTTCTGTTTTTTTTTTAAGCCTGAAGCTCCTTCTTGCTTTTTTAATTTTTCTTTGAAATTTTTTCTTAGTTTTTAGACATATTTTTATTTTTTTTTAGTTGCATATAATATATATTATTTTTTGGATTTTTATTTTATTTTATGCATCGGTTTTTCTGAATTTCGTTTGCTTGATTTTATTTTAATTTATAAATAGTAAATAAAACAAAAATTTATAAAAAAAAATCATAAAATAAAACTAAAATTTATAAATACAAATATTAATAAAATTTATTTATTATTTTATTTATAATTTACAATTTTTTTTACATTTAAAAAAAATAAATTTTGTCTGTAAATTTATCAATAAAAATTAAAAAAAAAAAATTTCTATTTGAATTTATGACAGCAACTTTGTTATTTATATTTGTAATTATTTTTTCTTTATTTAAATTTTACGCTATCAATTTTTAATATTAATAAAATTATGTAAAATTACATTAAATTAAAAATACCTCAAAGCATAGCGAGGGAGGGCAAAGTCTTTGAAGTTTATATGCCCAGAGCTCTCGATAAAATGTGCTTTGGGGGTAAAATGTTTAGTCAAAGATGAAAAAGAAGCAGCAAGAAATAAGCTTTAATATATATATTTATATATTTTCATCAGGACTAATCTATATCTTTCCACAAGTAACTTATATGTGGCTTAAGAATTCCCATCTTCGTGCGACATTTTCATGCATAAATAATAAATTTTTATCTATTTGTTATATTATTATTTAACAGCCATTTCGGGCCATTGATTGTGCCAAAGGCAGCTACACCTGATGTCATTTGCTTACATTTATATCGCTTAGTATTCAAATGCTGGCAGAAGTTTATGTTAATGATCCCTAAAGCATTTTGTTGCCTTCTGTTGTTTGCCCTCAGTGTTTTCTAGTCTGCCTGCGTGGGCATCTAATTAAATAGATTGTTCTTTTGTTTTTATGTTTATTCGAATTTTTTCGTGCTGCTCTGTGTCTAAATGTGCTTTAATTATACTTTTTTTTATAGAGGTCGGCTCTTGTTCTTTTTAAAGCCAAAGGTTAAAGCTCTCGACTCGACTCGACTCGGGACATTTGTTTATTTTCATTATTTTGTCTCGTGTTTGTTTGTCGGTTTGTTTGCGTGTCGTAAATTTTATCACGTTGCGTGTAGACGATGTATTTAAGCTACAACAGACGACTTTCCACTTGACTGCAACAAATGGAAAATTCAATATTTTCTTTGTTTTTTTTTTTTTTGGTTTTCGCACAAATTTAAGCCACAGGAATTATTCATGTGTGTGTGCGTGTGTGTGTGGCTTGCATAACTGCCAGTTAATTAATGCAACAGTGTGGCATGCCGCAAGCAAACGCTTAAAACTTAAATTAAGAGATCATCGCTTAATTAGTGGCGTCGAGCACTGCAATCATCATTTATTTCATTATCATTTATTTAGTTATTTATTTATTTTGTTTGCATGGGCTTCACTTGCCTTTGTGAGCAGTTTATTTGCGAAAAGTGGAGAGGCAAAGAGAAAAGAGGAGAAGAATAAAGCGCAGACATTTGCCAAGGGCTGCACGCGGCGAGCGCTAGTCGCGGCGCCACTTCAGGTACAGCCAGAAGTGGCAGTCAGCTAGCAAGAGCAACAACGGGGCGTATGAGTGATACTTAAACGTAATGTGTGTGCGCCTGTGTGTGTGTGTGTGTGTGTGTGTGTTGCTATAAGTTTGTGTGTGCCAGGCTGGTGCACTTGAGCATGTAAAGAAGACGCCCGCCCAGGCGTCAACATTAACAAGTGAAACGAGTTGAAGCCTGGGCAAGGCGACTCAGCATTGCTCTCTAGTCGAAGCGAAAAAAGTATTTATGGAGAGCATGTGTAGTCGCTAGGGGAAATTGTGTAAATATTATTGTAAATATTGTTGTAAATAATAAAATATTAATTTTATTATAAATATTTGCTTGTAAATACTTAACTGCTTTTTTATTCAATACACAAATAAATATTTAATATAAAATATAAATATAAATATAAATAAAATAGTTTTCTGCTTATTTATAAAATGTAAAAATATTAATTTTATGCTAAATACTTGCTTGTAAATATTTTATGGTTTATTTTTTAAACATTAAAATATTTATTTTATATTACATATTTGCTTGTAAATATTTTAAATATTTTTTATATTTATTTAATAATATTTAATATTGTTTGTAGTAAACAAAATTATTGGAGTTAATATAAGTAACAAATTTGAATTTAAACCTAATGAAATATATATTATTGAAAAACATTTTAAACTCATTAATTGATGACATTTGTAAATTGATATCTTACATATTTTAAATATGTTCTTTAATATATTTTATCAATCATGTGCATGAAAAATAATGGAATTCATAAATAAAAAAGTATATATGTATATGTTTAATTTATAAATAAATTTAAATTATAAATAAATAATTTATAAATATGTATTTAATTTAATTTAATTTTTATTTCAATAAATTAAATATATACATTATTATTATTAAATTATTAAATATATATTATTAAATATATACATTATTAATTAATAAATTATATTAATAACGACTTTCATTAAGTTTACAAAATAAATAAAATTAATAAATATATTTCATTAATTAATTAATAATAACATTCATAAATTATGAATTTAAAAATTGCAACTCATAAATATTTTAAATATTTATGTATAATTAACTAATGCCAAAGTAAATAATTTATTGAATATATATGTATATCTATAAATTTTTAAAATATTATAAAATATTTCATGTTTTGTGTTGTGTGTAATACAGAATGAGTTAAAGTTAATCTTTTTAAATAGCCAATTTAGAAAATAGACAATATAGAAGGAGATTGTAGTTAGACATTTCAAATATGAAGCGAATAAAGTTTGGCTTAAACTTACTTCAGAGAGTCTTCAGCAATATATTATTTATAAGGCTGAAAATTTGTGCATAAAATGTTCCATGTATTCAAAATGTTCCTACTTTGCTAAATTTACAAAATTGTTAATAGAAAACTGCGCAAACAGAATTTGAAATAAACTTTTTAATGAAATTATAAGCGGCAGTCAAAGTAACTAAGTATTTCAATGGACTCGAAGCCAGCTTGCATAGCAAATAAGGTCGGTCGCCTGCTGTTGGGAACTCATTGAGCTGGGAGTCGGTGAGGCAGGCAGGCAGGCAGGCGGAGGACGACAACATACTTGAGAGTAGTGCATAATCATTTAACATAAAACGTTTTCGTGCTTTCGTTTCTGTAGGCGCTCACCTACTGCGATCTGAAGTGCATCCACATGGGCGGTCTGGTGGAGGTGCTGCGTCTCTATCCGGAGTACCAGCAGCAGTTCGCGAACGACATACAGCACGATCTGACATTCAATTTGCGCGAGGGCTACGAGAATCAGGAATCGGACATTGGACCCACCTTCCCGTTGCCCAGCATCAGCGAGGACGACGAGAATCGCGAGGAGGGCGACTGCAGCAACGAACAGGATAAGGAGGGCGGTGGCGGTGGTGCAGCTCCTGGCACTGGCCCCTTGTCCTCGACATCCTCGCCGCACCACAGCATCACACGGTCGCCGCTGCTGGGCATGAATAGTCCGCGGCATCAGCGCCTGCATCAGCGCGGACGCTCCTTGATAACGCTGCGAGAGACGAACAAGCGTCAGCGTCCCCTGAACATGGCCAGCAGCCTGGATCGCAATTCGTTCGAGGAGCTGGAGCCGCCCATCGAGGAGGAGTCGGGCGGCACCAAGCGGCCCTCGCTGGAGCGCCTCGACTCGCAGGTCTCCACCCTGCATCAGGATGTCGCCCAGCTGAGCGTGGAGGTGCGCAATGCAATTAGCGCGCTGCAGGAAATGACTTATTCATCCGCCGCCATCAACTCAACGCATGGGTCGCTCAAGTTTCCGCCGGCTCGGTCCATACCCAACATCAGTGGGGTGGCAGCCGCCCGGGTCGGCGATGCCCAGCTGATGGGCGGCCCGCTGGCCTTGGGGCTGAGCGAGGCGGCGGCCATGCAGCGCTGCTTGTCGCATCCGCCGGAGGTCTGGGGACGCGAAATACAGCTGCCAGCGGTGGTAACGGCGCCCAGCTCGAAGGCCGCCTCGCCGGCCAGCGTCGAGGCCGTGCAGAAGACGAGCCGCAGCTGCCAAACGGATTTCTATCGCATCGACTTTCCCACCTTCGAGCGCTTTGTGCTCGCTAATCCGCGCCTAGTCCTCGGCCTGCTGGGCATCGAGCCGGCCATCAAGAGCGAAATCGAACTGCTGCAGCAGAAGCAAACGCTGCAAATCTCCCCATTGAATACGATTGATGAATGCGTCTCGCCGCTGGCGCCTGAGCCGCCCAAGGAGCGTTTGCTGGGCGGGCAGGCGCCGCTGCCAACGCCCGCAGCTGGTCGCGTCTATCCGCCGCTGGACGATGAGAATTCCAATGATTTTCGCTGGACCATGAAGCATTCGGCCAGTCACCAAAGCTGCTGCAAGAGCACCGATGCGTTGCTAACGCCAGAAGAGCAAACAGCTGGCCAGGAACAGGATCAGCAGCAGCAGCAACAGCAGCAACAACAACAACAACAGCAGCAGCAGCAGCGCAGTAAACGCAGCATGCGTCGCAGCGGCAGCGGCGGCAGCAACTCGAGCCTGTCGAGCAGCAGCTCCAGCTCCAACTGCCTGGTCTCGCAGAGCACGGGCAATCTGACCACCACCAATGCATCGGTGCACTGCAGCAACAGCAGCCACAGCGTGGCCAACACGCGTCGCGCCTCCTGGAAGCTGCAGAACTCGCGCAGCGGCGAGTACCGACGCCTCTCCGAGGCGAACGCTGAATACTCGCCGCCGGCCAAGGTGCCCGTGCCCGTGCCCGTGGCGGTGGCTGTGCCAGCAGCCAGTGTGGCGGCCAGCTATGGCGTCGATGAGGAGGAGAGCGCTGAGCTATTAGGGCCGAGGCGTAGCTCACGCAGCATCATGGTCGATGTGGCCAGCGGCGCGAATGAGGCGGCCAATGGCATTGTTGGCGGCAAACAGCGCAATCGCTTCCTGTTGGGCGTCAATCAGGGCCAGACACAGGGCTCGGGCCTGGGCCTGGGCCAGGGGCAGGGGCAGGCAATGAATTTCCGCTTCTCCGCCGGCGATGCCGACAAATTGGAGAAGGGCCTGCGCGGTTTGCCATCCACACGTTCGCTGCGCGATCCCAGCGCCAAGTAAACTCCAAACTGAGCTCCGTGTGCTGCATTGTTTTGGCAGGCTGCTGGTAATTTGTGTGCGGCCGTTGATTGGGGGTTGGGTTACGGCGTGGCTGCGTTATTGTTGTCGTTGTTGTTGTTGTTGTTGTTTTTGCGGTGGCCTCAAGGTTGCCAGGCGTAGGCAGACGTGTGTGGATTCGTTTACATGCATGCCGACGTGCGTGATTTATTTCCTAATTAATACTGAAATACGAAGACGCTTGTACTTTTAATATCTAAAAGATATCAACAGTAACACACACACACACACACACACACACACACACAACAACACACACACATTGATTATTAATTTATTATACTGAAGTTTTGCTTAATTGGTTTAATTTGTGCATAGAGCGTGGTATCGAATTTCAATGATATCTATTTTGGGTAGAACGAAGAGAAGGAAAATTTCAAATTTGTAAATATACTAAGGAAGTTTTCTTAAAGCTTTCATGTGCTTTCTTTATGCGTAGCTTTCGATTCGAAGCGCCGCTCTTGAAGCAGCTGATCAGGCTCAGGCTTTGGTTTAGTTACACTGTAGACAGTCCAAAAAGGCTCAGCTTTTAAAGCTCATTAAAGCGCGGAGACATAGACAAGCTAGGCATTAAAAAGCTTAGATTGTTCAGAAGCTCAATTCAATACATTAATTCAATATATTTATAAATTTCCATAAGCTTTCAAAGCACATTAATGTTGTAAAAGCATTTGTATTGATGTTACATGCCTGCAAAAAATATAAAGTTGTAATACAAAAAGCTTTTACGAATCTATAGAGGCATACCATAAAGCATTTCACCTTCAAAAGCTTCGAGAAAGCTCAATTTCAATGCATAAACTTGCCCTTTTCGCTCTGGTATAAGATTAATCCACTGATTAAGTGACATTTCAGTTAAAGGCTATTCCTTTTGTTAACTTCTCTTAAGTTTATTTGTTAATTAAATTACAAAAAAAAGAAGATCGTAGTAAACAAAGCATATTTATTCGTAGCATATCATGAACATCTATGAACATATAACATAATCTATATTTTTTGAAGACTTAAGCTTAACAATTATCTCTTATCAAGTGAATGCGAGGCTGTAAATAGGAAGTGCAAAACCGAAAAGTTAAACAAATGTTAGTATTGAACGAGAAATCAATATATTTTACTAAAGTTGCCGAAAATGCATTTGAAGCAAACAGACATACCATAAATACCATAAATATTTACATAAAGTGAAATTACTATATATACATATTAAATAAACAAATAATATTCAAGCAGCAAATATTGTATATCTGAATGTTAAATGTCAAATATGATCTATGTGTATGCAAATAGAGTTGTCTTAAAAATATCCCAGAAATTTGTCAGGTTATCAACTGTGAGGTCGGTTAGTACAAAATATCAAAGAATGCAGAAAATATCAGAGATAGTGGATGAATGAGAGAAAAGTATAAAAAATATTGGAGTCTTTGATCAATTGTTTAATGCTCAATATACAAAAACAAAAAGATTTACTAAAATAATTATTAAATAGTTTTAAAATTAAAGAAAGTAAAAAGAAAATGTACAGCAAGTGGAAAAGTAAGTATGCTAGTTAGGCAACATGTAAGAGACAAATTTTTAGGATGTGAGAAAACAAAACTGAAAAAATATATTGAATAAAATATTTGAAAAAATATTGAAAGTACATATTAAAAAAACTGAAAAAAATACTGGAACTAAATATTTTAATATTAAAAAAAAATATATTAAAAACATAAAAAAATAATAAAATGTTTTAAAAATATTAAAATTAAATTTAAATATTTGACAATCGTTTGCGCTAAATAAAAACATGAAAGAAACTTAAAATGTTTACTTATAAAGTAAAAAACTATTTAGAATTTGTGATTTCATGTAGTTGTCAGTTGGATAAACCTATCGATAAACCTAAAGCAGAAGAATATCAAGATAGAGTGGCCATTGTAAAGGGAACCACCTAAGCGAAAATAAAGTGAATTAGGTCTACCAATTAGTTAAGTTAAGCTTAAATGTATTTGAACTTCAGCAAGGTATAAATACCAATAACTGTATATTTCGAGCTATCTAGTAGTTGCTAAAAAAAAAAAACAAATACTAATGTATATATGTATCTATATGTAAATGTTCCCAACAACTATAAAGACTTGTGCTTCATTCTATTCTCGATGTAAGCATTCTACAATAATACTTAACTGTGTAAGTTTGTGCATATGACTTTTATATGTATATGAGTATATATATAGTATATATGTATATGATATGTGTATATGACATATATGGAATATAGGGATTATGGATTATGGTATTCGTATATTTTAACCCAAGCAGAATTCACGTGTGTGTTTTACATAATATCTAAGCAGAATTTATTGTATTGTATGTATTATAGAGTTAATTATATATACATACATATAATATGTGTATATTTATTATATGTGCATGTATTTACGACACTGAAACATGTTTGGTCAATAAGTTCAGCGGAATTCTCTTCAAACGTTTTTAAATGTTTTAATTAAATGTTATTCGAAAATCCAGAAAGAAATATTCAATATTTAAATGAGATACACAATAAACTTGATGTCAAATTCAACCAAAAATGAGGATGAGTATTTTAATTAATATTCAAATTTTGGCTTTATTTCAATTATTGGCAGCTTTGGCGCTTACTTTTGATTTTCATTCCGTTGTCACCGTACTTTGGCTGTCAGTACAGCTGCTTTAAGGCGATTAACTCAATTGCCTGGGCATGGAGCTCAAGCGAGATAGTGAACGCTCCCCTTTGGCATGGTATACATATATCAACCATAAGCCGATAAACTTATTGTCAACTTTATGTGTTGTCGATGCCAGCCAGGTCCATATGTCAATCAAGGTCTTAAAGTAACGGGGAATTCCCCAAAGTCTGCTGTCAATTGCCCTTACACTTGCGACAGCTTTTATAGTGTGTCTGTCTCTTATTATAGATATCAATGTATGGAGGGATATATATGTATATTGTTATATATATGTATATTTGTGTATATTTATATATACATACTAATGTTTCTTAAGAGGCCCAGCTATGCGCTGCGTGTCAGTTTTTTGAAGGGTTTCTTGATTTTAGATCAGTTTTGCTATATTGTACTAAAATTTTGTTCTAAAAAAGTCAGACCTTACACAGCATAGGAAACTCAACTAAAATCTGTGAAGCTTTAAAAGCTCTGCAGCATAGTGCATTTGAAAGCTTGGAAGACATGCTTAAAGCTGTGGTATGCCTTCACATTCCATAGCTTTTGCCTGGAACTTAAAGCTTAGCCAGGATTCAAGCTTTGCTGTCCATAAGAAAGATTCCCAGTGAAAAGCTTACGTTAAAGCTTGTCTAAAACTTAGAGCTTAAGCATGTTCAAGACTGGGCTAAGCAGTAACAAATAAGGGAAATTAAAGAGCTTTTGCCAGGACTTTTTCCTTTTCTTCTCAATATTCTACATGAATATAAACTCTAACTCAAGTCAAATTTTCAGCTTCTTATTAATTGAAAATATTAAGCAAATCTTTAAAAGATTTTAGCTAAATTTACAACAAAAAAAGTCAGATAATGGCTAATAATTAGTTGACGGTCGTTAGCGGCTGTTGGCTGGCAGCTGGCGCTCGAGTCTGATAAGCTTAAATCGAAAACTTTAGCTAATTTAACTGATAAAAGTTTTGCAGCCAGCCCCATGAGTGGCGCAGAATGGGGAAAAAAACGAATAATGATTATGTTAATAACTAGCAACTATTATGAAACTCATTGCCGTGTTCTTATGGCAATAGTTGAAGTTTTTGTGCCAGAAAGGGGCGAGAAAACTGAAGAAAAACCGTAGAAAAAACCGAAGAAAATTAAGTTTATCATTTTATTTTGTTATGCAAACTGTTAAAAATAATTTAAAGTATATCGAAATTTGTTTGCCTTGCTTTATTTATCTTGCCTCTGAATATTTTTAAAGGCTGTTGACTTGGTTTATATATAGTTTTAATGAGCTGGCTTGGACTAACAGCAATTAGTGTGTGTGTGTGTGTGTGTGTGTGTGTGTGTGTGTGTGTGTGTGTGTGTCTGTGTGTTTGTGTGTGGGACAATAAAATGCGGCTGGGCTCTTAATTAAGCTCGCTTGCAAATTGGTATATGGCATGCACTTTGATGCTGCTGATTTTGTATTTGCAATTTGAGCTGCGTCTCACCTGGGCACATGCCTGGGCATGGGAATGGAGCCTCAGCCATTGCCACAGGGCAGACATTCATGATAGCCACGCTGTTACCACAGCCATAACAATCGGTATTGATTACATGCACCAGCCAAAATGTGACTTGCACTTAGAGGCAATGATATGGGCCAGTGGCTCGCAGCGGACTCTACCCTGGAATTTAAGTGATGGAATGGAATGGAATGCATTGAGTATATGGATATAGTCATGTTAAATAGAGTTTAATTTTAGTTAGTCTGTTATTTAGTATACAGCTTAAAGTCTCTTCTAATTTTAATATAAATTTCAGAAATTTTTTTTAAATTTATTTTATTTTAATTTTATTCATTTTATTTTATTTAATTTATAGAAGAGTTCTTATTTTGCCTTCGCTCTTGCCTTTTTCTCTCCCATTACTGCTCACAGTTCTCCAGCTCTATTTGATGCCCCTTAACTCTTGCTGTAGTATTAGTGAGCTGTAGTATAGAGAGCTTGCACAGAGCTCTTGCTAAAGCATAATCCGAGTGAGTTTGCGTTTGAGCTGTGTTTAGGCAGAACAAAAGCAAGAGTACGGATGTAAGCTGGCTGTTGCTGAGCATGGTCTCTGGCGTTGCTGACTGAGAGCGGGATGGTTGCTTGAGCTCTTCGACAGCTGCTCTATGATATGAGCGGATGAGCAGAAATCTGCCAGAACTTAGTAATTTGAGGCTGCAAACTCAGAGAATTTGTAATAAAAATATTAAATTAGAGTGAATTCAAAATTGGAGTTTAAAATATTATAAAAATATATATATATATATATATATGTGTAAAAATATTTTTTATTGAATATATTTTACATATTTTATAGATAATAAATTTTATTAAATATTTATATATTTTTAAAATAATTTATTTTTTTGAGAATTTTGATTTTAACAAAAGTTTAAAGAACTTAGGCTCACTTTGCACTAATTATTTCAAGGCTTACGAAGATTTTTCATATAAAAATACGATATGTATATAAATAAATATGTATTATTATATATAAATATATAAAGATATTTCTGAATGCTTATATCAGACTCATCAATATTTCGCTTTAGCTTTAGCAGCATAAAAGCTAGAGTAAACAAGACTTCTTCAATTGTCTACCTAACTAATATGTTTAATTATGAAAATATTATTATATAAAAAATATACTAATATAATCTCCAATTTTTTAAAAATAATTTGTAATTTTTGAATATTTTCTAAAATATTTTTCTTCCACCCCAAATTTACTCCCATATTTCACTCTGAGCAAGCACTAGACACTCTCCGCCCATTCCACTCTCAAGAGCAACATCTAATTGATATTGGCTTCTCGCCTTCTGTGCGCCACATGGGGCTCATAAAAAAATAAATATACATATATATTTATAGGGTATGCGCGCTAGCCGAGCAGCGCCTGGCAATGGTCACAGTCATAAGCGTAATTTCTGCTCTAATTCTGTTGCAGTTTCCATTACAATGGCAACACGCAGCTAATGCGTGTGGGTGCCTGACTGTGTTGGTGTGTTTAATTGAGTTTCGTTTCACATTGTAAGGTTTGCATTGCGTTGTCGTTGTTGTTGCTAACGACCATCGACTCCTCCTCGAACTGAATTGCAGTTGGGGCTGCGCTTCAAGTTTTATTCGCTGCCCGCTCTCATTTATGTTTATTACAAAAATTTTGCTGCCACTTAAATTCAATTGGCAGCCGCTGGCGGCCAACAGAAAAAAGGGAAGCACAAATAAAGTAAAGTCGAGGCGAGGCGAGTCGAGACGAGTTGAGTCGAGACGAGACGAGACGAGAAAAGCTGGCCCCGAAAAACTGATGATGATGCTCCAATAATTTCTAATTTATTTCGCTCGCCCGAAAAGCCAAAGCAAATGCACATAAACCAAATTACCAGCCCACTCTAATCGATGTCCAAGGGGGCGTGGTCAGCGAAAAAATGAAAAAAAAAAATACATAAAGTTGTTAGCGAGTTGAGTTGGTTTGGCAACTGGGCAAAGTTTTACACTAAAATTCAATTGAATCGAACTGCAGTCAATGGCCAGGTCGCTGGCCATCGAGTGGGAAATGCTTGCTGGCGTAATTTGTGGCGCGCGTTAAATGCGTTTGAGCAAGAAATGCCAATAAGTCAGCGTCCTTCCTGGTGGCACAGCCAGGCAACAGCCTGAATGCCTGTCGCCTGCACTAATGTGCGGTTCATTAGACAAAGTTGACCACACACACACGTCTACGCACGCCCACATTGAAAAGCCGGCAGCTGGTCAGCTGCTCAATCGCAACGCGTAATCGTATTAAAAGGATTCTAGGGACTAATTAGCAAAGCGCCGTTGCTTTGGCTCGTTCATGCGTTCAGCTCCTGTCCAAGCGCCCAGTTGGCAGTTGCCATGCGGCTGTCGCTCGCTGCCAGTTGCAGCCAGCCTGCCTGCGACGGCTTCAACATTTGATTAGCCTAATGCAGTTCTGCTCTAATTGCTGCACATCAGTTGACACGCCCACCAAGGCAAAAATGAAACCCAACTCATATGAAAGAAGTAGCTCGCCAAAGCTAAGGAGAAGTCGTAAAAAACTGTCTCGATTGGCTGCTGCTGCTACGGCTGCTGCGGTAAAGCACAGGTAACAAAGCAACTGCTGCGCTTTTTATTTGCAACTTTTGGCAGCAGCTCTTGCAACTTTGCCGTTTGTGGTAACTTCCAGTCAAGCAGCTCTTACTTTTGCATACCCTGCAAAAAATGGGAAGGAATGGAGAAAAAGGGTATGCAGAGTTCCGTGAAATTTAAGGAATTTGTTACTCTTTTTTTATTGTAAAAATATAATTATTTTTATAAAAAGAGAATATAGATTTTTGAATATCCTATAACATATTTTTTTGTTAAATATTTGTTATGAAGCTAAATTAAAAATTTTTAAAAATATTTAAAAATATATAAAAATATAAAACTTGATTTAAATATTTTGTATTACTTTAGAAAATATTTTTCTTTATTTTTTTATTATTTATTTTTATTACTTAATGCCCTATAAATTTTCTAAAATTATGTAGATCCTTTTAAAATATTTATAAAATTTAAAATGACTTAAAAAAATGTTTCTTAAGCTAACTTCAAATAAAATTTTATTTCCATAAACTTCACATCATTTTACAGGGTATTTTTTCGCACATTCAGTGACTTTTCAGCTTCTTATAATTTTTTATTTTTTTGTCCTGTGCCTGAACAATTTTTATAAAAGCGGCAAAAGTTACGTTTCACAAAGGGGTAAGAGGCTTTGCCCGCAGGCCAGGCCCACTCCACAGACCACGCCTTCTCTCGCCCATTCTCTTAGGCAACTCTCTTTAGCCTGCTTTGCGCTGAGAGTCTGTGAAGCGTATGGCATTCACAAAGCATTCCGTTAATACGTACTTAATAGTCAAGTCATAAATTTTAAATACTGCTAAATGGCTGCCTCAAGATATGTTCGAGTGTGCTTATATGTCAGATATGCGCATGTAAAGCAGCGCTCGCAACACACATAGAGACACGCATACACACCCTTACATACATACATCATTCGCAGCACCCGATCAAGCTCATACAGCCCCGCGAAAATCTTAGTTACACTTTGTTTGGCCTCGAGTGAAACCAAAGCAATTTATGAGCGCTTGAGGTTTTGGCGGTTTATTGTATTTAGGGGCGAAAGTGAAAAGGCCACCATGGGCGCGATATCACTTTCGCGGTGCAGTTGCTTACGACTTGAGTTGGCTTATGGGCGAGCGTGCAGATAATTTAACTGAAAAGTTAGCTCTTAGTTTGGTTTAATTATTTGAAAATAATAGAAAGTTGTATTATATTTATTAGATTTAATTTTCAATTTGTTCTCACATAAGATATTAAATTTGTTGTTACATATTTTTGATTTATTTATTTATTGATTCATATATTTATTTAGTTATTTTTTTTTATTTATTTATTTAGGTTTTTGTATTTATTTATTTATTTATTTAGTGATTTATTTATTTATCTTTATTTATTCATTTATTGATTTATTTATATTTATTTATTTATTAATTGATTTATTTATTTATTTATATTTTAATTTATTAATTAATTAATTAATTTATTTTTTTTATTTATTTATAAATTATATATTTTTTTATTTCTGTTTTTTTTTTATTTTTAAATTTATTTATTTCTATATTTAAAATAATAAATTTTATACGCATACTTACATATATTTCTTTACTTTTAAAATATGTTTTAATATATTAATATTTTTTTTGTTTGTAGATTTTTTTACATATATTTAATTTTTATATTTTTTATACATAATTTTTAATATCAGCAAATTTTTATTTTTCGTTTAAATTTAATAATTTCAAAACATTTTTATTTTATTTTTTATATTCATTTTGAATACAAACATATTTTGTTTTATTTCATTTACTGAGCATAAAATTAAATTAAATTTATTTAGTTAGTCAAAGAAAAATCTTTGCTAATAAAAGTTCCCCTCAAGCCGATGCACATTTTTCATGCTGAATTTTAAACTTAAGCATAAGTATTTCATTTCAGTTTTATGAACTACTTACATATCTAATCCTTAATCTAGATTTTCAATTTGTAGACACAATTTTGTTTTAGGCAAGTTTTTCAACATCTTTTTTTTTTTGGGCAACTTTTGCTAGAGCTGGAATTTTACGACTTTTTGTAGTCTAGCTGAGCTGAGTCGAGTGGTTGCTGGTTTTTTTTTTTTGCACGAGTGTATTTATGTGTTATATGTCACATACAATGCATGCCACACACACACACACACACACATTGAGTAACTTCGACGAGCGCATAAAAATGATGAGTTATTTGTTTTTTAGTGCATAATTTATGAGTTAAATGAGTTTTTCATATGCGAGTGCGTGTATGCTCGACTTCGTTATGGCGCTGGGCGTTGCTTTACAGATTTGTCAGACACACACACACGCACACACACACACACAAACACACGCACGCTGCTTGGTTGGCATTTTATTTATGACTTTTACGCGTGAAACTTCATTCGAAAGCGTTTAAGTGGAAGCGCACACAAGACGATTTACCCCCCCACGCGTCCACAGACTGGCAAAACTTTTGTAAACATTACACACACGCATATGGGACACTTAAGCATGCTCTTTGTGGCTTGGTTTGATGGCTCCTCACACACACACACACACACTCGAACAGACACATATTCGCTCACGTTTATCATGCAAATTGCGCCTAATTGTCTGGAATGGGATTTACTTGCGGCACTACGCATATTTTCTGGCCCCAAAAACTTTCCTTTAACCCAGCCAACAAAAAAAATACTAAATCTGTGAAGGCATTCGAAGTGCGCATTAAATTCAGCTCCCCTTTGGCTGGCTGGCCGCCCGACGGCCTGGCGCTGCTTAGCAGACATTCTGATTTAATTGTTTTGCCCGGCGATTCAAATAAAAAATTACCACGATATTTTTTTAACTGCATTGTGTCCTGTTGGCCTGGCCCGAGAGCAACACAAAGTTCACAATTTTTGGGCCCACACTCCCCGAACGCAGTCAGTCTCAACCCGCTTTGTGTCTACCGTTATTTACCGAATTGAGTTGCCAACTCTTCGCTCTCTCTCTCTCTCTCTCTCTCTCGCCCTGTCTTGGCCAAGTGGGGGCATTAATTTTTAACGGTAAATGCGCGAAAAGCGGCGCAGCTTTAAATGAATTGTTAGGGCCCCGGCAGTCGAGCGACCCACCAGCCGTCAGCCAGCCAGCCAGCGGTGGCATGTAAATTAGAAACGGCTCCCTTTTGTCTTTGCCCAATGCCTTTTTTCTGTTCTTGGTTTTATTTTTTGCTTTTTTCACTGTAGTTACATGAGCACTTCTTGCCTTTTAATACGCTTACTCCATTAGGAGCCGCAGGCGTTTATTAAGAGCTTTGTCTTTGGCCAAGAAATTAATGGGAAAAAAGTGGAGTAAAAATATACTTCAGAAAATTATAAAAATTGTAGAATATTTTGAATTTAAATATAATAAAATAAAAGATATGTTTTGTTTATTAATTTTTAAATAATTAAAAATTAATTTTATTTAATTTAATTTTAATAAATAATTAATTTTATTATTTTAGAATATTATTTTTATATTTATATTTTATATACTTAAATATAAGAAAACCCGTTTTTTTTGCATTTCATTTTTTTTTTAATAAAAAAAGAGAAATAAAATTTGTAAAATATTTTTTTTAATATTTAAATTAAACAATATAAGTTAATTTTATACATTTAAAAATTATGGTTTAATTTTTTATTTATAAAAGAGTAATTCAAGAAAATTTCACTTTATTATAATTATAGTTTTCACTAAAATTTATTATACTTTTTCTTACATTTTTTTCAATAAAAAAAAATTTAACAAATAAATAAAAAAAAAGTTCTACAAAATATTTTTAAATTTAATATTTACTGAAACAAAATCAATTATTAATATTAAATTTTACAACCATAAAAAATAATGTATAAATATTTTAAATATTTTTGCTAGCTTAAAAGTTATTCAAGTTATTCAAGTGAATTATAGAATCAAATTTTCTATAGCCTTAAAATGCAGTTTCCTGAGAGCTAATGCAGTTGGAATTTGGTTTGTATATGAGTTAGGGCAGCTGTTGGTTAGGGTATACGGCCAGCGGCTTGCCAGTGGCAATTTAAGGCGGTTGGTTTTATTTATTTTGTTGTGTTGCTGCTGCTGCTGCTGTTTTGTCGATTGCTTTGGCCTTTGGCGTTCATTTGGCAACACTCGGTTGGCCCTATCTGTGCTTTGTGTTCGTTGTTTTTTCTTTTTTTGTGTTTGGATTTGGTTTTTGTGTGTGCTTTTTTGTTGTTGTTGTGTCCGTGAAGGGTGCTCGCTGCCACAGAAAATATTTCCGGCTCTTGGATGGCTGGTGTCGGAGCATGCTATCAATCTGACCTGTGCCCCGGAGCAGCCTACCATTGCCAGGCAATGACAGCGGCAGCGGCAGGAACAGCACTTGCAGCCTCTGGCCTTTAATTTAAAAACTCTTTTACGCCGTCTCGCCTCAAAATGCGGCAACGCAGCGCCCAATAATGTGAATTTTATGTAATTGAAGTGCCCCGCGCACAAGAGAAAAATCTAAAAAAAAAAAAAAAAGAACAACAAGCGAAACGAAATGAAAAGGCGCAAGAGAAATGTAATAGCATAACTCTTTTGCGGCTTACGTAGGTTTTCGGTGTCCACTGGGCCGACCCCAAGGCAAAGCGACAAACTGCGCCAGCGATTTCAACTTGAGTAGGTTCAGCGAGCGCCGCTTCTGATGCTACAATGACATTGGCTTAACGCGATAACCATTTCTCTTCTTATTTTTTTGTTTGACAATAATTGTAGATCAAATGTAGATAGGGAATAGCCTATGTGCTCTCTAGAATTGGATTAGCTATGAGCCTATATTTTATATGCTATTTATATTTATGTTTATTTGGGAAAATATAATTTGAAAGCGCATTAAAATATTTTTGATAAATATATATTTTAATAATGTGGGTAATAATGATAAACTATTGTTTAATTCGGCTAAAGCTTTCAAATTTCTCAGTTATTTCTTTACTTTTTTCTTCATATTCCTCTATTTACCATGGCCTTTCCTGTATCAAGCTGAAAGCTTTTGTATAATGAGCTTTGAAAGCACATGAAATCTTCATACAGAAATGATAACTGAAAGCTGTTTAGGCAAGCATGAGCTTGACTTTGCTTTAGGATTCCCTATAAAAGCTAGCATATTAATGAACTTTGAGCTCATTAAAGCTCTCAAATGATAACTGAAAGCTGTCTAGTCAAGCGTAAGCTTGTCCGAGCTGTCTAGGCAAGCATGAGCTTGATTTTGCGTTAGATTCTCTATAAAATCAGACATAGTAATGAGCTTTAAGCTCATTAAAGCTCATTAGGCTCATGATAACTGAAAGCTGTCTGGGCAAGCATGAGCTTGTCTGAGCTGTCTAGACAAGCATGAGCTTGACTTTGCTTTAGGACTCTCTATAAAACCTGACATTTTAAATATAATGAGCTTTAAAAGCGCATGAAAGCTCTCAACAAAAGGTACTAATGTTAGAGTAACTGAATCTTATACTCAGACTTAACTCCATTTCCATTCATTTGTATTTCCATTGTTCATTAAGCTTTGAGCACGCAAAGCTCTAAACTAGAATTGTTAGTTAGAGCTCATTAGACACCCCGCTAAATCAGCTTATTAGCTCAACTTTCACTCTATGCACAAAACAAAACATTTCAAATTTTCAATTACAAACTGAATTTATAATAATTTTGTTTAGGGCTCTTTGGGCGTTGGCTGCCATTTCGATGTGGAAATCGTTGGCCTTTTAAATTGCACTCATTTTTCATTAGTTTGCAATTAAATGGCTTGCAGTTGGCTAGTCGCTGGGCCGACTGCCAAGTGGCCAGCAGCACATTTGGTTAATTTTTGCTGAGTGAATTTCATTATTTAGCAATTAGACAGCTTTTGTTTCATGTACGCAAATATTGGTTTATTATTTCATTCTTTTTGAACTGAAGCCAAACGAAAACCCTTTGCCAGCAGCAGCGGCAGCAGCAGCGGCACCGGCAGCAGCTGCATGCAAACAAACCTTGTGAAGAAAAAGAAAGAAAAAGAAAATATGCGAAGCGGGCAATATGCTTCCTTAATTAAGGTCAAAATAAATACAGCGAGCGCTCTCTTTTTGCATCAGTCTGTCTTTGAGATAAATGGCTGCGAAAAAGGACTCTATATATGCTTGTGCAGCGGACGGAGCTGCGCAGCACAATCGAGGCTGCGGCGGGCACTGATGCCGCCGCCGATTTGATAAATAAGTGGGCAGATTCGCCCACAATTGCTTTGGGCTCCGGGCAGTGGAGAGTGGGCGACTGGCAATGGGCAACTGGCGTCTGTTTTGCATTTCAGCTTTGGTTTTGCTTGATTCTTTTGCATACACTTGCAGTCATTAGGGTGGCTCAGCTATGCCGTGTGGCTTGAGCGTGTTTCTTCTTCATTATAAGAATGTTTCTCCATTGGCTGGACTATTTCTGCATCTATCTCTACTGCTAATGAATCTATTCTCTCTCTCTCTCTCTCTATCTCTCTCTCTATCTCTCTCTTTCTCTCTCTCTCTTTCTTTCTCTCTCTCCCTGTTTTTCTGGAGGAGAGCAGGGTCTTCCACTTTGGCCAGCTTCTTTTTAATCTTCTAATAACTCCATTTTCTCTCTCTCTCTCACGAACGCTTTTGCTCTCACATTCTCGCTCTCTCTCTCTCTCTCTACCAAACTTAGATTGTTTGCCTTTGTGCTTCTCTCTTTAACACTCTCACTCAGTTCGTCTGTATGTATCTCACTCTCTCACTCTATCTTTACCTCAGTATCAATCTGCTATCAGTATATAGTCATATATACATACCTCTTCCTTCTACTCTCTCATTCTCACTTTCTTTGTATCTAAATGCCCATATGAATCTCTCTCTATTTCTCGTATCCCGCTCTCATTTTCCATCTCTCTACCTGTCTCTTTCAGCTTCTCTCTGGCACTCTTTCTTTCTGTCTCTAGCTGTCTGTCTTCCTGGATTCGTCTCTATGCACATAGCTCTCCCACTGGTTGACTTTCTTTGCATCGCTTTCTTTCGCCTTCTCTCTCTCCATCTCAGTCTCTCTCTCTGTTAACACTCCATTAACTCATCGTCTTCGTCTTCACTATGTTGCTTTCCCTTACTTCCACTGCCTCTCTCTCTCTCTCTTTCAGTCGCAATCATCCTCTTCTCACAACTCATATCGTAGTGTATCTCAGCTCCATCATGCCCTGGTTAATCACACACATTTCATTCCGCTGGCAATTTTAAAGCCTTTGCCGATTTTTTGTGTTTGCAGCGGGTTTTGGTTAATTGCCGAAGGACGAGCGTATAATTGTGCCAATCCCGTCTGCAGCTTATTTCTCTCGCTCCCATTTCACTTTTCTTTCTGTTTTTTCTTTTTTATTTATACTTTTATTTATTTATTATTATTTTCTTTTTATTTTTCTTTTTTCGCTGTTTTATTTACTCGCATTGGCATTAAAGGGAAGAGCATAAAATAAATAAATTAAATTCTGCAAAGGTCGCCGATGTGCGAACTGAGAACTCGATGCTGTTGCCGAAGGACGAGAGAGACAGACTGATCTGCTTGCTAGCTCCCCTCCCTCTCTCCCTCCCTCTCTCTCTCTCTCTCTCTCTGGCCTCTGGACATGCCGCAGCCCAGTTAAGCCCGAGGTTCGCGTTCGAGCCGATTTCAACATTTGCGGCAATGAATTTTTACGCATTTTACGTGCTTTCGCTTCATTTGCAACCCTTTTTTTTCATTTTCATTTTCATTTTCTTTGCATTTGCTTTGTTGCTCTTAATTTTTGTTGCTGTTTGTCGCGCGTTTTTGTGGCACATTAAAAAATTACAGCGCATTACGCAAATTAACCTCAGACTTAGCAGCGTCTTTTATTATTATGTATGAACGCTTAAAAAAAATAAAGAGAAACAGAAACAGAAACAGAAACAAGCACAAAAAGACCTGTCGACGACACAAAAATTGCAAATTGCGCATACGCCGCGTGCAACAGACGCGAGATTTTCATTTTCATTATTTCGTTAAGCTCAAGACTTGATTGTAATTGAAATTATATTTTGTTTACGGCAAAAAAAAAGAAGGAAATATATATGTATATTTGCGTAAATAACTGTTTATTGTCGCTTTTGCCTTTGCTCTCGTTTAATTTCTCCTGTCAATGGCATTTAATTATTTCATTCAGTTTAATTACACTGCGCCAGGCCCTGATTTAACACAATTAAGCAGAAAAAAATGCATAATTATTTTACACATGTTTTTTTTTTATTTATTGTCATTTGCTTTTGAAGTGTTTTCTAAATTTGCTTTGGCATTAAATAAACAAACGATAAATTTGTTCAATTTCATTTTAATCACCAGCAAGTATTTAGTTAACTGAGTGGCTCCAACTAAGTAGGCTCTGAATAAATATTGAACATTTTCATTAATTTTGTAATTAAATTATGCCCAGAACCAAACACTAATTGGGTGAGAGGTTTTCGTGGTTTGTCGGGCTAACAGTTGTTGGCTTTGTCATGTAACTGAGAATTAATTATTTTTTTTATATATTTTTTACTAATATAAATATATATTTATTATAAATAAAAAAAAAATTAAAAAAATGAATAACAATATAATCAGATTAAAAATATTTCTGATTTCTTTCTTTTTTTTTTTTTAAAGAAACAACCATATATATAAAAAGGGTAAATAAATAATAATTTTTACAAAACTAAAATTTAATAATAAAAAAATGTAATTTATTTATTAATTTTGTTTCCTTTTTTTATTTATTTTTATGTAATATAAATATTTAAAAAATGTGGAAAAGATATTTAAAAAATATGTATATTATTTATTACTATTATATATTATTATTAATTTATTTTATTTCTTATTTATCTATTTTTTTAAATTTCAATTTTCAAAATATATTTAAAAAATTAAAATAAATTATTAAAAAAAAAATAAAATAAACTATTAATTAATTTATTTATTTTTATTGATATGTATATTCCCTTTACAGTCCCCAAAGCCCTATTTAAATATATACGTATTACTTTATTATTATTTAATGTCTTCAATATCTGAGTTCACTGTATAAGCATCATCATAGAAGTATATACCTTTATCTAATCAGCTCCGTCTTCTTTTCCAACTGTTGCTCATCAATTTATTGTGCGTACTTAACTTATGGCATAATTCCTAAATCTCGGCCCAAAGTCAACTGTCAATGGCACAAAAAGCCAAGCCGAAAGGGCCGAAATTGAAAATTTGGCATAAAATAAGCAAATGCCAAAAATAAAGCAATTAGAAACACAAATCAGGCTAACCAGGCATATAAACAAAGCCCAAGCAAAGGAAAGAGAAGAAAAAAATAAAGAAAAAGGAGGAGGAGGAGGCGAGAAGGAAGGCATAAAGGTCTGCGTCTGGCAGCTCGAAGGTTAAGCAGGCGTGCCGCACGGCCTGCCTGACCCGTTCGGTGCCCCAGCAACAACTACATACTACAACAGGCAGTTGAGAAAAAGAAACAATTACAAAACTGATTAGAAAATCTGAAACTGTGGGCGGGCCGAGAGCTGAGTGGGCGATTCGGTAACAGTAACACGTGCGGCACATTGTTTTGCTAACGCCCACAGGAGAAGCAACGGGAGCCAAGGGGAGCCAAGGGGAGCTAAGGGCAGGTGCAAGCGGCTCGACTATCTTTTTTCGGTTAGACTAAAACAACAAAACCGCACAATTTGCAAAAACAACATTGACCATGATTTTGGGGTCGCACACAAAAACCAAAACGAGAGGGCAAAGAAAAAACACAGAGAGGAAGTCAAAGACAAAGCCAAAAGGAATTGTAAGCCAACTTGTGTTCGTGTGTCTGTGTGTGTGTGTGTGGGTGTGTATCGAAATTGACACGCAACGTAATGCATTGGGTTTTGTGGCAACAACGATTTAGATTTAGATTCAGTTACAACAACAATGGAGGGGCAGAGGGCGGGGCTGGCTAACTAATCGACTTAGTCAGCGACACCTTAAATACGGCCAAGAAAGGAGTTGAGCTTAGGGGCCAGCAGCCAGCTCAGGAGCGCCCAATTTCTGGCTTGCCAGCCTTTTGAAGAGATTTGTTGCTTCGTCCAGCAACAAAACGAGTTTTAGAGCCTGTTTTCAGTTGGCTAAGATAGATGAAGTTAAAGGAGTATATTGGTTTTGGACAGTGGACGTCTTGAGCTTCGTTGATGCTTTCGTCCATTCGTATATCTGTCCGCCTGTATGCCCTCTGTCCGTCAGTACGTTCGGTTATCCGTCCTTTCGATCGCCCGTTCGCCTGTCCGTCCGTTTGTTCCGCTGTCTGTCCGTTCGTTGTTCCCTTCATTCCTCCGTCTTTCCGTTCTTCCATGCATTCTTCCATTTATCTATTCTTCAATCCGTCCGTCTGCCTGGCTGTGCGTCCGTACGGCAGTCTCTCCGTCCGTCCGTCAGTTTGAGTTAAGTGAGTTAATCCTATATCAAAGAGATATGGCGTGTATATCTACGCCTATGGGGGGCGTGCAAAAGAAGGCACGATCATATCCTCTACAGTTTTAGAGCTAGAAATATCAAAGTTGACATATGAGTTGCTCTCTAGATACTATACAGATTGAGGCTATAGCTTATATGTCAAATCAGATCTTGCTGCTTGAGTTACTCTAAAAATCCTATACAGATCGAGGCTATAGCTTATATGTCAAATCAGATCAGGGCAACTCAAGCTACGGCCGACTGCTCGCTGCCTTCTGTTGCTAGTGTATTCTGCAGTCAGTAGCAGCCGCTCGCAGCATTTCTAACTTGTCTTTTTTCGTGTTTTGTTTTCGTTTCGGACATGGACATGGACATGGATATGGACATGGACATGGTCATCGATTTGGACATGCACAGCGTCTCGGCTATGCACTCAAACTGAAATAAATTTCAGTCAATCTCAAGCTCCGATGCCAATAACGATAACAATAATTGCTGTCCAGGGACAAATATGTTCGCCATTTTCCAATAGCGTCGCACCGAATGTGTCCTCTAATAAAAAATGAACGCAGCAGTGGCAGCAGTGGCAACAGCAGCTGTATAGAGCAGTAAAAGCTTTGCCGGGAGAGCCTGCCTCCCTCTCGTCCTCTCTCGCCCTCCTCCTCTGGCAGCTCTGCATGTTTTGCTTGATTCCACATTTGTTTGTTCTATGTATTTGCCTTTGCCTTTCGCCTGCTTTTCGATTTCACAGTTTTTTCGGCTGACCTTTTCCTTCCTCTGTTTAGGGGCAGGGGGGGCGGGGACATTTGTTTTGTGTTATTTTTGGATATTTTTTAAAGAGCTCTCGAAATCGATTTGATTTAAACGCTGCCCCGTCGCAATTATTTGTTGTTATTCTTGTGCCGTTTTATTTGTTTGTTTTGGCCATTTCACGAAGCATAGCGCAAAGCGTTCCATTTCTGGCATGAGCGATTTTTACTATATATTTATATAGGTGCTGTGCTGGACAGAGCTCCCTCTCTCTGTCTGTCTGTGTGTTGCCGTGTCCTGAGTGATTGATTCAGATTTGTTTGCCTCTGTGTGTGTTCGGCAGGGACAGCTTTACAAATTTGCGCAACTTTTCACATGTGTTTTGCTGCTGACCAAACTGTTATTAATGAAAGTCTCAACACTATAAACAAATCGCTTTCTCCCCCTTTGCTCTCTTCCAATCAAATAAACTCACAATTAAAATTTATTTGCTTACGCAATTTGAATGCGTTCGAGCGTTTTATAACTATTATTGTCTTAATTGAATTAGTTCAAAGTATTTTGCTCGAAATATTTATTGCTATATCTTCTTAAGTGATTTTCATTGTGCTTGGCTTCACATAAGCTGAATCCATTGAAAATGGAAGGCGTTGAAGTGCATTTAGTGAGGGATCACGAGGTAGACATTGTCTTGGTTGGGATCAGAAGCTAAGATGATTAAGCTCGGCTTGTCTATTAGGCATTTGTTTGTCTAAACACTTGTCTGTTATTCCTTCTGAATCGCTTTCTCATCCTTCACTGCGTCCGTTCTGTTGTGTGCTTGCCTGTCCGCCCGTTATCTATCTATCTACATATCCTTCTGCCTGTCTGTGCTTCATTCTTTCTACTTGCCGATCTGCCCGTTATCCATTCGTCTATGCGTCCGTCCCTATGACAGTCTATTTATTCGCCTCTCTGTCTGCTCATCCTTAGGTGAGTTTGTCTTTCCATCTGTCTGTCCATCCAATGGAATATTTACGCCTTCCTGATTCCTGATTTCTTGTCCATTCGTCTATCCGTTCGTCCGTACACCCATCTGTCTGTCTCTGCACCTGTTTGTCCTTCTGTCTGTCTCTTTATTTGTCTATCCATCTATTGGATCGTTTTCATGTTCAATCAGTCGATTCTTCTATCTGCTTGTCTGTCTTCCCATTATCCATTCGTCTGTTCGTCCTGTCCTCTCTCTCTCTCTCTCTCTCTCTCTGTCTTTCTGCCTGTCTGTCTTTTTTATTTGTCTGTCCATCCAAAGGATCGTTTTCTCATTCTTGAGGCTGTCCTTCAAGCCGTCTGTATGTATAGTTATACTTCTGCTTGTCTGTCTTTCTATCTAAGGTATCTTTGCTCCATTCTTCAATTCCGTCTTCCGTCCCTCTATTCGTCCGTCCGTATACCTACCTATCCATCCATCCATCCATCTGTATGCCTGTTCGGCCATCTGTTTGCGTATCTTTCAGCTGTCTATTCGTCCGAGTATTCGCTTCTTCAAACATCTCTTCATTCTTTCACCTATCCATCCGTACTCCCGTCTATGCGCCTACTCGTCTGTATGATTGCTTATCCTTCCGTCTGTCCATCCCCTCTAGAAATTGATAAAAAAAAAGGTATGCTCTCCCTGCTGATATCTATACCTATAGTGTATATATCTATAGCATATACCTAGTGCCACCTATGTATACGTTTCCCCTATAAAAGCTGCAAAATCATCAACAATTGCCTGCATGGGAAGCTTTCACATGAAATCCCTGTGAGATCCGCTCGACACATACCTCAAAGAGCATGTAAACTTGGACTTGGCATGAGTTCAAGCTGCCAGCTGCCAGCCAGTCAGCAGCCAGCCACCTGCTCGCATTCGATATGTTTTGTATGGAAAGTAATTGCTTTTGAAAAGAAATGCAGCTGAAAGGCGCATGGCAGGCGGCTGTCGAACACTTATTGCCAGCTCAGGCAAATTTCAGCTAATGCAGCCGGAGCGGAGAGCTGACTGAGAGCTGGCAGCTCGTGCACAAATTAAGTGGAATGCCATCGGTTTTGGGCATTGAAATGGGCTCGAAAGGATAGCAGGAGCGAGATCTAAGGCAGATCTAAGCCATAAATAGCTCGAGCGATGGCAGCAGCTACTAAAAAAACTTATGCCTAGCTATGGGCAAAGTTTTCTAATTAAGTTACTCATACGCACCGGCTGCCCGAGTGGTGCATATGACTGACGTAAAAGTAATTTTCATGCAAAAAAAAAAAAGGAGAAAGAGACGAGAGGAGGAGAGTAGAGAAAGTAAAAAGAGTGAAAGCTAAAACCGGCAACAACTTTAAGCCGGGCAACAACACACAAAAGCCAAACTGCAAACTCAGCTCAGCTTTACAGCCACTGGGCCTGCTCTATGTGTGTGAGGGGGTGTGCATGTGTGTGTGTCTGTGTGTGTGTGTGTTCTTGTAAGGGTCTCGAGTGCACGCTGCCTGAGGCGGCATCAGTCGCTTGGCCTATTAAACGAACCAAAGGCGTGCAGCGCCAAGCCAAGCAAGTCGCCAGAATAAATATGATGGCGTGGCCATGGCAGGGCTAAGCTGGCGCGTTGCAGCTGCAACATGCTTAACATAATTATAAAGTTGAAAGCGGGAGGTGGCCACAAACAGAGCACCCATCAGACCCCCTCCTCCTGCTGCTGCTAGCTGACTTTGTCGTCCTTGTTAATTTAGACACTTTGCACGTAAAATGTATGAAGCAAGAGTGAGAGAGAGAGAGAGAGGGCGAGTGAGTGAGATGGGAAATAAAAACAAATTCTGTGGCTGGCCGCACAGCATCTTGGCAAGTTTGTTGCATATCTCTCTCACAGCATGTTTTTTTTTTTTATGTATATTTTCTATCTCAGCTTGTTGTTGCTTGTTTTACTTTTAATTGGAAATCTCAAAAGATTAGTTATGCTTCGGTGCCAAGCAGGCAGCCCACCGCAGAGGCTTGTAATTGATGCGTTGCAATTGAAGTGTTTTTGCCATGCACGAATGCCTGTGTCTTGAGGCCGCTTCACTCAAGTTGCCAGCAGCGTGTGCATGCGTCTGTGTGTGTGAAATTGTATGCAAGCAGGTCAAATAATGGCAACGAAATTTATAGACAAAACTTTTCAGCAAATTTACACAGTTGCAACTGGAGGTTAGCCACGCTGCGTATACGCAATAAAATATACAAGCAGACACACATATATATATATATATAAATATAGAAATATACACTGTACATCAACTGTATAGTAAAATCTTGCATATTTTCTATATACTTCAAGCCAAAGTCCTAAAAACTTTACAAAACTCATTTGAAGACCATATATGAAGCTTTGATGGCTTTGCGCTGTGTATATTGCCTATCAGTCATATCTATAAAAGCTAATGTAGTTTTTTTGAGCAGTGTTCCTCATTTTCTTGAAAATAAACAATAGTTTTCCTTGTGCTGTAGGCTTTTACCGCAATTTTCTTGGTATATATACTCTCTATACTCTACTCGAAAATCACAGTAAACTTCAAACTTTGATTTTTCCTGCAATGTTTAAACTGTATATATGACTTAAGCTATTATTTTTCTTAAAGACAAGCAAATTTGTGATGTACACAAAAAATTTGATTACTCTGCTGGCCAAATTAGCCGAGATATTCGCTATTGAATCAGGCTATGCTAGTCAACAGCAGCAAATTTCAGCAAGTTTTTTTTACGTAAGCTTTTTTTCAAAATTTTTTTTAAAATACTTACCAAACGGATTAAAAGCCCAAAATAGTTTTATTTGAAAGAGAATAAAGCATAGTCAATTAGAAAACAAATTTTAGAATTTTAGCTTTGCTGATATGGAAATTATTCCAGAATTAAGGCAACATGAAGGCTGAGCTCTGCTGACAATGGGCAGTGTATAAAATATATGCTATATATATATATAATATATATATATATATATATATATATATATATATATATATATATATATATATATATATATATATATTTATATATATATATATATATATATATATATATATATATATATATATATATATATAGATCTATTGCCATATCTCTCATATCTTAGCTCTGCTCTGCTAAGCCATCTCTGCAGCTCGTTGTCATTGGAAGCTTAGCCGAAATTGATGAAGCTGGCAAGTGCAAGTGACAAGTGATGCTTCGCCCGTTACCGCAAGCCAAGCGAGATAAGGTGCGTGAGGGGGCGTGGCTGAGCCAGTCAGTCAGATTTGGCTGAAATCGTCGCCTGTTTGTTGCTTTGTTTGGCTTATCGCACAGCTTAGCCCCGAGGAGCCATGCCAAATCTCAACTAATTGCTTTTATACACAAAGTTCCACTTAATAGCGGCTAAGCACTGGCTGCTGCTGCTGCTGCTGCCCAAGACGGCAAGCCGGCAAGCGCTGGCATATGAAAATGGCCAAAATTGCACTCGAAAGGGCGACAAAAAAAAGCAAGAAAAGTAAAGTAAAAAAGATAAGAACTGAAATGGAAAAAGTAGGAAAAAAGGCCAAATTGCAGTTGCCTCGGTTGCCCGGTTGCCTCGGTTGCCTCGGTTGCCTGGGCTGCTCCCGTGGCCAAAGTTGTCAGCGGCACAAAACTTCAGCGACAAAGTGCAATCAATGGTAAATTATCACCCATTTCAATGAGTCGCGGTCGCTGCAGGCGTCAATGGGGCCACTGGCCCTAAAAGAACTCTTGAAGTCCTGCCAAGATGCAAGCAATGCAAAAGGACATGCCCAACAAAAATAGAATGAAAATGGAATAAAATCTCTTTTCTTCTAAAAATAAACTACGCCAAGAAATGGAATCAAATCTAAAGGCTTTGGGCGAGAGTTCGAGTTGTAACGGTGTCACTGACACCGCCAAAAAGAATTTCTAAAGAAAACTTTCCTTTTGGAAAGCTCAGCGCGAATTGAAAAGTATTAATCTTATTTGCAATTGCTGAAATCTGCTGAAGAAATCAGAAAAAAAAACTCACAAAAGTAAAAAATTGTTTGTGAAATTGTCGTAAATTTTCCTAGTTTTTTCCTATGTAAATCGCTTTAGCCATTTACCCAGGCAGATAATGCATATTGCAGATTATCAATATAATTTGACTCAAAGTGAAATCAACTTCAATTTCTGACATATTTATTTAATTTATTGCAGCTCACAATATGCGAATAAATTGCACTCAATCCGATATGATAAATCACTTAAATGCGCCCAAGCGAGCTGGCAGGAATATCGTTTGCTCTGCCAATTAAAAGAAGCAGAATAAATTGCACTCAAACTCGCTAAAAGGGCTCAACATAGCATGCATAATGTGAGCAAGCGAGCCAGCAAGAGTGTTCGATGTAGAGGGGAGGAGCAGATCATGCTGCAACTCTCAGCTTCAGACTCAATCAATTGGAAGAAGAAGCGCGTGTGCTATAAATAGAGCTGCCTAATTGGGATCCAGATTAGTTGACGTCCCGCGGCGGCCCAGGAAGGAATATATTTTAAAACGTGTACGTTCGTGTGTGCAGTGCGGTTCAGTGCTCGTGTGTGCTCGCGAGAGTTCGTGATCGCGAGTGACAAAAGCCGAAGTTGTCGCGTTCGTTGCGATTGAGCGGCTGACCAATCAGAGCAGTTGGTTTGAGTAGGCGAGCAGCCGCGAGTGAGTGAGAATATCAATGTGAGCAAGCAGATCGAAACTGGTTGCTTGCAGCTTTTAGAAGGAGTGCGTGAGAAGCAATATAAATATGCGCAGGTAGCAATGCGCTTGTAAAGAGATTGCAAATAAGAGCTGGGTGCGAGACCAGCCAGTACAGTAGCACAGTGCGTGTGAGTGAGAAGATCTTAAACAGACAGTGCAGTGACTCGCGTGTGTGAGTGAGAAGGAATGTGAATATGAGTAGATCATAAATAAGAGCTTGCAAACAGCATGGTGTATTATTTTGTGATTGTGAGTGAGAAAGAAAGAGAGCAGACATCAGCAGCATTCGGAGTGGCAAAAGATGGCTGACTTTTGAGAGCTGCCGTAAGTACACAAGTTTACTTATTTATAAATGCATTATTTAAATAATATATATATATTAATTTTTAAACTTTTTATTTCTATAAAGGTTTATATAGTTACATCTACATTTTTAGGTCTTAAAAACACATTAAAGTTGAGAGGAAATCATTCAACTTAAAGTATCTGGCCAAGGCCAAGCTTGGGCTTATTTTTCTTAGAAAAAAGGTATAATAACGTATGTGTATGTATGTACATTTGTGTGTCTGAGCATTGATACGGGACACGTGTGGCTAAAACCGCACAATGAAGGTGGGACGGACTTGAAAGGACTTTCCGCTTGGCTCTAGCCCGAATAGAAGTTTCCTTTTGTCCGTTTTAAGCTTCGGCACGTAATTAACACTTTAAATAAAGCCGCTTTGGCTGTTGCCGTTTCAATATTTGTATTTTCAATGCGTAGTTTCAGTCGAGTTTCAGTTTTGGGGCCGTCTCATTTTTAAGGATTCGAGAAGCTGTCACACAGCTAGATAAAGGAGGGTTTGGGCAGCAGCAGCAGCAGCACTGGCAGTGGAACCAGCCGCAAGGAGGCAAACCACTTTGTCAATGCCTGCCCCACGGGGTGGCTGGAGGTCTCTGTGTGTGTGTGTGTGGCAAGGGAAAATATGGAAATTTTATTGCTCGCTTATGTTTGAGTTAATTTGGCAACAATTTTGTTGAATTTTAATGAGTGTGCGAAAGCATAAGTCCCACGTCCACTGGATGCCTAACAAAGGCAGGCCTTGCCTCGCACTCACCCTCTCTCTCTCCATCTCTCTCTCTCTCGCCCTTGTCGCAGCATTTTGAATTAAGCCGTTGACAGAGCAACTGCCAGGACATTGGCAAAGGATGAGACAGCTGTCTTCCCGCTGTCTCGCTGCTCTCCAGCCCCGTTGAGTTGCGGGCTTGAACGACGAGTTTCTAATTAAGCCAAAGCCTTGACAGCCACTGTCAATCCGCATGCCAAGCGGCCTTCAAATTATGCGAAATCTTAAGTAATTTACAAAATATTTATGAATGGCATTAGTAAAATCAACAGCAACCAGCTCCAGCACCAGCTCCAGCACCAGCAGCAGACAAATAAAAATCTTTAATGAACTTAATGTTGATTTTTAGCTGTTTCTGCTAATTGCTCTCTGTGTCAACTTCTAGCTTCTATATATATGTATATATATATCTACATTTTTTCAAATATACCCTGTAAAAGTGAGCGTCGCAGCTCTGGCTACACATCGCTGCGCGCGTCAGCTGATGAATTAATTAAAATCGCCTCATTTGGCCAGCCCAATCAAGTGTGTCTAATATGCACAGCCTGATGAGGATGGTTGGCTCCAGCATGCCAGGGGTGGGCTTGGGCTAGGGGTAGGGCATATTCGGCTTCGGCTAAAAGTTCAAAATTATGCGCCACTTTTTGTGTTTTTTTGTTTTTTTGGCATTTTCATAATTTTGCGTATGAAACGTGACTTTTGCTGTGGGTAGCTACTCGTTATCGTTCCGGCTTGTGTCAGGTTTGCTGTGTTGCACTGTTCGCAAATAGTTAAGCGGGCATATTTGTTTGTGAAGTTGCGAAAAGTTGAGAGAATTAAAGTATGAAAATATGAAAACTATGAAAAGCGGACAGTCTGTGAAAGAAAAACTATGCAAAAGCAAGTTGGAGTTGAGAGAGTTTGGAGTAGAGTTGAGAATGGGGTTGAGATTTGAGCTGACCCTAGGACTGAGATAGAGATGGGACTAGAGATGAGACTAGAGTTGAGACTATAGCTGAGACTAGAGTGGAGACTATGGCTGAGACTAGAGTTGAGACTATCGCTGAGACTATAGCTGAGACTATAGCTGAGACTAGAGTTGAGACTAGAGTTGAGACTACAGTGGAGACTAGAGTGGAGACTATGGCTGAGACTAGAGTGGAGACTATCGCTGAGACTATAGCTGAGACTAGAGTGGAGACTATGCCTAAGACCATAGCTGAGACTAGAGTGGAGACTATGGCTGAGACTAGAGTGGAGACTATCGCTGAGACTATAGCTGAGACTAGAGTTGAGACTAGAGTTGAGACTACAGTGGAGACTAGAGTGGAGACTATGGCTGAGACTAGAGTGGAGACTATCGCTGAGACTATAGCTGAGACTAGACTTGAGACTAGACTAGAGTGGAGACTATAGCAGAGACTATTGCTGCGACTAGAGTGGAGACTATCGCTGAGACTATAGCTGAGACTAGAGTGGAGACTATAGTTGAGACTATGGCTGAGACTAGAGTGGAGACTAGAGTGGAGACTATGGCTGAGACTAGAGTGGAGACTAGAGTAGAGACTAGAGTGGAGACTAGAGTGGAGTCTATGGCTGAGACTAGAGTGGAGACTACAGTGGAGACTAGAGTGGAGACTACGGCTGAGACTAGAGTGGAGACTAGAGTGGAGACTATGGCTGAGACTAGAGTGGAGACTATCGCTGAGACTATAGCTGAGACTAGACTTGAGACTAGACTAGAGTGGAGACTACGGCTGAGACTAGAGTTGAGACTAGGGTGGAGACTATGGCTGAGACTAGAGTGGAGACTATCGCTGAGACTATAGCTTAGAATAGACTTGAGACTAGACTAGAGTGGAGACTATAGCAGAGACTATTGCTGCGACTAGAGTGGAGACTATCGCTGAGACTATAGCTGAGACTAGAGTGGAGACTATAGTTGAGACTATGGCTGAGACTAGAGTGGAGACTAGAGTGGAGACTATGGCTGAGACTAGAGTGGAGACTAGAGTAGAGACTAGAGTGGAGACTAGAGTGGAGCCTATGGCTGAGACTAGAGTGGAGACTATCGCTGAGACTATAGCTGAGACTAGAGTGGAGACTAGAGTGGAGACTATAGCTGAGACTAGAGTGGAGACTATGGCTAAGACTATAGCTGACACTAGAGTGGAGACTAGAGTGGAGACTACGGCTGAGACTAGAGTTGAGACTAGGGTGGAGACTATGGCTGAGACTAGAGTGGAGACTATCGCTGAGACTATAGCTGAGACTAGAGCTGATACTAGAGTTGAGACTAGAGTGGAGACTAAAGGCTAGATCTGATACTACAGTTGGGCTAGTTAAGATTTCATATGATACTTCAGTTAAGAATAGAGCTAAGATGTAATACAGCCAGAAAACTAACAGCAGCTCCAGAGAAACTTTGCTTTAACAGCAATATAAATAATATATAAAACTTTCTGTATCTGTCTCTTCTTAGTTTTTAGCCAACAAAATGATATTTATTAGATGGTGCACAGCTTGACCTCTGCCACGCCCACAATGATATGGCCCAGGGTTGCACAGGGCATGGCACAGCTGGGCGCTGGCTGTGGCTGCGGCTTGTTCGCACTTGTTTGGTTTATTCATGCGAAATTTTAATTTTAACCTGATTTTGTTTTATTTTATTTTTCTTCCTGCTGGTCCGCTCGACGCATTGTTTGTCAACTTTTCGTTTTTTGCTTTTGTTATTTTTTTTTTATTATTATTATTTTGTGCCTTATCTGATGGCCGGCGAACGAGAAACCTGCTTGGGCAACAAGCGCGCGTGCTATAAATTTTTGCGCAAATATTTGACGGGGCAGCTGAAGTTTTGGGCAACGGGACGGCTACTTGATAATGCGCAGCGGCGACGGCATTTGCATTGCATTAACCTTAAAACTTATTTTAATACAAGCACAGATATATATGTATATACATATATCTGTATATATTCTGGGTACATTTTTAACAACTTTGATTTGGTTCGCGCTGCTTGGTAATTAAGCAGCCCTCGCGCGAATTCAATTAAGCGTATTCGCGGCATCTCAAATTGAAATCAGTCGTTTATCTGGCGCCCCATTTGCACATCATTGCTGGCTGCCGAGCGAAATCATTATAAAATGGGGCGTAAAATTTTAATGGCCTATGAAACAAAGTGAGTGACTGTTGTTTATGGCCCCCCAGCCTCCCTTAACTAGACTATAAAACTTTTAGTTACCGTATATACCATAGAGCAGTTAAGTACGTACGTGTGTCTGTCTCTCACTTTGTGTTTGTAATTACAGCTAAAAATGCATGACAATTCTGAAAAATCTGCATTTTATGCGAGGTTCTTTGAGTCAAGCAGCAAAATATTGTTTAATTCCCATGAGAATTGAGTGCATCAAAAAAAGTGTCAAGCTGCGCTTGGCTCGTTGCGCAAAAAATATTATTGGCAGGCCAATTAAGCTAAGAGTGGGCCCAAAAAAAGAAAATTTAAAAGAACAAAATTTTAAATCCTTTGGTAAAATTATTAATATTTTTTTTTAAATTTATGGGCAGGTGCAATGTCGAAGAGCAGGAGGAAGAGAGAGAGAGAGAGAGAGAGAGGGAGAAAATGCGAGAGCCAATTTACGTTTTACATTCCTTTTGAATGCTTTAAGCTTATGTACAACTATTTGAGGGAGATTTTTAGTATGTGATTTACTAGGGTTTTGTGTGCTTGCGCCTGTGTATGTGTGTGTGTATTGTGTTGCTTGTAATGAACATATATATACTTATGTATATTAAAGAAACGGAGATTACTTGGAATTGCGGTTCTTCGCAGGGTTCAGGGTATACCCTAGTCGAGCGGTCTCGACTAGAGTTTTCTTACTTTTTTTTTTAATTTTAATAATATAAAATAATATAAAAAATGAAATAAAAATTAAATTAAATAAAATATAAAAAAACTAAAATACAATATATTAATAAATAAATAAATAAAATAAATAAATAAATAAATAAATAAATAAATAAATAAATATATTAAAATAAAAAAAAACTAATAAAAATAATAAATAAAAATTATTTTATTCAAAACTCATTATTAAAAAAAAAAAACAAACCAAAAAAAAAAAAAAATTAAAAAAAATTAAATAAAATTAATTTTATTTATTATTATTAAGAAAAATTAAAATTAAAATAATTTGATTAAAAACTTATTGCTAAAAAAAATAAACAAATAAATAAAAATAATTATTATTAAAAAAAATATATAAAAAATTATTAAATTAGAAATATAATAACAAACTAAAATATTATTAAATAAAATTTGAAATTTTATTAAATTGAAAACAAAATTAAATTACAAATTTTATTAATTTAAATTAAAAATATTAATAAATTAAAATGAAATTAAATTAAAAATGCTTTACCCTACTAAATTCGGATTAGTTAGCATATTATTTTAATGCTTAATTCTATTTCTTGTTATGCCTCAAGCTCTTGACTGTTCTCCCAATAGTACGTTGGCTTTCACAAGCAATTAAATTGTTTATATTTTTCGACTCTCAAGCCGAATGAAAATGTTTTCGCAGAGAAGAAAAAGTCGAAATCGAAGGGGAGAGGGTCGGGAATTGTGCAAGCCTTGCGCTTTTCATAATGGCGAAAATGTGCGCCTGGGCGTGGAAAATGCGCGGCTTGGAGCAGAGGAGCGAATGCTGTGGAATTTATGCTGGAATGAAACTGATGGGCATAAATTGTTAACGCATGATTAGCTTTTGATTTCACTAATTAGATTTATAGCGAATTAAAATATATATATATATATATATATATATACAAAAGGAAAAAAAAAACAGAAACGAAATTAAAAACTTCAGCTTGAGTGCGCAGCTCGAGCTCAAGCGTCAATTGGGATATACAGAAAGATAGCTGACCAGAGGAGATGGAGCATGTAAGGCACTTTGATGGCAGCAGTTTGTGCAGAGATTTGCAAACATTTGTTAGACGGACACACACACACACAGATAGACAAAAGGGAGACAGACATTGAGGCCATTGGTGTCAAGTCAAACCGAAAGTAAATCCGTCATTGGGCCCGTGTGATGAACTGGCAATGTGTCGAGACAGGGTCTGCTCTGCCTCAGTGCGACGTTTGTTGGCCCGCTGCAAAGCTGTAAGGGGCTAATGGCGCTCAAACGACCAGCAATCAGTTGTTTATCCCAATTCCAATGCCAGCAGTGACAGCGACAGGAGCCAAACAACTGCAACTGCAGCTACAGCTGGAAGCTTCAGCTATAGCTACAGCTGTGCAGCTTTAGCTTTAGCTTTGACTTGAGCCTTTGGCCTGGCCGTTGCGCCAGCTGCGGCCGCATGCATCAAAGTGACGCTTCAGAACTGCAAACTGAAATTGAAGCTGTTGCCATGGCCAAGATAGATGTAGAGACCTTGATGTGCCTAGAGCGAGAGAGAGAGAGAGAGAGAGAGAGAGAGAGTGGGCGGCGAGGCTGGCCAAGTGTGCGATAAACTCATTTATTATTGCATAAAGAATGACTTTCAATTACTTGCAAGTGAACAAACTTGCTTCCAGCACATTGACAATGCCAATAAACTTGCTGCCAGTCAGTGGACTTGCTGGGCTGTGGCTGGGGTGGCGTTTTCTTATAACTATTTGAATAGTCAACAGCTGCTGCAGCGGCTAATAGCCGCATTAATTATGCCCATTTAAATGATGCTCGAGTTGCTGCTCATTCAAATTTGGCTGCGAGCGACACAGACAAATGAAGTGTTAACTGACGCTCAACGGATTATCTAAGGCAGATGCTAATGCTAATGCAGATGCAGATACAGATACATTTACAGATACAGAAATAGATATGGATAGAGCTGCAGCCACGCCCAGCTACCTAACCAGGCAGCGCCGCTTGGCACATAAATCACGCAAGTGTTAAGCGTGCGAAGTCCCGTTCGTGCGATAAAAGTGCAAATTGCTCGATTTGCATCGTAAAAAGTGGCATGCAGCAAGCAGGGCCAAGCCAAGCCGGGGCAAACCAACCAACCAAAGCTCCCTGCTTCCCATTGCAGCTCAGCCAGCTCTCGTCATCAACAGCTGCAGCGGCAATCGGCTAAAATCGAAATTGTGTCAACGGTAAAACTACAAAAAGGAGTGGCCCAGCCTCAGACACCTCCCAGCTCCAGCTCCAGCTCCAGCTCCAGCTCCTCTATCCAGCTGCCAGCCAGAGATAAAACATGCGCCATAAATAAAGCTGTCGATTTTTATTATTTTTATTGCCAGCCATAAAAACAAAAAAAAAAAAAAAAACAAAAAACAGATAAAAACGGTGAAAGTGTTTCGTCGCATTGGGTTTTAGAGGCGACACGGCTTGCAGCAGTCGTTTGTTCCTCACAGAAATCATGACTTCTTCTATTTTGAATGAGTGCGAATCCGCGCATTATTCACAGCTAGTTTGCGTTTATTTTGCAATTCCAAATTTGATTGCTCCCTGCGAGTGGCTCGAAGTGCAGCTTATCAATGCGAAAGAGTTATCTCTTTTTATAGAAAATATTTGCATGTGAGCTTGAAAATATGAAAGGCTATTAATAGTTGTTGGGATGGTTAGGCTAGATATGAATGAAATGAAGAAATACAGCAGAGAATTGTTAGGAGAAAAATATTTTTTAAAAGTATATAAATATAATATCATATTTAAATTAATATAATATATAATAATAATAATACTTAATTGAGAATTATTAAGAAAAAAAGATTAGAAAATTATATGTATATAAAATATTTATTTCAATATATTATAATAATACTAAAAAACAAATTTATATTATATTTTATATATTATATAAACAATTTATAAAATATATTTTTAAATATATTGATGTAATATATACATATTTTTTTGTACTTAAACATATTTTTAAATATATGAATTCATTATATATATTTTTTTTAAATTAAATAATATGCATAAATAATAATAAATTAATTTATATTATATATTATATAAATAATTTATAAAATATATTTTTAAATATATTATTTTTCATTTATACATACATTTTTTATTATTAAAATTTATTTTAATATTTTTATTAAATATTTATTTATTATTCAAAATTAAATATTTGACATTATTTATGTATAATATTTAATATAAAAAATAATAATACATAAAATATTTAAAACTATTATTTTTCTACATTATTTATGTGGTTTATTTAATTGTAAAAATTAAATAAATTGTTACTTATAAATTGATTATGTACACAGCTCTTATAGCTCTTATGGCTTCGCACTGTTCCCCAGAGATGCCACAAACTAAAATTTCATTAAGATGAAACTCTGCGCGCGTGGTGCATAGTAGCAGGGCCTTTATGAATTGTAAAGAAATTGATGTTTTTCTATATATTTGCTTTGATTGCATTGAATGCAGAGCAAGCCAACTGGCAAATGAGAAAAACTCAGGCAGCTGCAGCAAAATAAGCAAATTGGCAAATATTAGCAAGGAAAGGTAAAAATATTGAGAAGATATCTTTTCAGACCACATTGGATGGCTAATATTAAAATTACCTTTATTTCGTGCATATTTCTGCTGCTTATGGGCTCTCGAGCACAGCAAGGTAAATAAATATGTTTATATTTAAATATGCAAAAGAGCTACGGGCGGGCTTGGCTACAGAAATTGCCTTTATTTGCGCAAGAAAAAATGTTAGATAAGGGGAAAACATGTAAGAGAAGCTTAGTTGGGAGTGCGCGACTGGGAGATACTATGAAAATATATAAAAAAGAGGGGAGAAAAGAATAAACAAATATAAATACAATATAAAATAAAGTATTAATTTTTTTTTTTAATTAAAAAAAAAAAACAAATAAAAATAATAATAAAATATAAAAAGGTATAAAAATAAATAAATATAAAATAGAAATAAATATAACACATAAATAAATTTAAAATATAAATAAAATATAAAAAAATTTAAATAAGTATAAAATATTAAAAAAAAATATATATATAAATAAAAATAAAACATAAATAAATATAAAATATAAATAAAATATAAAATATAAATGAGTATAAAAATTTAAATAAGCATTAAATATAAATAAATATAACAACATAAAACAAAACTAAAATATTAAATTGATGATAAAATTTAAAACTGGCTTTAATTTTAGTTTTATTTAATTTGTTTATATACAAATAATATTTGTTGTAAATTTTCTTT
The DNA here is from genome assembly GCA_018903745.1 of Drosophila repleta. NCBI lineage: Eukaryota > Metazoa > Arthropoda > Insecta > Diptera > Drosophilidae > Drosophila > Drosophila repleta. The sequence continues at coordinate 8,090,556 of JAEIGN010000497.1, forward strand.
TATCAAGTTGAAGTCTGTCAAAAAAATTTGTAGTCAAGCAGATAAATATAAAGGTAAATTTTTATTATGTAAAAGCATAAACATGATGCAAGCAAATGCTTGATTTAATGCTATACACATTTGCTGTTAGGTTTAGGCATATATACACACACATATATATATGATATATATCTACATACATAAACCTGCGTAAATTGCATTTTCTTCAGCCGTCCATTTACATAGATAAGCCCCGTTTAATGCTCGCATTACAGTATTTAAATTAATGCATATTTTATTTTGCATAAATAATCCACAATTTAATTAATTTAATGAGCCCTTTTTATTTGCTCTGCTTTTTTTTCGGTTATTCATGGCAACTGGATTAACGCCAAAGCCACACAATAAAAATTGGCATTATTATGTAAGTGGGCGGCAGGTAACAAAATGAGCTGTGTGGGCGTGGCGGGCCCAATTAAAGCTACTTGCGCAACGTTCATGCAATTAATATAAATATAAAGATAAATATATATATATATAAAGGTATATAAATGAATCGTTTATACGATGTGTTTATGTATTCATGTCATGTCCAGCCTCAATTTTTATTTATTGAAAACAACAGCAAAGAAACGACAACAACAGCAACAACGACACACAGATTGGCATTTTAATTTTACATTGATAAAGTAATAAGCCGCGCCGTGCTATATACCTGATAAGAATGGATTTAAGAATTAAGCGCCATAAAATTGCATTTCGCCTCATCCAATCAGCGATCAGAAGGCGTGCACAAAACTCCATTAAATATATATACATACATATTTGTATTATATATATATATATATATTTAACTGTAAAGCAAAGCAAAAATCATAAATAAAGCGCGCTGGCAACACAAACCCGCGTCGAGCTTATCAGCGACGGCCAATGGACACAGAACTGGGGACAAAAAGTAACGAGGCAGCGCAGCCAGAACGAAGATCTGATGCGCTTTAAGGGACGGAATGTAGTTAGCATAGGAATTTGATGAGCTGACAGGATAGTGGACAGGTTAAGATTTGGCTTAGCTAAGCTTATAGTATATCTAATTCACAGCACAGATGCTGCCTAGCACTTACTCCTGCTCTCAGAGTCTTGTCTTAGGCATTCACAGCAACAAATATGTATAAGTATGCGAATCGAGAATCTATGGCAAATTATGCTGTTTATATAATCAGGCAGCTCTTCCTTTATCTAGCTATAGATATCATCTACTCACCTACAGGTATTCATATTGCTTATTTATAGATACTTTGTCTTAGACTCTAGCCAACTCTAGACCTTAAACAGCCTCCTAAAGTCCTTATGCCTATTAAGATCTGCCGAAATTGGGTATAACTGTTGCTATATATATATAAACATATATACAGGCCTACTCACCATCTCTAAAATTAAAACCGAGTCTTCTGCCTGCCCATATACCCTGCCAAAAGCAGAGTATCTCTAACAAGTCTATAAAAAAAGGTAGCACAGCCGCAACTCAAAGGCAAAAACAGGAGGAAGCAACAAAAAATGCTAACAAATTTTTGGCTGAAAACCGAAAGGCGAGTTTATTATTATTTATTTTGGTGCGAACTTTACGAGCACACGGAACACACAGCCTGTGGCGCCGCCTGGCGTCCAGCGGCCAATACATTTTATGACAGGCCAGCTTAGGTAAGGTTGGCCCAAAAAATAAATATATATATACATGTATACAGATATCCATATATATAAAATTAAATTTATTTTTTCACGCGCCAATAATCACAAAGCGCCGCGTAATCAAATTTATTGAAAACTGAGAGCAATAAAATTCTACGTGCCGGCGAGCGAGCGAGCGAGAGAGCATTTTCACGGCAGCAGCCAAATTCATCATGAAAAAGTATTTATTAAATGAACTTCGCTTTTTTTTGCTGTTGTTTATTTTACATCAATTCCCCAGCCGAAGCTGTGTGATTTTTGCAACCCATATAGATGTGTTTATGCACTATTTTCATAGCTTCGTTTGTATTTCAAATTGCAGAAGCGCAAAATTTATTTGAATACTCGTATTTTGCTTGCTGCCATAAATTGCCAAAGGGCTCCACTTCCCCTCTCTCTCTCTCTCTCTCACTCCCTCCCTCTCGCTTCCTCTGTTAATTTATCTGCATATTCTGTTAACGAATCCGCGCGCGCTGTAATCATTTGCTGCTTTTGCTGCTCTTAATGGCATTTTGAAAATAATTTGATTTGACAAACATTTTACGCAGCCAGAGCGCTCTGGGCACATTTCCATGGATTCGCAAAGTTCAGCAGATAGGGAAAGTGAGATATTTAAGCCGATTGCCAGGATTGCCAGGATTGCTATTGATGAGTGGCCCTGCTCGGCAGCTGCATCAGTATTATGTGGCAGCTGTCGCAGGTTTATATTAAAATATGATTTTTAAGCTCAAATTTTATTCAAAATTACTTTTTAGTAAACAAAAAATGTTAATTTTATCAAAATCATAATTTTTAAAAATTATTTTTAACCAAAAAAATTTTTTTTTAATTGTTCTTTCATAAACAAATTTTTTAAAATTATTTAAATCAGTGATTAAAGATTTTTTATTATTAAAATTTTTTTTGATAAAAAATTTTTTATGAAAAAAAAAAATTGTCTTAATTATTTTTTGTTAAATTTATTTTTAGTATATATTTAAAAAGGTTATTTTTCAACAAATTTGATTTTATTTTTTATAGAAGAGATGTTTTTTTAGTATAGACACATAACTTTTTGTCTACAAATTTTGTGTTAATAAACAATAATTTATATAAAAAATAGAAAAATCATTAAGGAAACCCTTAATATGCTGGCATACCAAAAAAAAAAGAATAGCTTATATTTTGCCAAATTAAAAAGTTTTAAATGCAGCCCAAAAGCGCTTTTCATTTCTGCACTTTTGAGCTTGAATAAATCCGAATTTTAATTTGAATTTCTCATGCAGCCAATCAATATGCTTTGGCCAACTACAGTCTTAGCTCAATCAAATTCTGTCAGCCTCCTCAATTTCGCGACATATTCATTTCTCCACTCATGTGAAAGCTGCAACTCAATTGCATTTTATTTTCATTCAGGTTTTCATTCAACTTTTCATTACTGCAGTTCGAGCCAAGTTGCTCGTCAACTCATAAAGTATTTATGAGAGTTTCATTAATCTAGTTGCCAATGTGGGGTGAGGTGGGGTGGGGAAATTCCTTTGTTAATTTTGTCTCGATTGCAAACGAAATTCATTTCGTTTGATATTATCCTTTGGTGCATTAAAAGCGTTTGCTCTGGCTACACATTTATTCCCAGTTGGCTCTTTTCGGGTTATCATTAAGCAACCATAAAGAGAATATATATACATATATATATAAATATATATTTTTCTTCAGCTCTTCTTTGTTTTCGCTTGATATGTTCTGATTGCTGTTGCTGTTGCATTTGGTTTTAATTGCTTTCGCTTTGCTTTCGTTCACCTTTCACCTTTTTGAGCCAGCCGGCGGAGGGCTTTAGTTTAATGCTTTTCTTTTGTGGTTTTGTTAATATTTGTGGCAATGCCACGCCCGCGTGCCCGCACGCCCATCGGGCGCTTACAAAGTGAATATAGCCAAAGATTTAGCACTTTTATTATTACGCTCGAGTTAAGTAGCAAACTATGTTGAAAACTTTTTCCACGCTGCACATTATCAATGCAGGCAATGGCCAAGGGGCAGGCACAAGACGGCCAACGGGGTAGCGAAGGGCGCGGGGCGTGGGGCGTGGCGTGTCACGGTGGCTGGCTGTCCTGGCTAGCGTCTGTGGTTAAAGCTCGACGAAAGCAGCACAAAACACGCTCACGTCGTTGCTTTTATTGTTGTTGTTGTTGTTGTTGTTGTTGTTGATGTTGCTCCTGTTTGTTACTTTACTCCCCGCTGTTGTCTTCGCCGTTGTCGTTGTCGTCGCTGCCTGCTGCACTTTTGTTTAGTTTTGTTGAAAAGTTTTCAGCTGTGCTTCGTTGGCTTCATAAATTTTTAAATAATCAGCACACGCAACCACGTGCCGCGCCAACAGACCGAGCACAGAGCTAAACAACAGAAAAAAAATAATACAATAAAGCAAACAAAAGCAGAAAAAAAAATGTTATATAAACAGAATTAAAATGTATTTTTTGCCCGAACTGCTAAAGTTTAAATACCCTTGCAGCCATACGCCTCTTGTTAGCCATCAAATAATTTGATTTTGGCCTGAATTTGAAACCAGTTTTTGCTCTTGTATAAATTAAGAATAACTAAATTATGAGAAAGTGAAGTGAGACTTCATAAATTTTAAATAAAATTTGTATATGCACAAAAATAAATATATATTATTTTTTAAATTTAAAAATTGCTAAAAAAAATATGTTTATTTTTGACAGTTCATAGAAAAAGAAATAAAAATTATTTACATTTTTTGTTGACTTACATTTTTCGAAATATTATTCAAAAATCATAAATTTCTATATAAATTTTAAATAAAATTCTTATGTACACAAAATTAAATTTTAAAATTTTTTAAAATTTAAAAATGATAAAATAAGATTAAAATAAAAAATATAATTTACTAATAAATCAATTTACATCTAAAAAAAATACCTTGAATACAGTTCAAGCTGGAAATGCTGGAATGTGAACTTTATTTTAGATATTTAAAGTTAGATTTAATTTTTTAAAAATAATTGCTTAAATATATCGAAGCCTTTTCAGCTTCAACACTTTTGCAAGACCTTCGAAAAATAAGTTGTATATAAATATATATTGATATAAACATTATCTTTAATGCGCATTCAGTCGCAACGTTTAAAGGCTGCTCTTATTTCACTTTTTTGTATAATAATTCAAGGAGCAAAATATATCAGACGTTGTCTGTAGCCCAAGATCCCAGTTATTGGTAATCAAAGCCGCTTAAACATATAAATATATTTATACATAAATATATACATATATAAATCATCAATGTTTATCAGATTTATGTGAGTTGGCTATAATCTGAGCAGCGACTGGCGCTGGAGCGGGCAAGCAGTTTGTAGGCTAGACAAGTAATAAGTTTGGCAAATACATTTGCCCAGCCCTTTAGCTACCTATCTGAGATATTGTCTGCTTGTTTGGCAGCGTTGCGTATGCGTCACCTGGCTGACTGGCTGGCTAGCTGGCTGGCTGGCTGGCAGACAAGACCAGCGAGCAAACAAACAGACAGCGACATAAACAAACAAGCCAAGCGAACATATGGCAAATGACGACGCCAATGGCAAACGATGTCGCCAACAAAATGACAAAAAATTACAATTGCGTTTTGCGTTTGGCGTTATTCTCACTCTCTCTTGCTCTTCCCCTTCCTCTTGCCCATCTCTCTCCCTTTGGCCTTCTTTGTTTTTGTCTTATGTCACGCAGAGGAGTTGGTACGATTTTATTATCATTTTGTTACGTGTGTTTTTACAGCCAACAACAATAACAATACTCTCCCTCTCTCTCTCTCTCTCTCTCTCTCTCTCTTTTTCTGGCACTTTTGCGGCTGGCATAAGGTATACGCTGCGTATACGTGATGTGTGATTATCTTGTTGCCAGGCATTCTGCCGTTGGTATTGCATTGCGCATGAAATTGAAATACTTTTGTGAAATTTAGCACAGAAATTGGGTTTTTTTTGTCTTTCCTCTGATTATTGAAATGCCAATCATTAAAGTCATTTTTTCTCTGCCATATTATGTCCAGTAATTATGCATGATTTAAAATGTGTCTTTATTCGCATATATATTTGTGCATTGTATTTTGAGTGTTGCATGATATGTGTATCGCTTTAAAGTTCATTTTCCAATGAATATTGTTGAATAATAATATTAATAATAATTGCACTGATCATGCATATGTCAATAGCTCACACACAATTGTGTAAGCAATGCAGTTCGCTCACTTTAAGCCATTGTCATGCCCAGGCTATGCAGCACAAAGGAGATTTCCAGGCAAACAACGAAATTCCATGGAATACCATACGCAAGCTGATGCTTTTGTAATGAAATATTTGTAGGTTCTGTCCTTGATGCTGTCGGCGTAGCAAAATTAATTCCCAATAAGTCAAAATCAAGATATATATTCAATGGAACTTATTAAATAAAAAAAATAAGAAAATATACTAAAAAAATATTTAAGTAAATATAAAAAAATATATTTAATTAACATAAAAGAAATAGAAATAAATATTTAAATAAGCAAATAAATAAATGTATAAAAAATATGTAAATAATTATAGAAAACTTTAAATACTAAATATATATTTTTTTGGAAACTTAAAGATGCTTCAATACATTTATTTATATTTATGTATATATTTTAGAAAAGGTCTGAAAAGCCTGAACAAAAATTTTTAAGCTGTCGGAAAACTTTTCCATTTGTTATATTTTTTTTGCAAAGTTTTTTTTATTTAATTCTACTTCAGCGACCTTGTTTTTCTAAGCTGTTTATTTAATATATGTTTATGTTTTATGCATATATTTTATGTATATATATTTTATATATATATGTATATTTCCTTTCTATTTTTATCAGACCTACCTTAACTTTGCCAGCATTTGAAATCCTTTAAATCATAAACAATCTGGCAGAAAAGCTAGCAAACCTTTGCCAAAGGTACTCTGTGCCGAAATACGTTGCAAACGTCCCAAATGCACGCAACATGAATAATAAATGTTTGTTGGTTGGCTGTTGCTTGTAATTCCCAACTGGTTCTGGGGACTGATTAAAAACGACAACACGTCTGTTTGCGCGCTGGCCAAACTCTTAACCAATCCTTGTTAAACATTTAATTTGCATTAATAAAACACTCATCACTTAACTGTTGTCAATAACTATATATATAAAAAAAAAAAAAACAATCATCAGTTAAATGTCAAATATATATATATATAAAGTGATAAAACTATATACGAATAATTTTGTTTGAGCTGGCAAATATTTTTGTATGCAAATTTCATACAACAAACAAGCTGACAGTTGACACTTAATGCACAAATGTGTCAGCACATGCAACATCAACAGCAGCAACAACAACAGTAAATTCACAATTGTGAGTGCATTAACCGTTATAGTACGATGTGTATGAATACGTGCAACATGCTTTAATTAAATACCGACAGCGCAGAGTCATAAACAAACAACTTTAGAGGGGGAATAAGCCAGTGGCACCTGTCGGGACTGTCCCACTAGAAGATATGCTGGAATTTTATAAGGATATGCATTAGTCAGGCTATTAGTATTGGTACAGGTATTGGTATTAGTATTAGTACTGGTAATAGTATTAGTAATAGTAATCTCTTTAATATTGGTATTCATATTGTTATTCTTTTAATATCTATATTCCTATTGGCATTAGTTTTAGCATTAGCATTAGCAAAATCATTAGCACTAGTTTCGGTATTGGTATTCCTATTGGTATTAGTATTGATGATAACATTAGCACTCATTTAGTATTATATTAAGTATTAGAACTAGCACTGTGATTAGCAGTAACATTTGCATTGCCATTAGCATTAGCATTAGCATAAGAATTAGCATTTGTATTAGCATTAGTATTAGTATTAGTATTAGTATTAGTATTAGTATTAGTATTAGTATTAGTATTAGTATTAGTATTAGCATTAGCATTAGCATTAGCATTAGCATTAGCATTAGCATTAGCATTAGCATTAGCATTAGCATTAGCATTAGCATTAGCATTAGCATTAGCATTAGCATTAGCATTAGCATTAGCATTAGCATTAGCATTAGCATTAGCATTAGCATTAGCATTAGCATTAGCATTAGCATTAGCATTAGCATTAGCATTAGCATTAGCATTAGCATTAGCATTAGCATTAGCATTAGCATTAGCATTAGCATTAGCATTAGCATTAGCATTAGCATTAGCATTAGCATTAGCATTAGCATTAGCATTAGCATTAGCATTACATTAGAATTAGCATTAGAGTCAGCAATAGAGCATTAGCATTACTATTAGTACTTTTGCTATCAGATGAGTTATGCTCAAATCTTAAGTAGAATTACCTTTCTCCACCACGTACATCTACATCGACTTAGGCTCATCACACCCCACCAGCAACCAGTCTGACAATTTTTAATGGGTAATAAAGTCAAACAGGAAAAACTTGTGCACAGGTTGTTAAAGAAAATTGCCACAGAGCTGAAAGTAAGTCGGCAAAGAGTATGAAAATGCTCACGTTCTGCTCATTAGCGTGTCAAAGTGGGAAGTCGCAATAGATGGGAGCCAGGCCCGCCGGGGGCGTGGCAGAAAATATGAAATTATTAACTGTGTCAGAGAGCAAGAGAGCTGAGTTAAAGTCGAGACATTTTGCTGCAGACGTTGGCTAATTAGTGCTTAAACAACAAACCGGAGTGTCCTCGACTCGACTCTAGCAGCAGCTGCAACAACAAATTGAAGTACTCGAATTTAATATGAATATGATAGCTGCAAAGAGCATGATGAAGGAGGCGAGGAAGGAGAGGTTAGTGTAGAGAGAGAGAGAGAGAGAGAGAGCAGCAGAAACAGCAAATGTTGGTTAATTGAATTGAACTGCCCTCAAGGAGCAACTGCAGGTCAGCTGCCATTATTCATCATCATGTAACAGCAACAGACACTTGTGTGTCTATGTGTGTGCGTGTTTGATTTGGCCATGAACTGTTGGCCAGGTCCTGGAGTGCCTAAATGCCAAATATAGAGAGTTCGTTAAGCGTTAAAATTACAATTAAGCAATTTCTCACCTGTTTACAGATACGCACACACACACACACACACGAACACGCCTGTCGCTTAGCCAAAGCTAAATGCAGTCAACTGACCAAAAATAATAACAACAACTAGCAGCAGAAGAGGAAGCATGACAGGCTGCCTAACAGCCAGCAGCCAGCAGCCGGCAGCCATAACAATGCCAAATGACTTAATGAAACCAGGTAGATGCTGCCCTGTCTGTGCCCCGGCAAGTGTCAAGGATTTGTCAGGCATGCGGGCGCAGCGCATTAACTTAATGCCCAACCAAAGACATGACAAGCGGCGTGGCAAGGCCCAAAGCAAAAGCCAAAGCCAAAGCCAACACCCAAAAGCGGGCAAAAGGCAAAAGGGGCGGCGGGCGGGCCGACGCTTGGCGATCTTGTGGCAGACAATGGCAAACTACTAAAAGCACTTCTGCGGCCAACACGAATAGCTGTGCATGGGCGCCGCAGAACTCGAGATAGAGGACTCACGACTCAAACTAAGCCAGCAGGGCAACAACAACAATATGTTAAGAGTTAGTTTGAGTAAGAGTGCTGGACTAGGCAGATGCCCTGTAGAGTGTGGCTATATGCTATGGCTATATTTTAACAGCAGCTTAAGTTATGTATTAGGCAAGACTGTTAGTTAGTTAGAACATTTGCCATTTGATTGGGAATTGTGTAAAAAATTGTATAAAAGTTTCTACTACATCATATATCATTCCAGCTTAAGGCTGCTGCCTGTTAATGATTGCCAATATTCCAAAAGGTCTGCTATAGGAACTATATATATATATATAGATATATAGGCAAATGAATATCTATGAATTTTTCTACTAGCTAAGTTTTCTAGCTCTTAAATTGCGTATACGCATTGCTAGTTACGTATACGTAATATAATCTAAAACGTCTCGGCTAACATATATGCCCTACGTCAGCTTCTTTCAGGCACCTGCTCAAAGCTAAATATACCTCTTTCTGCTAACCATATTCAATGGGCATAACAACAGCAACAACTACAACAACAACAACAACAATGGCTTTTAGTGTATAGCATATACATATATACATGCGCAGGGCATAAGTTGGTCATAAAGCAAAAACCAAGCTGAAGCTGCGAAAAATGCTAATGTGAGTTCTTATTGCTATTGTTGTTGTTGTTGTTGTAGCCATAGCCGTAGCCGTTGTTGTTGTTGTTGTTGTGGTGGTGGTCGCCGCCGCCAGTTGGCCTGCCCTTTGGTTGTTGAGCCAAGGCAGCCACAACAGGTTCGCGTTGCGTGTAATGAGCATGTCCTTGAAACACAATATGCCTGCATAAATTACATCCAGCCAAAGGCCAGGTGATTTCAGGTGTCAGGCCAACAAGTGTTGAAGTATCCTTCGTCTTTATTGCAAATCCTCGCTCATTACGCATACGCCAGCCAGCTAAAGCATATCAATTCGATTTCCTTATATCCTTATGGCCCCGTTGCGTGCACATAGTCAAATCCTTCCGATTGAATTGTTCACATTGATTTGTTCATTAAATTTAATCAGCTCTTTGGCGAGGTTTTTCTTTCCTATTTAGGCTTTGATATGTTGAAGGTGAACTGGCTTTTAGGGAATTTATAGCAAAGGTTTAGTTGATGGAAAAGTTTGCAAATTTATGGGAATTAGAGCTCAATTTCTTATTATAAATTTTTAAATATTACTAAATTATTTTATAATAATATTATTATATATAAATTAATATAATTATAAATTTAAAAATATTTTATATTTTTTAATTTATATATTAGGCATATATACATATATACGATACATTTTTAGGTAAATAAAATAAATAAAAAAAAATTTATTTTAATAACTATTTTATTTTCTTTTTATAATTTTTTTAGGAACATAAAAAAATTCTAAAAAATAGTTTTATGCAATTTTATATTTTAAATATATAAAAATATTATTTTTTATATTTTTTCTATTTTATTATTAAATATGTATATTTATTTATTTTATTTAGTTTATACAAACTTTCGGTTTTTGTTTTTATACCCTGAACCCATTAAAAATGGGAAATCAGGGTATAATGTTTTTGTTGAAATGTATGTAACAGGCAGAAGGAGGCGTGGCAGACCCCATAAAGTTATATATTCTTGATCAGGATGACAAGCCGAGTTGATATAGCCTGTCCTTTTTTCCGTTGTCCGTATGTATGAACGCGTCGTTCTCAGAACCTACAGAGCTAGAGACTTGAAATTTTTATGTAGGTTCCTGTATAGCACGAAAAAATCGAGTTTGTTAAAAAAAATCGATAACTGTCTTAATTTTAATGTTATGATTAAAAAGAAATCAGTTATATAAATCTATATAATTCATCTTTATAGCTAGAGTCTTCAAATTTTGCACTTAGTGTTATGTGAGCCTTATACAATTTCTGTTTTTGTTAAATTTTGTCATTTATTAGTCCCGTATTTCAAATACTAGAGATTGGCACACACATACATATGGATGCATGATCCGCCCAACAAGTTTGATCAAATCGTTCGTCTAGAAAGTTATTAAACATTTAATTTCCCATAGCATTGCCATGCAAACAGCGGCAAAGAAAGCTGACGCTCCGACTTGCGCTTTGTGTGCTTGGCCTGTGTTGCGTGTGTATGTTTTTGTAATGACGTCAGTGCATGTGTATATAAGAAACGAAGAATGCGGGTTCGGTTACCTAGTCGCCTCTGTTTTCTTCTTGTTTTTATATGCTCGCTTTCGGAATTTTGTAGAACTATTTCAATTTGTATATATTTTATTTAAGCGCAGCTTAAACCAAAATATGTTGCAAGTCAGACATATTTTCATACATAAAATGCACAATAGATAGGTAGATAGATATATAGATATACATATATAGTATCTATGTATTTATTAGATACTCTTGCCTGTCCACTACGAATTTCCAACAGTTTTATATTTTTTAGCCATCATTATATTATTTAATTTATTTATTTTGTATATTAATATTTTATTTAATGAGTGCAAAAGCAAATCGCATGTTTATTTTCCATATAACAATTTTGTTTTATTTTCATGAATTATATATTTATATTAATATAATTAAATCCTATAAATATTTTTTATATTTTCCTCCTAATTTCACTTTATCAAATAACAAAGAGCCAAAATTTATTTCGTATGCCATTTTTTTAAGCACACATTAAAAATTGAATAGGAAATATCGTTAATATGCCGTTTGTTTGTTGTTTTTTGTCAATTTGCCTATGCATATTTGATAAGCTTAGCGAATTTGGCAATCATTTGGATGACAGATATACAACACCTTATCGATCAAAGGCAGGCTAATACTAATACTAATGCACAGCGTTGTCAGCCAGTTGAGTCTGTTGTTCACTCGTGTAAATAATCTTTTTCAAATACAATACTTACAGCACTCGAGACAAATTGTACAGAGAGATGGAGGGAGAGAGAGAAAAAGCGAGAGGGAGAGGGAGAACGAGACTGGCAGAAACAATTTAATCAACGTACAATGCGACAAAAGCAAAGCAACCAACCAACATATGAAAGGTATCCATTTAAAAATGCTTAACAAGGACTAACACACACTCGCGTGTATATACATATATTTATATGTACATATATATATGTATATGTATATGTGTATATATATATGTGTATACTCTGCTTTGTCATTCGATATTATTCAGCAAGTAAGTATTAAGGATTTCTTTCCTACCTTACTTTTGCTCGTTTTTCAATAACATGAAAGTTTGCTGCCTTTTTGATGGCAAATTCTAACAACAAATTTATACTGACACACACACATGGTCATAGCTATATATATAAGCAGTCACTTGTGTGTGCGTGCGGTGGCGTTGATGTGCGAAACACCTGCGTGTTGTCGTAAGCACCTTACTGCTACGCAGTGTGAACTTCAACGACCGCAACAAAAAAGCAAGCCAAGATGCTGCACAACAGAGTGATGAACTATGAGTTGCCCTGTGGCGGAGTAGCAAAAGGGAGTGTGTAGTGTATATGTGTGTGTATTAAATATATATATATATATATATACATACATATATCTCTTGCTCTTTGGCTACTTCAAGCATCTAGTTATCCATATCTCTTGGTCATAATTTTTCAAAAATTAAAAAGGTATGCTGAAAGGCATTAGTAGGCTGTTTTAAATACCCCAACTTCTCATTATCGTATTAGTTTTCTCTTGATGTTAATGTATTGGGTTTAAAGTCTGCCGATACTCCCCACTTCTGCTTCAGATGAAAAACGAAAATGACTTAAGAGTTTTATTTACATTTTTCCACAAAAATACAGTTGTTAAGTTTTTCCCTGGATAATCTAGAGTTCTCACTGAAATATCTAATATTATTATAATATTTTTGTTTTTAATTTAAGAATCTGTTGCGAAGGAAATCTCTTAAAGCTTAAAATTATTATTTTTTTTAATTATTATTATTAATTTATTAATTTTAATTATTTTTTTTTTGCGTAAGTCCACATTATATTTTTATATAGCATATATATATTTATATATTTAAATATTTATTTGGTAATTTTTTAATTTAATTTAAAATTAATTAAATCAAAAATCTTTGTTGGCTCGTCCGACCAAGTAAAAGACTTTAATTATTACACTCATCTTCAACACCCACCCACCTTTCAGTCCATCATACCCCCTCTGCTAGCGTTAATGGCTACAGGGTATTTTGTGCACAAAAGCAAAGACATTGACATCAAACGTAGTCGAGTTGTTGGCTCATTTTATTGATACGCACTACGCACATCAAGGGTTTATGCTGGCAACATATCCTTGAGCGTATCCTTGTTGCTAACAGAGAGACCCACACACACGCACACAGCAAATTGAAAAGGCATCAAATGTGCCACGGAACTGATTATGCGAGCGATCACAGCTGAGGCCGAGCCTGCCGTGTTTCGACTGTAATTGAAGCAGCTTAGTTAAAGTTGCACAAATCTGTGCGTTGCAATGCCAAATGTCAGCTGGTTGGCTGTCATGTCACGTGCCTAATTGGCAGGAACAGCCGAAAACACTTTCAATGGCGAGCGAACTATGCTTTATTTAATAAGCGAAATGTCAGCTTGCCGATTGGCCATTGGCCCGCGATGCCGCCTGCTGCGCCTGCCAGACAGCAAATGGTAATTACTTAAAGGGCGACGACTAGCCGCCTAGCCAGAAGGAGGAAGCTCGACAAAATGCAAAGCTCATGTGGATTGTCAGGAGTCGGAGCTAGAGCTGGAGAGTAAGTGGGATTTGTGCAGTCAACTGCACAGCTTGACTGCATTGAGGGACTACAATTACGCGCTGACTGGAGATGTGCAGATTATCCTATGTAGGCACTTAACAGGCAACAGGACAGCGGACAGCAGGCGCAGACGCAGATGCAGACGCAGAAGTCAAGTGCAACCAACACACACACACACACACACACATGTGGACTGCGTCTTAGCTGGCTGTGGCGCAACTTGAGTCAGTGGCCGCGCCGCATGGTGGCGGCAAAAAAAAGAACATAATAAATAAGCAAGTGTGCAAGCGGAAATATTAAACAGCGGCTGGAGCTGCCGCCAGCTGGCAGCAGCAGCAGCAACAATTGCAACAGAGCAACAGCAGCAGCAGCCGCTATGAAACTCATTTCATATGTCATGAGCTGTGCCCTGACATTTATGCAGGCGCTGCCTGTGCCCCTTCTGCTTGTATTCCATTCTTTTTTGTTGTGTGTATGTGCATGTTGTTCCCAGTTCATAGCATACTTTTGTGCGCGCTTGAGTTGATTGCAAAACTGCCAGCAGCAGCTGCACACACACACACACATAGAGAGGGAGAGAGAGCGAGAGCGTGTGACAGGCTGACAAACGGAAGTGCTCATTGTTATACTGCCAATGGCCTAAGTCTTGTCGAAAAAAAGTAAAATAAAAATAGCAGGAGAAACCACTCATAATTCACCAGCCACATGACGTTGTGTCAACGTTTTGCATCCTTCCGATGAGCGATAAAAGAAAACAAATACCAAATGAAATTGGCCAGCGCAGGCAGCACAGCCTCTCCAAATACTCTCTCTCACATAATCAAGCAGCAGCTGAAGTTCAAGGAAATTTGTGGAAATTCAAGGAAATTCTGTGAAAAGCAACTCGTGGTTGGGCTTACAGTGGCTGAGCTGTAGATTTGTTGACTCCAGAATTTAATAAAAAAAATAATTAAGAGAATATTTATTTTTTTTTTTTTTATTTAAATATCTAGAAAATTAATAAAATATAATTAGCAATATATTAAAAAATATATTTAGAATATATTTTGAAGTAATAAACATTAACGAAGGGATTAGAATGGCTCAAAATTTGTGTAAGAAAACTCTTAAATACTCATATTTTTTGTTATAAATATATTTTTTACATATTAAATATATTTAACATGTATAATTATTTAAATATTTTTTGGCGTCTTTTTACATATTTTCTTATTTATTTACAACAATTTTTTTTTTATTAAAAAAATGTTTTTTTATTAACTATTGAAAATTTATTTTATTATATTTTTTTTTAGTTTTTCTTTAATTTTAAATAATAATAATTTTTAACTTGTATATTACTTTAAAAATTTTTTATTTAATTAACTATTGAAAACTTTTTATTATGTATATATTTTTTTTAATTTTTTCTTTAATTTTTAATAATAATATTTATTAGTTTAAAAATTTTTTTTTCAAGAACTCTTTTTTTTTTCTTTTTTATTACTTTTTTTATTAAGTTGGAGTTAGGGTTTATTAATTTTAGCTTCTTATTTTATTTTTCTGTACGGTTTTTTAATTGTCTTTTTTAAATGTTATTATTTTATATTTTATTAATATATTTTTGTATTTTTTTTTAATTTTTTATTTATATTTTATTTATTATTTTTTTTTTTTTTTTGTTTTTTAATTCTATATTTTTTAAAAGTATTTTCAGCTTCCTTTTATTTTTTCCATTTTATTTTGGAGTTTAAAAATTAATTAAAAAGAGATTTTAGCTATATATTTTATAGTACTTAAAAAAAATTTAAATCACTTTTGATTGCCTCCAAGTGCCTTTAAAACGCATCTCAAACTGCCCAGTTGAGAAGGCAGCTTGAGTTGAACTTCAAAGGAAGAGTATGAACAAAAACTCATTGCTCTTAACTGAATTTAGTTTATGCTACAATTAGTTGCTTCCGTCGACATCTCCGATTCGTATTCTTTGGCTTCTCTTCTTCTTCTTCTTCAGCTACAAGAGCACTCGTTGCGTTTCTTTTGTGGAACGGAAATCAAAATAATGTTTTCATGCTGATTTATGAATCTATTTACGTTGACCGCTGTCCGTTCGGCCCTGCTCCGTGCCGTGCCGTGCCGTGCCGTGCCTTGCCGATTTGCATGTGATTCATGCTCTGAAAACCATGAATGATTTGCCTTTTGTGCTGCCGGCCCGCCCTTCAAATTGTTTAAATGACTTTGAGGTCTTCGAGAAGCCTGGCCACAAATCCATTGGCGCCCTGCAATATTTATATAAATTTTGCGGCTGGCTCAGCTGTTTGGCTGGCTGACTGGCTGGCTGGCTGGGCTTGGCTCTTGTCAAGTTTCAATCAGCTTATGAAGTGCCAGGAATGCCTTTCATATTCATATACTTCGTGAAATTTTCGAGTTGAGCAGCTGAAAACTCAAAATGGAAGAGGGAAATAAAAGAAAGCGGAGCGAAAGCAGCAAGGAGTAACTGTCACTATTTGTTATTGCCTTTTTCCACTCAAACGCTTCACGCAGCCAGCAAGAACAATGCGAAGGGAGCTCGCACGTGCGGCGACTTAGGATCTGCTCGCAGCAGCAGCAGCATCCGTTCCGTTTCTGTTAAGTCGCCCAGCGGTCGTCAGTGCATGTACTCCATGCGCTCTCTCGCTCGCTCGCTCGCACTCACTCACTCTCCGTCTCTTGACTTTTGTAAACGTTGCTATATACACGGGTATTTATGAGTATTTTATTTTGATTCCTTTTTGTTGCCTCGCCACACACACACACTTATACACTCCCATGCACATTGATTTTGGTGTAGTGTGAGGCATTAGCCGATTGCAAAAGCTTAAGTAAACAAAGTAACCAAAAGGACATTTTATGTAAAAAGGGTTAAGCAGTGTTACAAAACTTAGCTTTACTTATTTTCGTGATTCGTTTCTTCCTTTTTTCTATAAGCTGCAAGGGAATGCTCTGAAATAAAACAAACTTGCAAAAATGATAAGGTATTAAGCGGGACTTAGGTGCCGCACAAAGCGAGTCAAAGGTAGTCGAAACAAAAGCTATATGTAGAGAGAGAGAGTGATGTAAAGGCGATTTATATTTGATAAAAAGAATGTTGACTAACAAAGGTATTTGACATGAAAATATTAGTGAATATGCAAGTGAAATGAATATGGAGCGAAATTGAATGAGTTTAATATGGGAAAATGTTGAATGAAGAAATTTTAAAATGTGCAGAGACAGGAATAGAGAGTACTAGATATAGCAAGTCAGAGACTGAGCGAGAGGTAAATGTATAGAGAGTGAGAGATGGAAAGATGCAGATGGATAAGTCTAGAGAGGGGGAGTGGGGAGTATAGTAAGAGATTGAGAATGGCGGCGAGAAATAAGAGAATAGGAATATTAATAGAGGGATTATTCAAATAACATAATGTTTATAAAGTTTTTTTTTTATATTTTTAAAATAGTTTGCATTGAAAACTAAGAATTTCATCTCTTAGAAAGGAGATATTGAAAAGAAATGATGATAAATGAACAATAAAACATACAAAGAGAGGTTTCAAAACACTGAAAGAGAGAGCAAGATTAATGTGTACAAAAAAAAACTTGCCTAATGAATATGTTTCATCATTTTATAATTGCAAAAAAAAAAATAAATAAAAAAGAACTTTTGAATATTTGGATTATTATTGAAAAATATTAAATACAACAAATGAAAAAGAACTGAAAAATGTTTTTATTATTATTAATACATATAAAATATGAAAAAATTGTAAAAGAATTTAAAAGTATTTCTATTATTATTGTAGAATATTTTTAAATTCTTTTTCATTCAATTTTTAATAAATAAATGATAAAAAATATTTATTTAAAAACTTTTTTATATATCTTGCTCTCTCTCTCTCTCTCTCTCTCTTTCTGTGTTTCACAAAAAAATATTTTTTTGCTGGCAAAAACTATGAAAGGGAGACTTTTTAATATTTTTTCAACGTTTAACTCTTTTTTATTAAAATATTTCAATTTGTAATATTTTTTCAAAGCTCAAAGAAATTTTTCATTAAAAATATTTCAATTGTCAAGTGAAAGTAATATTTTTTTTGTACATTTTTGTTCAATTGACAGGCGAGCTTTTGCAGAGATAAATGTTGTTAGATTTTTTATTTTTTTTAGCTTTTAACATGCGTTCGAGCTGGCGGCGGGTGCGAACAATAAATACTAATAGCCAGAATGGCCAAAAGTCACATAAACAATAGCCGTGAAGAAAAGTTGGCGCTTGCAGAGTGAAGTAATAATAATGAAATTGCCAGAGGGAGACAAGCAGAGAGAGAGAGAGAGAAAGAGAGAGTGAGTGGGAGAGAGAGAGAGTGGGAGCAACGACCGAGAACCGAACTCAAGTTCATTTATTTTTATTGTTTTTGCAGCTTTTGGCGGCAATTTATGGCCCAGCGGCAGATATATATATATAAATTTATATATATGTAAATGTCTATATATTTTTTGGATATTTATGTATATATATATTTCTGACCAAGTTGGGTCAGTTTTTATTTTATTTTATTTCACTTTACTTTTGAATGGAAAATGGCCAAAAACTTGGCGCAAAAGATATATATATATATATATAAATAAATCTATATTTCTGTATAGCGAAAAGAATTTACTTTCGCTCTCTGCTTTCTGTCGTCTTCTTTGTCGCGCTGCCTAGGCACAAGAGCCAACATTCTATCTTATTTTGCACTAAATTTTAACAGGATTTAGCCTTGATGCTCCTTGCTGTCATTGCTAACAAGCTGCAGCCTCTAAGGCGCCTCCAACCCCAACTGGACAACAGCAACAGCAGCAGCAACAACAACAACAATTGTGTTCAACCGACCGCACCGAACCGCTGTCCAGTCCAGCTGCTCCCTGGGCTAGGACGTGGACGTAGGCGTGGGCGTGGTTCGAGTCGAATGAGTTTTGTCGCAAATCCGCTTACGACGACGTCGCAACAACAGTGTGATGGCACCCGCCTCGAGTTGTCCGCGTTGAGTTGATGGGAATGTGATGTTAGGCTGGCCCAAATACACGCCACTCCCATCGACCCACCGAGCCACCGCCCACCAGCCCACTTAAAACACGCCTATGTCCGCTCTTTCATAGCGCCCAGCACTTGCCGTTGGCATTTTTACAGGCACATAAATAAATTTCATAAATCTTTTGCACTTTAACGCTTCTCCTTTAACTTGTCCAACGGACGGCGCAAGGTCGCTCCCTCTCTCTCTCTCTCTCTCTCTATCTGTGAGTGTGTGTAGGTGTGTGTGTGTGTGAGGGGCGTGTCTGTCTTTGTGTTTGCGTTGATTAGAGTTGGCCATGTGTCGTGTTTGCTTTCTACGCATTTGCCACAATTTATGAGCAACAAATAAAATATTAATCGAAATCTTTGATAAATTTCGAATAATAAAATGATTATATATTTATATATTGATTATATATATCTGATTATAAATTATTCAGAATATATATATAAATAATTCATATAAATTATTCAGAATTTTAGGTTGAAATACTGATACTAAATATAATTTTCTAATATTTTTAAACTTTATTTAAATATCCATTCTTTGGTTATGTCTTATCCATGCATTATCCACATATATTGTATATATTTAATATTTCTTGGATAAGGAATATAGTCATAAATTATTTTAAATATTGATAAAAAAAAATATTATTTATCCAGGTAGCCATTATCCCTTATTTATTATCTGTGTTCATTACTAATTATCTTTTGCAATATATATATTATCCTTGATCCATTATCCATGATCCATTATCCATGATCTATTATCCTCTATTCATTATACATTATTTATTATATGTATGCTCCTTTATCCACTCTATATTACCTTTATCCATAACCCTGTATCTATTATCTGTTATCCGTTTTCTATTATCCATAATGTATATTTTTTTTAATATCTATTATCCATCATTCAATATACATTATCCATTATACCTATTATACTTAAACCATTATATATTATCCATTATCAATTATTGGTTATCCATCATCCATTATCTATTATCCATTATCAATTATTGGTTATCCATCATCCATTATCCATTATCAACATTATCCATTATCCATTATAAAATATCCATTATCCATTATTCATTATACGTTATTCATTATTCGTTATCCATCATCCATTATCTATTATCCATTATCAATTATTGGTTATCCATCATCCATTATCAATTATCCATTTTTCATTATCCATTATCAATTATCAATTATCCATTATAAAATATCCATTATCCATTATTCATTATTCATTATACGTTATCCATTATCCATTATCCATCATCCATTATCCATCATTCATAACACATTATCCGTTATCCATCATATATTTTGCATATATGTATATTATTCATAATTTACTATTCATTATCTTCCATATTTTATCCACTATGCATTATCCATTATCAATTTCATTACTTATATTATCCGGATACTAGAATCTAGCTAAAAATACTCTCAAAGCACTTAAATAATCGAAAATCATTTCCATTTCATCGCGTAAACTTCACCCTCACGCTCACATCTCTACGCCTCGACCCGCTCCACAGTGAGTGGGTTTGGGATATTTTTTGTTGGTTAAGGTTACTGTTGGCTTTACGCAACCTTCAGCATAAATGAATTGTCAATTATGCTTAAGCCCTTTAACAAACACACATCCTGCGTGTGTGTGTGTATGTGTAGGCATTTATTTATATGTTAAATCCTTATAAATTAGCAAGTGTCACATAGCTCAAAAATTTCATAATATACACAAATATTTATATAGAAGATATATATACATAGGAGTATAGCGAACATGATATTGAGTGACACAGATATCGATGGCATCATTGGGCAATTGTGCAGCCTGAAGAGCGGCTACTGCCAGCTGGAGGCGAATGTGGTCAGCGCCCTGTGCGAGCAGGTGCGCGCGGAGCTCGGCCGGCAGCCGATGCTGCTCGAGCTGGACGGGCCGATCAATGTGTGCGGCGATCTGCACGGGCAGTTCGAGGATCTGCTGCGCATCTTCGAGGCGTGCGGCTGGCCGCCGAAGCACCGGTATCTGTTCCTCGGCGACTACGTGGACCGAGGCAAGAGGTCCATGGAGACCATCAGCCTGCTGTTCGCCTACAAGCTGCGCTATCCAGAGCAGGTGCATCTGCTGCGCGGCAATCACGAGTGCGCGAGCATCAACCAGATCTACGGTGAGGCGAGCAAGGCATGAGATATCGCAGCTATATCTATACATATATTTATAATGGTAGGCTTCTTTGATGAGATGAAGCGTCGCTACAGCATCAAGCTCTGGCGCAGCTTTGTGGACTCCTTCAACAATCTGCCCGTGGCCGCTGTCATTGGCAGTCGCATCTTTTGCTGCCATGGGGGGCTGTCGCCCCACTTGACGAGCCTGCAGCAGATACGGGACTTGCCGCGGCCCACGGATGTGCCCGCCTCGGGTCTGCTCTGCGACCTGCTCTGGGCCGACCTCAACTACCGCGGCCGCGGCTGGGGCGTCAACGAGCGCGGCGTGAGCATCACCTACTCGGAGCACATAATACGCGACTTCCTCGAGCGCCACGACTTCGACTTGATCTGCCGCGCCCACGAGGTGGTCGAGGATGGCTACCAGTTCTTCGGACATCGCATTCTCATCACCATCTTCTCGGCCCCCAACTACTGCGGCCAGATGAACAACTCTGGCGCAGTCCTAAAGATCAATAAAAAGCTCGGCTGCTCGTTTGCCGTGATGAAGCCACTGGAATATTATGCGCAATAGGTCTCTTCACCCATTGGCGACTCCGGCTCCTCATCTGGCTAACTTTTAATCTGGTTTTGTAACTGTATATATAATTGTGAACATGTCCGAGTCGAATTTCATGAAAATCAAAGCGTTTCGGATTCAGTCGAACAGGCAGATGACGTATTTGACATGCATCTGGAGCTGTCGATTATATATGTGTATGTATGTATGTATGTATGTATGTATGTCTGAGTGTACGTCGACTGTTGGGTACAGGCTGGCAGGTACAGGTCGCAACCTGTATAAAGGTCAACAGCTGGGCTCGTTGAACCCGGGCCCTAACGCCACATGTCAACGCCAGCTGACGGCCTCTCGAACTTTTGCACGCATTTCTCTCCTTCTCACTCTTACTCCCTCTCTCTCTCTCTCTCTCTCTCTCCTTGTCTCTGATATTTTCTTTTTTCTTTTTGTGCCTTTGATGTGCTGCTGCTCCAGAAGGTAGCTGGTGTTTGCCATCGCATATGTAACGCTTGACTGGAGAATCGGCAGCTTATTGAACCGGGTTTATGCGGCTCAGACAGCCATGTAATAGGCAAACAAGTGCTTAAGCTCGGCTAATATGATTTGATTGCGATTGCTCTTGATCCTTTTCTGAAAATTCCTAAATTAATAGCTGAACATATTCAAATATATATTCAAATATAGCAATTTACAAAATTCCAGTGTATAATTTATGTTCTTGTAAATATTTTTATTTTTTGTAATAATTTAAAAACTTAATTTTATAAAATATATTTGAAATAAAAATAATTTACAGAAATGCACAATAATTGTGACTATTTATTTTTTATTTTTAAAGATTTTTTAAATTTTCTAAAAATTTTAAATTATTATATTTGATAATAACAAGATTTTCGTAGTTATTTATTTATATAAATATGTATAAATATATATTTTTTAATAATCAAAAAATAAAATAATTTAATTTTTACGAATTTATTAAATTAATAATATAATTTTTTTAAATGTATTAAATTAATAAATTTAATTTATTTAAAATTACAATTTTTAAAATATTCGGGAAGAACTTTGCCTAAAAGTATATCTATAATTTGAAATTATATCTGCATTATAATCGCTTTTACAATTTTTTTAGAAATTTAAGATCTAGAATTAAATTTTAATAATAAATGAATTATTTATATGTTTTTACAGATTTTATATTATTATAAAAAATGAGGGTAGAAAAATATTTTAAAAATAAATAAATTATTTCTATATTTGTTTCCAGATTTTATTTTATATTTTTATAGAAAAGTAAAAGTTAGAAAAATATTTTAATAATAAATAAATTCTTTCTGTATTTTTTCCAGATTTTATATATTTTCTTTTTAAAGATTTTATACGTTTGCCATAAAAATTTTTAAATTTTATATATATATATATATATATTTATTTATTTATTTCATAATTTTATATATTTTTTTATATATTTTTGATATATGTATATATTTTTTATATATATTCTTAATGTATGTTTTTTTCCAATTTATATTTTTCAGCTCTTCAAGAGTATTTGCTATTCTCTAGTCTATGAGAACGTCTCAGTTTTTCCACTCGCTGTCTTGGCCTGCCTTTTGGCGCTTTGGCCATGTGCTCAGTCGAATGAATTTTACATGGCGCTTAACATTGACTCTTGAAGTTGATTTGCTGCAAATGAGCGTTGATGCTGATGTTGCCACACTTTGTTGCAGTCTTCGGGCAGCTTCCTTGCTGCGGCTGCGGCTGCTGCTGCTGCTGCTAAAAGTCGCCTGACAGTCGCCAGGCTCACAGATGTTCATGACGGGCCAAGGCGAAGTTAAGTTTGGATTTGGTTTTCTGTGCGCAGTGTTGCATACAAAAGTATTTTCGTGCGGAGTCTGTTGCTTGCGCTGCCCGCACGCTCGAATAATTTAATACTCTACATGCCGGAGCAACAAACGAGCTTCCACTTTTTTACCAGTTGCCAGGCAAGGCCAAAGCCAAAAGCAACCATATTCATTGGCCCAATATATATATATATATGTGTGTGTGTGTGTGTGCGTGCACATTTGGCATGCACTGTGTGTGCCATTTGACTGCAGTTTAATGCGCTCTCAAAAGCAGCTTCTTGAATTGTTGCTACTGCTGCTGCTGCTCCATGTTTGGAAAATGACAAATCACATTTATTTATTTTGTACCTCACACACACACACACACACACACACACACACACACACACACACACACACACACACACACACAAACATGTGTCATGGCAACTGTCTGGCTATGCATAGTTGAGCCACCTACCGTTGAGGCCCGTTGAATCCCGTCGAGTTAAAGGCTATGCGAATGATTATTTTGACACGTGACTCAATGATGCCCCAGCATTAAGCGTGTTTCTTCTCGGTTGTGAAATCGATTTGTTATGCAACAGTTCCTCGGCAAAGCCCATTTGACATGCTCCAGCGATCATTTGATAAAAAGCATCCGCACAACTTCAATGCAGCCTTAAAGCCAAAATATACTCAGCAAATTGCTGAAATTAAATGACTTTTTCCTCCTTCGACATGCAGGTGAGCAGAATAAATATTTTAAATATTTGTTTAACTTGATAATTGAAGAAAAATAATAATAATTGCAGTTGTATATGCTAAAAAATATTATTTAAACAATTTTAAGAGAATTACTTTTTCATATATATAATAAAATGTTTCAATATATTTCTTTTTATTTAATATTTTAATATGTTTTTTTTTTTTTTTTAATTTCTGACAAATATTTATTTTTGAAAGATAAATTCAAAATGGTTTTCTTTAGAAAATGTTTATCCTTTTTCAGATGAAGCTTCTTTATTAATTATAATATTATATACATTAAATTAATATGATTTTATATACTTAAAAAACAATTATTAAATTAAATTGAAAAACTCATATTTTTAATTAATTTATTATTTGTGTTTATCAATAAATTTAGGCTCTTCAAAAAATATTTAAAAAATTAATATTTAAAATCCATTTTATGATTCTTTGCGCTCTTCAACTAAATGCTTTTCCAGACATTTTAAAAAATTGTATTCCAGTAAAAATCTGATTTTAAAACTCTATCAAAATCAATTTTTTTTATACATTTTTAAATTTGTCGTTAAATTATTATAAATTTATATACATATATTAAAGATAAATACTAAATATATCTTTTTGTTTATTTTTTTTTTATTTTTAAGTTATTTTTAATGATTAATGACTTAAAAATAAAAAATAATTATCATAAAAACCTATTAAGTATTTATTTTTAATATATGTACATTTTTTTTATTTCTTTATTTATTTTTTTTAAATATTTAAAAATTGTTTGTTTATTTTATACCAAGGCATTACTAAAACTTTTACTAGAACTCAGTAACGAAGTTTTTTAATACTTTCATTTTTCTCTACCCGCATTCAGTGTAACATGCAAAGAAGCTTAAAATCTCCCGTTAGTGGAAAGTAAAAATGTTTGCAGCCAGCTTAGAGCATGTCGAGGGAAAGTTCCAAGTTTCAAACTCATTGATTTATGAAAAGTTGTTTAGGAAAACTCGGCCAGTGAGGTAATTACGGCGTTAAACAACACTGGAAATGTGATTTAATACCACGCCCCGCCCGGATGGGCAGTCAATACCGACACGGACCAGCACCTGCCGTGGCCCAGAACTGGGTCAGCCTCAAGTGCTGCGCGAAGGACAGCTGGAAACGGCGTAAAGCAGTGCATTTAATTAGGGGAAATGGCCGTGGTCGGTCGGGTGCGATGACAAATGCTGGAGGAGATAAGTTTAATGAGTGATTGGCGTAAGGGTATTTTTAGCGAAAGTTTAATTAGGCCAAAAGCGCACTAATGACAACTAATGGCCAAGACGGCGGCGCACACCTCGCCGAAAGCCAGGCTAAAAAGCTGAAATATTAGTTGTTAACATGCAGAGGGTGGAAGGGGCGGGGGGTGGGTCAAACAGAAAAGACAAAGCACATGATCAATTTTCATTTATGTGCCGACTTCAACTTAAATGCTGCCTAAAAAAACAACAACAAAAAAACAACAACATAAGCGCAGCGTGGCAACATCTCGTGGCAGCAGCAGCTCGACTCAATCAAGTTAATGGCGGCCAAATGGGTTTTTGATGCGCTACGCGCGCGCCCACACGCCGACCCCCCCCCCCCCTCTCACTCTCGCCGCCCCTGCCCGGCAAGTGCCTTCATAAAAAATGATTGCCTGGCCGGAAAACAGTTTCAGTTTTAGCTCTGCCAGCTAACGGTACCAAAGCTGTCTCTCTTTGTCTCTCTCTCTCTATCTCTTTCTTTGTTGCTCTTAATGAAGAAGCGCTGGACATTTAATGTGTGCGCGTCGCTGAGGTATAAAAAGTAAATAAGTCAGGGGCGGTGGGAGGGTGAGGGGGCGTGCCAACTTTCTTATTGACAATTTGAGCATTTGTGCGTTAAATTCTTATGACGCATAATGCGAACAAGCAGCCGTTGCCCACGCTCTCTCGCCCTCGCCCTCGCCGTCGCCTTTGCCCTCGTCTATAGTTAATAACGGCACTTCATAAAGCCACGAGCCTCCATTTTGAGGTGTGTCCAACAACATGCAGTCTTAATGTTGCCATATGCTCACTTTCTTGTGCCCTCCTCCTGCCCCCCTCCTCTTCCGTTCCGGCTGCCTGCCCGATTTTCTTGGCTGCCTTTTTGCATGCGATTCGCAACGCTTGCGGCACTGGCTATAGTGGGCTTAACCCTCAAACGACTCGTCCTGCCCGAAAGTCTAATCAAATTAATGGAATATTTTGAACGCTTATGTGGGACGTCACTTTTATATTGTTTTTTTTTCTCCTCTTCCTTTCGGCTAAGCCCACGTTATATCTTCGCATTTTTATACACTATAATGCGAGCATTATGAGCTTTGCTTGGCCTTAAGTAGTTTTGGGTCAACTGGAATTTGATTAAACTCTTAGATTTTTTTATGTACATAAAAATGAAATTTTATATTCAATTTTATTATATTTAAAATGTGTCTTTATTTATAATAGTTTTTTATTAAAAATAATAAAAATTCAGGGTATTTTAGATACTGCTATTGCTCGTTGCATTTATTTGCTTGTTTAAGTAGTACACCGTTGCATTTTTATATCTCTCTCGCTCTCTCCTACTTACGCTTGCTTGAGTACTTTACCATTGCATTTGCATATCGCTCTCTCTCTCTCTCTCTCTCTCTCTCTCTCTCTCTCTCTCCCTCTCCCGCTCTCGCTCTTTCATATATAAGCCGCACGCTGCTCTGCGCTTTGCTTAATTTGCTCATCATTTGGTTTCACTCACGAAATCTCGTTTTCAATGCTTGCCTTTTGATCTCGTACTCTCTTTGTTTTCGTCTAGCTGCCTTGCCTTTGTCAACATTTTACTCTCATTGCTTTGTCAGCTTGCATTAACACCTCATTATCGCTCTGTTCTCGCAGCATTCCTTTTGCCATTTCGCATCTACGCGTTTCACTCTGACAGCCTGGCTTTGGTTATCTCACCATTATCGACTAGCTGTCGCCGTCGCACTTGAGCCTTATCCCTGGTGAAAAGAGATGCGCATATCTTTTGCTCTTCTGTATGTGTTGTAAGATCGTGGTGAAACTTGTATGCATGTGTAATTTCACCATTATTTTATCGCCTCTTAAGCTGAGCTCTAGTCAGCTCGCCTTAGTCGCCTTATTGCCTTCTTACTGCATCGAAGTGTATTAAGTTTTCGTTCTTTCTATTTGTGTGTGCGCGCCGTGTGCTGGTTATACTTTTTTGTTGCTTTGCTTTGTTTTTTTTTCTTGTGTTGTTTTCTTTTTGCGGATGTGTATCAAATTGGCCGACATAGCAGCAATTGTTGTTGTAGTTTGCTTCTTTTTTTCGCCGTTATTGTCTGCTGGCTTTTCTTGGTGCTTGTGTGTTTGATCGTGTCGCGCATTGTTTTTGCTTATTCACCGTTTTCAGTATTCCTCTTTTTATGCGTTCGCCTCTCGTTCGTGTGCGGACGCGCTTTTAATAAACTGACTGCCGCAAAGGAAATGATTCCGTTAACTCTGTCGGATAGCAAAACGCGTCTTGCTTGCAAATAACTGTTACTCCACTTGTTTGCTCTTTCTTCTCGCTTCTACTCTTTCGGTTCGGTTTGGCGTGGCTGCGCCTTGCTCGGTATTTATTAAATTTCAATTACAATCGGCACGTCCCGCTCCGTCGCTCTATCCGCTTAGCGTTAACCGCAGCCAAAGAGATTCTAATTAATTGCATAATCACTCAAACAAAACCGCAAAACCCAGCCCGAGACCGTGTCGCTTGTAAATGAGAAGGCAAGGAAACAATCAAAATTCCAAAAGTCAGTGGTGCGACCCTCGCAACGCCGCTCCGCCCCGCCCCGCCCCCCTTCTCAGTCGCCAATTGGCGCCGTCAGCGACAATTGTACAAGTGTTTTTAATATTTAATTGCTTTTTAAATGAGTCCAAGCATTTTATTTTATTTGATGATGTAAACGTTACTTAGAGCACGTCCACCAGCTGCAGGCCATGCCCCACGCCCCACGCCACGCGCCGCACGTCACACAGCGCCAGCTCCAGTTCTCGACGCCAACTTGGCAAATTATTCAAAGCGTCCTTGTCGACGGCGGCAGAGGCAGAGGCAGCGCCAGCGCCAGCGCCAGCAGAGCGACAAGTAATGGCCCAAGTGGCAATTTATCAATTAAAATTGTGCTTAACAACACGAACACCAAAGACAGTTAGCAAAAATACAAAAAAAAAAGGAAGAAGAGGAGAGAAGAGGAGTGCGGGTAATGAAAGAGGAGAAAGACGAAAGCAAATGTAAGTTACAGTTAAAATACCCTGTTAATTAAATGTGAAGCAAATTGAGAAGATGAAAGTAAATAAAATAATTCACTATAATTGATATATGTATATAATTTATAATTGATAAATTCATCAATAAAATTAATTTTTTATCTCATTAAAATATGTGTTCATTTATTTATTTAATATAATTATTTATTTATTATTATTATTTTTTTAAATATTTTTTTATGATTATTTATAATTTCTTTATTATTTATATATTTTATTTATTATTATTAATAATTTATTATTATTATTTTTTTAATTATTATTTTATAATTTATTTATTTTAATTATTAATAACTTAAATTTCTTTGAATTTGTAGATATTTTGTAATATGTAAACAATCCTTAAAAATATATAAATATGTACATATGTATGTATATTTTTTTACATAACAATTTTTTTTTTTTAGTTGTAGCTTTTATTTATTTAGTTTTTTTTTGTTTTTATATATTTAATATTTTTTATATATATTTTTTTTTATAAAATAATATAATTTATTTATTTATTTTTAATTTTAATTTTTATTCTCTTTATTTATTAAGTAATATTTTATTTATTTTTTAATATTTCTATTTTATTTTAATACATTTATGTAATTTTTACAATTTTTACTTTTAATTTTTCTTCTTTTTATTTATTTAATTTAATATTATTTATTCTTATATATACATATATCTTTTTTGTTATATATGTAAGTGTATTATATATTTTAATTTTTATAAAATATTAATCATTATATTTATTTATTTATTTTATTTGTATATGTATCAATTATCATTTTTTTTATTAATTTAAATTTTTGCATTTTCTCTAAAATATTAATCTTCCTTTATTCGTGTTAAAAAGTAAATGAAAATAGTCGCGCAGCGCAGTTGTAAGTGGCAGGTGGCGAGTGGCAAGTGGCAAGTGGCGCGTCGCTGGTGGCAGGGTTGTGTCTGCCAGCATTGGCATTGTCAGTTGACACAGTTGCTGTTGTTGTTACTCTTGTTGTTGTTGTTGTTGTTGCTTTGGCACAGTTAATATTTGCCATCGCCAACGCCTTCGCCTTGGTGTCGCTCGCCAACCTGTCCAGCTGTCCAATTGTCCCCACCAGCAGCCCCCCAGCAGCAGCAGCAACTGCAACATTGATGGCAACTGTTGCTGTTGTAGCTTTTGTTGCTGTTGCTGTTGTTGTTATTGTTGTTGGTTTCCGTTGCATCTGCCACCGCTGAGTGGCAATTTAATTAAAGCTCAATCGCGTGCTGCATAAATCTTGCTGCTCAATGAGATGCGAATCTTTTGCGGTTAGAGAAAATAGCAGAACAGCTTCAATTGAACCTTGCATTAAATACTTTATCAAGAGTGGCATCAGCGTGCTTCAGTTTGATTAGTGGCGAAGCAGCTGCTCTCACTCCCTCGCTATCTCTTGCTCTCCCTCTCTGTCTGTTGGCTAATTAAATTAAATTAGTTATTCGGTTGAGCTTAATTAGAGGTTGCTTTTGGCAAGGTGAAATGGAAAAGGGGTTGAGTCGACATGGAAAGGATATTTAGTAATTAAATTAAATATAATACAAATGGAAATATAATTAAATGATATAAGGTAAATTAAACAATAAATAATTAAATAAATATATATAAATGTCATATTTAATAAAAAAAAATATATAAAATATTGAAAAATTATATAAGTATTTATAACATTTAATAATAATATAATTAATCATATAAAAATATAAAATATTACATAAAAATATAATATTAGTATATGAAGTATTTAACGATAATATAAATACATAAAATATATAATAATAAAATATAGTGAATTAGTTTTAAAGGCTAATGTTTCAGGCTGCTTAAACTCTTTGGGAATTGTAAGCAACAAGTATGCGAGATATTGTAAAAAGAAACTTATTTATGTTTAAGAGCGCTTCAACTTGACATTAAGACTCTAACCAACCCATCCACTACTCCTCCCTCTCTCTCCCTCTCTTTCTCTCTGTCTGTCTATTCCTTGCTATTTTAATATACATTCTAATATCATTTCGTACGTCTTCTACTTCTACTTCTTCGTCTTCTTTCAAGTTTTTTTGTTATTGTTTTTTAATGCACATGCTCAACTTGAAAAGCAATTTACTTATGACTTTTATCCTTTGCTCGACGCGTTTAGGGCCACTTCTGCTAGCTACATTACCCCAAGACTTTATACACATACTTGATACATCAACATACACCCACACACACATGCCTTGAGGGAGCGCACGCCGTCGCCGCGAGTGCGTCTCAATTGCATGAAAATTTGCATAAGTTGCCAGCTAACGTCTGGCGCAGCATCCTTGAGGATCCTGTGGCCACAATTTCATCTGCCGGCGCGTGCATTTTGCAATTTAATGACATTGACTAACGCTTAAATCAAGGCGACGAAATGAAAGCGAAGTGGAAAACAAAAAAAAACTAAAAAAAAAAGGAACAAAAATTACATCAAACTTTGTCGTAAATTGAACTTTTTCAATTTTTGCAATTTTTGTGTGTGCGAGAGTAGCTGACTTGACTATGTATATATATATATAGAGTGTACTGACTGGACTAGACTAAATCAACAAAAGAGTCGAGCCAAATGTTTGCATTGCCCAGAGAAGTTGAGTAGGGCAGCTGAGTAGCTGCAGTGAAGGAAAACTGGCTCCCCATGGAAATCTCGACGGCGCTTAACCTCAAAGGAGGCAATGCAATTGCACTAACAACAACAACAACAAGAACAGTATCAACAATAGCTACAACAACAATGGCTACAACAAGCGCCACTAAACAGAATGCAATTTGCTTGTTTGACCCAAATTGTTGTGAGATTTGCTTTGCACCGACTTTTATTTACATTTTTTCTCTATTTTGTTGGGGTTTTTTTCTATGCCATGTTGTGCCACGCCCCTGAACGCAGCTCGAGTTTATCTCTTAGCAATTGTGTGTGTGCTAGGAACAGGACGAAGCTGCCGCTTCAGGATAACAATGAAGCGTTACTTTCACTTGCACTTTTACCCCAGCAGAGCGCAGTTAGCAGTTTGCCTCCCTCTCCCTCTCCCTCTCTCTTTGTCGCTGTCTTTGTCTAGTCTCATCTTCTCGTTTAGCCCATTTGCACAGTTTTGCCAGTCACACGTTTGCCTCGTCCCAGACGCTGGGGCAGCTCGAGCTGTTTACGCAGCAACAGGCACCTGCATCTTGAGCCGGGCACGTTTTGCATTTCGTTTGCATTTTCGGCTGCTGATTATTGCCACTTTGCGAGTCTGTGTGTGTGTGAATCCGCTCGACTCTGCTGCAGCTGCCAACTGCCAACTTCCAACTGCCAACTGCCAACTGCCAAATTGCCACAATAGAAATAAAAGTGCATAAAAATTCTGTTAAACTGGTTCAAGTTTCGGCTTCTATTTCTCTGTCTCTCTTTCTCTCCCTATCTCTCCCGGTTTCCACTACATTTTATGGCTTGTTTTGATCGTTAACGTTTGGATTCCTCTTTGCTTTTGGCCAAAAGTAATTTTACTTAATTTTATTATTGTTTTTACTTTTTTCTCGCTGCTTCTTGGCGCAGGCAGCAAAGAAAAGTTATGACAGCGCCCGAGGCGCACAACTGCGGCGCAACAACTTTGCATTTAGCCGCAATAGAAAATTAATGCGTACCAAATAGAGAATGGCAGTGAATGACTTGCTGTATACCCTGGAAATAGATGTGGTATATAGAAAAGTCAGTGAAAATATACTTAATTATTTATATGTTTATTTGTATATTTTTTAAATTTATATTTATTTTTGTAATTCATTTTTGTTGTTTATTTATTTTTATTTTTTTAGTTATTCTTTTATTTAATTTTTTTTATTCATTTTTATTAAATTAAAATATTTTAAATTTATTTGAATTAGATATTTATATTAATTATTTATTTTTTTAATTATTTTTTTATTTTAATTATTTATTTATTTTATTTATTATTTTTTTTGTATTATTTATTTATTTATGTACATTATTTTTTTTATTTTTTTATTTATTTATTTATGTACATTATTTTTTTTATTTTTTTATTTATTTATTCATTTATTTATTTATTTTTTTATCATTATTTTGAATACACCTTGCGTATACTTAATGTCTATGTTACTCCACATCCTTTGCTGTTTTCCTTACTTGCTTCAGCTCCTTGCCAACTCTGCATACTCCCCATTGGATATCTCCCACACCTTATGCAGGGTATATGTTAAGTTAAACAAAAACAAAAGTTAATATATATATATTAGGCGTGGAAAACTTGGAAGTTTCTCGGGCGCTGTTATAGGGCGCGTTTAATTTCCTTTAGGAATAAGCCGGGCCACTGCTGCTATTTCTCACATGGCTTTCTAATGTCTTAAGCGCCGCTTTGGCTAATATGGTTGGCTCACTTATGCGCTGAATTATTTACATTTATTGAAAATGCCACGCAACGCTGCCACGTCCGCAGTCTGCGTGTTCATAATTTATTTAAATAAGCCCTTATGACGTTTTTAATTCACTGACAATGACGGCAGGTGAGAGAAGATGCCGTACAGTGCCGTACCGTGCCGTGCCGTGTGTGTGAGGCGCGAGAGTTGCGAACAACAAAAAATAAACAAAAATGGAGAATTTTGTGAAGTTGGCAGTTGCCAGTTGCCAGGCAGCCGCTTACGACAGTTGCCATAGAATAATTTGAATATTTTTAACATAAAAACAACAAGCGCAAAAAAAAAGAAAAAATACTTTTTGCGCTGCTGACAATGTTGGTAAATCCAAGCAAGATGCTAAATACCCTTTG
Organism: Drosophila repleta; assembly: GCA_018903745.1. NCBI lineage: Eukaryota > Metazoa > Arthropoda > Insecta > Diptera > Drosophilidae > Drosophila > Drosophila repleta. Next base: position 8,124,051 of record JAEIGN010000497.1, read on the forward strand.
GGGTGCGATTTTGGCCAAAACTTAGCCTGAAAGTTGCAGTCTTGAGATTTATTTTAATTTGAGATTTAGGCAAGGAAAGGAAAAGGGGAGAGTGCAACATTTAACTCGTTTGCGAGGCTTTGCTGTTTGAATTGCTTAAAAGCTGTTTAAATATATTTATTTATTTATTTTTTTATATTAGTTAGTCTTAATGTAAAATTCAAGCTAATTTAGGGCTAAAGCGCTGGCTGCTGAGGCCTTCGGCGAAAAGACTTACATGGATTGGTCTCTTAAGGACCTTAGTTATTTTAGGAATGTCTTTAGGGGTTGGGTTTGAGCTGTTTTAATATTTAAATTAAAGTATAAAAATTTGGAAAATTTTTAAAATTAATTTTAAATTATTTTTGGAAATGCTAAAATAATTATTTAAAAAAAAACAAATAGTTGTTAAATATTTTTACAAAAATTTAATTTATTTAAAATTTAAGAAATAAAATAAAAATAATAATAATATAATTTAATATAAAAAAAATTAAATTTAAAATTTAGCAACTATTATATTGCTATGCAGACTATTTAAAATATTTTTAAAATATTTTTTAATTTATTTTGTGAATTTAAAGAAAAAATAACATAAAATTTCTGTACGAATTTCAACTTTATGCTCAAGAGCAAATGAGACGAGAACAGCATTGGCTGTCAGGCCATGCACTGTTGTTTATAGAGTAACATACATATATACATATATGTAATATATAATACATATATATGTTTATATACAAAACAACGAACAACAAATGAGCGTAAGCAAAAATCTTGTCAAAAAAAAAAAAAAACGAAAAACGAAAAGAAAAATTATAAAATTTCTCTTGAAGCATTTGCAACGTAATTTTTCTCAATTCCAGCGTTGTTGTTATTGTCGCTGTTGTTGTTGTCGCTGCTGTTGTTATTGTTGATGATAATGTTGTTGTGGTTGTTGTCACTGTCACGCTAAATGTCAACGGGCGGTCCGTGCAACATGACGGCATACAACACGTACATGTGGCAAGATGTACTTAATATGCGCTGCCTGCTGCCTGCCCTGCAAATAATATGCCTGATGAGAATGCGGGCGGTGTTAAAGTGGGGGCGTGGCCAAAGGGACAAGCGACGACAGACGTTGGCTCCCTGTCTGTCGTCAGTCAGGTGGCATTCGTGGGGGTCCGCCGTGTCGCTGTGTCGCTGTGTCGCCTGCTGCCTTAAAATGTGTTCACTGTAAAAATTAGCATATTTAATGCGAGCGGCACGTTAGGTTATTAGAGACACATTCTCACCAAGAGTGTGGCAGCAGCAGCAAAGCAATGTTGTTGCAGCAGCAATAGCAGCAGTGGCAGCAGCAACAATCACGCCCACACACAAAACGTTAAGTAAGCAGCCGCAGCAGCGGCAGCCCGGACAACAATTTTGCATAATGTTTCAGCTTCTTTATGCTACGAGAGGCGAGTGGGCGAGTGGGCGAGTGGGCGAGGGGCGAGGGGCAGGCCAAAGCAATGGGCTTGTAAGCTACTTAGTTTTTATTACACTTGCCGCATTGTTTTTCATGCCCCAATGCAGCAGCAGCAGCAGCAGCGGCAGCGGCAGCGGCAACTAAAAAAGGACTCGCTCTCCGTCGACTCACAGCAATTTGTGTTTTGCTTTTTAAGCTTTAACGCGTTTCGCCTTTTCTTTGCGCACATTTTTCACCGGGTGCAAAATAAAGAAATACAAAATCCACTTGGACAGCAACTTTTTGCATGCACTGTCTGGCTGAATGCTTGACTTTGTGGCATGTTGCTGTTGAAGCTTTAATGTTGCATTTATTAAACGAGCATGCAACCATAATCAGCTGACAGAATGCAAACTGCCACACGCACACGCAGCTTGTTGGCCGTGATATGGCCAACAGTTACACGTGTTTCGCCTGAATGCGATAAGGCCAACAACCCAACAACCAGCCAGTCAACCAGCCAACAACAATAGCAACAGCAACACCAACAGCAACAGCAACAATAACAGCTGCAACAAATGAGCCTACAGCCACGTTTCTCGCGCTGGCGTTAAAATGTGCACCGCACGTGTCCTGCAATGGCCTCCTGTATGCGTGTGTGTGTATATTTATGTTGAGATGTTATCAATCATGGCTCTTGGTGTGGATAGTTGCGGCCAGCGCGGTCAGTTTTCGTTGCCAAAAACTGCATGTGCATGTGGCAGATTGAGGCTGCAGCCTGCTGCCTGCTGCCTGCCGCGAACTCCATTTAACATTTTAAATAAGTTTTTTTTCTCTCTTTTGTTATTTGCTCACATGACCTGCAGCTCATTAACACTTTAACGCTCTATTTAAATGTATTTGCAGCCAGAGTAAATATTATATATATATTTTAAATATATATAATATGCACATTTATTTCATTTTATATTTTTAGTTCTTACTTTTTCGATTGGAAACATGATTTAGCACTTGTAAATTATAAAAACTTGTGAGCAAACAATTTGGAAAAAAGAAAGATCAGACAGAGCTAAAGACTACGATGATGCCCTGTAAAAAGAGGAACGGAATTTATATAAAGAAAAGAGTTATCATGATACATAGCTCATATTTTCTTAAGATTTCTGTATTGAACTTGAAATAATAAGAAGCAAGCCGTTCTCTGCAGTTCTCTTGAATAGATTTAAGGCTTTTTCAGTATGTAATTAAATAAGTAACAAATAAAATATATGAAATAAATAAAATAAAATACAATAAATAAAATAAAATAGATATAATAAATAATTTAAAATAAATAAAATAAAATAAAAATAAATAAAAATAAAATACAATAAAATAAATCAAATAAAATAAAATTAAACAAAAATAAATTAAATAAAATAATGAATTAAATAAGAGAAATATAAATTAAATAAAAGAATAAAATAAATTAACAAAATAAAAAAATAACAAAGAAATAAAATAAATTTAAAAAATAAATAGTATAATTCAATATTAATATATACTAAAACTAAATTCAAACATGTTTAGCCCCTTCACTAGCCCTTAAAAAATTAATTAATAATATAAATAAAAAACACCAAAAATAATATAAATAATATAATAAAAAATTAAAGAAAAAAAATAAAATAAACAAATTAAAAAAATAAAATAAATAATATAAATAAAAAATACCAAAAATAATATAAATAATATAATAAAAAACTAAAATAAATAAAAACAATACAAAAAAATTAAATAATCATAATATATAAAATAAATTAAAAAAATAAAATTAATAATTTTTATAAAAAATACCAAAAATAATATTTACTTATATTAAATTCCAAACACCTTTAATACCCTTCCTTCCACAATCGCCAGCTGATTTCATATTCATTGACAACTCACAAGACCATAGTCCTTCACGACCTGCTCACAACTCGAACAGAGTATCAGCTTGTGTGCAAAAGTGTTCTACAATATACGTGGCAAACATTTGTACAAGCATTTTTTATGTGCAACAAATAAGGACGAGAGCAGCAAGAGCAGAAGCAGCAGGAAATGAAGCATAGAGAAAAAGTTTGGGTTTATTTTATGTATTTTGGTTCAATTTGTTTGCTATTTTTCATGTAACAATATTTTGCTGTGCGCTCGCCACTTGTGCTGCAGCTGTTTTCGTTGTTGAGGTGCCAAAATGGAAAGAAAAAGAGGAAGCAGAGGAAGACGAAGAAGAAGAATAAGAAGAAGAAGAAGCGGCAACGTTTGGCCATTTAGTAGCTCAGACACATACCCTCGCTTCCAGTTGCCGTTGCCGTTGCCGTTGCCGTTGCCACTTCTACGGCAAGTCCAACTGCTGTGAGTGTCTCAATCTTCAAGTGGGTCTCTGTTACGCCTGCTTTATGCTTGCTCGCTCTGCTGGATTTCTTCTGGCAACACGCTGCTAGTAGCAACCGGCTTTAGCTCTAGCTTCAGCTGCAGCTGCAGCTTCCTCTGTGCCACGCACCCTTTCGCACCCTCTGCCGTGGCTCGTGGCCCTTTTATATCCGCTTCCTGTGCTGCTGTCTCTAAAAAATACTTGAGCTGCTATTTGGAGCACACTTTGCGTCTCGGCTGTGGCTGTGGCTGTAGCAGTCGTCATAGTTGGTAGTTGCCTCCGTTTTGTTGCCATCGCTTTTGTTTGCCGTTCGCACGCATTGCTTGTTAGTGCGCCCCAAAAGTATGCACTGCAAAATTGCAGCTTTTTGTTTCGACTTGCGCACAGATACACCCCCACCCACACACACCTACCCATCCACACACACCCACACACACAAGCCAACGGGAAGTTGTGGTCTATTTAAGTTTTAGCTTTAGCAACGTGACTCAAAATCTTGTTGTGTCTCACTTAATGGCACTCACTTTGACTAGTTTATTGCATATATCTATCTATATATCTATATAATAACTATAAGAAATATATAGATATATATGTATTTTTGTAATATTTATCAAGCAATCTGATTTCAAATGAAGTGCAACGCATCTGCTGCCACATGAACCTCACACATAACCTTCCAACTGAACTCGCCAATCTCGGCTCTCGCTCAGCTTTCAGTCAGCTCTCTCTCGCTCTCAGCTGACTTTTGGCAGCACGAACTTCCGCTCGCATGCAATTTCGTTGGCAATTCAAGTGCATATATGATAACAGACAGAAAACCAATCTCTACTGGTATTGCTTATACACTGAAAGGAATATTGTATATATAGAGAGTATTATACAAACATATTTGATATGCTAATTTATTTTCCTGAAATATTGCGATAATACGATAAATGCCGATAATAAGACTTAAATATTTATATTGAATATAAAAAATATAAATAGTTGGAAGTATTTTTAAAGTAATAAAAGAATAAGAAAATTAAATTGAAATTAAATTTAAAATATTTGCTTAGTTCATAAATAATGTAAATTAATTATATATCTCTTTATTTATTATAATACTAAATTAAATTTAAAAATATTTTTTTATTTTCTTTTTTTAATATTCTTTTTTTTTTAATAATGAGCAAATAAAATATTATTATATTTTTTAATATAACTAAATTTTTGCATTTAATTAAATTAAAAAAAAATAAATTTTTATAAGCTATATTAAAATACAAAAATATTTATAATATATAATTGATATATAATATATAATATATAATATATAATATATAATATATAATATATATATATAATATATAATATATAATTAAGTAATATATTTTGATATCATGAGATTAAATATTTTATTATATTTGTTTTTATAAATTAATCAGTTTTTCTGTTCATTTCAGTTAACTGATGTTTATGGGAGCGGGATAACTATCAATCTATAACCATAACCATCTACAACCATCTATATAGATGTCAAGTGTTATTTATGAACAGATTGGTAAGTCCTGCCAGCATTTCTACTAATTTTAATGAAGATTACAAATCAAATTTCTGTTTTATATAAGAAATTGTACCCATTCTATATGAAACTTAGTTGAGAAACATGTAAAGTTTCTTTCGATCTGGCTGTTTCTTAATAGACAATTAAAATATGTGCCACAATTAAATACTTCGATTAATTTTCTTCAAGTGTACACGCTTTTTTCTATATATATACAGATACATATAAATTTATATATACAAATATATCTGAAATTCGATTTTCTGCGTGCTGGACATGTGCGAATCCCATCAAGAGTTGCTCAGAATTTTCATTATTTACAATAAGATATGACGGGTGTGTGTGGTGTGTGTGTGTGTGGTTGGGCGCTGTTCAGATAAAACTGAGCGCTACAACTTCAAAAGTCGACAAGTGTATTTGCGCAATGCTTCTCAAAATTTGCAGCGCAAATAGTACAAAAGTAAACAAGACGAACTCGAGCTGCGTTTCCATCAGCAATCTTTCAAAAGTGTCAATATATAACCCAATATATATATGTATATATCTATATCTATATTGTTGCTCAAGTTGAAAATTGAAATTTGATTGACGCTGCGAAAATTCGACAGAGAGAGAGAGAGAGAGAGAGGGAAAGAGCTAGAAGGGCGAGGAGTGGCATAAGTAATTATCGAAATACGTGCAGCCGGCAAGCATTTAGCAGGATAGACAAAACATTTTATTAGAGCAGACGCCAGCGGCGTTAATAATGCATGGCTCTAATGGGCCAGGGCTTACGGACGGCGCAACTAATGAGTTGGACAGACTAGCTGGGCAGCTGGGCTCAGACTCGAAATAGTTGCATACAAATGGAACGAACACCTTCAGGCGAAAGGCAGCTGCAGCAGCTGTTGCTGTTGCTGTGATTATAGCCCATAAGCCTTGTGTCTAGTCATGGGCATGTTGCAGCATGCAACAATGCTACATGCAATGTGATTTGCCTTGTAATTGCAATTTAGCTAACACTCGCATAATAATGCACATGCAAAACCAGGACGCATGCCACAAGGACATGCCGCACTGCAAATATGCACAAGACAGCAACAACAACAGCAACGAACTTTGATGACGACATGGAAAAACAAGCAACAGCAACAGCAACAGCAGCAATAACAATAACAATAATAATACTAACAACAACAATAACAGCCTCATGCACTCTCTGTGCATGACAAATAACCCGAATGGAAAATCTGTTGATGTCTAAAAACCATCAGCAAACACACACACACACACAGAGAGAGAGAGAGAGAGAGAGAGAGAGAGAGAGAGAGGGAGGGAGGGAGTGGGAGGGAGAGAGATGCCCACACACACGAATATATGCCAAATCGATGCATTTCATTGCGGTCAGCGCGTGTTGGAGTCGACAGCGTCGGCTTATGCGTTTGCCATTTGGTTCCCAGTTCACTTATTTAACATCGAGAGCAAAGTGTTGAGCAATTAGCAATCAACTGACAGCTTGACAGATCTCGGCCCAGTCCCAAACACTAGATTGTCTCTCAGCTTCAGTTTTTTTTTTGCTATGAAAATCAAATGCATTCTAATTGAGTTGCTGCATATTTATGACAGCATTTGTTACACAGCTGAAGGATTATTTAATTACACACACACACACACACACACACACACACACACACACACACGCACTGTCCTGTCCTCAGTTCCTTGTAAACTTATAGCCATGCAGAGCTCTTGACATGCCTTTAAATTTTAATTACTTTCCAAATTATTCGCAATTTTCAATTATTAAATCTTAAGTCTTACATGTCATTTGTGCATTTTAATTGGAAAGCATTTTGTTTTAATATTTATGAAAAATATATTAAATTATTTAAGGTTTGCTAGAGTTTTAGCTTGACAACAAAGGGTTCTTTAAGTGGAAGCTAGAATATATATAAAATTCTGTTGAGTTGTGCTTGGAAATACATTTTTATTGAGCTGCGTCATATATTTATATATATTTTATTATATAATATATATATTATTAAATTTTTTGCTGAAGACTTTTTAACTGTTATGTTAAGAGAAATACTTAAAACTTGTAAAGGTCTTGGTCATAGGAAGACCTCACGAAGTATATATATTAATTATTATATATATTTATTATTAACAGGATTAAATTAAAAAAAGAAATGTACAGAAATAACAATAGCTCATTTTTAAATTTATGTAAACTTTTTTTTTCACATTTATGTTTATTTGTTGTTAACATATTTAAACACATTTTTTAAACATTTTTATCATTTCTGCTAACATTTTTTAGCCATTTTATACAGATTTGAAACATTTATATATTTTTAATACATTTTTCAACATTTTAACACTTTTTTAAGATTTTTAAGATTTTTTTTTTTTTTTTTTTGCAAAAAATCCAGAATATTTCTGCTGGAATGCATTAGACATGCACAATTATTTGCCATAAAAATATGCTCATATATTATGTGTTCATTCACATATTTAAAAAATAAAATCAATTCATTAATATTCATTTAAAATGCAAAAAAAAAAGTTTTGCTGGCAAATCAAAATTGTTTTTCGAATTAGATAAATTGTCTGGCCTAACGGGCTAAAGATATTTTGTGCATTTAGCTGCAAACAACAAATCAATATTAGCAGCTTTTTCATGGCTCAAAGAATTAGCGTTTTAGGGCTTACATATAGACATATATATATATATATATATTGATATTTGATGGAAAATACAATTTTAATGCAAATATGCAGCAGCAGCTGCTGTTGTTGCTGCTGTTGTTGCCCCACAATTGAACACAAAAATGGAAGCTTTTTTTTGCAGTTTTGCCAAAGTTTTTGCGTTGATTTGGCACGCATTTGCCATGAATTTAGACAGTTTAATTCAAAGAATTGATTGGAAAACACGAGTGCACAATCTGTGATGGGCGCGCTGAAAGAAATATTTAATTTATGCAATTTATAAATTGTTTGAAAACAAAAACGATCGAATAAAACAATTTTCATTTGAATTGTGTGAACTAGCCGAGCCAAAGGGAGAGGGAGAGATAGAGAGAGAGAGAGGAAGAGACTGTGAGAAATAAAAACTCGTTGTTTGTTAGGCTCTTATGATAAATAATATTTGTAGTATATCTAACTGGTTACTCTATCTTTATATATATATATATATATATATATATATATATATATATATATATATATATATATATATATATATATATATATATATATATATATATATATATATATATATATATATATATATATAATTTCAAGTAGCGCTTATGGCCTTTCTATGCAAATATGGCTACACTTGTCTATGCATATGCGCACTCTATATATGTGTTTGTATAGAAATAAGCATAATAAAATTGTGTGTGGTCTCCTTCCGCTATGTGTGTGGCTAACATCCAAAAAATCCTAGCCCCGTATTGATGCTAACCAGACAAAAACAAAAATGGCGACAGTAGAAACAAAGGCAAAAGCAAAAAGAAGCAGAAAGAATATATATATATATATATATATATATATATATATCTGAATAAATATCAGGCGTAAGGCACAAACAAAAATGGCGCTAGAGGCAAATTCAATGGGGCTTGGCGAAGGCCGCATATTTTACGTTACTTATCTTTATCATTGCCAACTAATTTCACAGCAGCGTGGGGCTAAGGCAGGAGTTAGCAGACGGGCATAAGCAAACACACACACACACGCACACACAGCGTGTACAAAATATTTGTTTATTTCTAGTTCATATCTCTCATGTGCGCTACACTTGTTTCGCTTGCTGTGTGTATGTGTGTCTGTGTGTGTGGCATGTTTGCGCCATTTTGCGTTTTTGTTTATGTTTAGCTGGGTCATTCCAAGCACTGCATATGTCTCTCTCCGCCTGTCTCTGTGTCTCTGTGTGGCTGCTTTAAGTGTTTTTATTGTGCTCTGCTTGGGGTTAAGTTTTGTCATTGCCACGCTGTGTTTATGGCCCTGCCCACACACACTCACACACGAGCGTGTGTAACGAGCTAATCCTTTTGTTTTATGGCATTTAATTTATTTTTAAAGCCCGCCTGCCCATAGGCCGCCGAAGACAGCAGCAGCAGCAATAGCAAAAAAAGTGTAGCATACTTTTGTGCATAGTCTATGGGCTGCTACAACTTCACGCTTCACATGCAACAGGAGGCCAAAGTCCAGCCAACGTCACAATAATTGGCCACAATTTCTGCCAGAGCACACACATACAGAGGGACATAGTGCGCAATTGGAGCAGACACACACACACACACACACACACACACACACACACACACACACACACACACACACCCTGGCACTTAAACACACAAGTAATTGGCTACAAAATTGCAATAATAACAATAACAATTCAATATGCCCGCAACAGATGTTCCCGTGCTAATGCCGCAAAGCCCTGCAGAAATAAGAAGAAAACGAGAAAGAAAAAAAAAAAAGAAAAAGCAGAAGCAGAAATGGAGCAAACTCAGCTTACGTTCAGCTATGGTCAGCTGCTAAGCTGGCCTAATTGACGCTCATTATATCAAAGAGTTTTTGCGTGGGGAATTCTAAGTACATATAAAACTCATGTGTGCGACGACCTCTGGCTGCCCAGCTCACAGCTCCCGATTTTACTTGCCAAAGGCAATTGCGCTCTCCACAGCTTGTTTAATATTCTATATTTAGCTAACAACTTTGTGACAGAGACCTTGCCTCTCCTCTCCTACTCTGCGTATGCGTAATATTCAAACGATTAATCTGCTATTGAGATGCAATAATGCGTGCGTGGCTAAGCGCGCGCGTGCGTGTGTGTGTGTGTGTGTGTGTTTGAATAGCTGACCAGCTAATGGCTTTCAATTACAACTGTTAGCGACGGCATCCGTTGTGGTCCGCAGCTTAACGTTGCTTAATCAAACGTTATTAGTTTATGCCGCCACAGTTTGATGGGCTACAATGTGCACATAGCTCCGGGATTATTACAATGATATGGGCTTAAAGTCGGAGCTTGCAAAGGTATTTTAAGGTGTAGTTGCGAGGCCCGACAGCCGGCTGTGAGCGCTCAGCTGTAACAGAGGTGTTTAAAAGTGAGCTAACATAAATCAGCTGTTAATACTGTAGTTTATATGTTTAATTGTGGATTTGAGCAGGGATATATATATTAAGGAATGTTTGTTTGAGTGAGGTTGAAGGAGACTTTAAGCTAAGACAGAGGCTGCGAGGTAGTTATATAGATTTATGTATGTCTGAAAGTCTGTTACGTAACAGCTATACGCTCGCCTAGATTCTCGACTCTCAGCTCCTAAACTCCCGACTTTTTGAACGAGACTCTCAACTAGACTCTCAACTAGACTGTCTACTAGACTCTCGACTCCTTGAACTAGACTCTCGACTCTCGACTTGACTCTCAACTAGACTCTAGAGCAGACTCAACACCAGACTCTCGACTCTAGGCTCCTAAACTCCCGACTCCATGAGCTAGACTCTCAACTAGACTCTCGACTGGACTCCCGCCTCCTTGAGCTAGATTCTCTACTAAACTCTCAACTAGACTCTCAACTAGACTCTCGACTGGACTCTCGACACCTTGAACTAGACTCTCGACGCTCGACTTGACTCTCGACTTGACTCTCGACTAGACTCTAGAGAAGACTCACGACCAGACTCTCGACTCTAGGCTCCTAAACTTCCGACTCCATGAGCTAGACTCTCAACTAGACTCTCGACTTCAACTTAACTCTCAACTAGACTCTCGACTAGACTCTCGTCGACTGGACTCCCGCCTCCTTGAGCTAGACTCTCAACTAGACTCTCAACTAGACTCTCTACTAGACTCTCGACTGGACTCTCGACTACACTTCCGACTCCTTGAGCTGGACTCTCTACTAGACCCACTGCTAGACTCTCGACTCTTAGACTCCCAGACTCTTTGTCTCAAGAGGCACAGAATCTATAACTATTCCCTTTGGCCAACTACAAAATTAGGAAACAAACTTTAAAAACTTTAAATAAATTTCGCTCAAATTTCAAGCAAGCCTTAGTAGCAGCTCAGCCGACCCCTTGAGCGGCTTAACAATGGCCAGCAAGCTGATTTGAATTGATTTTCTATTAGAGTGCATGATGATGACTTGACGGCAGCTGGGTAGCCGCAATTAAATCGGCTGCTTATTGAATTGTTTTCGAGCGTTCGCAGCCAAGGCTTCGGTTGCTTCGGTCGCCTCAGTTCAAATGTCAGCTAATTGCCTGCTCGTATTTCAGATTTAATGGGCCCTTGGGTCGAATTTGAGAGTCATGCTAGTTTAGGGGGCGATGCTGTGAAGTGGACTTGAAGGACTCTTGGCGCTCGGAGTTCCACTCGAGTGGAGCTGGGCGATTGCGTCTTTAAATTCAGCGGAATAACAATCGACAAATCGACGGTGCGAGGCATCGACTATCGATTACATTTCATTTGCGTGGCCATAATAAAACCATTCGCAAAACGTTTTCAACAGGCCGTTGCCAGACGTACGTGTCTCCCAAGCTGCAGACGAGTGAGGAGTGAGGCTCTGGCTGAAAGTCAATTTGGTTGTACGGGGCGTATGAGCAACGTCTTGTAAATTGCTTTGCTTTGCATTCGCATCGGCCCAAACTGTCAGCTTGTAGCATAATTGTGCGTCGTTAACTTGATTATGAAGGACTCTTCACACACACACACACACACACAGGCACACACAGGCATACACGGAGACAGTTTTAATGTGCAAATGGCGCACTTTAAGTCAAGCAATTGGAAACTAAATTGGAATTTTTACGACAGGCATCAAGCAGCTCAGCACAATGGCTGGCTAAGGGGGCGTGCGTATGAGCGTATTGTGTGTGCGCATTTGACCGACAGCCCACCAACAATACAAACACACACACACGCACACAGTGACAATTTGACTGCTGCTGCATGTGAGCATTTGTAAAATTTCCCTTAGGCCCCGTTCGTCTGAATTAAATGTTGACGTGGCTAAACTTCACGCCTGACTTGGCTGCTGCTCCGCTGCCTAGTCGACCATGAAAAATTGTCGCCCCTCCCACCTCAGCCCAAACGAGACTAAATAAAAGAATATTGTTGCGCTTCAATGTGCCGAAAAATGCGTTGATAAAAATATGCTAATAAAATGCGAGCGACAATTATTATTTTGGAAAAATCAATTTGATTCATAAATACGTAATTCGATGAAATGCACCAAAGGAAAGCAACAAGTGTGGATGCCACAAAGCCAGCTGCGTCGCATGGAAATTGGCTTTGATTATTTTATTGACTTGCGGCGAGCGCTTAGTTGTGGCAAACAGCCAGGGAGAGCTTTGCCTGGGCACAAAAAGAGCCAAGCGGAGCAGGCGCTGGGGGCTTTTGCTTTTTGATAAATACTTATGCACACATTAGCAGCATATAATGGCGGCACGCTCTGTGTGTGTGTGTGTGTGTGTGTGTGTGCCTGGGAGCGCTGTGTGTGTGCATGTGAGAGTGTGTTAACTATTTTTGCTGCCTGCAATCGCCTTTCGGCTATTGACACATTCACAAACACTTTGCCACAATCTGCTGCGGCTGCTGCTGCTGTTGGTGCTGTTGGTGCTGCTGCTGTTGGTGCTGCTTCCTCTCGCAATTTTTTCCCTCTGCCTGCAGCCACATTTTGTGCATTTCATGTTGGGTTTTATTTTTGTTGCTTTTGTTTTGGTTTTGAGGCTGGCAAATGCAAAGCATTTCGTGCGGTTCGTTTGAGTGTGCGGTTCCCAGCTCGTGTGCGTGTGTTTGTGTGTGCTCGACGCAAACAGCGCAATTCATTTGAACTTAAGATTTGCCAAACGAAATTGCATATCAATTGCGAGTATCAGAAAGAAATATATTTGCATAGCTAAAGCTTTTGTGCTAAGCAACTTCATTTGGCGGAGGGACTAGAAAGACTCGGCAAAGGCCATGAATCGAAAGCTCTGCCTTCGCTTTGACTTTTGACAGAAAATTTAATTAGCTGCACGAGAGGCGGCTTTGTTGACTAAGAGCATGTAAGCGCATTAAATTCAAAGAAATATTTTCTGGTATTTAAATGCGAAAGTAAATGTATAGAAAGCAATATATATATGTATATGTATATGTATATATATCTATATTAAATTATATATACAAACCTTTTATGATAGCCCAAGCAAATTAGTAGTGCATAAATAAACGAAATTCCAAATATATATATAAAGATTCATATACATACAAACAGTCTCTGTGTGCTATTTAATAACTGAATTATTAAGAGAAGTCGAAAAGGAAACAAAAAATAGAATTTATGACGTTTGTCCTTAAAATTCAATTGAAAAAAATGAAATAAAAGCCAAATAAATCTTATGAATTGTGCTTAGAATAATTTATGACTTAATGCAAATTAAATATGAAACAATGTCTTCACTTCAGGTATTTAAACACAAATTTAAGGCGATTTAATTTTTTAAATTAATAAATTGACTGAGAGTTTGAAGCAACTGAGTGAGGTTTGTGGTGTGTTAAATGTTTCCAGGTATATAAATTTTTAAAAGTGATAATATAGTATATATATTTTTAAATTTTTTTTATATGTTTTTTATTTTTTAAATTGTTTTTTTTTTGTATATTTATTTTTATATTTTATATTGTTTTATTTTTACATTCTTTTATTTTTTTTATTTTTATTTCTTTTTTTTTTATTTATTTATTTATTTTATTATTTAAATAATTTTTAATACATATATATTGTCTTACATTTTTTGTTTCTATTTTTAGTGTAATTATAAAATTTATATTTTGATATGTATTGAAAAAAAAACTGCGATAACGTTCAAATTCACAGTATAATTTGCTTAAGAGTAATCTTTGAATATTAAAATTAAAATAATATAATAATGAAATATTTGGTTGGCATCTGTAATCTTTAACCTTTCAGACTACTATGACTCATTGCTTGGGCAACAAAATAATTTTCAAAAAAATATTTAAAGCTTATTTAAGGCTACGTAGCTGAGCTCTGTCTTGAGCGTCATATATCTACGGCAAAACAAATTCTTAACCCACGCAGTTTGCCCACAAAGTTGAGCTGACCTTCAGCTTTTCAGGGCAAACCTTAACTGAGTCCAGCGCTAGTAAACACTTTAATGATTATAGTAAAGGCTCAGCGGAAAATCAATATTAATCTATAAATAACTCAAGATTTTGTGCTCTAAATTTAACAACCTCTGCAAGTGTTGTAAGGCCAATATCGAATGCTACTGAATCACATATTTCACTTAATCTATTTACCTCGCAGAGACCGCAAATACCAGTAGCAGCTTGCTTGAAATTAAGTTTGAGTTTATCAAATTAGCAAGAAATTAAACCAAATTAAACCAAATTAAACCAAATTTACCCAAAGGCAAACTATTTTGTGGGCTTTTTTGATTTTTGGGCAACTCACTCGAAGTTTTCTTTGCCAACTATTTTGCATATTGGTTTTGTTTTTGTTTCCCCATCTTTTTTTTTGTGCAACTTTTTATTAAATTCGGACTTTGAAGTTGAAATTAAAACTTAATTGCGAGCATTTTGCCAACTCGTATTTACAAGCATCCATAAATCAGGCTTCAATTGAGTGTATTCAGAGTGAATGAGAGAGGGAGAGGGAGAGGGAGAGGGAGCGGGTTATATGTAGTCAATGTCATTGTGAGTTGTTGGCAGCCCGGCTGGCTCTGGCTCTGGCTCTGCTCATTGTCGTTGTCTCCACGCTGTCATCATTCTCAGCACACAATTTAGTTTTATTAACCAGGCGAGGCGAGCAGCAGCAGCTGGCCACGGTCGGGCAGCTGGGTAGATTGGCCACCAAGAAAAATGAACTGCACTTCTTGTCGTTTGGCTGCCGCCGTTGCTGCTGATGATGTTGATGACTGCCTGTTGACAGTAGCTTGGCGGTGCAAACAATGTGGCCCCATTGCGCCCTGCCACACGGCCAACACTCGACGGGCTTTTGTTGGCCATGCATAAGCCAATCTGCACACCAGACAGACGACTGAACTGGACTCGACTCGTCTCGTCTCGTCTCGTCTCGCCTCGCCTCCTTTGTGCTGTTTGCCCATGGGATCACTTGAGATAGCAAAACTAATCAAAGCCTAAGCTTCAAGCCTGACGAACAGCTCAAATCAATGGAAATGAAACATGTTTCTCATATTTTGCATAATTTTATTATGTTTTATTTTCTGCATTTTGTAGACTTTTGTAATTTTTGTTACATTTAACTACACATACTTAAGGACTAGTATTTTTTATGTGAATGCATTTTATGTATTTGGTTTTTGTTTGTGAAATATTCTTCATTTATTATATTGTTTTTTTTTTATCATACACATCAATTAAATATATTATATACACTGCAAATATTTTAGGGCTGGGGGCGAGGGCGAGGGGGCGCACTTTATGGATTTTTCTATTTCATTTAAAAGTTTTGCCCGTTTCGCGTTTAAAAATACGAAATATTTCTTAAGCTAGAAAATAGTTTATTTTTGATTACTCTGTTCCACGCTGCGGCTGCTGCATTTCTTTTTATGTATATTTAATTTAAATTTATTTTTATTTATTTAATTACTTAAATCTTTTTTCTTAGCAACTTTCACACTTGGCCAAAAGTCTTTGTTTGTAGTAACCAACATTGAAATTTCAGCTGCATCTGCTCGCTTCCTTCTTTCTGTCTTTTCTTTATATTTATTTTATATTTATTTTTTGTTGCCTCTAAGCAAACATCTTAGGCTTAAACATTAACTTGACTAAGACGAAAATTGAACAGAAAATCAAATAAGATAAATTATATATTCTTGTATTTACAGCAATTGATGAAACAACAATTCGAATGGAACTTGGCCTAAATTAAATTTGCAATCTAAACGGTATGTACAGTTCAATTAATATTATATATTAGTTTAGTTTGAATTGGAAATACTTTAATTATTTTTTTAATTTATTATATTCATTTATGCTGTATTTTTGTTCTTTATATTATTGCTAGTTTGAAATTTTCTTTTGCTTTGTTTTTTTTTTTTTTTTTTTTGCTTAAAATCACTTAGATAAAAGCTGCAGCTAGCTTTTAGTTAGAGAATATTTTTTTGGGGTTCTTTTTCTGTTTTGGGTTTTGTTTGACTTACTTTGAAATACATTTTGCTGTCGTAAATGCACAGTTAATAATTTCTTTGATTAAATTTTATTGAATATTTCTTAATTGGCAAGTGAAAAAGCGTCGCTTGAACTCTCTTGCACGTGTCTCGGTAACATGGAAGCAGCTGGCAAACGAAAGGCTCAATCAAACACACGCACTCACACACTCCCATATAAAAGTAATTACACATACACACACACAGACATACACATATGTTATTTGCGTTTCTACTTTGGTTTTTTTAGAGAGAGCTTAGAGAGATGATTAAATGTGGTTCGCTTTGAAGAATTGTAATAAGGGTTTTACTTATGCATTACACTTAATTATCGCTAGTCGCTTTTCTTTTTTGTGTTTTGTTGATGAAGTTTAGTTACAAATGGTGCGGGCAGCCAGGTTTCTAGACAATCTTCATGTAGACACTTGTGTGAAATATCCGATAGCCGATGGCAATCATTACCATAACATTATGCAGCTGCCTCTGCGTCGTTTTAGTCGAGCCGCCCACATGTCCGTGATACATGGCCGCCGGATTATCGCCTGTACGGATGAGAGAAGGCCAGATAAAAATCAAGGTGAAAATGTGTTCAAATTAATTAAGCCCCACACACACCCACACACACACACACATGCATGCCCAGGTGCAAATAATAATCATAAAAAAAAAAACAAATGCTAATGAGAGCATTTGCAGTGTCCCCATAGCTGCTGTAGAGCAGCAGCGCTTGCCACACAACCTATGCTGGCCATATAAGTTATGAGCTTTGCCACGCCCCGTTGTAGGTGTAGGTGTGTGAGTGTGAGTGTGTGTGTGTGGGTGTGGTTTAGTGTTTATGGCCTGGCTTTAATGGCCGCCTTGGTGGTTCGGGCATTTTTAATCCGCATGACTCTGTGGCCCTGTAATTTTCATAAATTACTTTTATTGTTCTCTCTCTCTCCTTTGCATATTGTTGCTGTTGCTGTTGTTGTTGTTGCTTTTTCTCACTTGATATATGAACTGTAAAAGCGCCACGCACAACTACACAAATAAAGATATACAGATACAGATACAGATACAGATGCAGATACGGATACAGTTACAGATACATTCGTATTTATGTGGGCTGACGCAGTTGTCCGCATTTTATTTACTTATTCTTTTTCCGGGTTTATAGTGAGCTTCAATTTTATTTTGGTTTCGCTTTTTTGACTATTGTAAATTGCATTTCGTCGCTGCTTTATTTAATTCAATTACAAACGCAGCGTGAGATTCCAACATTTAAAAGTTCATCTGCATAAATTCAGCCACGTTTGCATGGCCCGAAGACTTGCAGCAGTTCGTACTTTATGGAAAACTTTATTTGCGTCAATTGAAAATTTGCGCAGAGTTGAACAATGTTTCGATTTACTTGTTCGCATATACATGAATACCACATTTTTTCCCATTTATATGTGGAGTAGCCATAAAATGGCAAATATATGCAGTATTTCAGTAACTTAAGTTCTTTTGAATATATATATAGAGTAAATTTTTAAAAAATATATATAATAATATATATATAAAAACAATAATAATTTTTATTTAAATTAAAATATTATTTTATATATTTATTTTATGTTTTATATAGTCTAAAATATCTTAATTTTTTTTTACCCAATAATTGTTTTCCCCCCAGCAATCATTAATAATAATCTCAAGCTAGGCTTTGCCATAAATCATTAATTATCTCCTATCGAAAAGCAACAAATCATCTCGCCATTAAAACGAGTTAATATAAAAACTTGAAGCTATAAATCAATTGAGAGATTCGATTCGCATTGATTGCTCTGCTGCAGTTATATATTTTTTCCGCAACGGCATTAAGTATACGCACAGTTAAGCAACATAAAAAAGTGTAGAAGGGGTGTGTACGGTCTGGGTGTTGCCTCACCTTTGAAAATGTGCACCAAAACGCTGGCGGGCTGCGTATTACTGGCCACACAGGTAAAATTGCCGGAATGCTCGCGACGGGTGCGCTGAATTGTAAGCTCCGATGATTGAAAGTCTGCAATGAAGTGAACGCAAAAATGCAATCGATGTTATGTTGGTTATGGAGGGTTGGGCTTGCTGTAGAGGCTGCATGGGCAGCGTTACTCACCTGGCTCCGTTGACACATTAATGCCCCGATCAATGTCATAATTAATCATGCGGTTGTCGTGATACCAGAATATATACTCGGATGCCTCGGTGTTCTGGACGACGCGGCATTGCAGGCGCAGCGTCGACCCGGGCGTCAGATAACGTATGGGCGGTCCTGATATTTCGGCGCGCGCTTCTAACCAAATTGAATGACATTTTGGAAATTGAATTGCCATTGCCACAATCGGATATCGAGTGTATGTGTGTGTGCGTGTGTGTGTGTGTGAAGAGGTGTATTGGTGTGATAGAAGGAAAGTGGCAGAGCCGTGAAGATGAAAGATTCGAAATTTAATCAAATGTAAATGCAAATGCATGGCAGAGTTTTAGATATATATAGATATATAAAGTTGATATTTGACTCTTTTACACAAGTGGCGTATGCAAAGAGATATCTAATTGGAAATTTAAGCTATCTTATATATATTTATATTATATATACTTATATATAAATTGCTCTTCACAATCATTTGATAATTTCTATGTAATTTTAAACTCTGGCATTGCAGTTTTCTCTGCTGCCTTTCTAATTAATTCAAAATAGAATTTTTAATTAAAATTAAAGTTTAATAAAATATAGTTTAAAAATTAAAAATAAATTATTTACTATATTTTTTATACTTTTTTTACTTTCATTACCAAATTAACATATAAACAATCTTTACTTAATTTTTGAAAAATATTTATATTTATATATTTTTTCTAGATATTCTCATATCGTTTCAGTTAGTTTATAATTGCTTGGGCAACCTCTGGCTTTACTTTTCGAAAGTACAAAATTTTCTTTTGCTGATAATTTCACGGTCAGATGACTTAAGCCATTCAAACTATTTAGTTGCTGAAGCAAAAATAAATTGCTCGGCCAAGCTGTTCAAAATCTCGACTACTTCACAATTTTTGTTTGTTTTTCTCCCTCTTTCTCTCTCTCTCTCCCTTTGTCTGTTGCCTTTTGGGCCAAAATCATGTCAACGCCGGGCCAACTGCAGTGGGTCAAATTTGTTCTGCATGATTCTGCTGCTGCCAGCATTTGCGTGTTATATACATATATATATTTCTTTTTTATTTCTCTCGATGCGCTCATGCTGAAATTAGAAATGTCCATATGCCAGAAGGGAGAGAGAGAGAGAGTTAGCAGCACAAAATAAAATATAGCAGGAAAAAGGCTAAAACTGAAAATGAAAAGCAAAGGCATAAAAAAAGGACACCTGCCCAAATGGCAGCGACTCAGCAAAGTTGCCCCCGAGAACAGCGTTGTCGACGTGGTCCATTGTTGTTGTTGCCGTGTTGTTGGCCTTGGCCAACGCTAACTGACACACATTATTCTGAATTTAACAAACAATTTACTTTGAATGTGCTGCGCCTAATGGCGTTTTCTGCACAAAAACAAAAAGGCCTCAACACACACACACACACACACACTCGCTGACTGGCTGAAACTGATGTGACAGCAAAAGAAAAAAAAGGAAGGAAAGTAAAAGTAAAGCAGAGAAAAAAACACAAGTTTGCTACACATTTTGGCAACGCCTCGCATGAATCAGACGCAAACTGCGACACACTTAATCAGATTCATGCTTTTAGCTCAACTTGCGCGCATTTAAGAGCTCAGACTTGATATGAGTTGTTAAGCGGCCTTTTGCTTCTGTTGAGGAATATATATATATACATATACAAATACATATATGCATCGGAATTGAGCTGTGCTTAGAGACTAAGCACTGCACAGTCTTGTCTTGTTGTAGTTGCTCATAATTGTGGCTTAAGCTAAATATTTTTTAAATGATAGAATCAAGTAAAAGATGGACAGGGGCTGTCCTTATACATATAACTAACATTTAATAAGATTGCAGCTGCATTAAGGAACTAATTTTATATATTTTTAATATAATTTAAATTTATAGCTGTTCATAATGAAGTCTTTAAGCCAATTTCCTTCACAGAATCTGCTTCAACTGTTACCCTAAAATATCTACAGCTTCCATTTAATTTTTAAAATATTTTTTCATACATTTTTTATGTACAAATAAATGTTTTTATGCTTTAGAAAGCTTTCCATTGAAAACATTGACAGCCTAAAAATAGTTTATCAATTGATATAGCTCTTAAAGCTGCTCAGATCGAGCCGGCGAGAATTGATACTGAATTTTTGATTATTCTTCAATATTCCATATTTTTTAATAAATTTTGGATCGAAGTGCCGAAGCCTGCATAAAACTTTAACATAAAATTGAAAAATATTAAAAAAAAATAATAAAAAATGGTTTCTTTCCATTATAATATGGCTCTAATGCTTATTATATACAAAAATTATATATTATACATAATTTGTACTAAACTATAAATATTTTATATTATATTTTTTATATTATTATTATATTATATATATATCTTATATTTACTTTATGTACCAAACTGAATCTTTGTAGGTTATTCTGTGTATCTCAATGCATAGCCACTTGCACTCAATTGAGCAAGGCCATGTTATCATCAAACGAACACCTCTTTCATATCTCTGTCTCTTGCTCTGCCTCGCTCTATCGCTCCGCTCTCTCTACTTACCGACTACACTCAAGTGCAAAAATATGGATGTGGGCGGATGCGTGGAGACTTGACACTCGTAGACGCCGGCATCACGTAGCTGCACAAATTTGATTTGCAATGTCCAATCCTGGGCAGAGAAAAACAGAAAGCGACAAATGCAAAATATTATGCCAAAACAGCAACAAGAAGTGAGAACTGCTGCTCGTCTCGTACTCTCAATTGTTTTCTCTGCAGTTCGGGCTTCAGCCCGTTTGATTTGAGGCATTTCTGTCACGTAGTCGCCGCGCCGCGTAGTCGTTTTGGCATGCAACTTGCGTGGCGTTGGCCATGCCGCACAGCTGTCGGCGGGCGGACAAATGCAAATTAGTTTTGGAACTCACCTCGGAATGTTTTAAGTGCGTCGCACTGAAGCGCTCGTCGCTGCTGTAGGTTGTCAAGCCGACCGTGAGCAGATGATAATCCTTTTTGCGTATCCAGGAGACCTAGAAAAAAAGTTGCAAAAAAATGAAAGCAGACGGCGCCATTAGTCAAATACGATTGAGGCGAGGCTCAGCTAGGCTAGGCCCAACACACACATACACACACACACAGAGAGATATTTTAACATATGCCAGCATCATATTGGCCAGTCGTGCGTTGCTCTTAGCCAGCAAATGTTTGTCAATCCATCAAAGCGGACGACGACAACACGATGATGATGCAATTTTTCAGGGCCACAAGAAAACAAGATACAAACTTAAGACCCGTTGCTAAATCGAAAGTAACAAAAAATACAAAAAAAAAATATCAAAAAGCAATTACCTAAAGAAAGCAATATAAACAACAACAACAACAATAGCAGCAGCAGCAGCAGCTGCAACAACAGCAACAGTAATAATAATAATAAACATAATAGCAGATTGATTGATCCCAGGTTCAAAGTTCAAATTGGCTGCTTAACTGTAAATAGACAAACAAACAAACAAACAAAGGCAACAAACACGTGAAGGGCCTCTTACCTAAACTGCGCACCACGCCCCATCGCCTCACCGCCCTCTCTCTCTCTCTGCGTGTGTGCCGACTTTTAGCTAATCTCAAATGACCATTAATCATTTCGATTTCGACAGCAGCTGAGAGGTAGCTCACAGCTCACACACTCAGCTCACACACACACAGTTAAGCAAACATCTATTAGCCCAGCAGGCTCAGCAGCTGAAGCCTAAAGAGTCTGCAGTTACGCCAGCTAGCCGAAGTTTGACAGGCAATCGTAAAAGCTGTCCAGGCATGCCAGCCAGGCTGCTGAATGTTGACTGCAAGCTACTCTATTTGCCATCTTGCTGCAGGAATGTGAGTTGGCTTTAAGCTTAAGGCTGTTATACAGCTAATCTGCTGTTAAATTAGCTTGCCTTGTCTAATCTGTCTTTATTGTAAGCCGAAGATTTTGTTGCTTATGAATTTTTAAATAATTTTTAGCTGCAGTTTGTTAATTTCAGTTAATTTACTGAAGAGTAATCAGAAATTATTAGCAAGTTTTGGTAGATAACTATTATACATAAACTAGAGATCTTGTCGAAAGCATTAAGCATTAAATTGTTATATGAGATGTAGACAACTGTCTTAAAGCAAATAGTTTAGTTAATATTAAGACTTAAATATTTTCTTATCAATTTAGAAGTTTTTTTGTGACAAACCTGAATATATAAAGCCAAAATCTAGCTAAATTTGCCTTATCCATCTATCCATCCCTTAGGTCTGTCAACTACTTCTCTCTGAACACAAGCCCACTTGTTTTATCCATCTTTCCCTCAAAGAACAGAGTATACATGGCATAAGGGTTTCATTGAATACTGTTCCCTGCAGTTTAGCCCAATTCTTTGTTGTTGTTGTGCACAGCCTAAAGTACGCGCGTGTAGCAATCAATACGCAATTGATAGAAAAAATTCTATTTATTGCCTCAAAAAAAAAAAAAAAAAAAAAAACGAAAAGAAAAGGGAATAAAATAAGTAAAAAGCTTTGAGGCCAATATTGACACACGCAGACACAGTGCCAGCAAGCACAAATGTTGAAATTAACTACAAAGTAAATTGTTAAATCGTCAGCAATTGGCAGCAAAAGTAGAAGAAGGAGAAGAGAATAAAAAACACTCGCGCAAATTGCTATCGAAATGTACAATGCGGCGTATACGCAATGCGCCACAAATGAAATTAAAAAAAAAAAAAACAGAATATGACAGCTGCTGTCTAGAGAAATTCCAGGAATTACAACAACAAAAAGGATGCCAAGGCTTCATTTTATAATATATATATTTATTTATTTATTTTGTATAAAAAATGCTATGCTTGACTTTGATTTCTTTAGGCGCTTAAAATATTTTTGGCTCAGTTTTTTTTACATATTTTTTGCTGTTGTTTTCTCTTCAATTATGCACGGCATATTTAATGCTCGAGCATATTTGAAATTGAATTGTTTGCGCGCCTCGAAAGTCATTTTTTATCGTGATTTTGCAATAGGTTACGTAATCAATATATCTATAAAAAAAGCTGCAAAGTGCGAGCCATAAATGGCGCATAAATTGCGAGCATAGAAAAGTTGAGCTCAGCTGAGCTGCTGTCATATATCTAGCTGCCTAGAGAGCTCGTCTCTCTCTCCCTCTCTCTCTTTGCAACGCTCTGCTCCATCTTCTACATCTTTTTTTATGATATTTATGATGGCTGGTGTAGTTGGCTCGCTCTAGCTGCGACGTGTCGGCAAATAAACTCTAAACCGTGCAGTGCTCAGGCAAAAATGTTGCAAAAAGCGGTGCGGATGTGGCAGCAGCCATCACGAACAAAAATGTGTGTGTGTGTGTCGTCTGCGAGCCAAAGCAGAAAGAAAACATGGAATATATGTATAAAATGTAGCGGCAATTAATCAAAAGCATGCGAATTCCTTTGCCAAAGTGTCTCTGCGGCTGTGAGTAAGCGAGAGCGAGTGTGCGAGTGTGCGTGTAACTGGACATGTGTGTGTGTGTGGCGCATAAATCTCAGCTGGCTGTCATTTGAGTGTGTGTGGTGTCTGCTATTGCGGCTGCTGCGGTTGTGTGTGCTGCAGCTGCGAGCGCGCAGATAATTGTGTACATTT
Organism: Drosophila repleta; assembly: GCA_018903745.1. Lineage (NCBI taxonomy): Eukaryota > Metazoa > Arthropoda > Insecta > Diptera > Drosophilidae > Drosophila > Drosophila repleta. The sequence continues at coordinate 8,148,402 of JAEIGN010000497.1, forward strand.
TACCTTTTTTACAAAATACACAAAAATACAAAGAAAAAAAAGAAAGGAAAACAGAAAAAAAAACACAAGCTGGAAAAATAAAAAATCAGCATTTAATTTATGGCCAAGCGCGCTGGCTGGTGGGGGCGCTGTTTGTTAGGGGTGTTACCGTGGGGGGTAGTCTCACACAGCCACAAATCACTTGTTAGCAAATTTATGGCAAATTTATGCTAACTACGTGTCCTGGCCAAGCTGCCAACAGGCAGGCGTAGGTAGGCGGCGCGCGAATCCTTTCCTGTCTGCCAATGCAGAAATTGTAGCATACTTATGAGCGCGCCCGCCCGCCCCTCTGTAGAGTGTGAGCTGTGCGCGCTTATCGCCGCATCTTTCGACAGCTGCGCGCATATGCAAACTGTCTAAAATGCAGGCAAAGGTAGAGAGCGAGCGCAGAGCTGCTTGTAATTGCGTGGCAGATTGAAAAAAGAAACAGACAGACAAACGAATTCAGTACAAAAGCCGATTGCATAAAAATTGAATTTTTTTTATATTTTATTTATCTTTTCCCTTTTTTTTGTGGACCAACTTTAAATTGGCTTTCGTTGTAGCAGTTGTTGCATGTTATTGACGAGCATTTTGTGTGCTTTATTTCGCGCTGTCCATCCAATTTCCGCTGCCGCAAGCCCACGGGTCAATGCAACACGAAAAATTGCAGGGAATAGAGCGCCCTCTGCCGTTCGCTGGCAGTCGCCAGGGCAGTTAGTTGCAAATTGCAACAACTTTCCAACGGTTTTTTTTTGTGGGGAATGTTCGAATGTACGAAAAAGTTTTTAACAAGCGATTTTAATAAAATTCTATTTAGATGCTGCTTTTTGGCAGCCATTTGTGCAGCAAATAGAGAGAAGATGCAAGGAGATAGATGTGGATATATAAAGCTGTATATATATATAGATATATAGATATATACATATAAACGTATATATATATATATATATATATATATATATATGAATACAATAGCATTTTTGGTGGCATTTGCGCGCAATTTAAAAAGGTAGAAAAATAAAAAAAATATATATGAAAAATATAATAAAAAATACCAGAAAAAAAAGAGAAAACTTCTACACAAAAATACGCTCAATTTAGTGTTGCTCTGTTGTTGTATATATATATATATATATGTGTGTGTGTGCGCATTGTCTGATAACTATTTTGTAGCAACGCGGCATTTGGGTGAGCGCTGCTTGCAGTTATCAAAAAAATGGCATTGTTCAACTAGCGGGTGCGAATATTTTTAGCACCAACTGTACGGGAAGGCAAGTGTGCACGTGTGTGCGTGTGTCTGAATGGCCATTCAAGTGCGCGCCATATCCATAACAAACTGTAGACAAAAATGGGTCAACAACTCATAAAAAAAAGAAAGAAAATCGAGAAGAAAAGTTTTGCTAAAAATGCGCAAAAATTGTTCAAGTTTACGTTTTATCAGCCAGAAATTTTTGGGGGCTGCAAGTTTCAAGTTCAATTTGTGAGTTTGTTTTCGCTTACGTTTCAGCTCAACATAAATACATAATTTTAAATGCTGAAGGCTTTAAATTTGTGAACGCTTGAATGGGGTTAGCACGAGGTCGTGCGGGGGGTGGGGCAGGTTCACCTTGTGCTCGGCGGCGCATTATTCATTATTCTTGAAGCGGAAGTGCGCATTAAATGCAATTAATGCATAATTAAACATTGAGCATTTGCTAATTGTGCTCAGGCCCGTCCGCCTTCAAATTAGCCTGTCAAATGGAAATACGCAAGGCGAACCCTTTCACACACAAAAAAGGGCACCCGCCCCCAAGCCAAAACAATAAGCCATGCCATATTTATATATATATGTATTTGTGTAAGAACCAAAGCGAGCATTAATAATAATAATAATCATAATAATAAAAGAAAGAAGCGGCTGAGCAAGGCCCAGTCCCAAGCGAAAATTACCATAGCCTACTTTTCAGCTGTCAAGGCAACGCGAAGCTGCGAAATGAATATGAACAATTTCGAGTGTTTGAGTGCGAGTTGCTTTTTTTCTGGCTGCTGCAGGCGGCTCAGATTTCATTTCTCTCTCTCTCTCTCTCTCTCTTTCTTTTTTTCTCTCTCTCATAATTCATAATTCATATTTCGTTTTTTTTTTTTTGGGCTTTCATTAATGCCGCCCACAAACAATTGTTGTTGTCATCATAATTGCAATGCAATTAAAGTAATTAAAAGTGAAATGCAGCCCAGCGTGGCAATGCTTAACTTCTGAGGGCTTTCAATTGCTTTTTATTATTTTTGTATTTTTCTTAATAAATTTAAATGCCCCAAGGGCTGTGAGTGAGTGAGGGCTGGCAGGCAGAAGATCTTATGGCAGATGAGCTCTAAAATTTTTATTTATATTTGAATTAAGGCAAAGTAAACTTAAAATATAATTATATAAATTAGAGTAATATATTTTAATTTATTTAGTGTTTATTTTATTTTAAATATAAATATATAATACTTATTATATATAAAAGTAATTTAAATTATGAATTCATTAGTTTTAAGCCTTTGGCAGGCCTGGAAGCTTTCTCTATTCTCTCTGGTGTAATACAGTGCTGGGCAGTCGCGGTTTAATCTATTCAAAGCATCATAAATTCGCTTTGGAAACTTTAATTACATTTTTCAGTACCTCATGTCTAAAAATAATCAAAAATTTATAATCAATTTATAAATGTTTATAATTTTGTCTAGACTTTGGCCTTCGAGTGGTCAATGAAACGAGTTGGCCCAGCAGCTCGAGCAGCAATCACACGATTAAGTTTGACTTGCACTGAAATTAAAACTTTTTGATTTAGTTTCTGGCAAAATTCCTATTAAATTATTATTATTATTATTATTATTATTATTATTATTATTATTATTATTATTATTATTACTATTTCATATTTTTATCATTTACTATTCACAATTTCACTCCCAGCTCCTAGACAAAAGATGTATCCACGCCTCTTGCAACACAAAGGCCCAGCTAAGCCCTTCCATTCCTTTGCCGCCCATTTCTTCGCTTTCGCTCTTTTCTTTCTGCTCTCATTCCGAGTCTCTTTTTGTGTCTGAGTTAATTCATAATTTATTTCCCAACATTGAACTTTCACCTTTTTGGGTCGCCGGTGCTCAATCGCAGTGCAGGAATTTGCAGCTTTTCTTAATTGTTTTCAGCGCGCCATTTGTCAAAACAATACACATAAAAGTTTATAGAAATAATGAATCCATTTAGCAGAGACCCACACACACACACACACACACGCACACCTTGACACAGCCACACACTTTGTCATAGAGTGAAATGTGGGTCAAAAATTGTTTGTCTTTTGTTGTAGCATTTGTTTTAATAAACATTGTGACAGGCAACGACAGGACCAAACAAAAGGACACAACTCATTCAGTGCGGCCGAGGCAGCCAGCTGCCTGACTGCCTGGCTGCCTCTAAGCCTTTATCAAGTTGTCTTGGCCAGCTGCCGCAGCAGCAGCAGTAGCAGGCAGCATGAATGCCTTATTAGCTGACAAACAGGCTAATGGCAGAGAACAGCATAAACAGGACAAGCAGGACTGCAAGTTCCGCTCGCTCACAGCACAGCCATTGGCCGTCACTTGCGTAATTACGGTTCAGGCTGCCGGCGAACAAAGTGATAATGATTTGTATTCATTAAAAAGGTTTATGGCAAATTTTGAGCAACATTTACTTTTCGGTCAGGCTACCAAGCAACCGTCTCCCCTCGGAACCTCCGCACCCAGAAAGCTAAGTGGCTGACGTTTAGTTAATGTTAAAGTAGCCAACAGCATACAAAGGATGTGGGCTTTCTCGGGGCAGGATGCGGTTTTTGGTTGCTGTCATAAAGTTTTCCCATTTAATTGCCAAGCTCAAGCTGTAGCTGAAGCTAGACAAATTTTCTCAAGCTGTGCGGTTTTATGGCAAAGCCAATGGCAACTGCAGTTGCCAGCAAATGCAACTGAAAGACAATGGCTAGACTTTATTTCTATGCTAATGAATGAAGTGCATGTTAGGTGTATGGAAAGCTAGTAAAATACAGTTAATAAAGTGTTTAGTATGGAAGAGTGGGGAACCTAAAGTGTATATAATGAGGTGGATGAATGAAGAGCTGAAGAAGATGTCAAGGTTTATGATTATGTGAATACAAGCTTTGTTCGGAAAGTATTTGGGATTGAGATTATTATCTAATGGAGATTAATAAATGAAATACATTATATAATTAATTATTTTATTATTTGTATATATTTTGTATATGCTCCTTTAAACTTGCTTTTAAATATAGTATTATTTATATACACATACATACATCGCCTCTTCTAAATCTCCTCTTCCATATCCCCGCAGCTATTTCAGCTTAGGCATTCCACATAATTTATGCACATGAAGTATTTGCCACAAATTGATAGCTTAAGCAAAACTTGGCCTGAATCGCTTGAGAATTGAAAATGAAATAAAAGTCTCTCTCTGCTGCTGTGGTGACAAGTTTTATTTAATTTGGGCTGCTTTATGGAACTTCTGATGTTATGAACAGGGAATATATGGCTTTTATTTATTGAGAACTTATGCCTCCATGTCAAGTGGGAGCGCAACTAACTTATGCCTCCATGTCAAGTGGGAGCGCAACTAAATTAAATTGGGATACATCTGTGCTGATAGTATTAAAATGTATATATATTCTCATATACAAGTTGATGTATTCCTGAATGCAGCAACAAGTCAGAAACTTATATTATTTCAGCTCGAGAAAGTTTTTAATTCTGATTGCTTAAAGCTGCTTTGCTACCTCTGGGGCATCAAGTAATACGCATAGCTGCAGATGCACACACACACACACACACACCCACACTTGTTTGCTATGGCAAACAATAATAAGAAAAGTATATGCAGTGGTACGTATACATATAACAGTCACTGTGACTGCCGGGCACTACAAATATTTTATAATTTTATATGCTATTTTAAGCAGCGTTGACGGCAACTCTGGCTGGAATGCCAGCAGCCCAGACTGCGAGCCTCAATGCCACATTGCACACATGAGAACGTGCGTGTGTGTGTGTGTGTTATGGCTGTGCTTGTGTGTGTGTGCGAGATGAATGCAAGTGCCTTAAAGCTCTTACAATTCATACGTAACAAAAATGTGAGCTATGAAAACGGGCCAAGAACAAAAACAATAAGAAAGCGAGCAAAGCGAACAATAAACAAAACTTCAAATAAAATGACAACAACAACAAAAAAATATATATATAAATATATATAAATGTACGACTCGGACTATACAATATTACGAACTCTGAGCCCTCGCATACATAAAAAGTAATTCATGTGCATAAAGAAAGCAAAAATACAAAAAAAAGGAATGAAAACAAAACAAAATCCGAAAAGAAAAGGAACAAAATAATTTATAGCAAACTAAGCTAAGCAAAACAAGCTCCGGTTCTGCTTTATAAACGACAAAATCTATTTTATTTCGAGCCACAATAAATACAAATTATCAGACACGAATTATGTGTTTGTTTTGATTAAAAATGCGCCTGTTTGCTCTGCCCAGAAATTATATATACAATATAAATATATAAGTAGTATATGTATACATATGTGTATGCGTATGTGCTTTGCCAGTGATTTTAGGCAAGTTTAGAGTGACCCTCATCAATGTGAAACAGTTAGGCATTGCCTGTAAAATTTTGGAGTTGTTGAGTGGGGTATTAAAATACATTTTGATACTTTTAGAAAGAATTACAAAAATAATATACTAAAATTATTATTATTTTAAATTGAATATGTGTATGTATTTGAATTACTTATCACCATTTTTTTAAAAGAATTTTTTGGTTTTTATTTCTGACTTTTATGATAAATTTGATAAAATTATTAGAATTTAATGAAAACCTACTAATTTAATTATAATGAACGTTTTAAAAAAGTTTGCATTATTTTATAAGCATTTTTATAAATTGTTCTTTTTTATGAAATTATAAAAAATTACATATTTTTTATAATTTTAAGAAGTAATAATTTTGTTTGCATATTTTTTTGTTTGTTAACAATATAATTTGAATATAAATATATAAATTTTAATATTATCTAAATTTAATATTTATATTACATATATTTCCTTAATGTCTACTTCACCTACAGCATATCTATTATTCCATCACGCACATAATTCTTTTTGTTTGTTTTTGCCAACAGTTTTCTGGTTTTGGACAATGGCAAGTTGCAGCGTATCAGATCTTAAACTTTTAAAATTCTAACAAGTTATATGCGAGCTAGAAGTGTGTGTGTGTGTGTATGGAGCTGGGTTTCTGCTTAAATATTTGCGTAACCTTTTTTATCTAAACGACTTATCTAACTGCGGGGCTGCTGCTAACCAGAAATTCAATCCGGCGAGCAGGAGAGAGGGAATTAGAGAGATGTAGAATGAGCAAGAGAGAAAGAGAGAGAGAGAGAGAAAGAGTGAGAGAGAGAGCATAAACCCTAGAGCGTTAATTTTCATAAAATACCAATTTCGGAATTTTTATCTCGAATTTGGTTTGCACTTGCCAGTGGCTGTGCGTGTGTGTGTGTGTGTGTGTGGAAATTAAATTTACCTTATAATTATATTCCCTTTGTAATCTGGCAAAATTATATATAAATTAGCTGCTGTATCTGCAAAAGTTATCTAACTGCCCCGATGCTCACTTTTCTAACACTCCTCGCTGCAGGAGGAGGGCCAGCAGCAGAGAGCTCCTCTTAAGTTGCTTTCGGAATTTAAGCAATTGGCATTTGCTTTTGCGCTCGGTGACATGCTGTGAGCACATTTAATTACTGCCACTTTTCTCTATGAAAATATCTAAAGAGTCTAGACATTAAAAACGACAATTTATCTAAAAAGTAATTAAGTGCTCAAGTCGCAAGGACGCACACGCGCAGCAGCAAACAGGATGACAGCCTCGGCTACCTACCACAGCCAGCTTTTAGTTGTGCAAGGCTCTGCCTTGCTCTGGCTGCTCTGATTAAGTTCAATTTATATATACACACAGAGTGTGCTGTAGCTTAAAGTCTAACGTGGAGCTGAAGCTGCTGCTCTCCGCATTTGCTTTAGTTTAAACGTATTTGCTTTAGTTTATTTTTAATGCCGTCTAAGCTGCTCTCTCAAATGACATATTTTAATGTCAACTTTGTCTCTGATTCCGAAATGTGTCGTAATTTCCAAATTTCCAATGGAGCTTTTTCCACTCAACTAGCAGCAGGAGCAGCAGGAGCACCAGCAGCAACTGACATTTAGTGCTTTCGGCTTTCATTTGCCGTTTGTTGTCTGCAATTTGATTTATGCGCTTTAAATTTTCTGTTTGTCTGTCTGTTCGTCTGTCTCTTTGGCTAATCAAAGATTTGCCTTATTGTTGTTTGCCATGCCAATTGCGTTTGTCAAACGCATTTTGCAAATTTTCCAAGACGCAACTTAATTGGAATTCGGTTTTCGACTTTGCCGAGAAATCGAGTTGATTTTCTGCAATTGAGCTCAGCTCTTGATAAATGGAAATTCCACAGAATTTTTGATTAAAAACAAAAGGATTTTCTTTATATTATTTGTGTAATTAAGTTGTCAAATTAGAATATGTTAGGGCATCAAGAGATTTTGGAAATCTTATTAATGTTACGCAGGAAATTTTCAGATTCTTGGGTTTTATATATAGTGGTTTATTATACTCTTGCAAGATATGAGTGTTTTGGTTTTGTATAATTGTCGTCTTGTTGTCCGCATATACCCTCGTCTGATAAATTGCTCAGATATTTCCTACACCCCCCCCACTAGATGCATGGCAAATCGCATCTAGGAAAGTTAAGCTAGTCAATTCGCTTGCCTGACTCCTCTGCCTAACAAGATTCGATTGAATGAGTATTATGCAGTTGGTAGCTCCCGTCTGCTGCATTCCTAGTTGTTGCGTATTGAAATTTCTCAAATGGTTTTGGCTTCACCTTGAATACCCGTAAATTTCTGAATTATAACGCGCAGCAACACACATAATTACTTAGCGCCAACATCTTATGGCAAACTTTGCTTTACAAAGCTGCTTCCCACACACGCTCATAAATGCACACATTTATATACATAAATACATGCTTCGATGATTTATACATTTGCTTCGCTGTGCCAAAGCAACGACTGCAAAATCGCAGCGCGACAAAAATTCAAATTGCAGCAAAATGGTGAAACAAAGGCTCAGACCAAAGCAGCGCAGAGAACTGAACGCATTTACGTGCTGCTTCTCGCGGAAGCAATTCATTTATTTAATGTTTCCTGCATTTTATTGTCGTCTGAAACTGAACAAAATTTACGACAAAAGCAACATTAACGACGGCGCAGGCTGCGCAGGGTGCGGGCTGGCAAAAAGCAGCACGCAAAATGTTTAGAAGGGCAAGCAAAACAGAGAACAGAAGCAGAAGAAGAAAAAAGCAGCCTTCATTAAGGGTGCAACAAGCGACAAACGCATAGACCACCAAAGCGCAAAAACAAGGCACAAACCATCGCCCCTAGCCAAGAGACAAAGGCAAAAAGATTGCTTGGCTGGAGCAGTGAAATGAAATTGAAGAAGTTGATATACCCTGTAAGCTGGGCAGGTGAGATTTAAAAGGGGAAACATGATTAGAGAGAGGCTGAGATGAAATTTAGAATATACTGAAATTTATGGCTATTATAGAAATAGGTAAATAAACGAACGTGAAGATTGTGGCTGATAAACTGATATGTTTTCTTAAATGTGGAATGCCTTTCTCTGCGATTTTCATAAGCCCATAGTTATCAGCTTTTAAATTATATGGCTTTAACATATATTTTATATGTTTTAATACGCAATATTATATACCTCTAAATATATTATTAATATTATATATAGAAATTTATAAAAATAAAATAAATGCTAATAAAAAATAGATTTTAAAGTAGATGCCTTATCTAATTTAGCATTTCCCATAAACTTTATTTCTGTTAAGAATTTAATTAGTCCAAAAGAAAGTTAGTAATATTAATAAAAATAGAGGCAAAAGTGAGGAATTATATAGAAAAGTATATATAGTTCCTCATTCCCAACCGTATGCCGTTTCACGTTCTTTTTTCTCAGATATCATGATATCACGAGCCCATCTCATATCTCTCGTTTTCACTCAACTTTGCAGTTTTCTGTATATTGAATTCGTTAAACAACTCGCAAGTTGTGTTTGCACTGACTTTGCTGTATGCGCATCATGCCATAAATTTCATCTACACACCCATGCACATATATGCAGCATATTTGTTTGTATATATGTATGTACATATGTACATACACATATATATATATATTTGCTATTCATTGAACCTTTCCCAATGCAAAATACATTTGCATATTATATTCATGTGTGTGTGTGTGTGTGTGCCCTTAATGCTGTTCATAAATTTCAGCGAATATTAATGCGCAGTCGGCAAAGGTAGCAGGTGTGCAGGGCGCAAACTATAAATATACATATAAACAGACACACACACACACACACACACACATACAGACTCAGCCTGGCAAACGTTTATGAAAATGCATGAAAAATGCTGTGAAATGTAAATGCATTTTTAACAACTTGAGACTATCATCGATGTGTAGGAGCGTTGCAGCGTGTGTGTGTGTGTATGTGATGTTAGTATGCATGTATGTGTGTGTGTGTGTGTGTGTGTGTGTCTGTGTCTGTGTGCATACCATAAGCAGCTTAAAATAGCAAAGGCGAGATGCATTGCAAACTGAATTCAATGGCAAAGACAAACGACTTTAACAAGCAAAAACCGAAACGAGGCACGCTGAAAGGCAGCTGTCAACGTGTGTGTGTGTGTGTGTGTGTGTTGTACTAGTGTGTGTGTGTGACCAAATGAGTCTCAGCTTCGATGAGAATTGCTTTGCCAGGCTCGTCTCTAATTTGTGTGCGCCAATTACGTGGCGTATGCGTGATATGTGCGTTTACCCATTTTGCGCTAATGATTCACAGAGTCACATCAACACACACGCACTCTCTCTCAGAGAGAGAGAGAGAGAGAGAGAGAGAGAGAGGGAGAGAGATTGCATGGTGCAATCGTATGGGTAAATAAACAACGTGGCTATAACATCACATTTGGGAATTATGAACACTTTGAAGGCAGTGCTAAGCTGCTGGGGCCCGGCGACTGCTGTCATTTAGGCGATTCAAGTTTAGTAGCTGTCCAATGGCCACTTAAGCACGAGCATGGCCCGGCTCAAGTGCAAACTGGCTAACCGGACGACGAGTTAACACACTTCATACTCAAGTGTGTGTATGTGTGTGTGTGTGTCGGAGTGCGGCCCAAAAGCCACACGGCTTGCCAAAATTTTGGCCTACGGGCGCTTAAGTGCTTATTAACTTCTGCACACTTGAAGGCGCAATTATGAAATCGTCAATTTAAACCAGACACAGAGGGAGAGCGAGAGAGAGAGAGAGAGAGAGAGAAAGTGAACACACGCTTCTAATCGTGTCCAGCATTTTGGGCCATAAACACGTTGAGCCCTGGCGTATTCCCTGAACGCGCGCCGAGCGGGCGGCTTATACAAATAGGCGAAGCGTGCGTGAGGCGTACGCTGCGTATGAGTAATAACTCTAGACAAGCGTAAAATTAATACCACTTGAGGCCGTACAGGCAGGGCAGCAGCAGTAGTTCGCACTCTCTCTCTCTCTCTCTCTCTCTCTCTCTCTCTCTCTCGCTCATGAATCTGTCTCTGAGTATGGCTTGATTATTTGTAGTTGATGTACATTAGCTATTGGTGTAATTTGTTACCCCAAGACGACGAATGTGTATGTGTGTGTGTGTGTGTGTGTGTGTGATGTGTACGTGTGTACGTCTCTACGTGTGTGTGTGTGGCGTAACATAATATTTAGTTTCGTTTTATTATTATGAGCCATGCTGCAAGTGCAGCATTCGATAGCACAGGAAAAAATTTAATTAATTCTGCGAAATTGTCAGGTGTGTGTCGGGGGCGGCTTAAGTAGGTGTGGCACACACACAAATATATAGCTCCGTTTGTATTATATAAACTTGAACTTAACCATGGAGTGGAGTATATTGTCCCACTCTGTATTTTGTTGCTTTCCTCTTAAGCTGAGTGTTTGATGAAAATAATTGGAATTCAGCTTAAGCATTACTCGGAATTAAATCATAAATGTTGCAGGCAATGTATAAAGTGAAGGGAAAATACATAGAAATAAAAATAAATAGAAATATAAATATATTTTTAATTATTTGCTATAATTGGTAGAAGTAAAAATTAATCAAAAATCAATATGAAATAAATAAAAAATAATAAAAATAATAAATCAAATAAATAATTAATGGAAAATAAATAAATAAATAAAATAATAAATATAAATAATAAAAAAATAAATAATAAAAAAAATAAATAAAAAAATATAATAAAAAAATAAATAATTAAAATATAAAATGAAAAACAAAAAATAAACAATTTGAAATAAAAATTAAAAAAAATAAATATGAATAGCGAAAAAAATTAAAAATAATAAATAACAATAATAATCAAATAATAATAATAAAAATACATTTATTTCGGATTTTTCTGCATATTTTTGTAACTATATATATATAAAAGTCAATTGAATCCAATTCAGATTTCATTTATTTTTATTTTCAATTAAAACATTGAGTGGGAATGCGCTCGATCTATTTGCCATTGTGAATGACACTTTGTTAATTTATGCGACAGGCAAAAGCAGAGAGACAGAGAGGGAGTGAGCGAGAGGCAAGGTGTAAACGTAGAAAAACTTCAAGTCGAGTTGCTGCTGTGGCTGTGGCTGTCCTCCTCGCTCCCAGCTTCCAGCGAGTGCACACAAAGCAGTTGATGAATTGATTTTAAATAAAATATTAAAACAATGGCGACGAGTGGCGCGAGTGAATGCGTATTGCGGCATTGCACGAATGAATGACTCATTTGTTGGCCCAGGTACGAAACGGACCACAATTATAAGAGCGAGCAGGTGTAAGGAGAGAGTAGATGGATATATCTATATTGTATGTGTACTTACCACACCCTCGCCAATGTGATGCACGGTGCAGGGGACGTGGGCTGTGGCGCCAATTTGTGTCGTCACCAGGGTTGAGTTCTCGGTGCCAAAGTACATGGGCGTGCCGAACACATTATCCGCACCGGCGATGCCGTGCGTCGACTCCAGATGGTTCTCGACGGGCTCAGGCCTGTGGGCAGGTATTGGATATGGCCCGGCCGTATCTTTGGCCTGAATACGTGAGTGTTGCTGCATCTGAAGCTGTTCGAGTTGCTGCTGGTGTTGGTGCTGGTGGTGTGGGGATTGCGGCAGTCGCTTGTCATCGATCAAGTTGTTGGAGTCGAAGCTTGTTATGCTGCTGCCCGAGGAGGAGGCGGACGAGGAGGAGGACGAGCCTGAGGATGAAGATGAAGAAACAGCAGCAACTGACTGCGGAGCTGTCAGTGCGGCCGCCGATGCGGCGGCAAAGCTCGAGCCGAGCTCGAGCTCGTGCGCTGGCGACATAATTAAATTTTGATTTATATGCCGTTGTAATTCCTCACTTGGGCCGCCCGACGTCGCGCTGTGCGCTGGCGCCAGCGCCATTGTTGTTGGCTCTGCTGCTGCCGATGCTGCTGCTGTTGCCGTTGCTGCTGCCATGTTGCCTGTTGTTAGGTGGAGAAAGAGAACGAAAGTTGGGAAGCATTTTAAAATGTGTTAATATACGCGCTGTCTCTCGTCGGATAAACAATAACAGCGTGAAGTCAATTAATTTGAATGTGCATAAGCATTGCGTATACGTAATATCTTTCATTGGGATTTCCATTAGCAGCGGGTGGCTCGCCAGCCCCCACCCCATCTAAACATCATTTGCATAAAATGACACAGCTAATTAAGGTAGCCCGAACATTATGATACGTTTCAGCCCAGCAGAGAGCGAGTTTCACCTGCCTTGGCCCCCTGCCTAAGCTGAGCTCAGTTCTGCTTCTATTCGCGCATAATTTCATGAGCGCTGATTTTTTTCTTTTGCTTTACAAGCAACAAAACGAAAACAATCAGCGGAAGCAGGAGTCGAGTGATGTCAGGCCTGGTCATATTTACATAAATATCAGCTTGTTTATTACACAATATACATATACTCGAGGCAGTTGTTGGCACACGTGCTCAAAGCAAAATACAATTCATACAAATAAACACAATTTATTTGTTTCAACGAATTTTAGGAAATTTAAGCTAAGGCTGAACGCGTCAAATTAGCTTAAATTTGACTTATATATAATAAAATGTATATACATTTAAGCTAGTATTTTACTAAATTTCTTGGGATATTTAATTGATTTAAATATACTAAAATATATATGTATATATATATTTGTATTTATATTTAAGCTCTTATTTTTGCTTACATTGGCTTAAAGTAAATTGCAATTTAGGCAAATGAAAAACATTTTATTTGTCTCTAGCATTTAAATAAAATTAAAGTTGAGGCAGAAGACATGAAATAAGCTCGAATTGCTGAAAGATTAAATGGAAATTAATTAAAATTAAATTTATTTTATTATTTAAATTTGAGCTACTTTTTCAGTGAATTGTTTTAATAATAAATTTAATGCAATTACAATTTTTTTAAATTTACAATATATAATATAATATTTATATATTAAATTTTTATATAGTTTTAGCCACTTTGTTATTGAATTTTATCCTTAATTAATTTAAATACCTTTATTAAAATTTATTTAAATTTAAATAACTATTTGTATGCCTTCAAAATAAATAGAAATACAAATTCATAAATATATTCACTCGCCGAGTGCTTTAGCCACCCATAAAATACGTATACGCCCCCACACCAACTTACACACACAGGCGATTAGCTTTCAAATGTTATTTAAATGCTTTCATTAAAAATATATTACGTATACGCCACATAATCAACTCAAGTCACATGAGACTGAGCGCATATGTACATCAAAAGTCAATAATTGATAATTTAATTATATAAGAAACCAATATTTATGAGCTTAACATCTTAATTAACAAACTCGACCCCTTCCAGCTGCTGTCAATCAGTAATACCCGCTACGCATAACACAGCTCAGAGGGTATATAAGCACGCACTTGGCGCTTGTTTGTCTGTGCGCAAAAATATGTTTATTTCATAAATATGTATAGGAGATGGATAGAGAGAGAGAGAGAGAGAGAGGGGGAGAGAGAGAGAGAGAGAGAGAGGGAGGGGGAGAGAGAGGGCGTGACTGTACCAACACTCCTGGTAAGTCTGTGGTTAGCTCTTTGTTTATATGCCACGTTTATTAACCTTTTATGGTGTGATGGCTGATGGGACTGTGACTGCGAGTGCGACTGGGAGTGGGTTTTTGCCATTAAGGCAACCGCATAACACGTTTCGGCATCGCTGAAACTCATTTGCAGTGCGTAATTTGTGTAAACCCAATAATATTCTGTCATTAAACATAATTGCATTGCACAAACGGCAAATTCGGTTTTCTATATTTGTCCCTGATTGGCATTTGCCTCGTATCAATTAAGGCAAAATGCCAAAATTCAAATCTCAATTGCTTTCTATTAATTTGGTCACGCATTTCCAAGCCACAATTTACCAAAAATTTCATTTCATCGCATTTCCTGCGAGAGAAGTTCACTTCAATTAGCATAAATATTACCAAACTGCATTCGTGTTTCCATTTCTATGCGAAAAGTCATTGATTGAATTGGTAATTTGATTTGCATTTAATGCTGCACTAATTAGTCCAAAGACATGTTCAGCAAATTGTTATCTTCTCATCATTTATGACGTCTATTATCGAGAATGATTTAATAAACACGCTGAGGCTCAATCAATTTCGAATTGCAGTAAATCATGTAAGCTGCTTTGCATTTGTTTTTGCCAAATGCAATTGCAATTTATGCAATACATAAACACAGACTAAGGACTGATGTGATTCTAGTGCAATAATTAATTATATTAAGTTTCAGCTTTACAATGCAATCACATTTCATCAGCAGTTTCTGCTGAGTCATGGCAATTTAACTGACAACTTATAGAGTATGAAGGCAGTGGAATGTGGGAATTGTGAAACCGACAGCAGTTGCTTAGGTAGAGTTTACATCTAAGTTATATAAACTAGATAAGGCTCTGAGTTCATATAGCCATGGCCCATCTGTATGAACCCAGCGATCACGAAAGCCACACTAGCTTGTCTCTAAGTATTCTAAGTATTTTATATAAGAATCTGTATCATTGCATGTTATCGATACCATTTGGTATTTTTCTTACATTTTCTTAAGCATAAGCTCGTAGTTTTAATACTATTTGAGCTAGAGATCTAGGTCTCTCTGGGAATAGTTTGAGCCCTCTTCTTGTACTTCAATTACTAAAGACTATCAGTAGTTTAGCTCATAATCATTTACAGAATTCATATATAAATTGACTAGATTTGAAAGAAAGCCTGGACTGATTGAAACGGCAGCTCTGCTCATTAGTCAGGGTATCTCCTAGTCGGACATTGCATACTAGAAAACTCTTACTAGCTTAATTTGTTATTAAATTGATTTCGAATAATTGTTCATAATTTTACTTAATATAATCCTCTTGAAACCGAATATTCAGCTAAAGCTTTTACACTTTTGCTATTGCTTTGACTCAAATTGCAGCTTGAATCAAATAAAATCAGAAATATTTATAAATAATAGAAAATATGCAAAGCACTTACAGTGACAAATCTGTCATGTTTAAGCTGAACAGAGACACACAGATATAGAATATATATATAGTATGATCAATGGTGTGGCATCTGCTGCTGCTGCTGCTTATGACACATGATGCAGCTGCGCATCAATTGACAATCTATTTGCGCGCATAATTCACAGTTATTTTCAGGAGTTTTGCATTTGAATGCGACATGGCTCGACCATGGCGCAACCCACGAATCTCTTACAAACTATATCGCATTTGCGATTCTTTCTCACTCTCCCACTCTCTCTCGCTGCATTGTTGTGGCTCGACCTCGGCCATAAGCCGCATTACGTACGAAAACAGTGTAATATGAAGTCTGACACACACACAGAGTGTAAATAACCAGCTGCTGCGTGAATACAATGCGAGTCAAGCTTTGCATTCGTCTCCGGCCTTCAGCTCGTGCTCCTTCTGTATCTCTCTGTCTCTGTTGCTGTTTCTGTGTATGGTTATGGCCAATGGTTGCGGCTCAGGCGAGAACTTGGCCAAAGAGCTTGGCGCATCATCATGGCATTTTTGTCACGTTCGCACGTGACTGCTTACAGAATTCGGCTAACATTTGCCAGCTGCCAGTTGCCAGTTGCCAGTTGCCCGTTGCCGGTTTCTACTTTTGCAGTTCGCAAAATTTTTTTTTTCAGCTGGCACAAAATGACGACCGCATAACACACAGACGCCACTGGCTGTCGCTGCTGTTCTCTCTCTCTCTCTCTGTTGTTGTTGTTGTTACAGCATTTGAATTTGCTGCAAATGCCATAAAAAAAGTTTTGTCTATACTCTATCGCGCTGCATTATAATTTTGTTGTGAACTGTGTATAATGCCTTAATGATAGTCTCGAGTCCTTATGACTGTGACAGCTTCGGCTGTGCATAAAAAACTAAACAGATGAAGTCAGGGAATATAGTATATATTTTTGTATTTAGTTATCATAAATAAGTTTGTCTCTATAGTCTTTCTATTTTTCCGAGGATTTTAATGCTTAACTATATATTTTTCTATTTAATTTATAAAAATATTTATGATTCATAGAATATGTTCTTCAATTGTCTCTCACTACTTCTTCTCTCATAGTTTTCTTTGTTTTTTTGCCTTAATCCTAATATGGCCTTAGAGCATTTAGGTCTTCACTATGGCTTCATAACATCGCGTTCCATGCTCAGCTTTCTGTTATTTTGCATTCCTTGGCTGCAGTTGGACGACTTTGTAATTGAATTTTTCACAACGAGTAGCTGATGCGGCGGCTGTTGTTGCTCTGGTACGTTGTGGTTCTTTGTGGATTTACAAGCGCTGCGCATTGTCAACTCAGTGAGGTGCAAGAAAAGCCCAACAGCAGCAGCGGCGGCAAACAGCGCCACAAACATTTTGCGCAAAAGGCAACAACAACAAATTGCCTTTGCTGCACAACATGTGTGTGTGTGCTTGCGTGTGTGCGTGTGTGTGTGTGTGTGCGTGTGTGTGTGTTGTCTGTTTATGTGTGTGATTATTACCGCTGCGGCATTCGCGAAACTTTTGCATATGCCAGCAGCGAAGCAAGCATTTATTTAGGCTCTCTGTATGCAGCGGGTGTGCGTGTGCATGTGCGTGTGTATGTGTGTGTGTGTGTGTGTCATGACATTTTAATCAAAAGTTGCGTCTTGTTTATTCTGCTGTCTACTTAAAACAATGATGTGTTGTGAGTGTGCCTATAAACGGGCAATAATTTAAGTTTACAGCGCATGCAAAATCCTTCACCCATGCCTCTTTCATGCACAATGTAATTTAATTAAAATATAGATTTATATAAGTATATAATATGTAATATATGTTATGTTATTTAATGGCATTTTATGAGCATATTAGCTAAACTTAATTTCATTTTTAGCCGCTGGCTGCTCATTTTTGTTGTTAATTGATAAATATGTTCAATATATACATATAATAAATATATAAAGGCATCAGCTCATGCTGCACAATTTTGTTGTTTTTGTATACGAAATTTGATAATAAGTAAAGCGCAAAAATAACATGAATAAAGTAATGAAAATATTGCAGGCAACGAAAATTATAAATCCATGCATAACATTACTAAAGAGGAGTTTAAGCTAAGCTGAAGTTGACTGCAAAAATATAATAGTAATAATATTATAAATAAAAAATAAAAAAAAATTATTTTAAATGTTTTATACATAAGAGTTACTATATGTTATTAGCTCCCATAAAATTCTCACTATAAATTTCTAAATTAAAATATTTATATGTATGTTTTATATATACTATGAATTTATAAATATATCTTTATATATATATATTTACACAGATATATATATACATATATATTTATATATATATATATTTATATTAAATATTATTACTTTTCGCTTTCTACACGAAATCAATCAAAGTTTTGTGGCTTCCAGCTGCGGACCTCTCACAACTTTTCTTTATTTTTAAAGCAAACTTTTTTAAAGGAAGAAACTGGTTTGATTTGCTTTCGATGCTTGACTTACAAGACAGTGAAATGAAAGTTTAACTATATATATATTATACAAATAAATATTTATATAATTTTATAATATATTTAGTTTACCAAATAATAAGCATAAATTGCTTATATGAATTCGTATGCCAACGATCCATAATATTTGTATACTCAATAATGAGATCCCCTTTCCAAACAGAATCAATAAACTCGTCTGCCTCTGCCTCTCTCTCTTTCTCTCTCTTTCTCTCTCTTTCTCTCTCTCTCTTTCTCTCTCTCTCTCTCTCTCTCTCTCTGCTCGTAATAGTACACACATAAATAAAAATTATGTGTACTTTTTGCATTCGCATTTGGCATCCATCGTAACATTTCCGCTGCCGCCGCCACAGGCTCTGCGCTCTGCGCTCTGCCTGGCGGCTGTGCACATAATTTATTTGTCGCTGTTAACTAAATTTGCGGTTTGGCTGTAATTTGAAACAGGGCCACGCAAAACAATTGACACGAATAATTTTTGGGCTGCAATGGTTTTTCTAACAATGAGGCCGAGAGCAAATTGAAAAGTTTTAATTAAATGCTCAAAATTTATCAATTAGTATGCGAGTGTATTGGTGTTTCGGGTGTGTTTCGGGTGTGTTTCGGGTGTGGGTGTGTGGGTGTGTGGCCAGCAGCATTTAGTTTTGAATTTTGGCAACAACTTTGGCAAAATTTTTGGCTTTCCAGCGAAGTGAACATTCACTTTGGTGGCCCGGATACACTTGACGTCAGCTGCCAAGTTTTTGAGCTCGCGAAAGTTATGCGCAAAGCACAGTTGCTTCCGCTGCTACCCCAGTTGCTTCTTCAGCTTATTGTTGTTTTTATTGCGAATATTGTTGAAGCGAAATGTTTGCATTTGACACTTGGCGGTAATTTAGTGAAAATGCGTCAACTGGCCTCTGGGCAGGCCACGCTCGAACCTCGCAGAGTTTAATTGTGGCACGCCCACACGTACAACAAAATGTCCGCCAGAGCGTTTAACTTTGCGACTGTCATAATTTTTATTGAACGTTAACATTAATGGCCGCAAAAACAAAAAAAAAAAAAAAGCACAGACAATGGGCAAACACAGCTTTTTGGCGCAGTGTAAAATCAAGATAAGTGCGTGGTGTGGCAGCAGGCGACGCGTCGTGTTGCCAGTTGCAACTAAACGAACCGACTATTTGCCATTTATTTAACAATAAAGCGTCACCGAGCTGCGATCTTAACAATCATTAATGGATGCTCTTCCCGCGACGCCCACGCAAAACTACGACGGCGACGAGGGCCACTAACTGCGCGCCCCATAAAAAGGCATTAAGAGTAAAGTAAAGTGCCTATTTAAGTTGAGTCATAAAATTGGCTTTCTATCTGCCAAATGGCAGCCTCAAGTCACAGACACACACACACACCCAAAGGCTAGTGTAGTATCCTAGCATCCTGGCATCCCAGGCCACAATAGGCATTCAGCTGGCCAAAGACGTTGCCACGTTCCTTGTAATTTTATTTATTTTATTTCAATGCGTGTCTAAGTGCTCAAAGTTTGAGCATTGCACAAAATCGAGAAACGCCAAAAATTCTGTGAACAATTTTCATCTGTTCAAACATTTTACAGCATTTTGTTAGCAATAAATTTGCGCATAGTTCAAATTGTTGTTCTTTATGTCGTTGTTGTTGTTGTTGTTGTTGTTCTTCTTCTTCTTGTGGCAGGACGTGGCGGCGGGCGTGGCAGTTGTTAACTAACTTCAAGGCAAGCCGCTACAACTTTTACACTAATTAGCAGCACTTTTGAGGCAGCCGAAAAATTTAATTAGTACCTGGAATATGCAGTAAGCCATATACATATAATAATATCTTCTGTTTGCCGCGAAGTTCAAGCAAAACTTTATAATTTTATTTATTTTTTCCATTAATAATTTGATTTTCATTTGCTCTGTTTGCAGGCATTTCCCAACTTGAGTTTGTGTGCACCGAAATATACGTCTGCCAGGTAAGTGGAATAAAGCAAATTATTTTCTTAATTTATTTATATATAGAAATTGAGGAATATTGTGAATTGTTATTTTACTAAAAATAAAATATTAAAATAAATTAAAGGCTATTAATATAAAATTATATAAATATATATCATTATGCATATAAAATAAATAAATATAAAAAATAAATATAAAAATATATAAAAAAAAAATAAATAACAAAAATAAATTTAAAAAAAAAATTGATAAAAAAAACAATATATGACAAGAGTAAAAAATATATTGTTTACTTATTTCTACATATTTTCTATTTTATTTTATTATTAATTTTTTTATTTTTATTATGAAACTAAATATTTTTAACTATTATTATTTTATTTCTTATTCTTAGTATTACTATTATTTATTTATCATATTATTAAAATATTTATTTTTGGCATTAGGCCTTTAAATATTTTTTATTTAAAATTATTTAGTTTTGTAGCCAATTTATATATATTTTTGCCGCTTAACATAAGTTGCTATTCATTAAAAATGTATTCCATACTTAAGTACGACCTTCTGCGCTGCTGCGTAAATTCTCTTACAAAAACTATGTACAGAAATCTCAAGTAATGTCAACCTCAACGATATACCCTGTAGAGCATTTTATAGCAAAGTTTACCCAAGCCAAGGCATTTCACAGATCTCTGCAATAAGCTCAGCTATTCAATTACTTTAATTTTGGTATAGATGTATATATAAATATATATGTTTATCTTTACATTTTTTTGGCGCCCTTCACCAATTCATCACTCAATTTCTATTTTTGGTAGCTTTTGGGGCTGTCGTAAGTATCAAATTCTGATTTTTATGCCACTTCATCAAATGAGGCATCAGCGCTCGCTTTTTTTTGTCAATAAATGACGCCTCAGCGTTGAAGCGTTGCTTGATGGGGCGGCATTGTCAGCGTCTACTTATGTATTTATAGAGACTTTCTGATTTATATATATAGCCTCCGAAGACACGCACACATATATAGAGTGAGGGAGAGAAGGATAAATAAGCAAATGATAGACGAAACAGCTTGACGAACTAATGTCCTGCTATAGACAGTTGCTGGAAATGTCACTTAGGCAATAGATTAATCTACCAAATGAAAGAACAACAAACTTGAAAGCACATGAAAGCTCTTGAAGTGTTAAATAAATAAAGTGATTGAGTTACGGCAAATGATATATGTGATGATATATATGTATATATCTCTGAAGATAAATATGTATATTCTTATCTTCGTTCAATTGAAGCAATTGGAATTAAAGACTTGAAAGCTTTTAGCAACTTTGAAAAGCTTAATGAATTTGTGAGCGAAGCTCTTAGCTCTTCAGCTGCGCATTATTGATTCATAAAGCAAATTAATGACAATGATTAAAAATTCCAATTGACTTTTGCATTGCAAACTTGCTTAATACGCTCTCATAAATTGAATATACCCATCAATATTTATGTGACTATGCAGTATCAAGAGCCAAGGCAAAGCAAGGCAAGGCAAGGCATGGCAAGTCGAAGCAAAGGCAAAAAAATTGAAGAAAAGTATGCGCAACATTAATAAATTATGCGAAGCAAAATAAATAAGGTACAAATATGCTACAGCGGATTTTTATATCTGTAAAGCCGTTGAGCTGAGCGAAGGAGGGCAAGAGTGAGACAGAGGTAGACCTCTCTCGCTCTCTCTCTCGCTCTCTCTCTCGCTCTGTGTATGTGTGTGAAATCAGTTGGAAAAGTCAGCAAAAGCGCAAAATATAAAGAGCATAAGTTAAGTGCGTCATGTGGCAAGTGGCATGAGTGAATCTCTGTGTATGACTGTGCGGAGGGCATGTGAATACCGCCAGCTTGTGTCTGAGTTTGAGTTTGAGCCTAATGAAGATTTATACCTTACACACACACACACACACACACATACATACCCATAGTCGCACACCCCCCGCACATTAGAGGCATTTGGCAATGCGTTTGGATTTTGTGCCAAATTGCAAGCACGTGCAAATTAGAATACGATTACGAATACCAAGTGAATACAGTGAATGTCTGCTTGACTAAGCACTTTGAATAGTCGACCTCGGGGCCAGCAGCACAAAAAGAAAAGGGCAGCTCGAGCGAGGGCAATGCCAAACGGCTGCGACTTCAATAAATGTTTAGTATCTGTCTGTCAAAATGCGTACGGACCGAGCAACTATGGCCCGGATCCGGCCAGTCCTTCAGTACATAAAATTAAATTGTCAACTTCCGTAATGCGGCGCATAAACACAGAGAGAAAGAGACAGAGACAGAGAGAGATAGAGACTGACTGAGCTCGCTCACAGGCCAAAGCTGTAGACGAAGTCTTTGGCAAACGTTGACCAAAGTGGCCCCAGCATCAAAGTAAAAATATTATTAAAAGCAAAAACAAAAAAAATATATAATAAAAATACAGAAAAAACAGGGAAAAAGCGAGCGAACACCCCGACAATTTGGAATTCTCGTCTTCTTCTTATTTTTTTGGCCAGTCCACTTAATTTGAGCCCAGCTCCCAGACACACACTTGACACACAGCCGTGGCGAGGCCACGTCGCGTCGCAGTCGATATCAACTGCTGCTGCGCAGGATGTGGCAAATTTGGTGGCTCTTCTGTGGGGATTCGGAACGTAATCAAAGCCAAACAGGGAATAGGCTAGGGAATAGCAGGCAGTTGGATGCGCTAAGCACTGAGAAAGGCAATGTGTAACGTATTGAGAGTGGGCAGAGTAAACACAGAGTATTTAATATTTAAAAAGATTTTTTAGAGGGTTTTTCCAAGATTTGGCCGACTCAGTTGTCACTATAGCTAAAGTCTTGAATTGTAGGGTATCTAGAATTTGTCTAGAATTTCTCCTAACAGGATATCTCTAGTGCGGTATCTTGCACACGCAGTAGCTGCCATCGAATGTTCTTTTCTAATCGATTTTGCCGTTTTTTTAAGCATTTTCTGTTAAATAAATTTGCTTTGACTGTAATAGGTTTTCCTTTTCTTGGCTGAAGAGCATATAGAATAGGTTCGTGCTGCTTTTATAGCTATGTCCATTTCATTATAATAGATTTGCCATTTGACAACAAAGGCGAAGCAGTGTGAAGCAGCCAAAGTAGCTAGATCGATGCTTAGCATAATGAGAGAGAGTATTAACTGGATAAGAAATTGAATCGTATTTAAGATAATGATAGAATAACTTAATAGAACTTAGAATAACTTAAAGAATATATGTATTTTATAGATATATATTCTAATGTTTGATTTTACTTTTATGTAATATAAATTTTGATAAAAGATCCCCTTTCACGCTCCTTCTCAATTGCAGGGTATCTACACTTCGTCTATTATTTACCAACACACACACACTGCATACCTTTGGCTAGGACCTGAGCCGGAGCGCATATTAGGTTTAATGTCCTTGACGTCACCTATTTAAGTTCAATTTATTTGCGGCCGAAAGGACAGCTAAACGAATGCCATTGATCGATTCCCTTTGCCCATTTTCCATTTCCTACTGCGACGCTTTGGCTCATTCTTCTTCCTCTTCTTCTTGCTCTTCGTCGACTTTGATTTCGACTTCCACTGGCCATTTTTGGCCATTTCCATTCGCAGTTCGCATTTGAAATGTGGCGCCGTGAATTGAGATTGGGCAAATCTCGTCCTGTCTTTTATGTTGTTGTTGTTGTTGCTTCTTAACATTTTCATGCGGCGGCAATGTGAAATGTCACATTTTATATTAGGGGCCAAAGTAGGAAAGAGACGAGCAGAGAGAGGGGAGAGAGAGAGAGAGAGAGAGAGAGAGAGAGAGAGCGAGAGAGCGAGAGAGGGAGACAAAAACAGGTCTGACAGTGTTTTGGCCTTTATCCGTTTTATGCCATTGACATTTCCACACACAGCAAACCCAAATACCAATTGACTTTGGCAGCAGACGAAAGTGTTCTGAAATGGTTTTCGTTTTCATTTTCTTTTTCGTTTTAGTATTTTTTTTTATTTTTCATTTTTAGTTGATTTGCTGACGAACGATAAAACCCAAGCGCAGGAAACAAATCAAATTGCGGTTTATATTTTGAGTATATTTTGGCAATTTATTGAGGTAAGAGAGAGAGAGAGAGAGAGAGGGAAGGGAAAGCAATGCACATTCAATCAAACATGCGTTGAGGTGTGCGAGTGTTGGCCACGTTCATAGCTTGCATTTACAGCATTTTTAATAGGGCTTGGCAACCGAGGTGTTGCCAGGCACTGCCACTGCCACTCCACAGACCGCAATCGTTTGGCTTGAATCAAGAATTTTTGCAGCCACAAAATACTGCAGTAAGGGCTTATAAAATAAAAAAAAGTGACTGACTGGCGAATACCCAGCAAGTAAATTACATATTTAACATATATACAAATCAGCATATATATAGCTGATCAGCCTGTCAAACAGAGTTTTTTTTACTCATACACGTCTTCCCGTCCTATGCTCTTAATGCCCGCTCTATATTCCAACTACTCAATGCTCAAGCTCTTCAGCCTCAACTGAGCATACAAATTTAGCTGAGCAAAGACTCGATCGAACCGCTCAACGTTGAGTGACTTTTTGCCTATATAAAGCGCGCCTGTTGCTGCGCTCGATCAGTGGCGTCTCTGGCCTGGTGGGGGTCAGTCGAAGTGCGATGCGGTGCCAAGTGGTAAATATATTTTTATATAAAAAATCAAATGAAATACGAAAGAAAATCAAATAGAAAGGAAAAATAAAATGTAAAATAAAATCAAAATAAATATTAATAAAATAAATATGCTAAAGTTAATTAAGACATATTCTTGTAAAGATCTCCTCTAGTTTATATTTGAAATATTATAAAAACTTCGCCTCCTTCTGTCGGCTACACATATTAGCTGTAAACTAAAATATGCCCTATACACGCTAGCATGGCACAAAAATCAGTTGAAAATTGGGTTAACAGAAACAACAAGCAGCTCCAGGCAGACGGCTGGCAAATTGAATGCAAACGCTGGCCAGAATATGATTCCAGTTTGCGGCTGGCAAAGATGCTAAATCGCATTTCTAAACAGGTTGCATTGTTGTTAACGTTTCAGGCTAACTACAGAAGTGGGCAACAGGCAGCAGCAGCCGCAGCTGGCAGCAATAGCAAATCCTGCCAAAAATTTGTTTTCATAGAGAATTTTTTGCACACGCTGCGTATACGTAATTTAAGTTAGCCCTCTTTGCAGTGGGAAAAGTTTTGCTGCCACATGCAACAACTCAAGGCAGCTCTCGGCCTCTCTCTTTCTGGCTTATGGCTATGCTTGGCTTATAGTTATTATCTAAACAAATTGACTTTAATTTTGTTGTTGCAGCAACTGGCGCCGCGCTGCACTTTGCATGATTTCCGGCCATTAGGTTTGCTGTGCAACAATTCATGTAAGAATTGAGCTGCAGTTGCCAGCTGGCAGTTCGCAGCTCACAGTTGGTAGTTGGCAGTTGGCAATTGCCCCGTTGGCTTTCGTGTCTGGACAACATTTTGCTGAAAACTGTGTCCCGCTTGTAGACAGGCTAATTGCAACAGTTTCCGTTGCACTAATCAATTTGGCATATGCGCAACTTCTTTGCATGCGCATTACAACTTGTCCATGACTGTGCCAATGTATGTGTGTATGTGTGTGTGTGTATTTGCACAGCATATTTGGTTAGTCGCTTGTGGTCAGAGTATAGAGTCAATCTGGCATAAAGAAACTCATCAACCCGGTTAGCCCGGACAGCTGAGCGCTTGTCTGATTCGACGACTGCCAAAGCAAACATTTCCATTGTTCAAATATTCACAGTTCTCTGTTTGAGCAGAGGTAGCAGCAGCGGGCAGCGGGCAGCGGGCAGCAGGCCTTGCAGGAAGTTGGAGTCCTTGTTGCAACACGTATAGCTGCCAGGTGATTTCGCTGCAATTGTTCGGCAACGGCATGTTCCGGCCATAAGTCTTACATCTGGAATCAATTCATGTACATTTGAAGTCTTTGCTGAGAAGTTTTAGCTATTCATATATATATATATATATATATTATGTTTTGTTAGGAATATTTTTATATGCTGATAATGGGAATTCGTTAGGTAAGAGTAAATATGCATGACAAGGCAGAAGATGGCGTGGTAGCACCTAAAACCTATATATATTCTTGATCAGTAAGACGAGCTGACTGTATCTGGCTATCCTTTTGTCTATGTTACTAGCTTATATGGGTTAACATTTAATATTAATTTTTTTTGACAGAATTCTCTGAAGATCTCTCTCTCTCTTTCTCTCTTTCCGAATATTGACTTTTCTTATATTTTTTAATTTTTCTACAATAAATTCCTAAACTTCTTCAATTTCCTTACATTTTCCTCAAGATTTTTGCCCACAAAATTCAATTAACAAATTCAGTTTTTAGGATTATGCAATTAATTTGCTGCTGGCCATAAATAATGTCAAATTTCACAGCCACGCCCACACGCACATATATGGTCGGTGGGCAAGTCAAGTATTTATTGTTATTAACAAAGTGGACTGTCATAAATTTATTGATTTGCCGCATTCATTATGAATTATGATAATTAAGCCACAAAATTCCTAATGAAGCCCTGTCACAAAATGCCCAAAAGTAATTTATACGCTTCAGCGCACACACAAAACAATTTTCGATCAATAAATCTGTTTACGATACGATACATTCCAGTAAATCAGTGTGAGAGACAGAGAGAGAGAGAGAGAGAGAGAGAGAGAGAGAGAGGGAGTAAACAAGAGAAATCATAACATTTTTCAAGTCGGGCTCTTGGCTCATAATATAGCCCTCAGGAGCGCTCATGCCGGACCCCCGCTGCCAAGTTTGGCATTAACTGAGTTAAGCAACAAACTTTTCCACTTTTGAGTTTTTAACTGCAATGTATACACACACACACACACACACACACACACCACACACACACACAGAGATACATATATAGAGAGATACTCTCCCCCCCACACACACACACACACAAAGCTGCAGGCAGTGCGAATTAAATTCTATTTTGAAATTTACTCGCCTGCAATTCTATTTGCGTCGCAATTGCCACGCCCCATACGCCTCCATGGACGACAGAGATCTACTCACAAACATTTTTTTTGTGTGCATAAATTTATGAAAAGCATGTTGGGCTAGGCAATAAGACGAAGAAGAAGAGCGAAGAAATGAAGATATATAAACATGATGTTTGATATGCTCTGTACTCAAAAATAAGCGGGGCAGGGTATGTTGTGCCTGTGATTCCATATGTCACAAGAGCTAATGTGTTGATGTTGTGATTCTATAAGAAATAAGTAAGCTTGGGCTTACTCTAATACCCTATTGCGGAGGATCAGCTGAAGGAACTCGGGAACTAGCAGTGCTGGAGGTGTCAAGTTGGCTAAGATACCTCTCAGATGTCCATTACGCGTAGTATTTATTAAAAATATTATGAAGTCTCTGAAAATCTAGCAAAAATATCAAAATATTGCACATAATACTGCAATACTTAATAAACCAAGCTGCAGGGTATCTTGCAGTCATTTACACTCATCAAATATATGTTTCTAGCAAATACAGAAATTTAATGATAATTTCTTCATTGCTCAAACTCATTTTAATATATTATGCGAGGTATTTTATAGTCAATCACACTCTTTAGAATTCTGGCTCAATCTTCAAAAAATACTAAAATTTAATGATAATTTCTTTATTATTTTGATGGCTATATTAATTTGCTACGGGGTATTTTATAGTCACTCGCACTCTCTCAAATTATTCTAGAATTCTATTCGCGGCATGCGAACAAATCTGAGAGCCAAGCAGGAAATATTCAATCTATGCGGCAGGCGCGTGTACGGAAAACAAAAATACAAACACACACACACACATATTGATATACAGACATACACACACACATAGATATACAGACATTCTCGTCGAGTCTTCAGTTACCTCATTGTTAAAGCAAAGTCAAGTGAATAAATGCAAATGAACGTAGATTTTTGCGCCGAGTACTCGACACTGAGGAACTGCCTTTTGCTATGGGGTTGCGGCTTGCGTGTTTGTCTTATGCGGTATCTGCCTGCTGCGACCCACTTTCCCTTCCGCTCTCCAACTCTCAGGCATCCGCAACATGCCCCAAAACCAGAAGATACTCTTAACAATACATGCTCGCTTACAGTATCTAATGGCAAAAATTTGTTGTAGTCGCAGTCGCAGTCGCAGCAGCAGCCGCTGCCGCAGCCTTTGCTGTCATCATCATATTCTTGTCTCTGCTCCTCTTGTCTTTCATTTTTTTTTTCTTCGCGTGCTTTGGCAAGTTGTATATAATTTTTGTTTTTTTTTTTTCTGCCGTCCACCCCGCCCACACTCGGCCGGCTTAGCTGTACCTACGCCGCCCCCGCTTGGACCCTTTTGGCTTTTGTTGACAGTATCATTAGGCGGCATTGCTGCGGCTCTGTCGAAGTTGCTGCTGGCGCTGTGTGTTAACCGTTATCATTTGTTGTCCTTGAGTTGCGCTCAAATCTTTTGTAAGCGCAACTGAAATCGCGTAAATTTCTCGAGCCACCGCCCACCCAACCCTAGGCACAGTCCCAGCCCCATTCCCAGCCCCGCAAACAAAGATTAAAGGCAACAAATAACAAGCCGGGCCAACAGACGACGAAATTCGCTCTTGCTCTTGTTCAACTTGTTATGGTTCTTTAATTTTTTCCTTTTGCTTTCGTTTGTCGTTTTTATTATACCCTGTACGCATAAATAATGTGTGGAAAGGGTATCATAAAGTGCTGCAAATATATGTGAGACAGCACAGCGACATCTTCAATACCATAAAGTACATATGCTCTTCTTGATCTGACCAAGAAATATATTTTTGTTTGCAATGAAAACGCGGAAAATAAGAACAGCTGCTGATAAAAGTATACGTATAAGCTGGATATGTGTGAAGGAGTATTTATTTGAGGTAGTTTAAAGATTGATCTGCCTATTTCAAGTGTAATAACTGTAAGGCTTGAGCCTTGCTATGTGATTCTCAAACGTTTTAGTGGAGATCAAAGCTGAGTCTTTGTTTCATAATATTTTTTGCTGCCAATATAAATTTTCTGATAACACTTAAAGCCTTGCTATTTCATAGTATATTTAAAATTGAGCGTATATTTTAATTGAAATTAATATTTTTTAAGTTCTGCGTAGACTTTGTTACTTTTATATATTTTTGTAAATTTTTAAATAATTTTTATAAATTTTAAAATTTTCTATAATTTATATCCACTGGGTACAGGGTAACTTCCCATCGATCAGTCTCTGTAACTTGATTTCTTTCTTTCATTTTTTTCTGCTTAGCTAGCAGCCGGCTGAATTTATCTGCATTGTATATATTATATATAGATGTGTATTATGTATGCATGTATTTGCTTATAATTTGTGGTTTTCCTTTTTATTTGCCGAAATTTAAGAAGTCAGCCATAAATTACACTTGTTGGGCACTTGCCGCAACTCAAGTTTTCTTCACTTTTCGGCTCACACCTAAATTTTCCACTTTCGCACATACACACAGACATCGCACACATTTGCATACTTTGGGGCGCCACAGAGAGCGCCTTTCAATATGTTTTTAGCTCATTAACAGAGCCGCAGCCGCAGTCGGCCTTTGGAATTGCGTCACTCAGTCTGTCAGTTTGTCAGTGGGTCAGTTAGTCATGCAGTCAGTCTAAAGCAATACCCTTTCCAGTCAGCCAGTCAGCCAGCCAGCCGTCGGCTCTTTACCAATAATTTCGAGAGCAATTTTCATAAATTAGCTTGTCACACGCTTCGTTCCCCCGCGTCGTGGCAGCAGCAGCAGCGGCGGCGGCGGCGGCAAACAGCCTCCAAACTGTCAACTACTTCAAGCGTAATCCAAATTGTTACGCAAGGTCCTCCTACGCATCTGCATACACGCACACACATACACACATACAGATACACACAAACACAACACATATACATACATATATATTCAAATACTTCAACCAGAGTGCCGCCTCTGCTTCGCTCTCTCTCTCTCTCTCTCCCCTACTGAATCTGCTTTTTAGTTACAATTTCTGTGTGTGGGCGGGCGTGGCATGCTTAGAGAGAGCCTGGGCGGAGGCCATCCAAATTTACTGCGCTTTAAACTTTAATTTATGTAGAGCGCACAAATGTGCAGCCAAATGGGCTAAAGTTAAAGCGCGCTGCCAGCGAAAGTGTAAATTATCAACGGTAATTAAGTAAAGCCCTACATACATGTAGCACACTCCCCCTCCCCCCTCGGTCTCACTGTGTGTGTGTGTTCGTGTGTTAGCCATTAGCTGTAGGCTTCGCGCTGCCTATAAATTTCAAATTTAATACCAAAGACAAGCGCAGAAACCACAAAAGCCCAGCCACCGCCCGCCGCCCCTAATATAAACACGCTTTCATAGATCAGACAAAAATTTTGAGGGCGTATTTAATTTGCGGAAAAAGCGCGGAAAACCCAAAACACATACATCATAAGGGTGGGGCGGGAAAAAAGCAAAGAGAAAAACCAAATGTAAGCGTCAAAAAACCGCAATTAATCGATTCATTAAATTAGGCGGTCGCCCCTTGGGCATATTAATTAAATAATTTCATTTTGTTTGCGTACATCAAACAAATTTAGCCAATTTATACAAATGCTCAACTTAAATCATATATTTCATATAAATTTGATTTACTGCGAAGCAGCGCAAATGGCGCGAGTTACACATAAATTTTCCGCCTGCAGCTCGGGTCTGTTTAAGCGATTTTCCGGCTAAATTAAGTTTGATTTATCTCTTTGTCAATATATTACTTAGAAAGTCTCGTAGTTATTTAATTTTTATTACTTTATTTTATTTTATTTTAATATTTTATTTTAAGTTTCAAATAATTATAAAATGTCGCCAAAATGCGCAGCTCACTTAATAATCAAAATTTATTTTATTGTGGCTTCTAAGCCTAAGCACAAGCACACACTTTTAGGTTTTAAGCCAACTTCCAGACGAAGATGGCTATGAAGTGAGGACAACGTAGCCGGCATAGCAACCAGTACTGAAGAACACACAGAAATGCCGATTCGACGGTTAAAGCATTGTCTGCGTAGCCAAGGTGGCTATGAGAATGATATGATATTATATATATATTAACATAAATATAAATTGTATACATATGTATATACATATATATTCAAGTATTGATAATATATTAAAATATTTATTAAATATATTTTACATCAATATAACTTTAAGCTTTATGTCAAAACCTTTAGGCAAAAAAAAAAATCCGACAATATTTTATGTAAGCTAAAAAATATCAGAGTTAAGCGAGCTGCATATTATATTAGCTTTTATCTAATTCCCCTTTTGCATGGGTAATTTATTATTTTATTTTTTTTCTGCTCTCTCTCTCTCTCTCTCTCCCTCTCTCTCTTTCTTTAATTTAAAACAATACATGCAAACAATAAATTTAACGCTAGATTATATCATAACATAATTAAGTGCTGCAAGTTTTAATAGCTGCACAGCTTCACCCCGAGCACAAATGGAGATGGATGCACACACACACACGCACACACACATCGCATCGCATCGCATCGTCTCGTAGTAGTTTTTTTTATGAAACTGAGCTCATTGTTCAGCTGAAGGGCATAAATCGCTGTGCTGCTTAGTGGACAGCACACATTATTAACTGCCATTGCAACCTTGGCAGCTAAATGCAGCATGTACGGACTGAAATTGAGGCTATCTGCCTTCTCCAGCTTCCTTCTCCTCCAGCTACGGCTATGGCTACGGCTACAGCTGCCTGGGAAATTAATTACCGCATCATGGTGCAAAAATGGGCGCCGCGGCGCTCTTGCTAATGCCTCAAAAGTCATGTTCCCAACTTTTTTGTGCGCTGCCAACTAACAAAACAAAAAAAAAAGTTTCTAATTACGACCGTGAAAGCGGCTGGCGGTTTTTTATTCACTTAACTGGCAGAGGCTGGGGAACGTTGTTGTTGCTGCCGCTGCTGCTGTCGGGTGTCGCTTATCGTATTTAAGTTTTTAATATAAAGTGTGTGAGAGCAAGAGGGGCGCCACAGCCTGCACTTATGTGTGTGAGAGAGAGAGAGAGAGAGAGAGAGAGGGAGAGTGTAGCCGTTGCCTTAGCTGTCGCTCCGGCTGTAGCTGACAGAATGGAAGCCATGTAAATTGTAATTACACTTAAAACCATAATCCGGCTTTATGCGCCAAGCGGAGCGCGCCTCCGCTTGATATGGGGCGCAGCCGTTTCGGCGCATTAGAAAACCTGCTAAGCAGCCAAGCTTTGCCCTGGGAGCATCCGAAATAAGACAGCGATGCGTAGCCAAGCTACACTTACATATACATATATACATATATATAACGACAAATCCCGCAGGGAAAGCGAAGCCTCCAATAAAACACTTGCTGCAATAAAGCCAGGCAATATGCATTTAAAACAAGTTTATTCAAACTCGCTAATGTTTAACATGTGGCACAAGTGGCGCTCGGCCAGCAATTTGCACAGAGGGAAATCAGGCAGAAAGTTAGTTTGCTGTAATAAATATGGAATGCTCTAAACATGTGCAGCAGAGCGGAGCGTAACGTGAAGTAAATGAAACTTTCATAAATTTGATATTTTAAATAAAATAATTCGTAATATCATAATTGGTTTACGATATAGGTATTCCCTCTAAAACACAAGTATCTGTTTCTAATTAATGTGGGATAGTTGAACTAAACTTTTTGAATAAAAACTACATTTTTAAGGCTTTCAGAACATTTTTAATTCACGAAAATAATTTGTATAATGTTTCAAACAACACAAAAAAGATCAAATTAAAACAAAATAAAAAAAGATATAACTTTAAATCTACAATTAAATAAAGAAAAGTAAATGAATTAATATAATATATTTATTAAAAAAAATAATATTTAAATATTTAACTATAATTTTTAGTAATAAATAAATAAATAAAAAATATAAAAAATATATATAAAAAATAAAATATGTTAAAAAAAATAAACTATAAAAAAATAAAATATAATAAAAAAAATAAAATATATTAAAAAAAAAATAAAATATAATAAAAAAAATAAAATATAATAATAATAAAATAAATAATAAATAAAAATATAAAAGTAAAAATATAGAAAAGTGATAAAAAAAATAAAATATAATAAAAAAAATAAAATATAATAAAAAAAATAAACTATAATAATAAAATAAAATATAAAAATATAAAAGTAAAAATATAGAAAAGTGATCTTAACAAAAATATAATAAACATATATATGGAATATATAAATATATATATATATATATATATATATATATAAAATATAATTCATATAAGAAATAAAATATATTTATTATTTTGATAGTCAAAATTTATTGCAGATAATTTTTAATTTTTTTTTTAATTTAAATTTTTTATAAGAGAAGCTAAAATTTTACTTGAATGCCAGCAAAGCAAAGCCCATCAAAAAAGTTACAAGTTTCATATGGAAAGTTTTATTTAATATTCTGTTCATACAAATCCTTCCATATGCATAGTTTCATCGACGCAACTCGCACTTTAAGCCCCTTAAAACGCATACACATATTTTTTTAGCAGACTGCAGCTTGGCTGGCTCTTAATGCCCAGCTCACATCTAAAACTAAATACGCTCTTAGAGCACAAAACTCCAAAACTTTCAGCCAACTAAAACTGTAGTTAAGTCTGATAATCCGCATAGCGAGTGCACACTGTAGGAAGTAACAAGAACAAAAAATAAAATAAAGGAGCAAAGGAAGTTCATTTGCCGGCGACAGGCTGCAAGACAAAGTGTGGCGCATATGTCTTTGGCCCGGCTCTTGTAGCATGCAACATAATTTCAATTTTGAGAATTGTAACAACATGCAATACTTTATTCTGATGACTTCTGCTGGCGCTGAAGCTGAAGCTGACGCTGAGGCTGGAGGAGTTCTTGGTTGCTGGCTCAGCTGCTAAAAGGATACGACGCCATTTGGCATTTAGCTTTGCATTTTGGCGTCAATGTGCTCGTTGGCATTTAAAACGCAGACAGTTTGCTCCAGTTGCCTCAGCGCGCAATTACTTAGAATATACACGCACACAAACACACACACACACAACAAAACCCCAAAAATATAAAGCGTATGTGTGTGTGCGTGAGTACAAAAAGTTGGCTAAGAAGCAGCAGCAGCAGCAGCGGCAGCAGCAGAGAAAAAAGGGAAGGCAAAACCCGAAAGTTTTCACTTGAAATTCAAGCAATTGCTTTTG
Source organism: Drosophila repleta (assembly GCA_018903745.1). Taxonomy (NCBI): domain Eukaryota; kingdom Metazoa; phylum Arthropoda; class Insecta; order Diptera; family Drosophilidae; genus Drosophila; species Drosophila repleta. The sequence goes on from JAEIGN010000497.1 coordinate 8,182,945, forward strand.
AAAAGTTTCAATTTCTGCGCGAGTTTTGCAGCTCGAGTTGCGCGAGCTGCCGAGACAAATTATAGGCAAATTCGCCTCGTCTTGTTCTCCTTTTTTCTCCCATTTTTATTTTTTTTTTGCTGCTGACAAGTTCTGTAATGAAATTGTGTCAGCGGGATTTTGTTTCAGCCTTTTCTTTTTTTTTCCTATTTGCAAATTTCAATTTAATTTTTATTTTTTTCTCTTTCAGGCAACATCAAGAGTGACGCGAAACACGCAAAGAAATGAAATCAAGCTCAGCGAAATTAATTGCTTAAATAAATTGTGCGTAGAGTTTGTTAAGCCTAATAATTATCTGCACCGAACGAAAAGGGTTTGAACTGCGGACAAACAGAAAGAGAGAGAGGGAGAAAGAGAGAGAGAGAATGGGAGAGAGAGAGAAGTGCAGCCACTTGTCAAAGTTGTTCGGCAAGCAGCTCGTTAGCAGATAGCAAAAAGGGTCCAGGCGGCAACTATGCACGTCATCAACATCAGCCGAGGCATCCATGGCAGCAGCAGCAGCAGCAAGAGCAGCGACAGCATCAGACCATAACGATGTTGCGGCTCAAAAGTTTAAACCCAACAAGTAAGAAAACTCTAGTCGAGACCGCTCGACTAGGGTATACCCTGAACCCTGCGAAGATCCGCTATTCCAAGCATTCTTCATTTCTTTTATATACACATGCATATGTACGTTCATTACAAGCAAAACATACACACACACATACACAGGCGCACGCATACACAAGTGCAAGTCGTTGCGTCAGCTGTTCTTTGGCTGCTTTGCATGGCAATGCTATGGGAAATTAAATGTTTAATAACTTTTTTTCTAGAGCAACGATTTTGATCAAACTTGTTGGGCGTAATCATGTCATCCATATGTATGTATGTGCCAAAGCACAAGTCTCTAGTATTTGATATACGGGAGTTACAAATTTGAGGCGAAGGGGGCGTGGCACCCAAAATTTAACAAAAACCGAAATTGCGTAAGGCTCACATAACACTAAGTGCAAAATTTGAAGACTCTAGCTAGAAAGATGAATTATATAGAATTTTATAACTTAATTTAGATTTTCGTTTTTAATCGATAACAATAAAACGATAAAAGTTATCGAATTTCTGAAACAAACTCGATCTTTTCGTGCTATACAGGAACCTACATAAAAAATTTCAAGTCTCTAGCTCTTGTAGGTTCTGAGAACGACGCGTTCATACATACGGACAGACGGACAGACGGACGGACAGACGGACAGACGGACAGACGGACAGACGGACATGGCTATATCAACTCGGCTTGTCATCCTGATCAAGAATATATATACTTTATGGGGTCTGCCACGCCTCCTTCTGCCTGTTACATACATTTCAACAAAAACATTATACCCTGATTTCCCATTTTCAATGGGCTCAGGGTATAAAAATAGAAGTTAACCAGAGAAACAACAAGAACAAGAACAAGAACAAGAACAGCGACAACAGGAGAAGTAAAACGGAATTGAAAAAGCAGGGAGCAAAGTAAAAGTAGAAGTAGGTAAATCAGAAAATCATTTGCATAGACGTCAGCTAAGCAGTGGAAAGTTGAAGTGGATGTCAGCTCAGGTAAGTTGACTCTTTGCTTGTCTTTAATGGATTTGCATGATTTGCAAGAAAAGCGACACTCCAAAGAACCCACACACACACAATCCAGGCACCTACGCCCACACCCAGCCCATACCCTAACCCCAGCCGAGCTGTGCCGCCTTCGCCGCCGCTAACTGAAGCCACATAAACGACTTTAACGCGCACAGATTGACATAAGTATTATGAATGCATAACCAGCTCTTAGCTAACACACTTGCCAAGCAGCCAAGAGCCCGTGTAAAGTCAGCTATGGGAATACCCTGCCAATAGCCAAGTTGAAGGGTATTTGAATGAGGAAAAAGATCTAGATGATCAGCATATAAAATAAATATATATATATATTGAATTGATGAGCAACTGGCATAGTAAGAGTAGTCTAGCCCGAAGTGCCCTACTAGCAAACACCCTTAGCCCTAAACAGAGCTACTTCAATGTTTATAGGCTGTATATATGTGAACAACATATCAAATAATCGATTGTTATCGAGTATATGGATGTATGGGTTATCGTAACCGAAAAGTGATATACTCTTAAGATTTGAAGTCTAGGGATAGCTGAGCTCACACGAATAGGCTTAAGAACGGAGTGACAAAGATACAGACAAGGCTTTGTATAGAATATGATCAAGATATATATATATACTTCTGATCTGCCACGCCTGCTTCAGCCTACTGCATACACTCTCACATAACCAAACCATTCTCTCTGCAGCTTCAGCTGATCAGCTTACAAAATAAATAGTCTGTGCTCTATGGCTTCTCCCATGCTTATAAGCATAATTCTCCTGACATCTTAGCAGCTAACTTCACTCACTAAGTTCTCTAATTATGACTGACATGCAAGAGCCACGCAAATTCCCCTGGCCCATTTGGCAGTTGCTGCCATGAATATGCAGTTCATGTGATTAAAGGCAGCCAAATACGAGGAAGGAAATGATTTGGCGTTTGTTGCTTATGTGTATAAATATATATCCATATGGAATATAGTATATATATACATATATATATATATTTGCCTAGGGCACAAATATTTGCACAACTCTCTTCCTCTCCATCTCTCTCTCTCCCTCTTTCTCTGTCTGCTTGACTCTTTTTGCTTTACACACTTTTATCGCAGCCGCAAATCTCAGCTCGCAGTCGCTCGCATCCGCTGCTCGCTGGATCCGTATTGAGATTGCCAAAAAGGTGGCGCCGCCTTTGAATTATGTAGAATTTACGTGCATGCAGGCGAAAGTGCAGGCTCAGCGGCAAAGACTCACATGTGTGCTGAGCACATGTAAGCAGCTTGCTCTCTCTCTGTGTGTGTGTGTGCGAGTGTGTGTTGCTGCTGTGTGTGTGTGCGACCATTAGTTTTTGTGCTGATTATTATGGCTGCCATGGCCACAGCAACGCCCACGTGTCGTTGCATTTGTAACAGGTGAACTTTATGGCTCTGTTGCAGCGGCACACACTACGAGTATATGTGTGTGTATGTGTGTGTGAGTGTGTGTGCACTATTAAATTATGCTTGCCAACGCGCGTCTGTATGCGCATTTACCAAACGCGCCCCTTTCAGGCCTTGACCCGCTGCAAGGCTTCGCCGCGGCTGCTGACAGCCCGACTTCAGTTTATTTAAAATTATTACGCTTGAGATGAAGAAATATTGAAGTGTGCGAGTGAGTGTGTGTGTGTGTGGTACGTGGCACGTGCCACTCTTTGTTGCACAGCAGCTGCCATTAAGCGAATGAGCTTTTCCAATTGCTTTTGCGCTTCTTTCGCCTCAATTAAAAGCCTCAATTTGAGCGCAATTGAAATATACAGCTCAAACCACGTTACGCATACGCCCCGCCGCTCGTATTACGCATACGCCCCGGGGAACTAAACGGGTTGCCATATCCCGGCAATTAGGCAATCGAACGGGTTCGATTTACACGACTCTGGGTTCCCTTTTTTTTTGGTTTTGCCTTTTCTGTTTGCCCCAATTAAGTTGATTTGCCCCAAAGTGGCCAACTAATCGCCGGTTGCTGTAAATGCCAAACAAGGCTTTGAATATTTGTTGACTGCATTTTCCCCTCTTTTTTTTTAAAGGTTTCATTGTCACACAGTGAGAGGGAGAGGGAGAGTGGAGGGAGTGGCAGACAGATATTCCCTTCAGCTATCTGCATGGCAGTCTGACTGCACAGCTGTGGCTACATTTTCAACTGCAATTGCTGCCAATATTTCAAATGCCGTCACGTAGGCAAAACACCTGTGTCTCGACAAATTGCCAATGGCGCTTGCAGAATCTGTTTTTTTTTTTTTTTTTTTTGGTAGAGTTTTTGGGCATTTATGTTGGCTTGTTTGGGTTTGTTGTATAAATAAATTGTACATATACAAAAAAAAAAGTATTTTTTTAAATATAAAAAATATATATACAATAATTTTTTATAAAATTAATTTGATGATATTTTAAGCTAGTTTATTTCACGTTTATTATAAACATAAATAAATATACTAAAAAAATTAAATATATCAAGTAAGAAATATTATTATATTATGTGAAATTAAAAATAAAATAAAAATAATAAACAAAAAAATTTATAACAAAAATATTCAAATAAAAATTACTCAAAAATAATATTAATCAAAAAAAAAGTACAAAATATTTTATATACAAAAAAAAAATAATAAAAAATTATATTAAATATTTATAAAATTAAAAAAAATATTTTAGAAAATTTTAATAAAACTATTATTTAAATTTAATATATATATAAAAATAATAATTATTTTCTAATATATAAAATATAAACAAAAAAAGTACAAAATATTTTAAATACAAAAAAAATAATAAAAAATTATATTAAATATTTATAAAATTAAAAAAATTACTTAGAAAATTTTAATAAAACTATTATTTAAATTTAAAATATATATATAAAATAAATAATAAAAATATAAAAATATATATATATTTTCTAATATATAAAATATAAGCAAAAACTGAGAGAAATTTACAAATAATCATAAATTATTCAATGCAAATAGTAACGCTAACTATTCTCCAATAAATAGCTCTTAAATAAAGTCAAGCATTTGCCTTCACGCACACTCTCAGTCAGAGTCAGCTCGAGCCTAATTAAGTCAAGGTTTTTCATCTTAAAACGACCTTTAGCATAGCCCAACTGTAAGCTTGTTAGGGCCCGCCTCAAAATTATTTTCAAAGTTTTTGTTTTCTTTGTACTTTGGCCGAGTCAAGCTAAGCGAACCCTTTTAAGCCCTGACAACATGCTGCTAAGTCTCTCGCTTTCATTTGGGATTTGCCTTCGCAAATAATGTGCGTAAAATAGAACAACAATTTTTCGGCCAGCTCAGCTGAGAGTCGTATTGAAAATAGAAATTTCGCTGGTAATATTTTTGCGCCCATTTTATCTGAGCGAACAATGCGCATTTTGTGCCGTTAGTTTTCATTTTGTGACGCTGACAAAATCAGTGCATCGCTATGGGGCAGAGTCTCGGTTCTTTTTAGGCCATGTATTATCATATCGGATATCATATTTTCAATATTTCGCTGTCTATTTTTTGTTCCTGCTGAATTATGGAAATGTTTGCGTACATTGAGCTGCATAAAATGCGGTTGTGCGCACATGGATTTCTAGCATGTCCTTCGAGTCCCTGGGCTCCTGACATGCATAAATATTGATATACGAGAGCCAGATGGTGAGCTAAAAATTAATGTGGCCCGAATAAGCAGCAAGAAATGAAAAGCGAGCAAAATAGAAGAGGAGAGAAAAGAGAGAGAGAGAGAGAGGGGGGGGAGAGAGAGAGAGATGTAAGCAGAAGAAAAGCAGCTAGCACAGCACAGCATTAAAATTGTTTTCATTTAAGAACTAAGCTTTTGTTTGCTTTGTTGTTTTCAAGAATTTTTTATTACAACATTGACAGTGACAGCTGAAGTGAGCGACTCTGTGTGTATGTGTGTGTGTGTGTGTAACCCAAAAAGCTGGCATAACACATGCAACAATGGCTGCTCTAGTTGCGGCAGAAGTGCACAGCTCCAGGGCCAGCAACTGGGTCGCTTTATTTGACGATTTCACAGACCGTTTTGTAGCCCCCAAAGGAGGCGTGCCTGGCGATAGATGGCACGCACAGCACGGCTGTAGTTGCTCCAGTTCTTGTTTTTGAGGGCCAGCAGTAACACACACACACACACACACACACACACACACTATACTCGCATGTGTCTGCTCTTTGATCGGTTTTTCTTTTGCACTTTGCTTTTATTTGTTTCAATGATTTGGCAACAAACATTCGCAAAGCTCAAGCGCCAAGCGGCAGCACCTTGGGGCTCTATCCAGCACACATCCAATCGAGCTGGGGGCAATTTCTGGCTTTGTTGATTGCTTGACAAATTGCCAACAGCAGCAAACGGCTGTGGGGCAAACAGTTTGCACTGCAGACAAGTGTTCGCATTTCGTGTTTTCTTTTTTTTTCCCTTCAGCAGTTGTTGTTGCTGTTGCTGTTGTCGCTCTGTCAGGCATTGACAAGTGATGCACGATTTCCGCGCTATCGCTGACCTGTCAGTAAGCGACATTGCCAATAAAATGTAACACATTTACCATCTGCTCATATTGCCACTCACATACACCCACCCACACACAAAGGATTCAAACTACAACAGCAGAGCTATGCAATAAAGGAGCAGGTGCAAGCAGGCAGGCAGTCAGACAACCTGACTCTGAGACAGACAGATTACCAAATCTGTTTTTGATTAGTTTTACAAACTGTTTTGTTAACTTTGAATATCACGAACCGAGAACTCAAACTGAGATTTTGATATAGGCCATACGCAGCAAGAGTTAAGCATTTATTTGCCTTTTCATAGAGAGCAAGCTTTACTTTTTGCTGGGGCTCGGAACTGTACTCGATTTCAAGATGATGAAGTTGCTTTCAAAAACTTTGAAAGCTTATGAGAGCTTTATATTTAATGTTGGGTAGAAGCTTCACGTGTTTCTTTATAGTGGTCTAACTTATTTTCTTTTTATTTTGGCTTCTTTTGTTTTTAATTTATTTTATATTTTTTATATTATAATTTGTAAGTATTTATGAATTATTATATTTATTAAGAATTATTATTTTTATTATTTTATTAAAATGTTGCTTAGGTATTATTTCTATTTATTTTTTTAAAAAAATTTTATGAAGCACCTCTGTTAAAAAATATTTATAAAAAAGTAATATTTCAAGTACAATAAACGCTTAAGCATTGAGCTCGTTAGCAAAGCTTATGCTATGCTAATGCTCAGTCTGCAGTTTGTTGAAGAAGATTAATGTGACTTAGAAAGAAATTTAAAAATATGTAAATATTTTATAGGCTGTCTTTTGTTTATTATTATTATCAATAGTTATGAAATTTGTGTACTTATATTCAAGTTGTATTTGATATGACTTTTATATGACAACTAGAGAGAGACTTGCGCTTGTCAGGAGTCAGAGCAACAGACAGCCAAGTCTGAGTCGAGAAGTGACAGGCGGAAATGCTTTGGCTGATTTGATAGTGACTTGAATCATGAAATATAAATCCATATATTAGTTGAGAAATTTGAATACTTGACATGGAATATTTGCCAATTACTCAACTAATTTTAGCCAATGCATATCATGCTAGAGTTTCTTATATTATTATCTTAATTATACATCAGAGCTCGGCAGAGATCCAAGCATAGTTAAGTTAAGCTACAACTAGAACAACAGATAGTAGCTGATTCGAAAGAGTCAGGCGCAAAAGGCTATATAAACTCTACAGACTCAGAACTCATATCAAGCCAGCTGCATATCAAGGTATCCGAGATAAAGATAATAACTTAATCAAACCCTTCACCAGAGTTTTGTTCTTCTATTATTCTGCCAACAGGCAATCAGGCTATGCTGCATAATGCTCAATAAAAGGCATCAAAAGTGTCTCGTTTTTGATTGAAAATTATGCCACTCATTAATTAGCCATGCATGATTGTCTCAGAGAGTCGCAAATGCAGCGCGCATTGCGAGCAAATTTAATTATTCGTATGCGTTTCGCTTTTGTCAGTTAAACGAGAAACCGCAATGAAAATTTGATATGTCATAATTGCCATGAATGCGAAATGAATGAATTTTTAACATTTGTTGTTTCGCTTTTGGCCTTTTACAGTTTGTTTTATTATTATTGAGCAAAGGTTTCAGATGAGTGTGCGTGTGTGTGTTATATTTACCGCAAGTGCTGCATGCCGCAATGTATGCTATAAAAATAAGTGCCGACGTTTTTTGCACGCCGCCAAGGACACGCCCGTGCTTGATGCGATATAATCCACTTGATGCCGGCATTTTGCTGATGCTCCTCCGCTTGCTGCTCGCTGTTGTTTTTCTTTTTTCTTTGCCTTCGTTTATTTTTATGTACTTTCGCTTTCAATTGTTTTGCATACGTAAATCAATTTATCAATGTTTAATTTAATTCCTGTGTTGTCACTGCCATTTCACTTGAATTCGCACGCGCCCACGCTGCGTATGCTTGATATTCTTTTATTTTATTTCGTTTATTTTTGATTAAATTGTTTAATCGTATCTCTTGATCAAGTCGTTTGTCACTTTAACTGTTAATTTATATTTTAATTTTTAGCACTTGTTCTCTCTCTCTTTCTCTCTTTCTCTCTAGCACACTCTTCAGTCACTCACTCGCACACACACACATTTAGTTTAGGCTTTATTTTTCGCTCTTTTCTGGTTTTTTAGTTTTCACTTTTTTGGCTTTTTGCTTGGGCTTTGCCTGCCGCACGCGTTGCACGCGCCACTTGCCATATGCCACTTGCAACTTTTGCCCCGCATTTGACTTTTCAACTTAGGCACTCGAGATGCTTTTTAGAGGCCGTTTGGCTTTTTAGTGCACATATTGCGTATGGGCCACGTTAATTCAGTTTTAGTTTCAGTTTCAGTTTCTGTTTCAGTTCAGCTCTGAGTTGCCAACAATAACAATAAAATGCCGTAGCGAAGCGAGTTGAAGCGCACGCAACGCGTTGCCGTTGCTGTGGTCAGAAATTAACTGAATGCATGCGGCGTCAAAGGATGTGGCAAGCGGCAACAGCAGCAGCAGAAGTAGAAGCTGACTGCTGCCTGCTGCCTGATGCCTGCTGCCTACAGCTGCTGCTGCGTCTAACCGATTAAAGGCGTCGCTGTCGACGTCGCTGCCAGCAGCTGCGTCACTTTTACTGCGCGCTCGTGCGACTTGTCGTGGTCGTAGTCGTAGTCGCTGCCGCTGCTGCCGTTGATGCTGCCTGTTCCTGCTTCAGTTGCTGTTGTCTGTGGTTCTCGTTGGCGTTGGCGACGCCAGCTGCTTTGGCATGCTCGGACGACGCTTGTCTGTTTACTTTACGCTTTCGCAAGCGACTAGCAATGGCGACTGGTGTTGGCGAGGACACGGACACGACACCGACGCCGACAACGACAACGACGCGACGCGAAGCGACGACCAGCCAGCAGCAGCAGCAGCAACGGCAGCAGCTCGGCCTGCACAGGCAGCGACGTCAGCAGCAGCAGCAGCAGCGCTAGCCGAACTCGCTCTCTTTCTCTTTCAGTTTCTCTCTCTTTAACATTTCTCTCTCTTTATGGCAACTTCTTCGCGTTGCATTCAAAAGTGCGTTAAATTGGTCCACGGAGGAAAAGTTTGAGAAGCATCTGATAAAAAGAAAGCACGCGTTCGCTTCGCGGCCAGCTCGCATATGGACTGTCTCACATATTATTTACGAATTAAGCAGATTAAAATATAAAGAAATATTTAAACGAAACTAGGAAAACTTAAAATATTTTCTTTAACTATATAAACTGTTCATATTTATTGAATTTTCTGTATTAAACAAATTATTATCCCATAGATAAAAGATATTTTCTAAACAACTGTAAATTAATATTTGATATATATAAAATGTTCTGATCATTATAAAAAGCAGATTCTATAGTCTAGTTGTATAATTCTATAGTTCTATAGCAGATTTTTTTGGTCTCCAATAAATAAATAATATATTAAGAAGTATAAAATATTTAGTTAATATTCTAAGACCGCGCGATCCTTGGAATGAAAATATTATAGTAAACAAATATTTTCATATATATGAAGCGCTAAATTTTAGTTCAGTTGACTTTTTAGTTTAATTAAATATTTATAAAAATAAACAAAATGTTTAAAAATATTTGAGAAATACTTGCAGAAATAAGTTTTATTTCTGTAATTTATATCTATTTCTTTATTTTTTATATGCACTGTACTACTGTTATTTTCATCACATATTTAATTTTATATACTATTTTTAATTATTTATTAATTTTTAAACTGCAACTTTAAAATATATTTCTGTAATATATTTATATATTTTTTTTTTAATGTTTATATAAATTATTTTATTATTATTTGAATAACTTATTTAGTCTAATTTATTTTGATTAATATTTAAATATATTTTTAAGCTTTAGTTTAAAAATAAATAATGTAATTTATTTCTATATTTTTACCTGAATATTTATTTTTTATATAAATTTTCCACTTATGAATTTCATAACAAATTTATCTTTCCTCCACTCGAGCCGAATTTCTTGTAATTAACTAAAAGCAACTACACAGCATGAGGCATAGAAAGCTACTCAGCGTCTTCTAGCTAATGTTATGTTTATTATTATGATTATGATGTATTTTAATTAGTTTTATTGCATATGAAGTACTTCATCATAGTTGTAGGTCCCCAGCGAACAACTTGTGGGTTAGTTTGTTTGCCGTCCTGGAGTGGACTTAATTGATGCTGCGTTTGAGGACAATAAAAACAGCTGTTACCATTTTATAGCAAACATTTTTAAAAACACACATTCTCTCTCTCTCTCTCACAGACATGCGTCTGCGCATTAAAGTTGCCATAAAGAGAGTCACTTCTCCCTCTCCCTCCCTCTCAGACTCGCTCGGTCTGTCATGCAGCACTTCGGCTGCGTCTCGTGTTTCGAGGTCTGCAAACAAAACACAAAAACCGCTTTAATTTGGGTTATTGTGCTGAAATTAGTAAAGGGCCAAGTTTGTCTCTTTTTTTTGGGGGGGGTTTTTTGTTTTTGGTTGGCTCCTCGCTTTAGCCCTGCGTGCAGCAACTTTTGTAGTAGCCAGTTTTTGGCCAACACGCATAGTCTAGTGCAGCGTTGGGTAAATAGCCAAATGTTTAGCATACTTTTTGGTTAGCTGGTCAAAAGCATTTGGCCCTGCACTCCTGCAGTGGCATAGTTCTGCCGTTTTAGACATGTTAACTGAATTATTAAGAGCACAAGTTATTTTTTGCTAGTCGTCGAACTCTTTATATAATGGATTTTCGCTGACTGCTGATATATAATTTATGGGCGATTGGCCGAGAAGCTTAAGCCAAAGCAGCTCAATTTCGAGGGACGTTAATTTTTTTTTTTTTTTTTTGCTGTTGGCTTCGACTGGGCATTGGCAAATAAATGGGCCACAATTTCAAGCAGCCAAGGCACATAAAAAGCAACATTTTAGCCAACTCTTACTTTTATGTGCCCGCACAAATAATGGACGAAGGCGAGTGTGTGTGTGTGTGTGTGTGTGTGTGTGTGTGTGTGTGCTCTTTCATTATCTAAAAACAAGAAAATCACAGACAATCAGTTAGCGAGTGCGTGGGGAAATAAACTCGTCAAGAGTTTGTGTTTTAACGGCACACACACAGACAGAGTGAAAGAGCAACACAAAAGTTACACAGCATAGAGAGGGGGAGAGGGAGAGAAAGAGGGAGGGGGAGGGGGGTGGAGCAGCAAAACTTTGTCGGCTGAGTTCAGTTTGATGCCAGTTTTGCCGCATCCGTCGCTTTGCGAGTTTGCAGTCAATGGCTACGTCATTATTTTCATTTATTGGCGCAATCAGTCAACGTTTTATTTCCGGAATGTAATTAGGTAAACACACACACGCACACACAGAGAGAGAGAGAGAGAGAGACACACACACATGCAGCACCGGAAATACGCAGACAGTCTGTGCAAACACGCTCACAATGCAACGCAGCTCAGGGGACACGAGACAGCAGACATCCATATATATATATATATGTTTATATATATAAGTATTTTTTACGAGCAGATGCTAATGTCGCTTATGACATAGTGCCAGATATATAGCACACACACACATACTCACGAGTCATTATAGTTGTAACTGCAGCTGAGACACACTTTTGCCTTGGCACTCAACTGTGTTTACTCGTCTGCATGTCCGCTCACTTTTGGCCTCTTTTGATTATTATTTTCTGATACTCTCGCATTTTGGCCATGGCCATAACAACTTTGGCATACCCTGTGCAAAAGCCATCGCCTAATTTGAACGTTAACGAGCTGAAACTTTTTGTTTGTCATGGCTCGATTACGCTTATTCTCAGAAACTCGCTTCTTTATATGCCAGACGCTGCTCTAAACGGGTTGCGCCACATTTTTTGCCCTCCTCCTAGCTGTTTGTTGTGTACAAAAAAAGGGGTTTCGAAAGAGATTTTATTACTCGGCAAGTGTTAAAGGATATTCAATTAGGAGGCGCTAAGCGTGAGTTCCTAAGGATGTGCAGTAAATGGCTTCAGTTTATAGATGTTTTATTTATTTTATAATAAATATTATATGAAATTAATTTTAAATTGGTTTGAGGTAACTCAGCTGCAAAAATGATAGATAATTTGATTTTTAAAATAAAAAATATATTTATTTTAAATTAAAATTTTGCTTTTAAATATTTAAAACTTTATTAAAAATAAAATAAAATGTATTATATTTTTTATTATAATTGCTTGCCTTTTAAATGTTATGAATATTATTTTAAATAATAAAAAAAATATTTTAAGATTTATAAATATTTTAATATACTTAAAATAATTTTTAATAATTAAAAAAATAATTTTTTAAATTTTTCCTTACATTTAAGAAATACCTAAGTATTGGCCATATAAAGAAAATCAGTTAATAAGTCCACAAAGAAACCATTGAAGCAGTGCTTAAGCTCTACCTAAAGAACACAATTAATAATTAATTACAAATGTGGGGTTTCCCTACACCAGCAATAGCAAACGAAATTTGCCACGTTTTCTTTTTTCAGATTTTGCTGTGCAGCCACACACATGCCCATGATATATTCTACTCACACCATGCCCAACAAGCTTAAGGTGCAATTTTCGATGACTTCGTTCGATATGTCTTGAATGTTGACGCCGCATAGACGTTTCTGGGTCTTCTTTATTGCAGGTTGCCACGGCAACTAGATCTTCTGCACTTCACACCTATCATCGTCTGCATGTTGGCTTAAAACGCAAGCGAATGGAATGTGCTAGTGCTCAAGGCAGTGAAGCCATGATGAAATACACTTTGAGTATTTATAGTCGAGTTGGAATTCGACTGCTTGTTGTAGCTGTTTCAAATCCCACTAAATATATCGATAAGTTTATACTCATTTTAACTAAAGCAACCTCTGATGTATGGCTATTGGCAGGAGTATCTCTTCTGTTTGCTTAGACCATAATAATAGAACTAATTCTCAGCCAGAAAAAATATTTATAATTCTCATAAAATTTTATAAATTATAATAGAAATTTTGGTCACAAATGAATAGGTTTGTTAAGCCACAATTTCAGTCAAAAGCTCTACATTTTCTATCCCAGCCAGTGTTGTAAAGTGCATTTGAGTCTCGGCTTTCCATTGCTCTCATTTAATTATCGTCGCTGCAACTGACTGCTAATGCAGTTCGTATCTACATACAACAGGTTAAGTCTGTCTTATGTTTTTTTTGTTCTCTGCTTTGTTTTCTTTACTCTCAACTAATTGCTTTTGGCAGGGGAAACAATAAGAAAACGGCTGTGAAAAATCAATAAAATTAACATTATTTCCAAATACGGAAAGATACTGCAATTATTTGCAAAAAATAAGCAAAATCGAATAAGAAGAGAAGGAAGGAAAAAATAATGCAACTGCGAAAAGTGAATTGCCTGATAGATCATACGCCACGTGGCCCAGGCCAGGGCATAGGGCAGGCCAAAAGCATTTGAGTGAATTGGAGCTGCTTAAATTGAAAACAAATACACAATAACAATGGCCAAGGTAGAAGGAAAACAACAGAATGCTTAACAGGTATAACAGCTAGGGAAATAGTCGTCTATGGCAGTGGCAGTGGCAGGGGGTGCAAGTGGGCGCTTGGTAAATGGCAATAGGAAATGCTTCTCAACGAGCTGCAGCCAGCAACGGGGCAAATTGAGCGAATTTCATAGAGTGCCACACCTTAAGCTGCATGCCAAAAATTGCCAAAAACAGGAAAATAAAACGAATTCGAACTGCGTGAGAAATTCGCTACCGAGAAGATGAATTGTTAGCAGTCTCAACTCCAGCTAGGCCCCATTCAACAGGGCGCCAACTGATGGGGCGCAGCACTCAGCCAGCAGCAAGTGAATTGAAGCGCTTCAGATAGAATTTCGAGCGCACTAAATTTTTCAATCGACTCGCTAATAAAGGCAATAAATATTCCATTCCATTCGAATCCATTCGCCGTGCTGCCACACAGCTCGAAAATTTTCACAATTTTTGTCGAGCGAAACACGACCTAGATTAAATTTAACAAGCAATTTCTTGCTAGAACACAAAGCGATTTCAATAGGTTTGGAGCGTAGTAAGAAGCGAGAAGTGAGTGAGAAAAATAGTTAAATAAATTTCTAAATATTAAAAAAAAAATAGTTAAAAAAACATTAAGAAATTGTTTCCTAAATAATTTAAGTATACTTAAAATATATATTTTAAAGATCTTTAATATAGATCGCTTTATTTCTTTGCCAATTACGAAAAACAAATTAAATAAAAATATATAACAAGAATACTACTTAAATTTTAAAGAATAATTATATTAGACAGGACTGACAACAGAAAATTATATGAGTTAATTTTAAAAATTATCCAAATATATTTTTTTTATTTTAAGAAATATTAAAATATTTTTTTTATTTTTGTATTTTTTTTTTTTCAATAGTTTTTCTAATATTTTATTTCTTAACTGAGCCGTTAAAAATCTTGCCAATTTTCTCATTTATTATTGATTAATTCATGTTTCTAAATTCGAAATTCTTCACTTTAAGCACAATTTTGTAGACTTAGTTTAGTTTTGTTCAATTGAGCGCAGTTCTAGTATAATTTGCGCAGCGAGTGAGAGCGAGAACTGACCGCTTGAGACGACTGACAGCGAAAATTTCATTACGTTTCATTGCATTTCAAGTTAAATTGAATTTAACGTGCTGGTATTTTTTACGTAGCACTGAAAGAAAGTGAGAGAGAGAGAGAGAGAGGGAGAGAGAGAGAAAAAGAAACCGAGCAGGAGAAAGTGGAAGAAAATAAAAAGGAAAACTTTGCACTATTTTCTGGTAAACATTTCTTGTGCTTTTCACTTTCGGCTCGCCTTTTGTTGTGGACCCGCAGTAAATAAAAGTAGCAGCAGCAGCAGCAGCAGCAACGACAGCAAAAGCAAAGAATGAAGAAATTGTACTCTGTAAAACGTTTTCCCCAAACCAAAATGGAAATGTGTCACACAATGTCGACGTCGTTGTTGTTGCTGCCATCGCATGTCCCCTACATTTCGCAGTTACAACTGCCAAAGCCCTGGACACCGCCCACGCCCCACCAGCTGTAACCCGGCAAGCCGCTAGAAAATGTGTTAAACGCATAAATGAGCTACAGTCAAGTGAATTGCATGGCTATGGCTTCTAAATTGCTGACGTTGACGAACTGGCCATAGTTTAACTTCATTTGGGGCCAGCGCAAAAATCTGCGTATTATTTATAGAGAACAGCCCCACCCAGCCCCACTCTCTTTCTATCTCTCTGTTCAACTTGCTCATCAAATGACCACCAGCTGGCAAATAGAGCTGAGCAGCAGTTTTTTTTCTTCTTCTTCTTTATTTTTCAGCCATTGTCAAAGTTTTGCCAGCTGAGTGTGTGTGTGTGAGTGTGTGTGCGTGTGCGTGCCACTTAACCAAATTGAATATGGAAATTGATTTTTATTGTAATTTTTGTCGATTATTTATATTGGAAAGGCGGTCGTGGCCTGACTTAAAACATTGAAATTAGATGCTTTTGATTTGCCTTTGCTTTTCACTGCCTCTCTCGCCTCTTCTCTTTCGCTTTTCTTTTTGCTTTTTTGGCTGCCTCGTGTACATTCGTGCCTGCCCCCCAAGGAATCTGGCTAAGTAGATAGCCAAGTTTCGGAGCGCAAAAAGTTTATTGAAATATTTAGCTAGAAACTTAAGTAATAAGTTGCCAAATCACAGCGCAAAAGATTAAACTCCAATAAAGCTGAAAAGCAACCCACGAATAGCCGGCAAAAAAAAAAAAAAAAAAAAACAGAATTGCCGAAGGAATATAAGAAAATGAAGAGTTAAACAAGGTTTAGCCGGAAAATCGTATGCTCTCTCAATTGCTAATTTAATTGATATTATGTGATGTGAATGTAAGAAATACAATAATTTTAGCTGAGATTTTAGAGCTTTGGCTAAAAAAGTGAATAATATACGGAAGTTTAATATGATAAAAGAAAAAAATATATATTAGAATAAAATCTTTACAATATAAAGACATATATAAATTCCAAAATAAATGAGAATATTCTCCTAGAACTATAAAGGAGAAAGAAAACTCAGCCAAGTATTAACAGCTGTGGGAGCTAGATCTTTTATATTTCTATAGCTAACTATCTATAGCTACAACTATCTATAGCTACCTCCCACATTTTCTACAGCTACTTCTCCCATCTGCAACTACCTTTAGCAAGTGTATTTGCAAAAAGTCTTTTTATCGCTTGCACCCCATTTTTTTCCCCCACTCTTTGCTGGGCTCTAAATTAGTTCAGAAAGTTGCCGCTGCCGCAAAGCAGCCAACATAATGGCTTTCAATATTTAACGCAAATGAACATCGTTTGCTTCGTATATAATTAAACAAGTGTAAAAGGCATAGCGCCCACTGCCTCTGCATGTGGCAACGCTGCGTATACGCATCAAAGGCACAACACACACAATGGACTTTGCTTGTGCTTGAGTTATGTTGTAGCCTCGCACCGCCAACTGCATTGATTACCCTTCTGCCGCCTTTCTTTCCATTTCAGTCGGCAAGTCGTTAATTATTTTTACACACAATATCGCTCTCATGAAAACGTCGCCTGTCGCCTGACGTCCAATTATCGGTCATAATGCTCTGATTTAATTTAAAATGCTGCCCGTCCGCCCATCCGTCCATCCGTCCATCCGCCCGCCTGCCACACACACACATATCGCAATGCCGCCCAGCCTCGCATATTGCTCTGCCATTATATCTTGTTAATTATAGCCGCGAGCCGCACTGCCTCAGCGGCTATGAAATTTTCCCACTGGTTACGCTTATGTTCCAACCAACTGAAACACTCAGAGAAAGAAAAAATCGACAGTTTTTTACTTGAATTATATAATTTTAGCCAGCAGCTTTAGCCACTTTTCAGATTGAGTGGCAAAGTTGAGCAACTTTCACTTGACAACTTTTGTTACAAAAATCGAAATTTTTAAGTATCAAAATTTGGACTGAGGTCAAATTACTTAATATAAATCTTTTTTTATTAATAATAAATTTTTAATACATTTTTTAATATAAATAAGTAGATATTTTAAAATAATTATGCTAGAAAATATGTGATATATTTTATGTTAATATATTTATATATTATATAAATATATAAATAATTTAAAAATATATTAAAAGTCTATTATCATTCAAGCATAAATATATATATAATTTATAAATTATGTAAACAAAATTCTGAAATTAAAAAAAAATATTAGTATCAAACTTTTCTTGATGCTCGAAATTCGGAATTAATATATTTCAAAAATACTTTTATCTTTAACCCAAGCAAACCCAATATCTTACTCTAAAGCTTCAAGAAGCAATCGAACCTCTTTGAGTTCCATTTAACAAATTTCCATTTATGTGGCACTCAGTTAAGGTGCCACCTTTCAACTTCATGCACGCACTTTCGCTGAGTGTAAAACTCTTGCCTCAGGTTGTCAGTTGGCAAATATGATGACAATGCTCTGCGCTGACGGCACCTTCTGCATGTCCAAATATTGCAATTTACGACATAATCCACGCTTAACCGCTGCCGCAGACAATGGCATGCTTGGCCAAAAAGATGAGGCTGATAATTTCCATGTGGCATGCAGCAGTGCCAGTGGCAGTGGCAGTGGCAGTGGCAGCAGCCGCAGCAGCACCGCAGGAATCGAAGGCCAGCGTTCGCTCACTCTCGCTCTGTGTGCCCCTCTCTCTCTCTCTCTCTCTCTCTCTCTCTCTCCTGCATTCGTCCTTTGGCAATTGCCTTTTGTTTGCTGATTGCATTACGTTGTCCTCGAACGTTCTGCTACTCGACTCGACTTTGTTTTCAGCTGCTTCAGCTGCCGTTGCTCTTGTTGTTGTCGCCAGCCTTTTGGCAGAGTGCAAAACTTTTAAATTAAAAGTCTAAAGCTGGCTTATGGCTCAGTTTATATCCGCTTAAGCCGCTTCATTACGACCAACTCGGTCGAACAAGACAGCAGCAGAAAGGGAGATACCGATAGAGAGAAGAGAGAGAGAGAACTGCAAAGTGAATGTTCTCATATTGCAACAACGTTTAGTTGCTCAGTTTCTAGGCACACAACTAAAACAATGCAATTAGCTGGCCAATATCGATGGCTTGTTAGGTAAACCGTAACACAACACACACACACACACACACACACTCACATCGGCGCAACCCAACTCATATTCATGTCTCACACAGCAATTTGCTGACGTCAGAGCGCTTTAACAACACATAAATTGTTGGCCCTTTTTCCGTTTTTAAACCAAACGAAGCAACTAATTCTGTGGCAACACAGCCTTAAGGCATTTATTAAAAGACGACACGTGTGTGTGTGTGTGTATGCGTTCTGTTTTTTTCTGCAGCTAATTTGACATCTGTCGTTGTGTGTTTGTCTTGGCGAAAATAAATTAAATTTCTTGTGTCAGTTAAAAGAACATTTAACATTTGAACCACACAATTCTTTCTTGCCAGCTGCAAACGCAGCCAAGGACTGCCGCTGTGAAACTTGTCAAAATCAGAGCCAAAGGTCTAACTTCTAACTTGCACGAGAGCAAAGAAATCAAATGGATATACACCCACGCACACACACAGAGCGAGAGAGAGAGAGAGAGAGAGGGAGTGGGAGTGGGAGATAGACTCCTTTTGTTCGACGGACCACCTATGAGGACAGAAAACCGCTGATGACAGCAACTGTTGCCAGTTGCCGCATAACGTCGCAGCAACAGTTGCAGCTATAATTTTGCATTTGCCAACCACAACTAAGCCCAGCGCACAGTGGCACAGCCCAAAATTGAATATATATGGGAGGAGGAACACAGGAACTGGCATATACCCAGTAATGATGAGAGGAAATTGTGAATACTTTGAGACTGTGAACATAATATGGTTATATTATATGTTTATGGGATATTTTTCTTTGTATTTGTGATGAATCTGCATTCAGTAAGGCTAATTATATATAATTTAATTTTATTAATTTTACTACACTTATTTTTATACTAACTAAACGAGTTGTTAATGAAGACAAATACAATATATTTATTTTATTTTAATTTATTTTTTTATTTTTTATTTTAGCATGTTGCATTGATAGTCAAATGATTTCATTTATGAACAAAATATAACAAAACTTGAACTAAATTTTGCTGCAAAAACTCTTCAGGATCATCAGAGCTTATCACATTGATTTTTACGGAATTTATGCTCACTGGGTAAACTAATAATAAATTTATATAAATTAACAATAATTATAATAAATAAATAAAAAACAAAACAAAAAGATATATTTTACAAATTATGTTTTATATTATATAAATATTGAGCTAAAATCTCTTAAACATGCCGGGCTAATGAAAACGCTTATCTTTAAAATAAAATTCATTAAATATATATCTATTATATTACAATATTGAAGTTTCCACTCCACACCTTTCCGTCCACCTGTCAGCTAGATTATGCCTCAGCAGTTAAACGAATATTGCGAGGTATTTTCCATACAATACCATAAAAAAAAAAAAAAAAAAAAAAAAACACGCAAAAATGTGAACATCAACAAGCTGAAGCGGCTTACAAATGCACACAACTGCAACTGACGATGTGGCCAGGTTTGGTCAACTGCAAAGAGCTGACCCGACCAAAAATGACCAGACCAGACCAGAGCAGAGCAGAGCAGAGCAGAGCTGCCCGAACCATAGCAGAGCGGACTATAGCGCAGCAAACTGTGCCGGCTGTACCCCTGAGCTAACCAGAGCCGACGAGCAGCCTAATTAGTTTTCATTGGGATGCACACGTGTCCGCTAACCTGACGCAATGGACAGGCTAGTGACACGAACGGTGCAGGCGCAGGTGGGCAGGTGCCCGTGTTGGGTGCGTCATGAACCAGGACGTGGCTTGGCGCCTGCCGGAAACGGATGCGGATGCGGAATCGGCGTGCACAGCTGCACGGCAACTGCAATGCCAGTTACAGGTTGCCGCATGCGTTGCTGATTGCACACAGATACACACCTGTGCGTGTGTTTATGCGTTGGTTTTAAGTGCAAAACGCATCATGTGGTTAATGGACTTTAATTGCCGTTAGCGTTGTAAACGTGGCTTTCGGGTTTGCGCCACGGTGAGGTGGCTTTCAGCTGGTGCCCGCCGGCTGCCTGCCTGCCTGTCTGCCTGCGCCTCATGCGAACCATTTAACTTGATTAAAGTTGCGTGCCGCGCAACTAACTAAGCTCAACCATCTGAACATTAAATGCGCTTACAACAACCTAACAAAAGGCA
Source organism: Drosophila repleta (assembly GCA_018903745.1). Classification (NCBI taxonomy): domain Eukaryota; kingdom Metazoa; phylum Arthropoda; class Insecta; order Diptera; family Drosophilidae; genus Drosophila; species Drosophila repleta. The sequence continues at coordinate 8,203,458 of JAEIGN010000497.1, forward strand.
CAAACGCACTAAAATTTAATCGCGCACTTATTCCGATCAACTGCCGCCTCACTCTCACAGTCTCCCTCATCCTCCTCTCTCTCTCTCTTTCCCTCTCCTCTCTTCATCTCTCTCTGTGTTTATGTAAAGTGTAACTGTAAATCTACGGCACACAAAAGGCCCTAGTTCCTAGTCCTAGCATCATTTTCCAGTTGCGCATTTCCCCAGCGTGCAATGAAAAGCTTTAATAAATTTCCCGAACGCAGCTCGCATAAAAACTCGCTCGTCGCTCGCTCGCTCGCTCGCGCGCTCTTTTCAAATGCAAATCTCATTTGGCCGCACTCCAACGCCCCCTGCCCTGTCTTGACACCACTTCCAGGCATTCAATTTAAATCACATTTTAGAATTTTACAATCGGATTAAATCTAAATTCAAATGCCGTTTGCCGTTTGCCATTAGACCGCAAAATGTTTTGTGTGGACCAAATCAAAATCAGGGCTAAACGCTTGCTCTCTGGCCTCTAGCCGTGAGCTCTCGCCTTGCTGCGTTTGCTCGCTCGGCTTTTCAGTCAAGTTTCTTCTTTTTTTTTTTGTGCGAATGTGGCGCCGCGCACATGTGGCACATGCCTTGTTACCATTTTATGCGAACATGCAACACAGCACGAAATTGTTGAATCGAATTAACATATAACAATTTCGACTGCCGTTTTGCACCCGCACACAAAAAAAAGGAGAAAGAAGGGGAAAAAGAACATGTACAAATACAAGTTACACGTAAATGCCATGTTCTTGTTTTGTATACCCTGTAAACAAAGAGAGAGAGAGAGAAAAATAATAGAAACAGAAACAGCTGGAAAATGTAGTTAGAAGTTCGAAAAGCTAACAACAATTGCCAGTTAAGCATGCAGAATAACCTTGGCTCTAGACTGCTGCTTACACTAACTGTGCCCAAGGAACTCGGCTAAGCTGAGAGCTATAGCTACCTATATACCTAGACAGCTTAATTTTTTCATACATATCTTAAGCCCAATAGCCATCACCCGAAATGGCAGTCATCAGACTCATCATCTCAGCTAAGATCTTATGCATTAACCAATTTCCGCTTACAGGGCATCTGTCAGTCTAATCCAATTACAGCCCCTTCCATTTTTTCTTTTTTATTGAAAACTGCACAATAAACTTGCGTAGCGCTGAAAAAATAATTTACAATGAAATAAAATGTGACAGTCAAAAGTTTAACACGCCAACGCGCCGCGAGCGAGCGGGCGAGCGAGCGTTGCATTTGCATAAAAAACTCATTATGAATTTCAATTTAGTGGCCAGCAGCAGGAACTTTCAAGGATGCAGGCGACAATGGCAACTATATTGTGAACAGCGCACGGAAAAACGTGAAAAGTCAATGTTGCTGCATTAGCGGATGTATAAAGAATAAAAATTCATATTAACAAAAAATTGTAGAAAAACAACAAATAAAAATGCTAAAATATGTTCTATAAATGTTTGCTTTGTGCGCCCAGCAGAGGCATAAAAAACATTATTATTTTAATTTCGCTTTTAGCTTTTGTGAAATTAAAAAAAAAAAAACATTTGCGAAAAATTGAAATTCAATCTACACTATGCATTCATTGAGAAACATTTTTTTTTTTTTATTTGATTTTAGCAAATTGAATTTGTTTTTATAACTAACAAAAATCAATGCGACATTTTAAGGCGTGACTGCGCAGCTTAGCCGAGAGACTATAAAAATAAAATATCTTTAAAATTAATTAAATTAATTTATACAACATTGTAAGCAGAATTTTTTAGACCGGGATAATATTTGCTGTATATATTAGGGCAGCGTGAAAAAATTATGAAAATACATTGGTGCTTGTAAATTAATTAATATTTAAAAATTGTTTAGGTATAAATGTAATGTTTTTATTGGGGAATTGATTAGCGAAAAGACTTGTTAATAACAATATTATGTATATGTATACATGTTATTAGTTATGTTGGCTTTATTCTGCAAAATATAGCCAGCAAGGGGCAAACAAAGTGCTGCGGCTGACTAGATATTCAAGAGTGAGTTACAATGATGTCCATGAGAGTTCTTTATGATCCAATCATCAATTGGCCCATTTTGGTATCTATAAGCATAATATATCTACTCTACAAACTTATGCTCGAATAATCATGATTATTATAACATTCTTATGTCATAAATTCATATCAACCCTTTAAATTTATTTTTTTTGAGCACATCTATAATAAAACTCACACTTTTTGCTATTTCCTCAATATTTATAATCTTAATTTGAGCTATTAATTTTTTTTTATAAGTAACTATCGTCAAAAGCTATACATATTCACATACATAAAAAATATTTGTACCTTTTATCTCACTGCCTTTGACAACACACTAAACAGCCCTCGCTTTAGTTCACAGAATTTTCAACTTTTATAATCTCATTATATACGATTGCCTGTTGCCTTTCGCCATATCTAATCTCAGCTCGCCTCCCATTGGTCACTTCTGCTGCGCTAGTAACTAAGCAACATTCGGCTTCATTGCCCAAAATTTCAGAACATTCAGATCCTGCCCGAAACATAATCAAAAACCAACAAATTTTCACTTTTAACAGATTTTTGCTAAAGCACAAAATTTCATAAGCCAGTTAAATGTTATTAAATACCAAATTGTGTGTGTGTTTGCCTCCACTCCATTCAAGCCGAATGTCTTTTGTCCAGCACTTTTATTCTATTTATTTTGCAACTATTTCTCTGGTTTTTGTTTAGGCCACAAATGTCGACACGTTCAGCGTATTCACATGGGAAGTTTTGAAAAAAAATAAAAATAAAAATGCTTTGCAGTTGCACTCATCCCCTTCCCGCTCCCTCTCTATCTCTCTCGCTCTCGCTCTCTGTGTGTGGTGCAGCAGCCACTTTTCAAATTAAAACTGCCATTGTGCGTGCCCGTCTAGACCGCCCATTTATTTGCATACAAAGCTGCAACAGCAGCAGCAGGAGCAGCAGCAGCAAACAAAGGCGAAACCCCACTGACGACGGCAAACAGTGTGTGCAACAATATGCAATTCGTGTGCGTTCGTGTGCTGTTGGCTGGTCTTGAAATGCGCAACACTCACATACATGGCCGGGCATTGCTTGCATGAGGCATGAAATGCCATTTTTTGTATATTGTTTTTAATGATAAACTGCGCACAAAGCTGCCGGTGGGTGGGTGGTGTGAGTCACTTTGGTATGAGTGTTTAATCCGCTGACAGCGGAACGAACACGTGATAACGGTAGTCGGGTTCTTGGCATAAATCATTGTGCATTTTGGCGTGTGTAATGAAAATGCTTAACAGCTACTTAAAACGCAAAAAGCAAAAAAAAAAAAACAAAAAACAAAATACACAGAAAAAAGCGTTCGCAAAGTGGCAGCTGGCGTTCTGTGGCAGCTGCCGCAATACAATGCGCGTGTAAATGACACTTCAAGCCGCATTACATGACGGCCCACTCGACGGCGACAGCGACGGCGGCGGCAAACAACAAATGAGCAAAAGGCGCGCGCGAGCAGGGCTCATTTCACTTTTCGGGGTTGGCCAAGGTGACAATGGTGTCATTAAAAGTGCCCGACCATTGAGATACAAACAAACAAACAAACAAACAAACAACGGCATACAGCATACAGCCACACAACATACAACATTCAGCTGAGCAGCTGTCACACTTGAAGTGCTGACAGCTCAGCGCAAAAGACTTGCACTTGGCTTTGCACCACTGCCAAAATGAATGAAAATTTCAGCCAACATTCAAATTAGCCAACATTGCTGGAATGGGAAACCAGTGCAAACTCAGGTGACGGTTGTAGACGACTGTCTAATACACTACTATGTATCCTTACGATCTCTATATCTCTGTCTGTCGCTCTCTGTCATTCTTTGTCGATCCGTTTCTCTATTCTCATTCTCCAGATCTCTGTCTCTGTCTCTGTCTCTGTCTCTCTCTCTCTATCTCTCTATTTTATCTCATTCTCTTTCTGTCTCTTTCTTATTCTCCCTCTCTCGCTCTGCCTTTCATATTCTCTGTTATTCGCTCCCTCATTTCCTTTCTTCTACTCTTTTTCTCTCGCTGTCTCTCATTCTTCCTCTCTCGCTGTCTCTCATTCTTCCTCTCTCCCAATCTATCTATGTTTCTCTCTCGCTCATTCTGCGCCTCTCTTCTTATTTTCTCTCTCTCGTTCTCCCTTTATCCACCTATCTCTGTCTCTGTCTTTCTCTTTCTTTCCCTCTCTCTCTCTCTCTCTCTCTCTCTTCCTCTCTCTTCCCCTCTCTCTTTTTCATAATTCCTCAAAGAAGAAACCTATATACCCCCTTCACCTCTATGAACACTGTATCTCGAGCACGTGAGTCGAGCTGTCTCTTCCCATTTCGCTCTCTCTTTATCACACTCTCAAGAGGCAGCATTGTGGCAGGCCACAGTTCTTGCCACAGCTTTTGTGCCATTAGCAGCAGCTGCCACGCCCAACGCCCCTGCGCACCTTCACAAAAAGTTGCAGCCAGCGCGCCCGCCTGCACTTTATACTTTTTTGATTAATCGTTCGAGTTGTGCGCCCAAACATAAGCAAAAAAAAAAAAAAACAAAAAATACATTTTCTTTCTAAGCCGCGAGATGTTGACGTTATTTCTCTGGAGTTGCTCCGAGCATGTTTTACCTTATAAATCTTGTTTGCCCCGTCGCATGATATATGAGAGCGACGCACATCTACATACGCTCAAATTTGTGAGTGTCTTTGCCCGTATGAGTGTGTCCCGTATGTGTGTGTGCTCTGGCTCGTTGTGATAAATTCGTTGGCAACTGTGAATTTTAGCCACTTTTCAAAATTTGTTTTGCCAGCTTTCACATGAAAATCTTGGCACTGATTTCCAGTCGGCGCCCCAAACCATCTTTGATAAATGAATTGAATTTCAACCTCATTGTTTGCCAATTGACTGCCAGTTGAAAGCTGACTACCTGTATTACGACTCTAATGAGTTACCAAAATTTATTGGCCAACATGTGTGTGTGTGTGTTTGGCAATGAGCTGACTTAATTCGACTGCCTGAAAGGCTTACTCTGCAGGGATTTCTTGGAATTCTATTGCAGAATGAATGGATTTTCCTTTTAATGAGTTCTTTAACTTTTTCAAGGCGCTTGGCTTCTTTAAGGCAGGAAAAGTAAACAAAAAATGTTTAAGAAAAACAAAAGAAAATAGCCAGAAAATTGTTAAGTTTATTCTATTGATTATTATTTAGAAATGTGACCAAATGCAGCTATATTGAATAATATTTGCCAAATAAACAATATATTATTATTGAATTTGTCATATTTATGATGTATCTATAATTAATATTTATGTTTATCTCTTAGACTACTTGACTTCTTGTTTATTTTATTAATAATATATATAATGTAATATATTTAATATTTTAGTTTTAGTAATTTTCTGCACCAGCAGAATATTAAATTTTCAATTAATCTAAAAGAACATTCCACAGTCAACAACAACTCTTACATATTCTTTGACCATGAAAGAAAGTAGTTTGTGCTTATCTGATTTTCGAAGTTCAATCAATCAAATATATATCGCAAAAACAAAATTAGTTTCATGCGCGACATTTGAATGTGTTTTTTGTTTGTGCTGCTGAAGCAATTGGGCTTCACTTTTTAAGGCAAACAGACAAAGAGTCTTTATAATGTTGACATATCAATATAATTTCTAATGAATTTTCGAGAATTTTTACCTTTAATTATTATAAAAAAATATATATAAAAAATATATATAATAAATAAATATATATAAATACAAATATAAAATAATTAGAAATGTGTAAAAGTAAATTTAAAACAAAAACGTATAAAAATATATATAAATTCCTTTTTTTATGTATGTATTAAAGAGAACGATATTTAAATAAATATAATTTTTTTTAAATATATTCTTTTTATACTTATATATATTTATATATCTATATATTTTTTTTTATTATTGCTATCTATCAGAGCCCTTTTGATCAACACAACAAAGTCCGCATTGCAGTGCGGATAAAAAAATAGGAATAAAGCACAGTATTTAATGGCACTTAAGTGATTAATAACCTAAAAAAAGTCAAGGCGTAATGTGTTTTACCATTCATGATTTGCACAAACGGAATAACAACTTACCACCAGCAAGAAAACAACAACAAAAAAGAAGTAACTGAAAGGAAACGATAAGAAAATTATATGGAAATGCTTTGTACATTATCATGAACTGATTAAAAAGTTTTATAGCCGATGGCCTGGGCTGATTTCCCATCGGTTCTGGGAAAGTGCTCAGATAGGCTTTCATCATGACGTTTGGCCAGATCAATTTATGAACGAACAGTGAAAAATCATTCGATTCCATTATCAATGGGCACTCGAAACGTAAGTCGCGTGTTTAATGAACAATTACAGCTCATGGGTATTGCCCATGTAATGCCCATGTGTAATCAAATCCGACTCAATTCTGGTGATTCAGTCGCCCTATTCTATATATACACTTTAAAAATAAGCTCTTATATCATTTGTGTGTTCGATAAGAATGCAGACATCAAGACACCGTTTCAAGCTGTCTGATAAGCGCAACTAATGGGACATGAACACTGATTAGTGTGAATGTCTGTCTGCCCGTCCATTTGTCTATTTGTCTTTCTGTCTTTCAGTCTGTCTGTATCTATTGTGTATTTGCCTTTGGGGGCCAATTTATCATAGCCCGTGCTTTACACAATAACCTCGACCAAGAAGATATCACTGTGCCAAAGGGTTGTTCCTACTTGTATTAAAACTGCACAGAAAGCCAATTAAGCCCGCCAATTGCCTTGTACATTGCCCCTATCTAATCGAATGTTGCAAAAAATAGCAGAGCAAAGACACAGAGAGCACAACTGAGAAGATATTTAGTCAGCTATAAAAGCAGCTGCAAAATCGAGATGAGCAATTAGTTAGCACCCGAGAAAGCAACTGGAATAAGATGCAATTGTTTACACGCACTCTACTGCTCGCCCTGACGGTGCTGGGCGTAAGTCAAAGCCAAGCAAACTCCAATTTTTCTTTTTCTTTTAATTACAATTGAATCTCCTATTGCAGGCCAGCGCCTGGCCCCGCATGGCCGACGAGACGACCCTGCTGCGCATGGTCATGACACAGCTGGGCGCTCCGCTCGCTGAGTCGCGCGCCATTTCGCCCGCCGAGAGCGCCTGCTTCTATAGGTATACCAATGCCACCAACAAGATCGGCTCGGACTTGGCCAACAGCACCAGCAAATGCGAGGATGTTGCCAATCGCACCGTTGTCGAGAATCATCAGCGCAGCAATGCCACCGTCAACACAATACGCAGCCAGCAAGTGGAGCTGCAGAAGAATCTGCAAAGATGCCTGAACGAGACTGACAGCCAGCGCTTCATCAACTGCACCGTGTCTACTGTGAGTCTATATACCAATATCTCAGATATATATCCATTATTAATATCTATTCTATATTTCCTTAGCTGGACAGGAATCTGCAGCTGCTCGATAGCTGTAACACTCTGGCTTATCAGACCCAATCGCAGTTTGTCTCCAATGCCTCCGTCGTGGAGACACAGCGCTCCAGCTGCATTCGATCCGCGGTTGGCGAATCCAAGATTAAGTCCATTGAGGCAGCCAACGATTTCGATAACTGCATGGCCAAGCTGCCGCAGCAGCGTGAGCTGCCAGCCAAGCAGGAGGAGCAAAAGGTAGAGCAGGCACAGCCTCAGCAGCAGCTGGAGCAGAAGCCAGAGCAGCAAGTGGAGCAGAAACCCGAGCAGCAGTCAGAGCAGCAGCCCGAGCAGCAGTCTGCGAAACAGCCCGAGCAGCCAGCTCAACCAGCTCAACCCATTCAGCCCGCTGCAGTCGAGCAGCCAGCCAACTAAATGTGAGCTATAGAATTTATGGTCAAAACTTCAGTTTTATTGCCACAGAATAAAGAGCTTTAATATTCAATATATTACTTGACCTCCTCAATATGCCATCATCGAAAATCACGATCTAATTAGCCGAGTCCATAAATAATAATCGCGTTAAGCCAATCTATAGCTGCTGTCAAAGAAGCCTGTCAAGTGCTCGAGGCAATCAGTGTTCGCAGAATTTCAGTCTTTGAATTACTCACAATTATCTAACTAGTATATATATTTATATATATATATATATTTGGGCAGATAAATATAATTATCAATCAGGGGTTTTGTGCCCTTATCACTGAGCGGAAACCTTGCCAAAAATTATTTTGTTAGGCGTGAGCTTCTAGCAGTGAGCGAGATAATGGCTGAAAGCAAAAATAGAAAATTTCAAACGTCATCGATTTTTTGATTTAAAACGCTTCGCCAGACCCAGTGTCCAAGTCATTAACGAACGGAGGCTCAACCATGGAGGTTCTCTGTAAAATTCTTGTGCTACTCGCACTGTTATTCAGCGCAACGGTATGTACAATCGGCAATGGTTAATTCTGCACTTCTATCAGGTGTACAATAGTATCTCTTAAAATAAAAAAAGTGATTGAAAGATTGTATATATAAATAAATATTTATATATATTAATATATAAAGATAGTAAATCATGCCTGCATGAAGACATGTTTCAAAGTTAATTATTTTAAATAATTTGAATTTGAATTTAATTAAATTTCTTATCTGTGACGTGCGGAATCAATTTTTTTGATAAATAGTGTAAAGTAAACTATAAATAAACTAATGAGTTTATATAATAGTCGAGCAAACTAAGGAAAAAAATAAATAGTTTTTATTCCATTGTAAATCGGATATATGCAAAATCAAAATTCCTCTTTAATCTATAATTGAATTTGTAATTTAAATAAACTATCTCTTCTATATCTTCCATATATTCCTCTATAATGACTCTCAATAATCCCAACTTAACCTTTTCAGACATCCGAACCTATTCAATCGAGAAACCTCGAGCCCAACCTAGCAAATGAGCTGTTCGATGCCATCATCGGAGATCTGCAAGAGCCCGTAGCTGGTGTCGTCAGTGATGTGGATCAATGTACCTTCAATTATAGGCTCAAAAATGTGCAGATATTAATGAAAGCAGGCTACGAGCTGCGTCAGTGCAGCAATGTGGATCAGGCCGAGCTGCAGAGCTATTTGCAAAAACCGAGCTCGGCTGGAGTGAGGGCTGCCTTCAACGAGCAGCTGGCCGGCTGCAACACGCGCAACTGCTACACGGAGTCGGTGAGGCAGCAAGGGAAACAACAGCCAACAGCCGAGCGGGTTACTAATCAAAGCCTCTTTAATTTAGGTCATGACTCTGTTTGGCGGTGTGCACCCCATGTTCAAGCAATTCTGGCAGACGGAGCGTTGTGTCATGCATGAAATCAGCAAAACTTTGCATGCACTCGAAAGGTCATTCAAGGACCTGGAATATTGCATTGAAAATGCTTTTGCTCCCTTCTTCAACTCAAGCACTCCCAGCTGGAATCATACAACCGATGGACCCCAATGGAACTGGACAACTCCTACTCCACCCAACTGGAACTGGACTACCCCTAACTGGAACCAGTCTACCCCTAGCTGGAACTGGACTACTCCCGGAACCCCAAGCTGGAACTGGACTACCCCTGGCTGGAATGAGTCTACTCCCAGCTGGAACTGGACCACTCCTACTCCACCCAACTGGAACTGGACTACCCCCGGAAGCCCTAGCTGGAACTGGACTACCCCTGGCTGGAATGAGTCTACCCCTAGCTGGAACTGGACTACCCCCGGAACACCAAGCTGGAATTTGACTACTCCCGGCTGGAATGAGTCTACCCCTAGCTGGAACTGGACTACCCCCGGAACACCAAGCTGGAATTTGACTACTCCCGGCTGGAATGAGTCTACCCCTAGCTGGAACTGGACTACCCCCGGAACACCAAGCTGGAATTTGACTACTCCCGGCTGGAATGAGTCTACCCCTAGCTGGAACTGGACTACCCCCGGAACACCAAGCTGGAATTTGACTACTCCCGGCTGGAATGAGTCTACCCCTAGCTGGAACTGGACTACCCCCGGAACACCAAGCTGGAATTTGACTACTCCCGGCTGGAATGAGTCTACCCCTAGCTGGAACTGGACTACCCCAGGAACACCAAGCTGGAATTTGACTACTCCCGGCTGGAATGAATCTACCCCTAGCTGGAACTGGACTACCCCCGGAACACCAAGCTGGAATTTGACTACTCCCGGCTGGAATGCTTCTACCCCTAGCTGGAACTGGACTACCCCGGAACACCAAGCTGGAATTTGACTACTCCCGGCTGGAATGAGTCCCCTAGCTGGAACTGGACTACCCCGGAACACCAATGGAATTTGACTACTCCCGGCTGGAATGAGTCTACCCCTAGCTGGAACTGGACTACCCCAGGAACACCAAGCTGGAATTTGACTACTCCCGGCTGGAATGAATCTACCCCTAGCTGGAACTGGACTACCCCCGGAACACCAAGCTGGAATTTGACTACTCCCGGCTGGAATGCTTCTACCCCTAGCTGGAACCTGACTACTATTGGAACACCAAGCTGGAATGAATCTACCCCTAGCTGGAACTGGACCACACCTGGAACACCAAGCTGGAACTTGACGACTCCTAGCTGGAATGCGTCGACTACTACTGAGGCTCCCACTGTAACGACTCAACAGAGCTGGTGGGACAAACTGCTGGGTGACCTCGGTCTCTAAAGTGTCGCAGCAGAGGGCATCGCTGTGAGCGCAGCACCTTTATATTAGATATTAAGCAAACTAAATAATAAATTGATCAGCATTGAAATGTGTTTACTCGATAATACTTGCCAGACTTGTAATTTAGTCCGCGCAGAGCAATGAATGTCCAGTAATATGATAAGCCAGCACGCAAAAAAGGCAAAGGAAAAAAGTGTTTGCGGCAGTAAAAGCCCACAAATAGGACACGCCCACATAGCTGCGGCTCGACTGAGCCGGCTTCTGATTAAGATTTATTAGCCAAACCAAGGGGCCACGTGTCGCAGATGGCTGCACAAATGATGGATCTGAGCGAAGCGTCAGCAAAATATTGCAGAGGAACAAGGGCAAAGCACTGAGCCGGGCGGAAGGATGTGGAGCTGTGTCAATAAGTGCGGCGCAAAAAACCCAAAGGCAGAGAGCGAGAGAGAGAGAGAGAGAGAGAGACAGAGAGGGAGAGGGAGAAAGAGAACTGGCAATAATTAGTTACACTTGGCGAGGCTAAATAATGAGCTGGCTGTCAGCATCTTGCGGTGCAGGTCCTGTGGCATAATCAGATATCTGGCTAAACGGACTAAGCCCCACGTAAAGGCCAAATCAAATAATCATAGTTAAAGCCAAAAGTTAAGTTGGCCGAAGTTATGCCAAAAGTTTAATAATTGCGTTGAGCGTTCAATGTAAGGACTAGCATATTATTCAACGCACTCTGACAGCTCTGTCAGGTCGAGAATTTGCATAGCCATTGAGCGCAGTGCAGTGTCTATAGCACGTGTGGTTGCATGCGTGTGTGCGAGTGTGGGAATGTGTGGGTGTGGGAGTGTATGTGTATGTGCACTGCATACAAAGGGAATACTGACCTAAACAATGAGAGTATGCGCAAAACTTTTAACCTCAGCGTCAGTAGATAAATCACGTTGGATCATCACCCTCAGCATTCATTGTCCATACCGCAGCGCCATTATGTGACTGTGATGTGTGTGTAGGTAGGTGTGTAGGTGTGGATGTGTGTAGGTGTGCACACACGGACACACAATGCAGGTGCTGCACATTCAATGGCGATTTGCGGCCGGGTCTGGTCTGGTCTGGTGTTAAACCTGCTGCCAGTGCCAGCGCCACTGACCAGAGTCCAGAAACCATCGCCTCGGGTCTAGCTGCCTTTGCCTTTGCCAGGACTATAAATTACCGCAGAAGCTGTGTAAATACTTCTCTGCTACCTCCATCGCCCTCTCACTCGCCCGCTCCCACTCTTTTTTTACAAACTGACTGACTTTGTGATTCGTGATCCAAGTTGAAAAAGTTTTAATGAAAATGCACAAATTCAAGTGATCAATTAACATTAATTGCTAAAGGCAAAGTTCATAAAAATTTCATCCGCCAATCACGAGAAAAGAGCATTCGATAAATGAGCCAAAAACAAAACGAAACTGTGATTAGATAACGCGCTGTAGGAGTTAACTTAGCATAAGTATAAAAAACACACCAACAAGAAAATGTAATAGAAAGGCTGAATATATAAGGCATATGAACTAAGATATACCCAGTAAAATCATATATGATAGAGATACATATAAGAAAGTTTCTCAATTTATTAATCTACAATTTTTGGTTAGTTAACCTGAGTAAATCAGATGATTGACTGGCCATAAGATATCCTAAATTTTATAAAAAATTTTTTTTTAAATATAAAAAAATTTTAAAACAATGAAAGTAAATTTTTTTAAGTATAAATAAATTTAAAAAAAATATATTTATATATTTAATGTGATATGTAAAAAAATCTAAAACTTAGTTTTCACTCACTCGTTAAAAATATCTAGAGTATATTAAATATTATATTAATTCTCAAAAATATTCCTAAAAATTCCCTCTAATTTCCTTCTACAAAACTCTGCTTACGCCAACACAAACTTCCTCAGCTACTTTTTTTCTTTAAATACCCCAAAAATAACAAGATTAAAACTCCACGATTAACAGCTAAGCGAAGGGACTTGTTGTTATAGATTAACCTCATAAAGCCGAAGTTTGGCTGGGTCAAACCCTTTTCTCTTTTCCTTTTTTTTTCTGCTGTTTACCAGAATTGTTTAGAGGCCTTGTAATTTTGGAAATCAAAAAGTTTTTGAATATCTTGCTGAACATAAACGTAAACTTTAATGATATGAACGGTCCGTGGGTGCGGACAACGCCCCTAAAACGACAATTAAGAATTTTTAAATAAGAGTCTGGCGCTCAGAAAGCTAACTGAAAATTAGTAAGTCATTAAAAGCAAACGCCGTCGACCTGCCAAAAGGCCAATAAGTGCACGAAAAGGTGTCCAAAATGAGAGACCCCTCCGCCTCGCTCTGCCAAGAGACACACAGCAGCTGACAGACTGACGTTTAGGTAACTAATAGGCCTTATTTGCATGTTAATTGCTCTTGACTAAGTCAACAGCAGCAGCAGCAGCGGCAGCAGTTCAAAAAAGTATTCTAATAAGGGCAACAAGAATAATGAGAGACGGGAGCTTGCTCAAATGGCGAACACAGCGACAGCACCAGCCGCAGCAACAAAGCAACAAAAACGAAAACAAAAAAAAAAAAAAAAAAAAAAAACGAAGTGAGAAAGACATTTGCAAAAGCAACAAGAATGTTGCATGAATTCATCAGCAAGCACTTGAGATGCGTGCGCGACGCTGCAAAGTCGGCAACACTCGTTAAAGCGACGCCATTAAATTTGCAGGCGCTGCAGAGTATGCAACGCTTGTGCCACCCGAAACCAAATGCCAGCCGCCATGTGGTCTAAACTTGCCCGTAATTATACGCAGCTGCCTTTGAAGTGTCGGCGAGCAGCGGGTAGCATCGAGCCGTGTCTGGCCATGTAACAACAGGTAGTCCAGTTTGTTGCTGCAGATGAAGTTTATTGAAGGTGGCAGAGAAGCAGATGTGAGGGAATATGTATATATATATATATATATGATAAGATGGAAGATAATGCTTATTGCTATAGAAATATCTTAAGCACAAATAAATCATTGTTTTTGTGGAAATATTGAATTATACATATAAGGCAGCTAAGGAACGTAATCTAAATAATATTTATGAAAATAAGTAGATGAAAGGGCTTATAGCCCAAAGACTTAAAGCGGTGAGTACGATAGAATGAAGATTAATCTATATATATATATATATATATATATATATATATATATATATATATATATATATATATATATATACATATATATATATATATATATATATATATATATATATATATATATATATATATATTCAAGAATGAATATTAATAAAGATTGATTAAATTATTAAATATTAAAGAGGTTTGTCTCTCACCTATAAGGTTATAAATACATCATTTATTTCACAATTTATTTTTACAGAAATGCTCTCTTTCTCTCTACCTATTTATCGATCTATCTGTCTATATGCCTCCCTGTTTCTCCTTCTCTCATTTTCTCTCTCTGTTTCTTTCTTTCTCTTTCTCTCGTTCTCCCTCTCTTTCCTTCTTTCTTTCTTCTCTCTAAGTATGCATAGTTTTCCTATCCTTATTTCCAGCTCATCTCCTTCATCTCTTTCTCAATCAATTCGATCAGCTCTGCTCACTTTTACAGGGTAATCGCTCGAATTCACTCACATTTTGTTGTTTAAGCTCCGAATGTCGTGTCATTGCCATTAGCTTTGAAATGTGCATAGCGCAGAGCAAATAAATTGTATTTATGTAGGTATTCCGTGGCTCTGATTGCGCCGTAATTGTTCCATTTGGGAAATGCGCGCTGCATATGCGAAAATTTATGCAACTTTTTGGCGCAGCCAGCGAGGCGTTAAATATATATGGATATGATGTCTGTCGCGTGAAAGCCAGCCAACAAACTCAACAAATTTGCACATTTTGCATTATTTTCCTGACGACAAACAATTTCAAAAAATAATTCCACATAATGAATGAAGGAACTTTTATTATAATTATTTAAAATATGCCAAAAACGAAAACCTTGATTGGATTAGAGAGAGAGAGAGGAAACAAATTTGAAATTCTCATTGAATTTTGTTTGCTTTGTGTAAGATTGGAATCTGAATGGTTTGAGTGCATTGCTCAGTTACAATCAATTTAATGGCGATTGACGGTGGTGGTGGCAACCGCAGTGTGGCAACCACATTAATTGCTCATAAAATGTTGTCGCCCATTTTGTTGAATCGATCAAAGTTAATTGGCATGCGACCGCCATTTGCATGTCATGCATATTTAATAAACAAAAAAACAGCATAAAAACTGCAAACAGCAGTCAAATTAACATAACCAAACGACAAACGACAAACGGCAAACGACGAACGACACGCAATCACACATCAGAAAACATTATATAAACTCAAAACATAAACAATTACAGCCAACAACAGACGCTGCGTGCTTTAACACAATTTGCGCATAGTTTGCCCAAATTGTAATTGTGATAGCAAAAGGGGCAAAGTAAAGCAAGGAGCTCAATAATGCCGCATCAAGTTAAATGCCCAAAAATTAGGCACATAAATTCACTTCAATTTGTGCGCACGCAACACGCGGAAATCAACTTTCAATCTACAGCAGCTGGGGAAATCAAAATAACAAAAAAAAAATAAACAACAAATGAGAAACCGCGCGCGGATTCCATTTTTGGCACGTCATAAATAAAACATTAATACACAATCCGAAAGGTAAAGGAAGAAGAGCTTAAAAGAAATCAGTTCCGAGTTGAGTAACTGCCGAAGCTAAAATACTCTTGCTGAAATGGTAATTGTTGAGAATATATATATATATATATATATATATATATATATATAACTTTTAAATATCTATTATTGCCATCTGCAGCAGAGACCAAAAGCTGAGTAACGTTTTGAGATCAAGCTCATGGAAGATGCTGTGGGGAATAAAAGTTACTTCTACCCAAGCCTACAATGACTATAGCTATCCAAATAGGAACCTGCAAGATAACTAAGTAGATAAAGAGACGAACAGCAAAATGAACAATCCACAAAGCCAATATACTCTATTCCCGTAAACGAGCATAAAAATGATTGCATATTCAGTTTGTTTTTAATAACCCACTCTCAACTCTTGAGCATTCCAAGAAGCACATTTGCTTTATATTTATAGACTCAGCTGTTGGCTTAAGCCTAAGACTTGCAAATTTGTTATCAAATTAAATTCAAAATTTGTAAAATATATTCACAAATATTATAGATAAGATATGATCTCTAAACCAATTTGAGATCTTTCAAAAAATCCAAGATTATAATGCTTTAAAATAGTTGATATGTATACTATCTACAAGCAATCTTTTTGACATAAAAAATTTGATTTGCTTTAGGATTTCCATCAACAACTCCAAAACTCTTCTTGACAGCTTAAAAACCAAACAGAAAACTCCACTTCTTCTAGACTCGCCCCATCTATTGCCTCAGCTCAATATAAATACTTTATGGGCACAAAATGCACATATCATGTCCAAGTTATTGTACAATACCCTTACTCTAAAGTGTATTTATATATATATTTATATATGTATGTATGTGTATAAAGAAGAAACCCTTTTTGAAAGACAAACGCTTTCTTTTTTAACGGTTTTCAGTTGAGTTCTCGCAGTTGCCACGTGCCGTGGCCGCTTTTATGTGCCGTATACATTTTTAAAAATCGCATGCTATAAAAATTGTAATTTGTATAGTGTGGCAAAGGTGTGAAGCAGGGCGAAGACCATAAAATGGTAGCCAAACATGGTAAATGTATTCCACACGCAGTGCCAATACAATCACAACAATATGAGCGCGTCTGTACAGCGCCCCAGCAGAGCATGCACGCACAACTAACTACTTACACGAGCGAGGGCTGCCAGAGGAGTATATGTAATTTGGACTCAACTTAAATTTAATTTCAGCAATTTAAAGTGAAGGGAGGAACTTTAGTAAGAGATGTATCGAATATATATCTTTAAAAAATTAAATTGGAGTTTAAAACTAATTACTAAATATATTTGATTTGTAATGAGCTTTAAGCTTTAAGCTTAACTTCAAATATATAACACAGCCCAAGCTTATACGAGCTTTCAGCGCTTTATGTTTCTGATTTGTCTATTTCTGATAGATATTTAATATATACTTTCATAAATTCGCATTCATAAATTCGCATTCATAATTGCTCAAGCTGCCCTCGCCGCGCGCAGACATAAACTTTCTTCAACTATTCGTATAACTTTGCCCGCTGCTTTGCTTTTAAAGACTTCGTTAGTCTTCGGCATTAATGGGCCGCACTTGTGAATTTATGGGCATGGCCTGCGGCTGTTTAGCCAAATGCATAAAGAACGGAATGAGGATGAGGCCAACCATTTGGGAGTATCTTTAAAAATGATTTTTTGCCTTTTATCAGCCAAAAACTGTGCTAACCTCGAGGCCATCCATTCACAGCGCACCAGCGAGCAGGAGCGAGCTCATTGATTAATTAACTATTTGAAGAGCCATCTGGTTTATCAGCTGATTGTTGTGCATTTAGTCAGGAACACCGCAGGCCATGTCCATAAATTCACAAGTGCTCGGCTAAGACTTGCTGCTAGCAGCACCAGAGCAAGACAGATAGATAGGAGGAGAGAGAGAGGGAGGGAGTGGGGCTTTCTTAAAGCACTCGCTGCTGCGGCCGCATTGCCATAAATTTTGCACGCTTAATACAATGTCGCCTCAGCCGGTCCCCTATAATGGCCTAAGTAAGCGGTTAGCGGTAGTCAACACTTGCGGACGGGAGTCTTAGCCGCAAATGCGCGAGGATCTCGGCTCCATTAAAATTGCCATTGTGCAGCGGTGTGCGGCGCTGGAAGAATACGAATATTTTATGCCATTGGATTTCAATGCGCAACAGTCGCCCGGCCAGGCGCAAATGGCATCGAAGTTAAGCAAAAACTGAGCGGGAGCATTTCAATTGAAGAAGTGAATATGATGAGCGGGCAGATATCCTGCAGGAAAATGTGGGCCCTTAGGATTTTTTTTTTTTATTTGTTGCCAACATTTTTATTAAAAAAATATAACAATTCTAAAAATAAATAACCAATTTTTATATAAAAAAATATTTTCTATATAAGAAAAATTTTAAAAACAATATTTTCTTAATTTAAAAAAATATTTGTAAAGTTCAATAAAAATAAAATTAAAAAAAAAATTATTTAAATTATTTTAAATTATTATATACAAATTCATTAACAAAATTATACGTTCGAAATTATTCAATTAAATAAATAAAAAAATAAAATGAATGAAAAAAGCCCATAATAAATTAATTTTGAAATAGAAAAAATAGAAAAAATAAAAATAAGATCAATATAAAGTTAACATCGTAAAGATATTGACAGATGATATATATATATTATATTTGTATTTGATTTAGTGTAATATTATAATATTTTTTGGCAAGCAACATCATACCCTTTTCGAGTTTTTCAGAGCATAAAAAGGGCCACGCAGACAGTAAAATACAGTATAAACCTGCGAACATACACATATATAAATATATATATTTGTATATATGTACTGTATATATATATGCATATCGAGTGCGTAATTTAACTTTACAACTGTTTAATTTACTGCAATTTTATGGCGTCCACGAGCCACGACGCAAATGGCCAACCGCTGATTGAAATAAATCGAAACTTAATGCCGCTGCCGCTGCTGGCATTGAAAAAGTTGAAATTGCGCATACGCCGCGTGGCTCGGTGGTGCGCTGTATTCAATTAAAATTTACAAAATATATTTGTGCTGCAGCTTATTTATTGTTGAATTATTAATCAAATTTTCGTTGATGATTATGCTCATAATTCGGCATAATTAGCGCGCACAAAGGATTCGATCAAATGGAAAGCAAAACTCTAACCCTCAACTACAACTACAACAACAACAACATCCACTCTGATATGGCCAACGAGTTTTTCGCAATCACAATGAATTTTCGCACATAAATTAGCGCATTATAACTGCAGCGAGGTAATCGCTTTTTTGTTAACGTTAGCTGGCTCAGATTTCCATATATATATATATTATGGGTTTTTATGGTTTTGTGTAAAGTACACGCCGGGTGTGGCCCGACTTTTTGCGGATAGTTTGGTTGCACGGTGGCTGCACGTTGGTATTTGTGCATTTGTGCGGTGAAATGCATTTGTTTATATTGCGGCATTCAACCGCAATTGAACATTTTGAGCAAGCTCAGCGGAAGCCATAAATGGACATTTAATGTGTCTGTGCCCTAAACCCCAAACCTAACCCATCCATTCACATATTCATTAATATATTCATTTATCGCTCATATTTTATTTGAAGCATTAACAGCACACACAAAATAATTATTAGTTAAATTATACGCTGTGGTATTTAATATGCCTGCGTAAACTATGCGTATTTATTTTTTCATTCAAATAAATACTGTATAGTTTATCAAAATAATATTTGCGTGGTATTTATTATGCTTGTTTATAAATTACAATTTATTTATTTTATTTTACTCATTTTGGTTGTTCTTAAATTAAGTGAAGGTGTTGCCAGGTCATGTGAACACGACTGATATATGATCGCCTACAATTTGATGATTTAAATATGTATAATATATATATATAAATATATATATATATATATATATATATATATATATATATATATATATATATATATATATATATATATATATATATATATATATATAAATATATATTTATATAAATATATAAATATATATTAAAAAATACGTTAAAATTCTTTGAAAACTATATATCTATTTAAAAATTATATCTAAAAAATGTAATAAATATTAAAAAAATACAACAAATACTTAAAAAAAATATTGTTTTTTGTAAAAAATGTATCTTTCAATTTATAAATATATATAAATATTTTCATTATGTCCGCAAATATATATAAAACTATCTAATATGCACAAGAAAGTATTAAATTTGCTTTTTAAATGGAGCTCGAAATAATTATTATAATATAGATTATGAAAACTTGAAATACCTCATTTAATAAATCTATGATTTAATATTTATATATTAAACAATTTCATTTTATTCAGCTGTTTAATAACGCAAACGAAGCTGCCCTAAAAAGCTACAAAATGTTAAGCAGCGTCAAAGTGTGTATAATTTGATTGAATCCCACAGAGTTGCTATTGATTCAAGGGCAGACTTTTATGCATATACAAGAATCTCAAGTAGAATTTCTGATGGCCATCGAGGCCCCAAATGTGAGGGCTTCGGCTGAGGCTCTTGTTGCTGCTGTTCATTTGTAGTTTTGTGGGTTTGAATGTTTAACCTTTTTTGTTATTTTAATTAAAAAATTTGACTTTTGCTGCACAGGGCAGAGCGAAGGATTGCCGAGATTAAAATCAATGTGCAGTGCAGGCTGGCAGGCTGGCAGGCAGGCAGTTTGTCAGGGCCAGGCTGAAGGATGCTGCTGAGGCAACAGCACAGTGACATTGGAACTGAGGCGAGGGGGCGGCGTGCGTACAATAAATTTCATATTGCCATAGGACATAAAAGGGCGTGTATAATATGCAAACACAATCAACGCGTCAGGACAGTTGTGTTCAGAGAGAGAGAAAGAGAAATGGGGTTGAGCGAAAGGACTCTCGCAATGAAAGAAAGACGCCGGCGAGCATACACACGCGCCAGCACACATATGACAATTCGAAGCAGAGTGCCACACAACCAACCACCCACCCACACCCACCCACACGCACATATACAGCTAACAACTAACTGTAAAGCTAAACTTTGAAGTGCCACGCAGCCACATATTGTGTATGAGCATGTGTGGGTGTGTGTGCGCATAAAGCAAAGCAATATAAAAGGAAATAAACCGGCGACAGCGCTGCCAGGCAGCTCGACTGAATATGAGCAGAAACTAAACGAAAGCATATAAAAAAAAGAAGAAGCTGCAGAAAAAAAAACTGAGAAGCAAGAAAGTATATATATATAAACATATAGATATATAAAGAAATACATACATACAAATATATGTATATAATACAGAGAGAAAGAGAAAAGTTTTTATGTGGAGACGTGCAGAAATTTTTAATTTGCGGTTTGCCACTGCTGCCGCTGCTGCCACTGCTGCAAATAGAAAGCAGCCAGCGATGGCGGCCTTTATTGCGTGGCCCAGAAGTCAGAGCCCCGAATGTAAAGCCAGTTGGCAAGAACTTGCCGCAGCTGAAGGGAGGGAGAGGGCGCTAAAGAACAGCTCTGCCGCTTATTATGATTTACATATTTTCTATGGCCAGCGGCTGACTTCGAGTGCTGTAGACGCACGCACACTCACACACGCGCTCTCTGGCAGCAAATGTGAGCTTTAGATTGTAATTAAAGTTCACGAGGTCAAAGCAAAGCTGACTGCAAACATCGATGGACCAGTTGCTGCTGCTGCTGCTGCTGCCGTTGACAAGTTGCATTGTTGCAGCTGCGGGCTTTGGCATATTCATAGCATACACTCAGGCGTGCCATGGCACAATATCCTTAGCAGCAAACGAGTTAAGTGCACTCTAAAATATGTGGCGTTGAGTCCTGCAGACGCAGTTGCGACTCAAGCCGTGCCACGCAACTCCACAACAGAACAGAACTGAACAGAACTCAGAGCTCAACTATGTGGCGTACGCCACTCTGAAGTCTGTGGCAGCAACTGCAGGCAGGCAGGCAGGCAGTCAGGCAGCTTCCGCATCTTGTCTGTCATTTGCATATTTAAATTGCAGTCGGCAGATTGTCATCAGCGTCGTTTTAAATGTTGATAAATGCGCGCCATAATTTAATGTCCTCTACGTCTATCTCCCTCACTCCCTGCCTCTCTATCTCCCTCCCTCTCTTTGCCTTCCCCCTTTGTAGTCCAGTTTTGCATGGCCCACACGGCGTATGCGTAACATGCGACAGCTGCCAGCGCCAATGCTCCATGCACCATGATTAATAAACTTTTACGCATTTCATGTTTGGCCGCTAACTAATTCTTAAGTGAGTTTGCGTATTGAATCTTAAGTGCCCATAAATCGATTCACTGATTCATTTCGATTAAGCTCAAGCGGAAGATTTTTGACGTGAATGACTTGAGTTGAATGCCCTCATATCTGAATAGAATCTCTCTGAAATAGAAGATGTAAATAATTATCTAAATATTAAGTAAATATAAAAGAAATTAAAGTATGTCAAATTTTCTCTTTACGAATATTGTGAAAATTAAAAAAAATTTAAATAAATAAATTTATAAAAATATCTTTTTATTTGCAAGCAGCAAATGAATTTTCTTTAAATTGTATATCTAATATTTTTATATATTTTATTTTTTTATTTAATATATTATTATTTATTTTAACAAAAATATTCTAATCTGGGCATATCTTTCCTAGATCACTTCTTAGATATTTAAAAAAAAATAAATATCAATGCAACAAATATAAATAAAATGAATATAAAATATTTAATAATTAAATTATTATTATACAAAGTACTTGATATTTTTCATAAATTTAATAAATAAATAATTATAATAATTAATTTTCTGTTCAAAATATGAGCTCTAAGACGCTTTCCTTTTGTAGATTTAGTCTACTATACTTATATTAATTCTGTAATATTTTATGCTGGAGATTTTTCGAAATTTCTTTTTTTTTAAGCTATAAAATATATTTTGTATTTATTTTTAATATATTTCCCATATTTTTTAGCCTCCTTGTATAGTTTTATTTAAGACAAGTCTATGAAATGCAATCTCAAGAAGCAATCTCACTCAATCTCAACTCCAAAGGCCAAGCCAAGTTGGCACACAAAATGTTTATGCCACAACATTGACTGAGGGTATAAATGCTATATCATTAGCCATTGCAGATCAGTGAATGCAAAACAATCGACTGTCAAATGCTGCGCTTGACAGAGCACCTCCTCTCTCACTCTCCCTATCTCTCTCACTCACTCCCCCTCTTCTGCTCTATCTACTCTAAATGTTTCATCGTCGACTGACTGCCTGCCTGCCTGCCTGCCTGTTGGCAAAATGTGCTTGAAAAATTATGCAGTTATTTTGCTTGGTCCTTGGGCTCTTATTTAACACTTGGCTGCAAAAGCGAGCAACATAACGAAGGAGCTAAAAAAAAAAATAAAATAAAAATAGATGGAAAGTAGGGAGAAAAAAGTGTCGTCACGTCACAAAAAGCATTTCAAGCAGCAAAAATTCAACACTTTGTTAAAATGTCAAATGAAACATGTCATTTATCATGCCGGCACTGGCACTTACAGTTGCCAGTTGGCCCCACCCCCTCTCTCTCTCTCTCTCTCTCTCTCTCTTTCTCACTCTATCGCTCCCTCCGCAGTCGAGTGCATATATCCTGTGCGCTCTCTTATCTGTTTTAACAAGCGTTACACTTTCAGCAAATACGTTTATGCCCCTCGCGTAGAGTACGACAAACAACCACACGCTGTTCCGGCTCTTCCGGTTGGCATTTCTTTTGCTATCCGCCCGGACGAGTCTCGCGCAGCTAACAGCAACAGCAACAGCAGCAGCATCAGCAGCAGCACCAGCAGCCAGCCTCTGCTAGGAGTAAGCAAGTCCTGGGCGCAGCCAGTTTGCCGTTGCTGTTGCCGTTGACATTGCTTAAGTGCGGGTCCAACCTTTTCGCACTCGAACGCAGCGTCGAAACATTTTCAGTGGTAATTTTTAGAATACCCTTAAAAAGGGGACATAGAGCATTTTTTAATACATATGTAACTAGCAGAAATAGATTTTTTTAAACCTTATTGTATATAGTTAGCAATAAAAAAAAAAGAATATTTTTTTAATTTATAATATTTTAAAAAAATATTTTTTTTTATATTTTTTTTTAAATAGTTTTTCATAGCAGAACAATTTTTTTTTTGTTCTTAAAAAATTAATTTATAATACAAAAAAAAAACAAAATATATTATAATTTTTATAAAATATTGTTTAACATTTTTAAAATATTTTTTTTGTATATTTCTTAAATTAAAAAATATTTCTTAAAGGTAAGACAATTTTTAAAAAATACTTTAAATATTAAATATATTTTATACAATTTATAAGCTTTCATCAGCCCTTTCTTCAGCTTAAACTTAAAACTCCTCCACTTCTAGGGCATCTGAGCTTTGGCAACTCAAAGCCAATTGCTCTAACCCGTTTTTTTTCGCGTGTTAGTTTCTTTTAAGTGTACAAGAGCTGCGAAATGGCAGCTAAAGGCGCCAGGGAAAGGCACAAAGGCACGCCCACTCGCAGACATACGTAGAGAATATACACACAGTGCTCGCTAAAACTACACGTACCGCAGTCAACATTCAAGCAGCTGTTGTTACAACACACGTGTGTCTGTGTCGGCAAACCCGCGACAAGGCATTTAAAATTGAAACAAATTGTGAATGATGCTGCGCGAGGGAGGTGCAGAGTGCAGGGTGTGGCACAAGGCGAGCAGCAACAGCCGCAGCACACACACACACAGGCAGGCAGGCCACAGCCTTGGCGCTACTAGCTGAAAGGATACCTTCCACGTTGCAAATATCCTTTAGCTGTCGGTGTAGCTTCTGCTGCTCTGTTTGTTTCTGTAACTCTCTTGGCGATTTGCTTTATTGCTGTTTGCTTTGTGCACCCCATACAAAGCAGGCAAACACCATAAATATGTACAAGCTACATGCCGCATGCCACATGCCACATGCCGCATGCCACATGGCACATGCAGCCGTATGCCCTACGCTCTTCAAGTGCAAAGTTATCTAACTCGGACTTGCTTAATTGGCGAATTTAGATTACACAATTTCCAGCTGCAAATCTGAAAAAAACATGCTCCAAACTCGTGAATATTCATGAGCAAACGCGACTTTCTAATCAGCCCAAAGGCGAAACATGACAAATTGCATAACAGATACCTAGGAATGCGAGTGTGTAAGTCTGTGTGAGTGTGTGTGTGTGTGTGTCTCAGTGTTAAAGTGCAAATGTTGACTTGGCATATTTGATATACAACTGCAATATATTTTATATATATGCATATATCTATATATAACTCTGCCATATTTGTGTTTATTTGGCTAACTTGCCAACTTTGCTGTGGCAACGACAGGTGCTAAAAAGTTGACAAGAATAAGGCTAAAATGTTTACAAAAGTTGCAGCAATGCCGAAAACAAAGCAAATTGTTTATAACTCAGCTTGAGTTGGAATTCAAAAATATTTACTAGGATATTTTAGTTTCTTTTTGAATTTGAGTTTATAAAAATTGTAGTTCGTTTATCTATTCAGCTCAGAATTGGCGCTTCTTTTACAGGAAAATAAAGATTTCGTTTTTAAATAATTATTAGAATATTATTAAAATATTTTTAAATATTATTAAATTTTGTTTATATATTAAAATATATATTTTTTTTAATTTT
The DNA here is from genome assembly GCA_018903745.1 of Drosophila repleta. Classification (NCBI taxonomy): domain Eukaryota; kingdom Metazoa; phylum Arthropoda; class Insecta; order Diptera; family Drosophilidae; genus Drosophila; species Drosophila repleta. The sequence goes on from JAEIGN010000497.1 coordinate 8,228,604, forward strand.
TGTACAAAATTATATCATTAATTTTTACATTTTTTTTGTTAAACAACTCATTTAATTTCTTAAATATTTATTTATTTTTTAACATTATATATAACATCATATATGAATATTATTTTTAGTTTATCTTTTTTGCCAGTATTATTTTATATATATTTTTAAAGCACAAAAATATATACAATACACAAAAAACTTTCCCAGCAACAGCTAAATAATAATTTATTTTTTATTTTATTTATTCATTTATTGATTCATTATTTTAATTTTAAATTTCTAAGAATATTTTAAAATCCCACCTCTTAGTTCGCTCTAAAAGCTGCTTTCAATTTTCAAAATTCTACAAATCTGCTCTTTGGCCTTTAGCTAAATTTACTAGGTTAAAATCAAGGCAATCGCAATGCCACAGCCCCGATTTTGGTATAGCTGCCAATAGACTTTGGCATCAAATATTAAAAAAATATATATAACCCCCATTTTGGAATGGAATATGCAGTATCCCGCACATTTAATGCACTTTAGATTGACAAGTAAAACCGCAAACATTTGCTGACCCCGAAAAAATTGCAAAAGCCCAACTGAAAAACGCTTGACCAATAAACCAAAAATTGCCCAGGCAAAAAAAGAAGAAGCAGAGGGAAAGCCCCCAATGCAGCTACAGTTAAACTGTTGGAACGAAAAAAAAAGCACAGCGAAAAGGAACTTCAGTCAGGGGGTGGGGGACTATAACATTCGAAACGTTTTTCTCTTATATTTTTGTTTTTTATTTTTGCTTTGGATGGAAATGTGTAAACATTTGAGGTGGCAGGAGGCAAACGCTAAAAACGTTGAATGCCGCAAATAAAGCGCAGTGGCACGCAGCGTGCGGCTGCATTGAAACAAAGCCAAGCCATAAAAATAAATATAAATTTAACAATTTCTTTTGCCACTTTAGCCAACGGTTTTTTGTCGCGCTGAAGGGCGGCTGGAGCGCTCGGGAGGGGGTGTGGCAACACGTATACGCAATGTAAACGTTGCCAGGCTCCAAATTGTCGCAGCAGCAGCAGCCGCTACGCCAGATGGCATTCAGTCAGCCAAAAAAAAAAAAAAAAGATGTACTGAAAGGTCGCTGTTCACCTGAAAGGCACGACATTGACGTCGACTGCGACGCCGACAGCGACTGCAACCGCGACTACCGTATATGCTGCAAAGCGTTCGCATGCGTTTTTATGAATTATTTCATAATATATTTTCGAGAGCGTGTCTTTTATTTTTGCGCTGAGCATTTATGCCAGAGACAACACGTTGCGGCCTGGGACTGACCAGTTGACAGCGACACCTGCGCCAGCCACCACCTGCGCGCACCGCCAACCACCAAAAAAGAAATAAAAAGAAGAGGAAGCTGCTGCAAAAGGAGCCACTGGACAATGGCCAAATTTAATGCTGCATTGACTTGGCTGTTGTGCAACAAACCGCTCAACTGTATGGCTGCAAAAAATACCCTGTAAATGCGAGAGTGCAGAAGATGGTCAACAATTTAATAGGTATGATTCCAATGTTCACTGATTGTCGCGTGAGACAAGAAACATTTCAGATAAGAAACATTAGAGCCACATCAACCACGAACAAAGTTCAGTCAACTTTGCTGGCGCTGAGACGTTTTTAGATCAAGATACAAGATAGATCAAGAACAGGTCAACAACTCAGGCAACTATCAGCTATAAACCTTATCAATATCTCAGACAGTTCAAAGTTAAGAAGTTATACAAATAAATACTTGAAACTTTATTAAATTAATACATATAAATATATTTATTATCTCCTATTTAGTTATCATTAATGAGTTATAGACTTCAATTACTTAACAACAATCATTAAATAAGAAACAAATGCACAATCAACAGTCAATAAATAGCAAGAGCTCTTTTCCAGGAATATTCTCAAATCTAAAACTCATAAATACCTGACGAGTTTTATCGTAAATTTACAATACGAGAAGATATGTCTTATCTCCAAGTCAAGAGCATTGATTTGAAGTCAAATATAGTACCAGCATGTGCCAGTCATATATATGGGAAGATAAGATAGCGATGGAAAAGCGATAAGTGGTAGATACTCATGCAGTAGATGTAAAGCAACAGCTGTTAAGTAACAGCTGTAAAGCAACAGCTGTAAACAAAAGCAACTGTTAATCAAAAGCTCTTCAGCAAATGTAAGTCAACAGCTGTTAAGCAACTGTAAAACAACTGTAGAGCAGCTGTAAGACAACTGTAAGCCAACTGTAAAGCAACTCTATAGCATACCTGCTCCAAAATTTACTCTCCCTTAGCCTAATCAACTCAAATGGACCACATCACACCTCTTACACAACTAATACATTCCCTCTCTCCCTCTCCTTTACAGGGTATATAAAAAAAAACCTGACAGCAGACAGGCCTCGGCGTGGTTAACGCTGCGGTTTTTATGCATTCCATTCAGCGCTTAAAAGATATATACTCGATATACACACACACACACACACACACACACAGGAGCAACGCACAATGCAAATATTTAAATTTAATTAACTATATTTACAAACAGCGCAGCGCTGGCTATTAAATTGCCCGCACATGCACATGCCAAATGTTTGTTCTAAAACTTTGCGTCAATCAAATCGAAGAAGAAAGCGAAACAACAACAACAACAACTGATGGAGGAGACGATGAAAAAATGGCCAGTCAAGTGGATTTTTATGCTCACGCAAGCGAAGCTGACAAAAAGTGTCAGATACCCTGTAGTGGGATAGTTTGACGGTGAGTGGAGTTGATGGAGGTGGGAGATGATTGCATATAGATGATATGTTTGATATTAGATGATATATATTCAAATGATATTTATATATATATATTATATATGATTTAATCTATATAATGTAAACTTTCAATTCACTCACCCTTACACTCCTTGTCTGGCAACTGCAGGGCGTAAGACCTACCCTGTAATAAAAAGAACAGTAAAGATTAACATTGATCAAGCTTAATCTAAAAACCTATAACACCCACTCAGTAACAATCGCTACAGGGTATATATACAGCCAACTACTGCAGCTGAGTTAAGCTCTTGTTCGCAGCATTTTATTTTTTACGACTTCTTATCTATCCATTTATGTTCCATCGCTAATTTAGTGCCACAAAAGGAGTATCTAAAAGTGGCACGCAATTGCCAGGGGGTGGGGCGGGTTGAGTGAGCCTGTGCCACATGCACAAAGGATCTACGGAATTAGCATTAAAATCAAATGCAGGATATATGGGTTAAATGGGCGGGCAGCAGTCAAACAGTGTTTAACAATGACGAAAGTGGGCGAAGGGTGGAGGGTGGAGAGACACAAAAGGGTAGCGGGCAGCGGACAACCGATTCTGCCTTGACTATGGCTGGCTACATCTGCTGCTAAACTATTTCTATTTTTTGTGTATATTTCGAAATCGTAATACATCCGTTCACACACCCACCCTTACACACACACATACCCTTGGAGAGCCAGCGCATTTGTTTAGCTCAAAACTGTAACGGAAACGGAAATAAATGCTGTCAGCATTTTATTTGTTTGTGACTGCGTGATTTTCATATGCCTACACACCCGAACAAACAAACAAACAGCAGCAAGAAAGGGCTCAGAGCAATAAAGAATAAAGAAAGTAAGAAAAGGAAGAAAGGCAAGGCAACAAAAAAGGGAAAGAAAGTAGGCGAAAGTAATAATAAAACGAGTGAAAGACGCAGCCGGAAAACGGAAAGCGACTAAGCCAGAAGCTGGCTCGTGGGTGGCGCTGGAACTGGAACTGGAACTAGTTCCATGTCCATTGCCCGAGGCGTCATTTGCGGAAATGGCTTTTATAGTTTTGCAGTTTAGCTTCCTCCCTCCCCGCCAAAGCTTGACATAGTTTTATTAGATTTCATTTTGAAAAAACTTCATTTTGCAGCAACTGCCATTTGCCATTCGCAGAGTGTATTATGGCCCAAACCCCCCTAAACCATATCTCTCTCTCTCTCTCTCTCTCTCTATGCTAACTCCCTTTGCTGTTAAACTGCAATTGATTTCGAAATTAAAGCCAGTTAGCATTGCCATAAAAAACAATTTACACTGTGTAAATACCAAAAACAGAGTCAAACAAAGGGAAGTTTGAAGTGGTTTAAATATAGCTGATGTGCTATAGAAATACCCTGTAAATTGGTGAAGGTAGGAAACAGTTGCTAGAGTAACTGCTCTCAATTTTTGTTAATTATATAATAATATTATGAAGTTATTATATATAATATGTTCTTATTATATATAGTTATATATAATTCTTGATATTTTCTAGTATTTATCAAGTTTTGTTTATCGATTCTCAATTTTATCGATTTATCGATTAATATTTTTAATAATATGTAATTTTTTATGGCTTATCTTCAAATTTTGTTCAGTTTGGAACTTTTTTGCTCTATTAATGCCCGTTTTACATCAATCTATAACATCTTTAGCGCATGCCTTATACAATTTCAATTACAGGGTATATTGCAAAAGAGTTGTCATACATTTGGCAATCAATTACCGCAAGCTTTAGCTCAGATTCAGCTCCCATTCATGCCACTTTCTCCAGCCAAACCTCCCCCTTTTGTGCCTCAACTAATTACAGGGTATCTGGCTTCGCGTGCACAGTGCCACTAAAACCTGTGCCACTTTGTAACCATAATAATACTCTTCTATTGTTTATCAGCTCCAATGTGGTGCCCAGGCCCAGGCCCAGCAGCAGCCAGCAAGGCGACGATGACGTTGCATTGCCCAGGCGCATAAATAACTGTAAATGTGTGTGTGAGAGCCTCTCTCTCTCTCTGTGGCATAATGGTCGAGCTGTGCGCACTGCCTTTGGCCACTCAATAGACACACACACACACACACACAACAACAAACAAAGAAAAATATTGCTTCCGGTTTTTGTTTTCATAAATTACGCCGCATAAATTCCGCATTCAATCGTGTGTGTAAAAGCCAGACCCAAGAGCTACGGCATTAGACTTGTCTATGTGTGTGTGTGTGTGTGTGTGTGTGTGTGTGTTTGTTCATGTCCTGGTGTCCTTTTTAACTTTACGATGGTTTTATTTACTTAGACGCCGGGCGCGTGTTTGCGCTTATGTTTAACCCGGCATCTACAATTCAATTGATTTTTAGCCCATTATTTGTTAAGTACGCTTTGGCCCAACACTTGGGCCAATTATAATGGTCAAGCTGCTGCTCTCTCTCTCTCTCTCTCTCTCTCTCTCTCTCTCTCTCTCTCCGTCTGAGCTGTTGCTAAATGTGCGTCAGGTGGCAAAGTTTAATAATGAAACACATAAATTGACAAAGGTTAGCGGCAGAGCCCAGAGCATGGGCCCTGGGCCCAGAGACAGCGCCATTCACCAACTGTTGTTCGCCTCATAAAGTGGGCGAGCAGACACGCCCACTTTTTGGCATCTCTGTGTCCAGGACTTTGATTTGGACAGCAGCAGCGGCAGCTGAAGCCGGCAGCTAAGTAAAGTTAAGTCAAAGCCCTAAATAACTGCAGGTGCTTCGCCAACACTCTCCCTCTCTCTCTCACTCCCTCTCTCCCTCTCTTTCTCACCCTCCCTGTGTGTGTGCCCATCTGTTTGGCTTTTCAATTTTATGTTCGGCTAAGTAAATTAGCAGCTAGTTTATTAAAAATGTTTGTGTTAAATGCAGAAACTGTGAAAACTTGGCCCATAGATACCCTGTAATTAATAACAAAGGAGTAATAGGGTAGTTGACAAAGCAGTGCTAAAGAAACTAGCACATACATTAACATACAATCAATATTAGAGAAATATGCCCAAAATATACCCTGTAATTAATGGAGCGGGTGTATTAGGATAGTTGGGAGCACTAGAGTGCTAGTGCTAGAGATATTTGCCTCATAGATACCCTGCAGTTGGTAGAGACGGTGTGCAAGGGTAGAAGGGAAAGCAATATTCAGAAACTTGCCTATAAATACCCTGTAATTTGTGGAAAATGTATAGCAGGGTAGAGAAACACGTCAATAGATACCCTGTAGCTAGTTGAGAAGGTATAGTAGTATTGTCTAATAGAGAAACTTGCCCATAGATACCCTGTAATTAATAGAAAATTTAGAGCTGGGTAGAGAAACATGTCCATAGATACCCTGTAGCTAACAGAAAAGTATAGTAGGCTAATATGAAACGTAATATTAAAGCAAATTGACCATAGATACCCTGTAGCTATTATACAAGCGAAAATAGTGTAATAAGTTATAGTTTATACGAGGGCAGTCTCAAACATTCACTCATGCATCATCGTTCATCATTTTAATACTCTTTAGCCCCACACGTGGTATCTGCTAGTCGATCACTGCCGTCCACAGTTCCCTCTTTATACTAAATCCAATTAAAATACTTTGGCAATGGCCGCAAAGTTAAGCCTTGAGCAGCGCCTGGCACCGACGCCTCGCTCCGTCCATAGTTGACCTCATTTCGCTGTTGACATTGGCCATATTGTGACGCTTACGGCCATATGGTGACTGCTCACTGGGCCAAGCTCTCCCCCCTCCCGCCCTCCGCCTGACCACGCCCCCCCTGGGCCCAGCAGCCTGACAAATTTGCGTCTAATCTGAGCATTTTGAATTGACTGAAACTAAGTGAACTCCTGGACGGACACTTTAGCTGGGAACTACAATATGCTCAAGCAGCCAAGCAGTCAAACAGTCAGCGGCAGGTCAGGCAGCGAAGTGAACTTTGACCGCAGTGAGTCAATGTATGAGAGCGAGATGTGTTCTATAAATACTTGTATTTACATATAAAATGGAATAGAGACTAGCTTACTTTACTTTATTCCATGCTGCACTGGTTATAAACACTTCACTGTATCACTTTTTAGTTAATCACTCGCACATTTAATTATAAATTTTATAATTTTCACTTTCACTTTTCTATTGCGTTTTAATTGCGCGTTTTCACTCGACTGATGTGACCAGTTTATGTGATCACTTAAATGCCTTTGACATTAAATACCGAAAATACAAATTGCAATCCGCGCTTAAACGTCGCTAATCGCGATATTACATTGATTGTGCGAATCAGTGACAAAAAGTACTAAAAATGCACACGTTTCTGTTGTGTTGCATTAAATGCCCAAAAAACTAAATACTATAATCAGTGCCGTTGCTCGTAAGCCGACGTTGACAGAGGAGAGAGCAATTGTAAAAAGAATATACATACATACTTACATGTGTATGCATCTGTATAAGCGCGCTTGTTGCACTCACAGTCGTGCCTATTGGGACGCTGCAAGCGCAACAAGGATGGGTTTAGAGAGGCAGCAAAAAGTAACGGTTAACTTGCTCGTCTGCTTCTGGATCTTTCCTTTGTTTGCTTAGGGCATCGTCAGTTTAGTGTGTAAATAAAGTGCGAAGTGAGCAGTGTTTATGAAAATTATTTTGTTTTTTTTTCTGGTGATATTATGCAAGTGATATAGAAAAGTTACATAAAAATGTGTTGTTTAGAAAATATACGTGGAATTTGGCATAAAATTTAAAGGGAAGCTTAAAGCAGCTGTGTTTAGCTACTCGGAAACATGCATGTGTATGTATGTATGTAAATATGTATTTCTATATAAACTTATGTACCAATTATTTATGTAATTTATTCTATGCATTGTTAATGGTTAGAGCCATTAAAGCAGCATACTAATATATGTATGTAGCTTGTCTTAAGTCTTTTCATATTTAATGTTGCGCAATTGTCTTACACACATATTCATACATAACCACACTTACACACAGCCACAGTCACGCACACAGCTAAGCCGATCAGCGCCTGCCTAACAGCATCTGCCTGACTTAACAGTGCGCTTGCTGGAGCATGTCTAAGTTAACAGCAGCTGCTGCACTTAACAGTGCCAGCTTAATTAAAGAACATCATTATGAAGCTGCAGAACATTCAGTAGCCTGAGCTGCAAATTCTTATGTCAATTTACAGTCCTCTGCATTTCATTTAACAGAACAGTGGGTTAAGGGACTTTAACATTAAAATATAATTTTACATTAATTAATATGGTTAAACTGCTGTTACTTTCAACATTTTAAATATAATTTTATTTAATATTTTCATATATTCCTTAAAATAACTTCGTAAAATATTTACAATTCAAATTATTTCCCCATTTAAATATAATTTTTATTTTCAATTCACTTAAGCAAAATATTTTTGAGCATAAATTACTATAAAAAGATATTCTTGAAAAATTACAATAAAAATTTAAGCACAAGCCATAAAATAGGACAATAATTCGTAGACAAAAGGCGCATAAAAAGAAATATTTATTTTTATTTAGCTATGCTTAGGAGCTCCTCGAGCGCACCACCAGGACATCAATACGGGAATATTTAGATATGCATTTATTCAGGGGCCTCAACAAAGGAAAGGAATTAAAAGTAAATTGCTTAAGCTTAAATTTTCGGTGGTCCGCAAAAAGTCTAGACCAAATAAATCAAGATGCAGCCAGAGAGTTCATTAAACGTTGAAGATATATCTAACAAAAGGAACCTGTTGGAGTGTGTGTGTGTGTGTGTGTGTGGGTGTGTGTTGGGTTAAGTTGACCAGAGTAACGGTAATATTTACACATTATCAATCAACATCAAAATCGAATTCGAGTGCCTCTCAACTTGAGCAAAGCACAGCTGCTTCAAATATTCATGCAGGACAACTCTGGCCATTTCTCGCTCTCCCTCTCTCTCCTTCTCTTGTTCTGTAGTGCTTGAAGTGGTCATCAGTCCACAATTACCACACTTTATAACACTCGTAATACTTATCTATGGGACTTACGATTGCCCCCCCATTGTACGCCCGGCAATTGTCGCATGCAATTTTTATGATTGCTTCGCACTCGCTAGAGAGGATATCCTGTGTGGCTGCTGCCCGTTGTCCTTGTGCAAACTATAATACTTCCGCTGGCATATTTGCATTTCCGTTTAGATCCACACACACACACACACACACACATACACAAAGTGCTAGATATATATGTTTTTCTGTTTGTTTAATGAGCTTCGTTTGCTTTTATGCTCGCAACCGAAATGGCTTAGATATGAGTATTTGCAATTTGGCCAATACCCAGCAGACGGCAGCGCACTTCATTGTTGGCCATTATTGTGGCCAGACGGCCAACCGATATTGGCCAGGTGGCAGTCCATTAAAATTATAATTGAAAAACAGCAAGCCCCAGGCGCACTGTTGTTCCACTGCACGAAATATAAGGTTGCTTAACATCTGTTAATCCACATTAAATGTTATTTGAGCATCAACTTTAACAGAGTTTTTAATTGCACTTAATAATTGTGTAAAGATATGGGCAAGGGATTGAATATGATTAAAAACTATTGAAATATTTAATAAAATATTATTAAAAATTTTATAATTACTGAATAATAATAATTAAAGTATTAACTATATATAACAAATAAATATGATTTTTATTTATTTGATTTTTTGTCTAAAAATGATCTAACTAAAAATTAAATACATTAACTTAATATTATTTATAATATAAATTGTATATTTACTTAACTAATAAATAAATAAAAAAAAATATATATATAACAAATTTAATGAATAGAAAAATAGATTATAAAATAAAATGAATAAGAAAAACGTATTATTTATATAAATTTAAATAATTAATGATTTATTATTAGTTTTTAGGAAAAGAAAGAAATATTGGTAAATAAATAAATAAAATATAATATAAATAATTATATATATAGAAAAAATAAAATTCAAAAATATATTGAATTTAGTCTTAAACAATTTTTAATTTAAATAATGTCAGATAATATAAAATTAAAAATGAACAAAATTAATTAGAAATCAAATTTTTAAAAAAATTAATTAATAATTGAATTATTAATCACTTTCATATATACATTTTAAATATGATATTTTATTTATTGATATATATTTTTTTCTAGAATTAACTTTCCTAAAGAATTAAATTTATAAATTATATTTAAATCTATTTTAAATTTATATTTAAATTTAATTTTTGTCCAAGTGCACTTGGCCTTGTTGTCAGCAGCTGGCTCGCACACGCAATTGTCGTCAATAATGCCAAGTCCCGAAGTCGCCGGACTATCTATATAAATTTGTACAATATTTATGGAGGGTCATATTTATCAGTTGGGCCAAAGGGCTACAAGGATTTAATAGTTGATTTTGTGGTCGAGTTGCTGCTAAGCATTTATTGCTTTATTACTTGGAAATAGACAGCGGCAAAAAGGGGGCAGGAGACACGACGCCTAACAAGCGAAAGTTGGGGACGGGGGGGGGAGTGGCATGTGTTGATTTCCATTAAAAGCGTTTGCATTAATGTATGGAGCGGCAGCGGCAATTTCTTGGCCTGGCTAATAGGATAACAAATGACAATTGTTGTTGATCGTCGTCATTTATTTTGATTTTCGGCCTGGCCAAAGTTGTAAGCCACAACAAACGCACACACACGCGGACAGGCCATTGGCCATAATAATAATAATGGCCATATTTGGTTAAAGTAACTAAGCAGCTGACAACGACAACAGCTAATACGCGCCGAGCAGGCCACCCCTAACTCCCTAGGGCGTGTTGTTGTCTTCGTCCTTTTGGCTAACATGAAATCCGCTTGTTGTCATGCGATTTGGCATTTTATTGACATCCACTGATTCTCAATGTGAAATTATGTGCCTAATGCCGCACACACAAAACCATATATTATGATGTCCACAACTAAAGGAGAGGGAGAGAGGGTGGTGCTGCTGGTGCTGCTGCTGGTGATTGGTGTGGTGCAGAGTGGTTGAGATTTGACGCTGTCAATGAAAACTAATTGCCGCAAGCTTGTGGCAACTGCCAGCTTGAGCAATTTACAGCCGCCGCAGAGTATATCAGCTGGCATTATAAATCGAGGACAACGTGCTTAAGCCCATCGAATATACATATATAGTTTATATATTTATTTAGACGGGATTAGGTGCTTAGAAGTGAAATGTATTTATGTGTTTAACAACCACTTTGCTGTTAAAGTTTTCGCGGATATGCTACGCAAAGGTTCTAGGAACACTTCTTCCGATTTATGTAGAGATAGTTCGGGAACTCTGATAACTTGTATAGTATGTTACTGGTTTATAAATCTCTCCGCACACATTCCACTTAGCTGCAAGAGTATTTAAGCTGCTGCCGAACCACAAACAACTTTAGCATCTTATTAAACTTTGTTGCTCTTTCTGTTGTTGTTGTTATTGTTGCTTGTGATCTTTGGCTATATGCAGTATGTTCCATTAGCAGCGGAAAATTTAATTATGTGCAATGTGAATTTCTGCAATATTAACGAGATTGTTGTCTGGCGCTGAGTGCCGACGAGTGGATCGAAGTGACGGAGAGAGGAGGCCAGAGAGAGAGAGAGAGAGGGGAGGAGTAGGAGTAAGAGAGAGAGAGAGAGAGAGCAAGGGGGTCTGCTCATCGAATTTAATTTCAAATAACGCTCGCTTCTGCTTATTTACGTTCTTTTAAGACAGCAAAAGTCGATAACAGCAACTCGGGCCCCGCCCCACAAGCGGCTTACGTTGCGTCGGCTCTTGTGATGATTATGGGGCGCCATATGTTTCATCAGCCACGCCCAACACCACTCCGTCCCCCAGCCCGTCTCAAATACACGAAATTACATGTCAGGGCAGCTGCTCTAAGCACTTGAACACGGGTTTACTCAAGAAATTAATTTCCTTGGCCCACTAAAATCTAACGATAATGTGTGCAATTCGATAAGGTTTGCTAAACGTGGGCTGTATAGCTGTATGCCTGTGTGTGTGTGTGTGTGTGTTAGCTGGGTGTGCGTGTGTGTGTCGGCGTGGGAAATCCGCTTTGAAGCAGGCGATAAAGCCAGGCGCGTTCCCCCTTTTTGGACTGAGCCTTACTGATTTTGCTGTTTATTTAATTCAAGCGCGTCATGCCACAATACACACACACTCTCTCTCTCTCTCTCTCTCTCTCACTCTCTTACACTCTCGCTCCCTCTCTCTCCCTCTTTCTATTGCTATGCCTTGTGCTATAGAACGCGAGCAACAGGATATGCTGGCAGCGCTTTGGTGCGTTTCCTTGACAGCGACTGAAATTGGCGCTGCGGTTGGCCGTTGCTTCTACCCCTTTTATTCCCACTCCCTCACTCAACTGGGCTCATTCGATATGGTCAACTTTGAATTGCCGCCCGCTGCTAGCGAAATATCAAACAGCCGCACAATCTCTGACTGCATTGTTGGGCCCAAGCAACGGGTTGTACAGAATGGCAATAGCAATATGCTAATACAACGATGTACGATGTTTATGCTAGGGATATTTATTCAAGATTTAATACGCCTAAGCTGTGAACTGGAAGGTGTGCAGTATTAGTGCTAAAATTATGTAAATTGAAGTTAGGGGCAAATGTAAAATGTTATTAAAATTATTTATTATAATATAATTAAGTATATAATATGCATGAAATAAAAAATATATATAAAAAATAAAAAAATGTATATATAAAAATATATATAAATATAAATATATAAGTATTAATAAGTCTGATATTTGAAATCGGAAAAATATATTATTTATTAATATATTAGTAATATATTTTTAAAAAATTTAATTAATTTAATTTAAGAAATGAAATTGAAACAAACTGAGTAATACTTTATTAATTTATATATTTATTAATTTATTCAGAATTATTTTATATAGAAATTATTTCAGCAGACTCTACTACTCTAAGCCAACAAATTGAAGTAAAGCAAATATCGCTTTAAGACTATAAATAATATCAAATATCAGTCAATCAGACTAGCAGTTCGTATTATCTTATTATTTGTGTTTATGCTGAACGAACTCCATCTGCTTCCCCAGCTAATATGAAACTTAAAACTGATATAGTTGGCAATTGACGTCTGCTTTGCTGGCACATGCCACAGCTGCCATTGCTGCTGCTTCAGCTATTGCTGTTGCTACTTCTGCTGTTGCTGTTTCTGGTTAAATTAAATTTGATTCATTTGGCTGGCATCATCAGCTGGCACGTGGCTCTGCATATGACACGCTGCGTGTGAGTTTTCGGCGACAGCGAACACTGCGTATACGTAATGCCCTAGAAGTTCTATTGTTTCTCCTTGTCCTCAGCCGATTTAGCTGGTTTCGGTGACTGCACTCAGCTGCGGCAGGAGCTCCAGGAGCTGCTGCATGTTGAAACGTGTTAAATTTATGGTTTGATTTCGTTTTGGCAGCGCCAATATGCCAAGCAACCGAAGCAGCTGCCCCGCTCCGCCCTTGTGTGGGCGCCATGCCACATCCCGATGTGTCTCATATATTTATGGCTAATACGTGCGCACATGTGCCAGCGCACTCACACATAGTGGAATCTCTAGTCGTGCTAAGCAGGTTGTTGGCTTTCAGCTGCAGCTTCGGTTAAACCCGCTCCCTTTGTTACTCAGCTTTCCTTTCTGTGGGTATTGCAAAATGATTTGACCAGCATATTTGCTATATGGCTATATGCAAGCGCATATATATCATGATTGCTGTCACTTTTACCTAATACCCTGCAAGTATGATGCATGGGATGGCGAAAGGTAGTCTCGCGTCTTCTCTTCTTTTGAAGAGCATAAGTAGATCATAGATTGGGCATGTGGAATGAAGGAACTAGAGATGAGATTTATTTTATAAAAATTAAATAATGTATAATGAAGAGAATTAATATAATAAATTTAAAATAGAAATAGAATAACAAAGAATATTAAATATATCAAATAATTTAATAAATAAAAAAATAAAATAAATAATAAAATAAATTGTAAAATTGCACTTATTTTAAATAAATGAATAAAATAAGAATAATAAAAAATAATATAAATATTGAATAAAATTTAATTTTTATATTTATTAAATATAACAAAATAAATAAAATAAATGATTATATAAATTAATTAATATATACATTGAATTAATTATTTATTATATATAATTTATGATATATTTTTAAAATTTTATTTACTTAGTGATGTATCCACATCTTGCGGCTCACAAATAAATTATTATTGTTGCTTTGTGTATTTTTATATAACTGCTGAATAGATCTGAGAATGGCCCGTATCTATATATACAGAGTATCTTTCAGTTAGTCCATTTTTCTTTGCATTTCTCTCCCCCTGTCTCTGTCTCTGCCTTCCGCTCAATCTCAATTAGGCATTCGCATATCCTTGAGCTTGTTTCCAGGATATCTGTCCGTTCAGCCCGCCAACTAGTTAATACTGTCAGCTCTCTGTCTGTTGGCTCCATTACTGCAATTACTGCAGCTGCACGTAAAAATCACGTAAGTTTAAATTCACCTTAACATCATTAAGACAAAGTGCGCTGCTTGCGGTTTTTTCCTCAAGTTTTCCGACAGCCAAAGGGGCGAAAGGCGAAAGGCGAACGGCGAACGGCGATGGGCGGGTTGAAAGACGCAGTCGTAGTCGCAGTCGCATAGTCAAAGAAAGCAGTCTAATGAAAATTTAAGTGGTGCATGCTTGATTTAGCAAATGAGTTGAGTGCTGAGCCTGAAGCAGCGCCAGCAGCCAGCCCACCAACCCAACCCAACCCGACCCGACCCACTCAAGCTATGCCACACCAATGCCGCCTAAAACATACCCCAGCACCAGCACCTAAGCGCATATAGAGAAAACGTAATTTTCAAATTAATTAAATGCGCGTTGCCTGTGCGATTTTAATTGCATGTTGCATGCAATTTTACATTGCCATTCAGGCACCTTGCCCCAAACCCCTCCCCACCCTTCCCCCCATTGAGTTATGCCACAAAAATTCATAACGTGCCACTCGAGCTGCTACAAGTTGTGTGTTGGCTCTTTGCTTAATTGTGCCCAACAAATTTCGTGTGTTTGTTTGTCTGGTTGGCCTTATCGAGCCCGATTCATAAGCCCATTTATAAGGAGGCCTAATCTGGCCCAGTGTGCGGACCCACTGCGGTGCACAGTGGGGTCGCAACGCGACGTTTTTAATGGGTGTGCGGCCATTGTGAATGCAGATGCTGTAACTGTAACTGCGAGTGTAACTGTAAGTGTTGCTGGAAGTGACCGTTAGCTCAGCAGGCGCCCAGTCGGAAGCGCTCAGCACTGTCTCCGCAGGCCTGTGCGTAACCTTTGAACCATTAAGATAAGCGCAGCGGCTAAAAAAGAGGAGAAGAACAAAGAGAGAAAGACAGAGAAAGAGAGAGAGAGCGAGAGAGAAGAGATAACACAAAAAAAAGTGGGCAAGAGCAGAAAAGGCATAAGCACAGAACGTGGCCGACAAACAAAAGCGCAGAAATGAATTATGTGATGCGCCCTGGCTTTGTATACCCTGGGAATGTGTGCGGAAATGGCCAAAGAAGGTGTGATGGAAGTGGACAATTTTAATTGGATTGAGAATATATATTTTTACAAATTTGTGATATATAAGAATTTATATCTCTTTGAATGAGCTTTGAAATGGGCATGAAAGCTTATAATTCAAAATAAAAATAGTTATAAAACAATTTTTATATATTGTAATATAATATAATAATTTTTAATATTTAATTTTATTCTTTTTTAATTTCATATTTGTTATATTTTTTATACCTATTTTATATTTTAATAGTCTATTATAAATTTAATACATATTTAAATGATTTGTTAAAAAAATATATATATTTTTATTTTAATAAACATATGTATACTAAATATAATTTTATATATTTATTATTTAATATAATATAAATATAATATAATTCTATAGTATAGAATATTTTTATTTTATATTGTTTTTTTTTTTTTTTACAAATATTTGTATTATTAAAATATTTCAATTATATTTTTCTTCTATTTTTTAGAATCAGTGCTCCTTTGATGTTCAATGTGTAAATATTTTAAAGTGAAAAATATAATTATTTTAAAATCAGTGTTAATATGCCCTACGGAAATACCTTTTAATAATCGCCATTGATTACTGGTAAGTCATTCAATAACTAAATATGAAATATTGTAAAATTTTAAATAATATTATCTCCATCATCAATTTAATGGGTATCTTTATGTTATGTTCATCTCAACTTTCAAACCTATTTCTTATTTGTGGCTTTCGCATGGCGGCGTCTCATTAGCGCCGCTTTAAAGCAAAAAAAAAAAAAACAAAAAACTTTAGGTTCGGCCACAGTCGGCGCCAAAGTTTGGCCATTTTTTATGCGGCCGGCAAGCTAAGCCCATATATCTTTAACTGTTGCCCGAAAGTGGCTGGCAGTTCAAAGTAAAATCGCAGAACCGCAGCCAAACACCAAATCGCGCATCGAAATCGGAAAACTGAAAATGCAAATCATTATTTTGGCTGCAGCAGCAGCAGCATTGGCATCTACTGCATGCGAACGTGCTCGCTACTGGCTGCTATTTACCCACTAGCCCAAGTCTCTCTGGCCAGCCCCCTCTCTCTCTCTCCTCTCTCTGATCAAGTGCTGCTGCTAGTTCACGTCTCATTGCGGCACATTTCGCTTAAGTATCGCACTCGGGCAACTTATTGATGCGCATAAATCAGTGAAACGAGAGTCCCAGAGTTCGCAAACACGAAATCGAGTCAGAGTCCAAAGTCAGAGACTCGAAAGAGACACTAGTCGACGGGCACAAGCACTCTGCATGCCAAATCACTGCAGTAGAAAATTAGAAAATTTTTGGCCCAACTGTCAAGTCAGAAGAACAGACAGACTGAGAAAGTGTGTGTGAGTGTGAGTGTTTGCATCTATGTATATATGTGTGTGTCTGATAGAGTTACAATTTTCCCACATTTACAGCGCTTGGCTTTTAGCTCAATCCAACACGTAGCTGCATATCGCGCAGCTGCTGTCAATGAAGTCGTATAGACTAAGCACAGATACTATATATAGACTATATATATATACTATATATATATATATATATATATATATATATATATATATATATATATATATATATATATATATATATATATATATCTTTCAATAGTTGAAAGTGCCTCAAATTGCAATTAACTTTAGACGCTCTAATTGGAAGGCACGCGAAAAAAAAAATTAAAATAAAATACTAAAAAAAAACTGCGCGTAAAACGCGTGTCGAAATCCGCTTTAAGCGCTCAATTAGTCCAGTGAGCCAAAAAAAAAGGAGCTGCAAAAACTTATGGCAAATACAAAAGGCTAAAAAAAGAAAATACAAGCTGGAATGAATGAAAGCATGCTTTACATTTTTAAGCAGCCAACCTCACACACATAGAGACAGGCAACTGGCCCACGCTGCCCTACCCTACCCTACCCACCCGCTCCCTTCGTAAACGTGGCGCCAATTAGCGTAGCCACCGCCCAGCACTCAGCGCGCACCCGCCCGCTCAGTTTGGTCTCACATTATCAATTGCTCACATCATCAATCAAGGGCTTTGCAGGTGTAAAGCACCTACAATTGCCAGTTAGCGCGGCTCGTCGTGCGCGCAGGTGTGCGTGTGTGTGTGTTGAGGCATGTTCTGGTGTGTGTCGGTGTGTGGTTGCGCTTGTCTGCTTTGCTGGCGCAGATAATTTGTTAAAAATATAAAGAGATCTGACTAATGACAAATGAAATTCAACAAGCGTAGCAGACGCACGCAGCCTAAAATATATATTGTTTAATACACAAACTAATGAATGCTCTGTAAATGATTAGATTTATATACATATATATATATATATATATATATATATATATATATATATATATATATATATATATATATAGTTGATTATATATATTTATATTGTTTAACTTATTATCAATTTCTTTTAAGTACAAAAAGCTTAAGTTTTTATTCAACTCAATTGATGGATTGTTTGATTGATTTCTTTTTTTTTTTTTGACATTCAAACTCTCATCAAACTTAGTTTTAATCTATGCTTAACTTGCGCTATTTTTAAGCTTTTTTAAATTTTATTTAAGCTTCGTGAAATTGCACGTGTCCAAACACAAATTCAAATTTTGTTTCACTTTATAGTTAATATGTTATATCATAAGGTTTATAGAGCTTTACTTGAAATTTGTTAGCTCTAATTCTACATATCTCTCACTCTAACTGCTGCGCTATACCTCTCTATAATTAAGATAACCTATCTAAAGTCTTCTACAGGGTATTCAGGTATTGTTTTTAGCACTAAAACATGAAACATTTATATTTAATTAAGATGACTAATTGAGTCGTCAGAGATATCCAAACATGACTAAGCAAGCTAAGGCAGCTATCTATATATGTCATTGATTATAGACGATGACACTGGGGCAAAACTTTTTCAAGGGTGTTAACATTCATTGAATTGCAGATTTTAACTTTTTCAATTACCTAAAGTCTTAATCCAAAAGTCATCTTTAGAATCTTAAAGATACTTCCAGCCTTAGAAACATGTATATATTTATATTAATATCTCTCTTGAGGCATATTTGTTATTTTGCTCTCAGCTTAATTCGTTATTTAGTTGTTATTTATCGGTTCTTTTCTCGATTTCCAGGGTATCTCCTAATCAGGCATTCCACATAAAAATTCTCTTTTTAATAAATACTTAATCTTAGACTCAAGTAAGCCTATTATTAAATAAACCTATTAAGTATTCAACATATATACTCTTATATATAGAGACAACTTAACATTAAGGGTATTCCCAATAAGTTTCTCATTGGGACAGCTAAGCTCCACACTTAATATTCAAGTATTTCCTTAAATGCACAATTGAAATGCATCGATTTTTAAACATCTAGGGTATTTCCTGTTCAGTAAACTTAACAAGGGTATTCCCTATTCAGTACAGTTAAAAATAGTCGCAATTATCAGCTGAGTGGCTCGATATCTTATCATTATATGCTAAAAAAAAGAAAGAAAAATCGTGCGTAAATGCTATCTCGTGATCGTGACGTTGTGATGTCACAGACAGAACATTTTATACATATATATACATATATTTATCTGTATATAGGTAATATCAAGTCACGCAAGGTATTCCATTTAATTTACAATTCATTTGTCAAGTTTTGAGTGGCGCCCGCAAAGAAAATGTGATTTTAATTAGCTCGCCCGCGCAAAGCCGCAAAAAGAGTTGTGCAATAATATGCAGATATATTTATGGAAATACGGATGAATGAGGGGGAGAGGAGTGCGGGGCGTGGTAGCTAGGGCAACGGGAATGCAATGTTTGCACTGCTCTTGCATATTGTTCGCACTTCATTTAAAAATAACTTTTAACTTGATTAAAGAATGGCAACAACACGCGGCAAGTGGCGGCAACAGGATACAGCGACTTGGGCGGCCACTGTGGGCGACGGTGGGCGTGGCAACAAAGTGCAAAGTGAAATCTTATGCAATTAACTTAAAGTCAACTTGACTTGCGAGACCCGGCCAGGACGCCAAGATAGGGATGGAGGTGGGTGGGGCGAACGCGTTTGAAAAACTAATTGACATCGTTGCTCTGGCAGCGCTGACAGCTGGAGCTGCCAACTCGCTTTGAATATAAAAAAAGAGAAAAAGAGAGGGTATGAGAGAGAGAGAGAGAGAGAGAAAGAGAAAGAAGCAGCACAAATATTTTCACAATTTCAACTGCTGCCTCCTGCTTGCGCCTTTGCTCCTTTAGTTCTTCGCCTGCTTTTTTTCTGCGCCCATTTTGCGCGACAGTTTTAATTTAATTTTAGCCCGAATTCAGAGCCATGTCGTTCATTGCAGGCGCCAATTTCAGCGCCACCTCAGGACACGAAAGAGTGACAGACTAGGAGAGAGAGCAGAGGGAAGGGGAGGGGAGGAAGATAGGTACATGCCGACACGGCGACCCAGGCGCAACTATTATCAGTGCCATTAAAAAAGTTTAGTCCGATTTGAGCGCGCACGCTTAATGGCCAAGATTTTAATCAGAAAATGAGTTAAAAGCCAGCTGGCTTCGACACGGCGCGCTCGACAACTCCCAGATCAGCCAAGCATATGTCCCAGTCCATGTCTGGCTTTGATTATTGTAGCGCTTATGCGCAATTACTTGCATACGCTGACATGGCGCATCCATTGGATGCAGTTGCTCCCAGCTTCGAGCCAGTTAAAAGTTTGGGGCGCATTTAAAAGTTTTGATATGCGCAGCAGCGAAAAATTGCATTAGCCGCAACTTGCTGGGCGAAAAATCTAATGCAACACTTTCCGACAGACGAAAACTTCTAGAGCGAGTAGGTGGCAGTGAGACAGAGAGAGAGAGAGAGAGAGAGTCGGTACAGTAGCAGCATAGTCTAGCTAGTCTTATGCAAACAATTGGACTGCTCGAGCATAGTCTCAGCTTTTAGTTTTGGCAAATTTTAAGCAGCGCGTAAATCTGGGAATTATTATTTAATATAGTGGGCCATAAGCGAAGAGCGAGAATATTTGCTGGCAAGCCAGGCGGCACTGGTGGAATTTCGTTTGCTAAGAACATATTTGATTATGATTGGGTTATTAGCTCTATAAGTGTACAAAATTTATATAGAATGTAGAATATATATTTAATGAGAGATAGAGTGCTGGAGTCGAGTGTGCCCCACTGAGAGATACCCGGAACCAAGCGGTTAGATTCTACTTGCATAGCAGCAAGACATACAGACACGCATACGCATTCACACTCACACACTCATAAGCAGGCGCTTAAGCTGCGCTTTTGGGCTTAGCTATAGAAAATTAATTGTTGAGTAACTTTTGCTCTAGTTAGAGTTTCTTAAGCTCAGTTTTAGAGCGTGAGAATGGCATCGAGATGCCATTTAGAAGTGTTCATGTGCCAAAGCACGAAAATTTTATTAGAAACTTAAAGTCTATAGGAAGTGCGGAAAGATATTGGGAGATCAAAATTTATTATTTTATTATTTTATAATATTCTATTAATATATTCACATATTTTAAAGCCTTAAGTCAGACTTAAACTACAGCTTAGTTCGTTTACTTTATTAATATTTTTATAACTTTTCTCACATTTTTGTTAACAACCACCCACAATCACCCACAATCACCCACATTCACTTTATTAAAAAGTTAAATCTATAAGGAGAACTTTTCTTGCATTCCCCGAGTAGGGCTTAAGAGCCGAATGTCCTTGACTCATCTCCGTCAACGTTTAGTCCTCAAGTTATCTCCTCATATCACAGAGTCTTTTAACACATGCTTAACTTCCTCTCCCACGCTGCGCAGGCATGTGCTGGCGCCCGTAACATCCTAGACGATAAAACGAAACCTTTATCAAATATTCAACGAACCCCAACGCAAAGCAGCTTTTTGCCTTTCATATTAAATTAAATTTTCAACAGGCCCAAACAAAGTTGTTGTTTATTAAAGGTCTGATAAGGTGATAAGGCATAGTTTCTTTTTGCAAAAAAAATTGATTTGTTTATAGTATTATTATCACCATTATTATTATTTTTATTGCGATAGGTTCCCATGGCAACAGAGACCATACGTTAGACTTAGCGCTGCTCCCCAAGAAAGCTGTCAAAATGCAAATAAATGTAAATTAAAACTATCGAACGAGAGCTGACAAGGTGCTTAAAAGCTTGACAGCCTTAAGCTAGATTTATTGTATTAATTGCGCACAATTAAAAAGGGATAGAAAAAGCTCAAAGCACAAGGCACATATTTCGTATATACTATAGAGTCAGTTCCATGAGGCTCATTACTAATTCCATTGCATAGGTGGGAAAGTGTTCCACTGGAGCGGTGGCATTGTGTTCCATTCGAGTGGCTTCAGCGTGAAGAGCGGCGGCAGAGTGCTGCAATTGGAGCCGCTGCACTGTGTCTGCGTCTGGGTGCCGTTGCCAGTTTGGCTCTGGCTCTGACTCTGCTGTCCATCACCAGACTCCTGTGTTTGGCAGCCGGGTCCAGTTTGCGTCTGTGTCTGCTGGCCGTCCGACGAGGTTTGTGTGTGAGTTCCATTGCTGTTGTTGTTGCATTTCACTTGCACTGGCAGCGTCTGTTAAAATAGTGTTAGATTTAGCTTGAATCTCTCGCTCAGTGTTTGGATCCCTCAATTCTCATTACATTCACTGCGGACAGCAGCAGGCAAATGGCCATGGCCAAGAAGCAAACACTTCCAATAAATCTCATATTGAACGTTCGACGGCCAAAATTCGAACTGACCAAACGTACTTTCCTGTCGGCACTTTTATAGCCAAAAAAAAAGTTAAAAAAAAAAAAACTTGTTTTGTTAATAAATAACAACACTAAATAGATCCTACGACAATCAAAATTCCAGCGGTCAGTGATTTTTTATGCTTTCGAGAGCTTTGATAAGATTGTTTTTTATGTTTTATTTTTTTGTCAGCTGTAGATTAGAAATTGAAATAGCTGTAAAAAGCATTTAAGTTGTGGGATTACTTGATTTTAAATGTATAATTGGGGTAAAATGCGTGGGAGGTGTTCCAGAAAACGTAAACCATTTTAAAAGCTTTATAAATGAAAAGAAATTTTAAAAGCCATAAAAAATGTTGCTGAATTACTAAGAAACCAATTTTAGATATATAATTATTTATTTTAATTAATTATTGTAGTTTTTCAATATACATAATATTAAAAGAAATTTTAATTTTTTTTCCCACATTTTTTTATATATTTTAAGATATTTAAACTTATTTTAGCAACGATTTAGTTATTATAATAGCATAATATTAATAAGAAAACCATTTTTAATAAATAAAAAATAGAAGAAGAATATATTAAATTTTGAAATATATTTTATAATATGAAAATAATATATTAAATTTTTTTCCATATTTTTTATTTATTTAAGTTTTGAAAATAATTATATTAAACAAATTTGTATGAGAAATTTTAAAAAAATTGGTAACCTTAAGGTTCCTCGCAAGCAAAAGTCAAAGCTTGCAATCAGTTTGACAACTCACAGCATAAAATTGAAGAGCTGCAGTCAGATTGCATGTTTGTGACAGCTTTTCAAGCAGCTGGAGTTGCCAATTTGTTAGTGGCAACACCCGACAATATTTCAACAATATAAAGAGCTATCAAGTGACAGCTAATTGACAGCATAAACAATGCACTTAACGACATTTTTTCGACTTTCGTCTGACAAAGAAGCTTTGCCCAATTTATGTGCTGCAGAGCTGCCACAATTTGTGCTGTGGGCGTTGCGAGACATTGCAACATTCCACAGTTGACAGGCGAGCAAGACAATGAGATGCTTGTCAAGTGCAATACAAAATGCCAAATGATAACGAAATGCAGCTTCACATTGGTCTTGTTTTGTTTTTAATAAATGCTCGTATATTTTTCAATTTTTTATTGAAATGGAAATTTATGCAGTCACAGCTGAAGTTGTTGAGCTGCTAGAAGTCGAGCTGGTAGTATCGTCATCATCGCTCGTAGAAGAACTTTGCGTAGTTGTCTGCACGGGGGCAGCTGTCGATATGGTGGGCACGCCGTTCTTCAGGCAGCTATCGAGCAGATCGTAGGTGGCAGCCGTGTCACGAACGTAGTTGCTCTCGGTGGTATTGGTGCACTGATATTCCAAGTCCTGATTGGCCTTGATGGCCTCGGCCAGAGTGTTGGCCGTGCTGGCCGCATTGGTGGCAATGTCATAGATCACAGTGACATCAGCTTGGGCCTGGAATGGGAATCGAATTAGGTAATAATCGAAAGTTTGTCTACTCTCCACATACGGCCTGTGCGTAGCAGTGGAAGAAGCTGGTGCTGTCGTTGCTCGTGCTGTTGTTGCAGCTGGTGAAGGCTGTGCAGAGTCCGCTCACATCCTGCTGATAGAGCTGCTGATCCTTCTTAGCCTGCGTTGTCAAATTGGCCAACTCTTCGTTGTAGGCACTAATGCAGCCCTGATACGAGCTGGAGAACGTAGCAGCCACTTCGTTCAGCATGGGCAAATACAAGGCAAAGCATTGAGCAGTCACATCCCCGCCGACCATGTTCAGGTTGGTCGCCTGCACCAGATATTTATCGAGGGCGCCTTGCAGCTGCGTCTGTACTGTGCTCGGCTTGGCCTGCAGTTAACGAAATTGAATTGCACTTGAAATTCTATTCTTGGTTATTTGATAATCCACAACACTGTCAATTACTTGGGCAAAGATGGCCAGGGCGGCCAGCACTAGTACACGGCAGAACAGTTTCATGTTGAGGTTCTGTCTGGTTCGGGGTTCGTCAAGTAGATAGAGCGCAGTTGGCGTCTATGCTTTATATATAGTGCGAGGCGAAGCGAAGCGAAGCGAATTCATTGCGGAATGATTGATGCATTCGTGGTCAAATTTGTGTTTAGCAACCCAAAAAGAGCTGCCTCGTCAGGTGAAAGGTGCGAGGCCCGTTAGGTTTGCGCCGATCAATTAGGTGGCATTAAGTCGACCCAAACGGAAACACAAAGCGCCTTACGCCGGACGCCACAAATTGCTTTGCATGTGCATTTATTTGTTTATTTATTTTTTGTTTTGAATTGTGATGCCCACGTAACACGGCTAATAATGCTGTGACCCTGTGGGCCAGAAATAGACAACGACTGATAAGCGGCCTGAACGCGTTCAGACTTGCTACAGCCAGCTCGTCCGCTTTAGCCCGGCTAATGAAATATTAAGCCAATATATGCGCCAATGTGTCTGCAACTCGATTGTTATTTTGGCTTATCGGCTTTAGCATTTCACATGCTATCGCATTCATAAATAATCGAAAACTATGCCAAAAATGCGCTGTTGTAACGTCAGCGAGTCAGCGTATCGGCTCGGAATTTGAATATGAATTGGTAAAGGGAATTCTTGAGGGTGCGGATTAATAAATAATAATCAAATATGAAAATGTTGTACCGGCATAATTTATATAGCAAGTGTGCATATATAAATATATTGTTTATTAAGTAATAATTACTGAATACTGAATAAATAAATTAAATTAAGTGCGGTCTTATTAATATATAAAATATAGATTTATTTATTAATATTTAAAATGATGTCAAAATACAAATTACAAATGGAATTTAAAAGGGAAGCATGCTGAAAGTGAAAGATATTTACAGAATTATTAATTAAAATGAATATTAAGAACTACAAATGTAAACTATTTATAAAAATGTTTTAACATAAAAAAAATTTATTTGCTGCTTGTTGTCAGAGACTCTATAGCGCATTTATCTTTTATCCTTAACATTTGTTTTTTGGCAGGTACGCCTGTTATAATTATTCTAATTTATATGTAGTTTACAAATATTTATTTACTTTTTAATACACATATATTATAATTATTATTAAAAAAAAAATATTTAAAAAATATTTAAAAAAATATTTATTTAACAAAATTGCAACATAAATTGAAATAATATTAAACATAAAAAATATTTATTACCAAAAATATATTTAAAATATTCAATTAAAAAAAAAATGTTTTACATAAATAAAAAATAAAATAACAAATTAAATTATAAAACATACATAATATAGTAAATTTAACATAAAAAATATATTTAAAATAATAATTCTTATAGTTCTAGTTCTATTTACTAGTGCTAAAATAATGAGCTATGAAAATAGATTAGCAAATTAAATTTGTAAAGAATTATAATGAGAGCTAATGAATTAGTTCTTAAAAAGTACAAAAAACAAGTACTAATGCAATCTGAACAATTAAAACCATATTAAATCTGTTTATAAAGTATGCAAAAACCTGCCAACATTCTACACTACGTGCAGCTGAATGTTTACACTTCACTTACCTCAAATATGAACAATTATGATAATATCCAAAACAAAAAAAAAAAAACTACAACTACAGAAAAGTATGCTGCAAACTTTGAGGAACTCACAGTTGAGGCAGCACTGAGCTTTTGCGATTTTTTGATAAGAACAAAGCAGAGGGACTAAACGTGAATAAACAAGCGATGTATCAATGTCATAATAACCAAATAAGCCCTATGCCTTGAACCTTATTATTATTTGTGCAGTATCACGTTGTCGGCCAAGCCAAACAGGCAACAGACAAAAACATGAAAATTGTATTCCTAGCTGCGTTGACTATGCAATTGCTGGTAAACTTGTTGGCATATTATTTTTAAAAATTAAAAATGTTAAATATATGTGTCTATAGCACCTGCAGCTGGCGCAGACTCCACGCAGTCTGGAGAGTTTGACGGATTATTTGGAGCATCACGATTTGTCCGGTGCGGGCGATACGAAGCACTGTTTTGCCAGCTATTTGCCAGAGCTGGAACAGGTGGGCCGTACCTGGTCCACGGCTTACGCTGACTGCCAACAGGATGCGGAAACGGGGCGTGACACAGTCTTCAGCGAGGTGGAGGGCTTGCAGCAGCAGATACGGGAGGCAGCAATGCGCATAGATGGCTACATTGGCAGCTGCCTGAACGTCACGAATGTGCTGGACTATTTCGACTGCTTTGCCCAGCTGGTAAGTCGGATGCGAGTTTGCCAAACAACAAGGCCTAATCATCAACTCCAATTGGCAGTCCAAGCAGCAGCTCATGACGATGTACAACATCTCGTTTAATGCCTCGGAAAATGCTTTGACTGTGACCAAGCAGCTGAACGGCATCGAAGAGGAGCGCTATCTCTGCACTAATCGCACCGAACGCACCTATGTGCTGGGCACAGCGGAGATATTTGACAAACTGGACAAATGTCTGCAGATGGCCTAGGCCACAGATGAAAGTCTCTTCCAAAATGCTTTACTAATATCTATATTCGGATTTTATGCTTCTATATATGCATATATATATATATATATATGTGTGTGTGTATATTGATTGATCAGTTCGCATTTGTTGCGGTCACATCTCTGCGACACTCTTGCAGCTCCTCATTCGCCAATCGCATGCTGCCTATATACGCCACCTGGGCATCGAGTGTGCACAACATCAGCGTCTGCTGCACTGTGTCCAAGTCCTCGCGCAGGCGTGTGTATGCGCTTGTTGCATTATAATGGATCGTTGTTATCAGATCCAGATTCTCTTTGCCCTGCAAATGCATGATAAATGGATTAGTTGACGGCGAGAAAGAAGCTTTTGCTTGAGAGAATATAAATAAACTTGGAAAGCATTTAGTTTGAGCTTTCAATAGAGCTTTTAATGCTAATTTGAGAAAATCTAAAATAGTTTTTGGCTTTTTATTGATTAAGGCTTCAGAGATTAGCTGACAACATTTAAATCCCTTTCGAGCAGTGAGCTTTTGCTTTATATTTCTGTCAAATATTCGAGTCTTAGCTTTATTTTGTTTAATTTTAAATCTCATTTAATACTTAGCTAGAGCTTTAAGCTTGAATCACTTTATTTCCACTTCTTTTAAGTGCATTAAAAGTCTTGTGAAGCTTTCTCTGCAATTAATCATTAGCAGAATAAAAAATTATAATTATTACATTATACACAAGCGTAATTCCCAATAAAAAATTGACTGATAAGCAATTACCTATAGGGGTCTAAATTTTCCGCTCTAAAACACTTGAGTGCAATAAGTTATAGATTAAATGTATTATAAAAACTTCCTCCATTCAGGTGATTTTGCTACGCATAATTAGTTCATTAAGTTTAGGCATGCTGACAAGGGCTTTAAGTTATCGATCGAGATTAGTTTTATGGACTCAAATAGTTTAAGTTAAATTTGAGCTCTTATTAAGGTATTTATTAGTCAAAGATTATGCAGCTAATGCTCTTCAAATATAATCATATACATATGTATATACTCTTAGCTACTGTTGCCTAGAGCACTTAGCACTTACATGATCCTTGAAGCACTCCAGATACTCGAGATCGTCGTCAAGTTGATTACACCGCTCGAAATTGCGGGACAATGCGCTGTGTCCCAGCTCGATTTGTTCACGTTCCAGCTGCTCGTCGATAGTGATCTCGATCTCAGTCTCGTTCGCTGTCAGTTCGCATCTCTCGTATGCTAGGGCATACGTGGCCGAGGCATTGGCAAACGCCTCCATGTACTCCGTGTGACACTCGTCGAGTGTCGAGTCGGGCCATGGAATGGGTATGCCCACAGCCAGATTCAGACTCGTGTCGCATGCCCCACGCAAACAAATGCCCAGCAGCAGCATCACTACCGCCAGCACCACTGGCCGCCGCTGCCGGCCAAATAGTGGCAGTCGGCGACGTCTGGTCTCGCCAAGCAATTGATTCTCAACTTGAACTGCACACATTTAGCTGTGAATTTTAAATGGCGCTACGAACGGTGCGCCGCCTCGAGCGAGAGTCGCGTCGTCGAGTGGTGTTATTGTTCAAATGCTGTTTAATTGAACATTTCCTACCAATTTCTGAGAACGATACGATTCGGCGCTAGCAGTAGTAGTATATTGACTTTTTTATAGCTCTATCAATTGATAGGTGGACATTATCTCTTTGCATTGCGCACACTGAGTCGAGTGCTTTGGGTTTCTGAATTTGGCTGATCCATTACTAGATTGGAATAATTTTCAATAATTCAAGGCGAACTAATTTGCAGTACACTGAGAGAAATATCAATTATTTTTTGTATTCATATTCTGAATTAAATTATTTTACTTTATTAATTAAATTTATTCAATTTCAAAAATAAAATAATAAAAGGTATCAATAGCCCGCAATTTTTTTCCGGTGTAGGTTTATCTAACGAACTTATCATGTCATAAAAATATCTATAGACCCATAAATGTCTTGGCTTATTGACTGCGTAAACCAACAACTGATAAAGCTCTATGAATGAATCGAATTCGAATTTCTTTGGCATCCTGGAAGTATGCAACTCTTCGTCGTTTCTTTATATTTCAATTATTAATAAATTATGAATTGATAACATTTATTTATATGCGTGGGCATGCCCTGATTACTCAAGCTCATTTACTTTACAATCAAACGGAAGTTTAGAAGAAACGCTGCAGCTTATGCATAGCGTTCCTGAAGGCCAACGGCATCATATGGATATCCTCCTCTGGGCTCCTTTCAGTGGTGGGTGTTCCATCAGTTGTGACGACTGGACCCTGGGTAGTGACGACTGGACCTTGGGTAGTCACAACAGGACCCTGGGTAGTCACAACAGGACCTTGGGTAGTAACAACTGGGCCTTGGGTAGTCACAACTGGACCCTGGGTAGTCACAACAGGACCTTGGGTAGTAACAACTGGGCCTTGGGTAGTCACAACTGGACCTGGAGTAGTGACAACAGGACCCTGGGTAGTGACAACTGGACCCTGGGTAGTCACAACTGGACCCTGGGTAGTCACAACAGGACCCTGGGTAGTGATGACTGGACCCTTGGTAGTCACAACTGGACCTGGAGTAGTGACAACAGGACCCTGGGTAGTCACAACTGGACCTGGAGTAGTGACAACAGGACCCTGGGTAGTGACAACTGGGCCTTGGGTTGTGACAACAGGACCTTGGGTAGTACCTGGACCCCCGGTGGGGACACTTGGTTCCTTAGTGGTGGTGTCTGGCTCATCAGTCACGCCACCATAAATACAGGTATTGAATTCCGAATCGCATTTCTCGAGCTCTCGTGCATAATCCAGGCGGGCAGTATCCACGCAAGACTTCAGATCGAAGTTTATGATATCGTACTTGGCGGAAATCGTATTGAACTGAATGTTCGCATCGCTGTTCAAGGTGAACATCACTTTGTAGCTGTCAGTGGACTGGAATAAGGATATAAAATATAGGAAATTATATTTGATAGATCATTTCCTTTGGAGTTTCTTTCTAAAGACATACCGCATTGCGGTAGCAGTCGAAGAACTCGAGGCCATCGACATGTTTATCACAGCTGCTGAGGGTGCCGCACATGCCGTCGCTGCGGGTGAGCAGCTCCTTGCGGATCGCAGCGCTCTGGGCGGTCAATTCATTTTTGTCCGTTTGCGCGGTGTTCACGCAGCCGCTGTAGCACTTGTTGTAGTCGCCCATGGCATGCTGCTGATCGACGGTGTATTGAAGGAAGCAGTTGTTGATCAAATCGGGATCATCGATGGCCGCTTGGGCGGCGATCAGGGTGCGCATGACGTTGTGCTGAAGTTTCATGAATGGCTGAAAGTCCACATCCTGGATGAAGGCGTTGCAGCCGGCGGCAAGCACCAAGCACAGAGCAATTATAAATTTCATGGCGAACACTTTTCTTTCTTTCTTTTTTTTTTTTTGCTGCAGTAGCTATTCCGAAATGGGCGAATATTCTTGACGTGGGCAATGTATTAACTGAACTGATTGCCCCATTTTGCGAACATGGCTTATATAGCTGCCGAAAATCGAACTATGCGGACAGCAGATATCTGGACTCAGTTTAGAATAGATTTGAGATTAAAAACTAATCAAATGCGCCGCGCCACTATGATGATTGCATCGCCCTAAGACAATTACGAAGAAGACACTTCCAATCACTAGCCCATTGAATGTTGTCAGTGTTATCGCAAGGCCAGCACGTTTTGGCCAATGCATGAGTCAAGCAGGTATTAGATAAGGCTAACTACTGCTACTATCGGCCAGGTGCACAACTGGAGGTAATACTGTAGCTACTATAATTATTATAATTATTTGTTTTTGCTTTTTGCTCAACTCAAAATGGAACTTATCAAGGCGATAAACCACGTGAATTTCCGATTTTTTTTTGTCTAAATCTGCAGTTATTATGAATTTCATACATAATATAGCCAGCAAATTAGATTGTTAAACAGCAAAAAGAAAGCGAATTAGATAATATTACTGGAGTATTAGTTATAGATTCAGACGATTTTTATCTCTGCCTTGACAACTCAGAATTGTGCAATTCTAATAAATTTTTTGATTAAACGAAACTTTCCAATGTTTAATTAAATTTTCAGTTATCCTCCGATTGATTCCATTGCTTAAAATAGTTTTTATTGATTTCATCTAAAAAATATTTAACAATTGGAATTTAATATGCAATATTTTTTTTTTTTTTTTGGCCATAGAAAAAAGTCATGCGAACTTTATAAATAATATTTGTATTTAATTGGTTAATTAAAAATATTTATACTGATTTTGCAAATGACTTTTCTGGTCTTGAAGTGGTGGCATTTATTGGCGCTTGAACCATTGCTTCATCTCATCCATCATCTTCTTGAGCTTGTTCTGCTCCTGAGCCAGACGGGACAGATCCTCTTCGGGCAACTTCTCGTTGGGTTCAACAGTCGTTGGGGCTGTGGTGGAGTCAGCGGGAGCAGGAGTGCTGGGAGCAGTGGTGGAGTCAGCGGGAGCAGGAGTGCTGGGTGCAGTGGTGGAGTCAGCGGGAGCAGGGGTGCTGGGTGCAGTGGTGGAGTCAGCGGGAGCAGGGGTGCTGGGTGCAGTGGTGGAGTCAGCGGGAGCAGGGGTGCTGGGTGCAGTGGTGGAGTCAGCGGGAGCAGGGGTAGTTGGGGCAACGGTGGGTGCCACAGTGGTCAGTGGCTCTTTACCGGCCAGACACCTATCGAAGTTGTCATAGATGGCAGCTGACTTCTCCACATGGGCGCGCTGAGTGGCGTTGGTGCACACGTACTCGTTGATATCGATTAGACGGTACTCTTCCTGCACCTTAGCTAACCACTCGGCCGCATTGGCCGAGATCTCGTACATAGTCTTGGTATTTTGAGAGCCCTGTAATTTTCGAAATTAAGCCGCATTAGAGTAATCCGTTGGAATTGCAATTCAAATGATAACTTACCGCATCTGAGTAGCAACTGAAGTAGGCAATGGATCCCTCAAGTTTGCTGCAGGTATCCAGAGCGCTGCAGGATGATGTTGCAGAGGCGTCGATCTGTTCGCGCTCGTCCTTGGTGCCCGCATCGATGCCCGTGCGGGATGCTTCGGCTTCGGACAAGCACTGGGAATAAGCTGCCTGGAATTCCTCACTTGCCTTGTTCAATTCTGGCAGATAGGTGTCAAAGCAGCTAAGAGAACGTGCGGGATTATCCTGGCTAATAGCGCGAGAACGCTGCATGAAGTCCATCAGATGCGACTCGGGCATCTTGTGCTGGAACACAGCCTGGCTCAGGCCAATGGCCAAGAGTAGAACACACACTTTGGTAAACATGTTTTTTCTTTGTTTTCTTTGTTTTTTGCTAACAGAGTTCTTGATTCGTTTGCTATGAACGTCGGATTCGTTATTGTGTTAATGTGGCAAGCGACTTCAATATTTATAGGTGCGTTGCTCAAGTGTTGTTGAGGTGGTTCTACTACTTCAGAGATTGTATACAGCCGACATATTATGACCATATTATTACCTTAGATTTGGCTCTATCACTTAAGCTATCGCCTTATCAATGTCGGCTGGCATTATCATTCTTATCGCCGCCGGCCGCTGACAGTGGGAAAAACATTTCCAATGAAACAATTAAACAGTTGCCGACGTCTCCCCAATCGCGTCACAATCATCTTTGAAATCATTGTACCTTCCCCCATAAAACGAAAATAGAAAGCATAAATTGTATTTGCACAAACCCCAAGAGTGTTTAGATAATTTCTAAAATTTTGTAAATATTTCCCGTGAATCCCATTTCTTTGGACTTATGTCCTGTCAACCACTTTGATATATATAATTATTTTTAGCTCTCAGTTTTTATATCTATCAAGTGTTTATTTTAATTACTTATCACTATGATTTTCTTGTGAAATATATATATATATTCATATATATATATAGAAATATATATGTATATATGTATATTTGACAATTAAAAAAACTTTTAGTTGTCCACTTTGCTTTCGGCCTTATCGACTGAGGCCGTCATCGGCCTTTGCTATTGGTCAGCGCCGCTTATCAGACGCGCACACACATGATCTAAGATAAGCCGCCATTGTATTGCCCGAACACAAATATTAAGCAAATATTTGAGCTTGACATTCTTACCTATTTTAATTAATTTACACTTACATGTATTTTGATTTCCTATAGTTTGTCTTTGCCGCCTGCTGTGAGGGTCATTGATCGTTGTTATACTTAGCCCATTTTCATGCCGTCTGCACTGGCGCTTATCTTGCCACGTGCTGTACTTGGGCTATCGGATAGTGCAAAAATTGTAGCATAATAGAGGAGTCGACGATGGTCAGAGCGTTTAGTGATTCACTGAGCAATCTAATAAATGAAATATAAGTTGCAATTATTTATGACAAGACGTTTCCTTTGCGCGTTGTTTGGCTTTTGTTTCTAGGAATCAAGCGAATCGCTCGCAGTTTCTAATGCGTTTTCAACTGGGGCGAACGTGCATGGTGCACAGAGTATTTTTTATTAACTCGGCTTAGTTTATAGCCAGTTTTTATGGCCACATAGAATTGAAGGATTTTGTGGGTCGTCAAACATATTGATGCAATTGTAATGTGACTTTGTTGAAGTTGAATTGAGGGCAATTTATGTGAGATTTATATGGAACTCAAGGACTATAGCTTAGAGTGGCCAAAAGTTGATCGAGGTGGGAGCAGAGGAAGTGGTTTAGCTGATGAAAATAAAATCTGAAGAAAAATCTAGATAAATTTTGTAGTTTTTTTTTTTAGATTTTATTGCTTGAAAAAATTAATAAAAATTATATAAATAAATAATAAAATATCTTTTCTAACTTGTGATGATACCTTTGGTAGTTGTGGCTCTATAGGCTATATGAATATGAATACCACAAAGAGAAACCTTAATAATCCCAGCCACAACTCTCTAGCATCCAAAGATCTGTACCTCATTTCCCACAGCTTTTCTTTCACTTCAATGCCCAAATCATCCATTGAAAACCCGCCCTTTGTCAAGCTCAAAATGAATTTCAATCTTAGCGGGTATTCTAATTATTTGCAGTGTCTTTAAGGTTTTTGTGTGCGCAAGCGGTATTTATAGTGAAGTGCAGCTAAATATCAAGTGGCGCAGCTCACCTGCTGCACACGAACACACACACAAAGACCTGGGCGTGGGAGCTGCTAATTTGCATATCTTAATTGCGTTCTTTGTGCGAAAGCATTTTCAACGAGCCAGGCAAACATAGCTCGAACTGCATTAACATTTCCTACACACACACACACACACACATATGCATACACACGCACACACACACTCACAAATAGTATGAAAAGAGCAACGAGGCAACGCTTTAAATCAGCCGCCGGCTGCAGCCTGTGGCAAGGACACGCGGCACTGTCGCCAGTTATTGGCTCCATTTTGGGGCACAGTAGCTCTCTGTCCCTCTTCCACTCCCCCTCTCTCTCTCTCTCTCTCTCTCTTTCTATCTCTCTCTCTCTCTCTTTCTATCTCTCTCTCTCTCTACCTACATTTCTAATTTGTATTAATTGCAGTGACAACAATGCCGCAGGCAGCAACAATCAACAGCCAAAGCCAAAGTCACTGCTGAAAAGCAAATGCAATTAAATTTAAATGAAAAACACCCTTGAACCAAAAGATAGCAACTGTTTATTTAACCGTTAAATGCTAAGACTTAAAGCCTTTAATTGCCATTCAATTTATGTTTGAAGTCCAGCCCAAAGCTAACTCATCTTTGATTAGCTCTCTCTCTCTCTCTCTCTCTCCAGTTTGAAAAGCCTCCTCGAATGCCATTCTTCAATTGCACAAACTTTGCCAAGCTGCATGAATATGCAAATTATGCTTGCAATACCCTGTAATTGGGGTGGCATCAAATGCGGAGCTGTTGAGGAACATTTTATAGATCTATGTGGGTTTTTTTTTTAATATTTTGATTTATATTTGAAAATATTGCATTTTTAATATATATTCTCATCTAAAAAATAAAAAATGATTCATAAATGAGTAAACAATAGTTTTTATTGCAAAATAATTTTAAATAAATATTTTTTTGATGCATAAATGTATTTAAAATGTATATAATTTGATCAATGTTTAGTGATTTGTTTTGACATATTTTTTAATAATATTTAAACATTTATATGAAATATATATGTACACCATTAAATTTTAGTTTTATTTAAAATATCTTTTGGCAAATGGAATTATTTGCTCTTCAGACTTTTTTTATATCTTTGACTACAGCTTTTTTTCACTTTAAAACTTTATTTAAAAGACAGTTTATTTAATTATAATATAATTTATTTAATTTAATTATTATTCACATTTTTCTACAATTTATTTAATTCTTCTATATATCTTAATTACTGAGTAATCATTTTTGCGTTTGGTATATGCTCGTTTTTTTATTTAATATTTTTTTTAACTATTCACTTTACAATAGACAAAAAAGAAATAGAATTTGTGTTTCAAAACAATTTCGATTACTGGCATTTGACTTCGAGCTGTTTACAGGGCATCTGGTCAGTGGGTCAGGCACGTCAGTCGAAACTAGTTAACATCTACAACCGTTAATTATGTAAGTTACACTTGCAGAGTTGCAATTGGCTTAGCTGAACTTTTGCATTGCGGCTGTCGCCTGCCTGGTGCTGTGTGGACTCTGCCAATATTTGGCCAACATTTCCATAAAATTGCTTTTACTTTACTTTCTCTTTTAGCGTTACTTTTGTGCTTGTGACCAAGCAACCGACCAACAAGCCCTAGCCAACCCACGCCACCCCAAGGAGATTACAAAAGTTTTGCCAACTCCAGCGATAGCAAAGGTTTGTCAGCTCGTTACCTATTTAATGCAGTACATAAACCATGTTGTCTAGTGTAGCAGCGAGTGCAGCAGCTTCTTAAGATCTGAGCTCAGGCTGGGCTGGTTGACGGGCGCGGCCGAAGCTGCTGGCTTGTTGGTAACTAAAGCCGATGTCTTTGACAGGGGAACGGGAAGTGTTGTGCTGATAAGTGATGCTGTTGTGGAACCGAGTGGAACTGGTGGTGTAGAACTGGAACTGGTACTGGAACTGGAAGTAGAACTGATAGTGGTTACTGGGTCTGTTGTCATCGTTGTTGGTTCAGGTGTTGTTGTTGTCACCGGAACTGGCGTTGTTGTGGTCCTTATACTTGAAAGGGGTCTTCTGGAAGTTGAAGTTGAAGATGAGCTTGATGTAACAGTAGTGCTTTTTGAAACTGGTATCGAACTGGTCGTGTAAGCACCTGTGGTTGTAGTTGGAATGGCTGTGGTCGTAGTCTTTGGACTAGTGTACAGCCAAGAAGATGAGGTAGGATCAGCTGTGGTCCTGCCTGTTGTCGAGCGTCGAGTTGTTTGTGTCACTTCAGATGAACTAGCATCAGATGTGGTGGTGCTTGGCACGGGCGTAGTTGTTCTTGTCACTGGAGACGAACTAGTTCCAAGTGTGGTTCCCCTAGTTGTGCTTGGCACTGGTTCATTGCCCAGCAAACAACCTTGGAGACTGACATAGGTCTGCTCCGTCTTAACCTCATACGAGCGACTCGCCTCATTCACGCAGCTTTCCTCTTGGTATTCGATCACCTGTATTTCCTGGGTGAACTGGGCATTGTACTGGCTGGCTGTGCCAGAGATGTTGTACATAGTCTTGGCATCATCAGTGCCCTAGACGATAGATAAATATATATGAAATATACTTCTTTAGTCTAGGTTCAGTCCACTTACCACTTTAGTGTAACAGGCCAGAGACGAGGCGGTATCATTGAGATTATCGCAGTTCTCAATCAATTGGCAGGCGGACTGAGCATTATTGCTCAACTCGCCCAGCTTCATCTGGTAGAGCCAGTTGACTGTCGCCACCTGAAGTTCGCTGGTGTTCTGGCAGGTTTGGTACTCCACCTCGTACTGCTGCAGCTGCTGGTCGAACACCTCGCCGTAGTACTGGAAGCACGAGATCGAGCGAGCCGGGTCGCTCTGCTGCAGGGCGCTGGTGCTGCGCATCGCCTGGAGCAGCTTCGATTCGCCGAGCGATGGGCTGGGACCAGCCCACACAGCGGCTGCCAGGCAGGCGAGCAGGGTTACCAGAAACATTTTCATTTGATGTCGATATTAAAATTTAAATAATTTGTTAGATTTAAGTCGTACGTGCGTGTGGCACTGTCGTTAAAAGCGTACTTCGGTGGCAACCAAGTGGGCAGTCAGCTTTTATAGGCGGCAAAGGTTTCAGATGTCAAAAGTAAACGAAATTCCCGCAAAGCCATCGGTCTTTAACTTATGACAAGCTGATATGATATAAATATTCGATTGCCCTACGCGCTAAAATAGTTTGGGTCTTTTTCGACATTGTATGCATAGGTTAGTACTATATTTTGGCTACTTGAAAATCTTATCAGACATGATAATACATATTACAGATACGTCAGCATAAGTTGGACACTTTAATTATGTTTATGTGAGTGTCAAATAAATAAAACAACGTAATTAAAGCATTTTAAAGGCTGATTAATGCCTCAATAACAAGCGGAAAACAAACAAATATTTTATTGAAAATATTTAATATTTTATATATTTTTTTTTTCATTTGTTATATTATCCTCAAATTATTTTGCCCGAGTTAGACTTGAGGAACTGAAATTTGCTAGCCTTGTTGGCGTAGCGCATCGCAGGCGCTGCCCATATCAATTGACTTTCTATCGGTATCACTTTAATTAAATTTAAATGCCATTTTATCTTTGAATGCCTTGTTTTTGCTAAGCCATTCGATACATTTTATCAGGCATTAACAATTGCGCAATGAATGGCGGTGGAACGCCGCTGGTGAACCCTCGCTCGAGTGGCTGACTAAGCACTCGAAACGTTTCCGTTTCTTATCTGGGGAGAAAATATCTATTGTTTAGCTGAAATAAAAAGTCAAATAAAAATAATCGTGCAACCATAGATTGTGCAATTCTTGACAATTTCCGAAGAATTAAAAATATAAAATCAAATTCGCCGGAATAAAATTATAAACAAGAATTGTGATAGACAACGGGGACCCAGACTTTATAATTTACGCCGCCAAAAACAGCTCAATAAATGCGCATAAGATATACCTCTTTTTTTGGGCGAAAGCGGAAATGAGAATGGGAGTGCTGCAGGGAGATAAGCTCGACTGGGAGATGCCCGTTAAAAGGGAGGTTTTTGGCTAACTAGGGAAGGATAGTAGATAGATGGATAGCTGGGTAGATGGATACATGGGTAGATAGATATATAGATAGATAGATAGACAGAATGATATTATATACTCGATACTCGATACTAGATACTAGACACTAGATACTTTATAATAAATACTAATTACAGTATGCTAGATAAAGTATCGAATTTAGCGCTGAAAGTAAATTTCTTGAGAATTTTAAGTCTTAAAATAATTCAAATTTAAATGGAAACTCTTAATGAATATTGCAAATTAAAGATGCTATCGAAAACTTAAAAAGTTATTGAGATATTTTAGTCGAAAATAGCGTCATTCTTATTTGGTCGGCCAATATACGCAGACTTAAGTCCTTATCTACGTTAATTTCTTAGGTCTAGACTGTATTGAATTTGGATTGATTCAACTCTTCAAGATAATCAAGTATCTATGTATTTGCTCCAAGTCATCAAGGTTCATTTCCTTTGTCTGCTATATGCATTTGCATGCGCGCATTTCGCTCGTTTTATGCATTGCCAATGGTTTTGAGGGTATGAAGAGCGTAATTCATTTTCATTTTCGCACGATGCCAGCCATTTTTCATCCCCTCGCTTACAATGCATTTTCAATTTTCCAATTTCAGCGCTCACTCGTTGTTTTTGATGCATGTCGGAGCGTTTGTTTGCTCGCGGCACCACCGGGCGTATGATTAATATTATTTACTTAAAAGCAAATGCCACGCCTTCCGTTGCATACTAAGCGATAACGAGTGGGGCAGCAACCACCAAGTGGGGCGCCCCGGGCAGCCAGCCAGTCAGCCATTTTCAAGAGCTGTCAGCGGAAATGAAGTCGTGGCAAATGCAGCGCCGTTTTGCTCGACATTGAGTTACGTTGAGTTAACTCCTGATGGATTGTCAGACATTCCGAGGGCACTAAGCGTCAGCGAGCGTGTCTTAAGTACTATACGCACTGTAATTGGTTGCTAAGTGGGGCACAAAACAACAAAACTATAACTATATATATATCAATAAATATATCAAAATCGAGGCTTAGTCCAACTGACCCCCATGATAAACTGAGTCACAATTCAGTGATTCACAGGGTCAGTCCGCAGTGAACTTCAACTTCGATAAGCATTCCATTAATTTATGACCATTTTGCCTTTTATCAAATCATTGTTTAACTACGCTAATTAAAAAAGCAAAAAACAAAAAAAATACCAGCTGTGAGTAACAGGCGATTTATTCAATCATTTAGAGATAGTATTTCGAACACATTTCGTGCGATAATTAACGTTGCTTTGTTCTTGTTATTCTTTTTGTATTTCTTTGTGTATTTTTAGCACAGAGTGTTCCCCATCGGCAATTCCGCGAAACACTCGAGAGACTGGACAGTGGCATTCTGGGAATTACATGCTCTACAAAGATAACGCTCTGTGTAGAATGTGTGTAGGAATTTATTATATAAACTTTGCCAGACGGTGAATTTTTCAACTATGTATAATCTCTTTAACATTGGGCTATGAGGTTTATCTATTTGGAGCATTAGCTCTGAGGATTAAGTTTTCTAGTAGTACATTTAGTAATTCTGCCTTCTGTGGCATTAAATTTATATCGCCTCTCTATGCAGTTCTCAAGGCTTACAGCTCTGTGTTTCACACGTTCTAGATTCAAGATAACTGTTCTACGCATGTGGAATCTCCCATGACTATTCAACGCACCCTAAATTCAGCACAAATATTGATAATTGAAACGTTTTTAAAAATTTATTACATGACAATTAAAATACGCATATTTATTGCACTCGAAAATGCTTCAATTTTATCAGCAAAATAGTTATCAAGATAATATATTACCATGGGTGCCTCGCACTTTCAAATTTGTCATGAGTAGCCGAAAATTTCAACAATTGAAAGTGAAAGCTGGAAGTTCACGACTGTGAGATACTCTGAAACATGCACAGAGTAGATATGCTAAGCTGATTATTCTACAAAAGAGACATAGGAAAATCGTAGCTAAATGTTAAACTAGCACAGTCAATCGTATACAGAAATATATAGCCAGTCTTTAGCTTTTCTCGACTGACATGGCTAGATCGTCGCAGGTTGTGGTCTGCCATGCCTCCCTCCACTCACAACACACATTTTCACAAAACCTGCTGACCCATTTCCAATGACTTCAGTGTATAAAAATACACCTCTATATGTGCTTAGCAGAGATTTCGGGAGTATTAGAACTTTAAACCGCAGGCGTATCAATTATTAATTAACAGTTAATACCGAAATATTTAGGACTTAAACTTTGCTTTAGCTTTATCAGCAGACCTTTGGATGCATTAATAAAATTTATATAAAATATATATATATAAATATAGTAAAGAAATATAGAACTATATTTTCTGTGACGCTGATTCACAAGCTGCTCAAGATAATCGTTGAATTGGAATAGTGATATCTGAGACATTGCTGGAAATGAATTTAATTTATTGCAGCAGCTACGAACGCATTTCCTTGAGTTCCGATAGCTGTTGTGCGGCTATAAAGTCGATGGCTATCAGCGTGTAATTAAAAAGAAAAGACCTAATATAATTAGCCGGTTAGTGGGCGAGAGAAGCAGCGCCAGCCAGATAACGGCCGTGTGTATTTGGTAATAATTCGTAATGAACTACGCGAACCAATATAATTTCCGATAATTATTTTTACAACAAGCATTACGTATACGCACTGATGTCACAGTTATTTTTATATATACTATATATGTACTCGAATGCATTCTGTTCGGACTGAATACACACAGCAAATTGTTGTATGGCAATAACAAAAGATTTTACGATTGCAATAACAAGAAGTGCGCGCAATTAAACACGCTCTCAATGTGAATGAAAACGAATGGTGGCTGACTATATAGATGGATGTGGACGGTGGATGGATGTGAATGGTGGATGTGTTGCTTGTGTTTAGCTTGTGGGTGGCTGCTGCTGTCGCGGAAGTTCCTCTGTTGTCTGTGTGCCCAAGTGAAACAGAAATAGAAATTGAGTTCGAAATAGAAATCGTAATTGTAGTTTGGGTTCGGTTGGGTGGCGGAGTCATAAAAACTCAACTGGAGTTGGCGGCATGCGTTCAGTTTATGAAAGCGCGTGAAATTCAATTAAAACGCGTGCTCAATATTAGTTGCAATGCGTGACTGCTGTCTAAGCCATAAACAAGCTTATTGAATACTATTGAAGGGCAAACTGTAACAGCGGCAACACCCTCAGCAGCAGCGACGGCAGCAACTACCGCAGTGGCAACTCCTGCTGGCAGTTTCACACAGGTTTTTTTTGAATACCCTGTATGTTTGTGCGAGGTATTGTTGTTGTAGTTGTGATGTAGAGAATGAGTGAGCAGTTTTGGATAAATCTTATAAATCTCGAGAATTACTTAGGTAAATGACTTAAGATTGTTGTATATATTTACAAAAAGCGTTTTAGATAAATTTAAAAAAAATGTATTTTATAAGTAGAAATTCTAAATAGAGCATAAAAGTGTAACGGACCTCAAGGAACTTGGAATTCCCTGCAAATTTGTATGTAAATTCAGATAAGAAAAACATTTAAAGTTTTTATGAACTGCACCAATTTCAATGCAGTTTTGTGCCGGAAATTTTAAAATACAATGCTTACACCCAAGTCAACCTATGTAAACTGAATTGCCAACCAACTAATGAGTATCTCATCAGCCACAAACACAAATCGCCTTGCACATTCCTCTTGAATTCAATTTTTTGCGATAACTTGCCGTGTAAATGTCAATCGTTAATAGTTTTCATATGTTTTATGCTTTGTGGGCGTTTGATTGCCTGGCTGACTGCCTGCCTGCCGGCGTGGCTGCCTCTGCTGCCTGCTGCCCGCCTGACTACAGCTCGTGCGTCAGTTTTTGCCGATTAGCCGTCATTCCAATGGCAATGTCTATAAAGATTATACGCTGATTATGATCAGTTATCATATCTATATGTATATATATATATATATATATATATATATATATATATATATATATATATATATATATAGTTTTATATACATAGAAGCCTTGCACGAGCCGTGCTGGCGGCGGCGACCCTTGCGAAAATTAATTAAAGTTTATAGCCATGAAAAATTTAATGAGTCTGAGCCTCAAAGTCGCAAATGCTCACAGAATTGTATTGGCCAAGTGCAAGGGGTACGTTAACCAGACTAACTAGCCATGGGCAGCTGGCAACTGCCAACTGCCAACGGGCAACTGGCATAAAGTGCAGTAACAATTGCAGCGACTGGCGACGGTTGCATTATAATGGAAACTTTCGCCTTGTTGCACACAACATGACCCAGCTGCCCCTGCCGCTCCTAACGGAATGTTAACTAATTAAATTTTTACTTTGCTGTTATATTAGGCGAGCCGTGCGCCAGTCGGGCCTTAGCTGGCCCTCATTGCATGTAATTGCAGCTGTTGTTCGACGCACGCCCAAAGGACTTCACTTTGAAGTTTTGTTTAAGAGTCGCGCACTCATGAAATCACATTCATGACGCATATTTCGAGTGACCTGACGTTAAACAGTTGCGACGGACCGCACGTCACTTGGCCGCAATGTACCTTTGAGCCCACACGTATCGAGTGGCTTTAACAAAGTTAAGTCCGATAAAGTAGAAAAGCTGGACAGTTATATAAAAAATGAAGAGATTAAATTTTAATTTTAGTGGGTTTTTTTTTTTTATTATTTATAAAATGTTTTTATATTAAATTTTTATTTAATATAAAATTATTTTATTTATATAATATTTTAATATAAATCGTTGCTTATCATCATTAGCATTGGCTGGGATGATTCAGGCTTCATTCAAATTTAAGGTCTACTTGCTTAGTTAGATCTAGTCTGAATGCTAGGATAATCAGCTGCGACGCCTTTTAAGCTACCTAGATAACTCTTGCAACATGTGATCGAGTGTTAACGCGTTATCGTATATGACTTGGCTCATGTTTTTTGACGTATTGAAGGTGTGGTTCAATTGTAGTAATTGTTATTGATAAGGCTGCCTTGTGATTGATTCGTAAGGCGAATATACTTTGAGGTAAATTATATTAGATAAAAAGCTAAATAGAAACATTTAAAATGTAAACAAAAATATAATAAATAATCAATAAATAGTAGTATTTGTTGTTGATTTTCTATATAATAAATAAAGTATAAATTTCAGCAAATTTTATTTTAATAATAATATATAAATATGAACTTTGTGTATTTCATAGAAAAATACAAAAAACATTAATAATATTAATAAATAATAAACACAAAAATATTTATCATTAAAAAACATTAAAAAATAATAATTCACTATAAATTTATTCACTTAAATTTCCAGTTAAGTTCCACACAATAAAAAAGAAACAAACCAAACGAAAAATTCCGCCCAAAACAAGGGACAGAGAATGGCCCAACTGAGAAACCGAAAATTTAGAACCACAAAAGAATAAAGCGCACAAAGTTGTCCCAAGCCGCTGGTTGGGCAATTATTTCGAGAACTTTAAGATGCCAACTGCAGGCCATGCGGCAGAAAGAAAAACAAGAACAAAAATGCGATAGAGAAAAGACGAGCCGAGCAATGGGCAAAATGAAAATGAGTGATGCGAAAGAGTCAAAAAGTTGCAGTAAGCCTGGCCAACAATAAAGGCCACAAAACAAAATGAAGTCAACTAAAAAATAACTAAAAATGTTGACGGCGGCGACAGCGGCAGGAAACGGTCAAGAAAGCAACAAAAACTAAACAAAAACTCAAACTAAAGCCCACAGAGCGCTGCTGTTGCGAATACTTAAAGGCGGCTCTAAAAGTTTGAATGTAAGTATGATTTTGGAACTATATATTTATATATATATATTTGCATTTGAAACTGTTAATTAGTTGGCCACAAAGGTTGAGTTGATAAAGGACGAGTCGAAACAAGTAAAAGCAACTGTGGTGTGCATGTCTGAGCTGAGCTGCAATTCATTAGCATAACTATTTACAAGAGGTGTACAAACAAATCACTCAAACACACACTCCACTCACACCTACCTCCTCTGTTGCTTTCGTTAACTGCCAGACATTAAGTATACGTGTCCAACAAATCATTTTGGTATTTTGGCCATATGTCTGACTCCCTCTCTCTCTCTCACTCTGTGTTTGCTGTTCGTGCAAGGTGCTAAACAATTTGCGCTATGGAATTTTTGCTTCAAATTCGTTTTGCCAACAAATTGTTTTCGTCGAGTTGTCAATCAAATTCCAAGCGGCAAAGCATGCCACAGTTTTCACTCGTCAAACACATTTGTGTTGCATACTTTGCAGCGCAACAGCAACAGCTGCTCAAATATGCAAGTGTATGTATCTGTGTGTGTGTGTGTGTTTTTTTTTTTTTG
Source organism: Drosophila repleta (assembly GCA_018903745.1). NCBI lineage: Eukaryota > Metazoa > Arthropoda > Insecta > Diptera > Drosophilidae > Drosophila > Drosophila repleta. Next base: position 8,272,923 of record JAEIGN010000497.1, read on the forward strand.
TTGAATTGCCTTATGCACAGGGCAGATGCATAAATACGCATGAAAAGAAAACATAAATTTTTGCATAGAAGAAGTATTCACTTTGGAAATAGCTATGAGATGAGCACAAGAGTGAAAAACTTTTAAGGGACATTGAACTTTAGCTAAAGAAGGAGTCAAATATAGTGTAAGGCTAGTAAACGTAGCAAATCTAGGAAACTATCAGTTGATCCTTAGATGAAATTTAACTACAAATAAATGTAATTAATCCCTAAAACCTATTGCCTCAAGTCCTAGACTAATATGCTTTAATATAGTCAGCTTCGAGTTCATTTTCATCATATCCTTAATTATCTGAAAGGACATAACAGACTGTCTATTATCATTCAAGGGGATTTTCGGCATGCACAAATTTTACCTCAAATTTTTCCAGTGAATATGTTTGAGTAACTAAAGCAATTTTGCCATTATGAATTCATAGAATACTAGAAGAACGCAGGGATAAGCTGCAGCAATTGACCTTAAATCAATGGGGAGTTAAACTGTCCAGATTAGGTTTAGTTTCTGAGAATCTTTAAAACTCATACTAAAAATTTAATATTGATTGAGAGTGGGTATAACAAAATTGAGCTGAGGAGAGATGGATAGATATATTTATATTACATATAATTTAATAAGTTATAATTATTAATCTTCTAATTATATATATTTAATATTAATAATGGTAAATAAAGAGAATAATTATAATATAATATAATAAAAATATATAAATATTACTAATTATAATTATAAATAATGCTAATATAACTGATAATATTTGTAAATGTTTTTAATAACAATTATAAATAATATTTATATCAATACACATTTATTTCACGTCATAAATTATTCAATATCTTCCTCTAATGACAATTTGATGGCCTGCAAAAAAGAGCAGAGAGACTTAAGTTCTAATCCAATTGCTCGCCTGCAATTGCAGTTCTTTAGCCACAAATATATATTCATATAAATGGAATCATAGCATAAGCCCGAGCTTAGTGCAGCCTCAAGGCGAACGTGGCATACAAGTCGATAATCCTTTAAATTCGACAGCAAACACAATCGTTTGCAGTTGACTTTGAATAATTGATAACGCAAATGAAGTGCACATTGACCCAAATCAAAAATACAACGAAATTTGAATGTTTCAATTGCTGTTTGCGAATGATATGCTGAAGTATTATAGTTTATATATATGTATATATATCTAACTGAACTGTGGTGAATTAAATGGCAATGTGGTAGGTAGAGCGAGCCATAGTCAAGTGTTGGTGTTAGCATGCGAGTGATACACGGTTGTTGTTGTTGTTGTTTCTGCTGTTGTTGATAAGCCCGACACAGTGTTTCATGCAATGGCTCATAAATCAAGCCAAAATTCAAATGTTATCAGTAGGCGGAATATTCCCAAACTACGTAATAGAAATAGTTGTTGCTGTATGCGTGTGTCTATGTGTGTGTGTGTGTGTGTTTGGTAGATAAGCCATAACGGGCTGCTGCCCAGTAAGCGAAGCGACTACCACTGCCACTGCAGCAGGCATTATATACAGCTTGTTTATAAGGTTTGCTACTCTAACAATGCGTGGTTGTGTGTTTGTCTTAGTCTCTAATGATAATGAGCAAGAATGTTGCATTGGGGCGTCCCAGACTGCATGATGCTCGCTCAGTGGGTCGAAAATAACAAAGGAACTTCAAATTTAGAAGGAGAACTATAGCAGATGAGGGCAATAAAACATTTAAGCTCATAAACCTCAAGATTCTAATCTTTAAACTAAGATATAGTCTTTAATTTTGAATTGCCACGCCAATAAATAGTTTTTGGTCAATCTGACCATCTCTATATACAGCCAAGTTCCTCAATTTTGTAGTCTTGGCTTTAAATCTTCTAGATACTCTTGCAGCCAATATATGTCGCTTTGAGTGGGCGTATGAATATCATCCATATACACTCTTCACTTGCTGAACGAGCATATTGACTTGAGTTTCTTCTGCGCTTGCTCCATAGATTAGCTTGCAGTTGATTTGCCATGGAAACTATGCAGGTTCCTTCTTTTATGGCCACAAAGCTATATATACACTATATATATCTATATATATAGACTATATAGCCAGACTTTACATAGCTCTGGCAGATAAGGGCAACAGCTATTCGCGCATTGCATTAGGTAATTGCGTGTTGGCAGCAACAAAAATTCGCACTTGCCAAAGGGCTTTTCCCACTGTCATCAAAATGACGGTTAGCCAATGACAAATGCACACAAACACACACACACGCACACAGATATAGCTATAGCTACATAGATCAGGTGGCATATCTAAATATAAATAAATGCTGCCTACTTCGAGGCGCCGCGACATTATAAATGGCCCGTAACGCAGCCAATTGGCCACTCATTCTCGTCACGCCAAGCATATCACAAAAAACTCGTGCGCGATCACAACTCCATCCATATGAAAAACAATATATAGATATATATATATTTATGGAATATATATATGAATTCATTGAATTGATCACGAAACGCGCGTGTCTAAACCAAGTGTTTGCCGGCTGCCAAATTTAAAGTTTTCGATTTGCATTATTAGCAAAAGACAAAAAATAAAGTATCAAAAAGTTCTTTGAGAACGAAAACAGTTTGCAGACAAAATTATAAAACGCATACGCCATGGTGTCCAAGACTTTGGTAAGTGCAGTCAAAGTTTTTTATTAAAAAAATCCCAGAAAAATATGAAATGGAATATAGAGAAGTCTGGTGAAAGTATACATTACTATTATATTTATATTTAGTATACATTACTATTATAATATATAAAAGTTTTTTAGTATGTGTTTGAACGACTGTTGCTAAAAGCTAGCATGATTTCTCGCGATTTTCATTAGTATTCACAAAAATATTCATAAGATTTGTTTGTTAGACAGCTTTGTGGATTTTATAGTTTTTTTACCACTAAATAAGTCGTGTAGAAACACAATTTTATCTTGAACATAAAGATTATTTGTTCGAAAATATTTTCTCGTAAATAAAATTATGAAATATTATTTAATATATAATAATAAATACACATTTATTTTATTTAAATAAATATATTATTTCTATATATTAAATAATAATTTAATACATTTAAGTCCATGAAAAAGCTTTCGCAATTTTAAAAAATTTATTATTGAACATAAGCATAAATCGAAAATAATAGAAAAAGTATTGCAGCTGTCAGTTGCAGCTTAGATATTGGATAAGATATTAAAACCTCAGTTAGTTAAAGCGGAAATTGTTTTAGTGCAGCATAAAGTGTTGAATGGCCAAACAAACAAAAAATAAAATGGCTTTTCATTTAGGCCTGCTGACACATGAGCCGCTATAGCAAGGGCTTACAGAAGCTGGAAAAAAAAAATACACCCAGAATTGGACGAGTAACAGAAGCTGGCAATATGCAAACAGAAATTGAATTAATGCCAGGCAGGCAGGCAGGCAGGCAGCAAACGAAATGCTGACCAGTGAAGCTCTCTGACATGTATGCCATACACACCCACACATTCACCCACACACACACTGGCAGTCAAAATGGATATGGTTAGAAAATTGCAAATTAACAAAAAGCAGGCGTCCAAAGCGCTGGCACAAATTTAGCTGAAAATCCAACAAAAAGTGTGCAAATGTGTGCATGCGCATTTGTTGTTTTGCTGCATGCGAATTAGTGTTGCCACTCGACAGTTTGTCCGACAAGCGAGAGCGACCAAAGAAGCAGGCCAAGCACACACACTGGCAAAAAAAAAAAAAGAAACCCCAGCAAACTGGGCCCCAAATCAGAGTTGAGCTGAAAGACAACAACAGCAGTGGCAGCAGCAGCAGCAGGAGCAGTCGACAACTGACAACTGCAGCACAGCAACAACAAAAAGGGAAAAAGAAAAGAATATGGAAGACAAAAGAGTCAGGCAGCGTCGCCTCTTCTGGCCAAAACAATCCCTTGAATGCTTAACGTGTCAGTCGCCAGCTAAAAAGGCGACGGCATCTCAGTCAGCTGGGAGCAGGCGTAAAAAAATACGCAAATTAGACATCAAAAATGCTTTAATGAAAATTCCGCCTGCAGGCAGGGCTAACAGTAAAAAAAAGGGGTGATAGTTCTAATTGGGAGAGCCTGACTAGCAAATACCCTGAAGCTGGTGTTGGACCAGGTGATAGCTAGGTAAACTTGGCATAGACTTAATGAAGCTTTTCTTATTTGAAATTGAGTTTTGCGCAGATTTAAGCAGGTTAAGAAAGAGGTGATATGGGAGGAGGTGGTGCGCAGATAGTTCTAGGAACCAGATAGGAAGAGGAACTAATGGACAGAGGAACGAATACATACACGAACTGGGCTACTTCTACTCCCTTGCTGCTACTGGTTAAATGTATATATAACCTATCCATATATATATATGCCAAAAATCTCATCCACACTGGCCTTCCGCCTATGACAAGCCTGCCAACAGCACCAATATACCCTTAACTCCCACATTAAATGCATTTGGAGGGCATAAAAACTTAAGGGAGACAGTGCGAAAAAAAGTTGACAGAAAAATTTCACACCAAAACCCGTTGAAATTGTTTGCCGACATTTTTGCCGCCGCTGCCGCTGCGAGTGCAATGAACGTTAAAGAAACCGAATAATTAGACAGCAATGGCTGCATGTTGCATGCTGCATAATTGCCATTGAATATTTCAAATTTTTATTATGTTGGAGGCGCGGAAAAAACCGCAGCAGCTGCTGCATAATATGAGAGAAATAAATAAATGAAATCGAGTTCAAACAAACAGCAATTGGAACTGTTACAATATGCATGTGTTTATGCGCATATGTCATGGCACACACACACACACACGCCAATTGGCAGTGGTTAGCGAAGCACTTCACCTGACCTGCTGCCAAAAAATTGCCCCACTAAATGCCAGACAAAGGCGCAACAAAAAAATGTTTTGAAAAACCTCTGCAACAAAAGCGAACGAAACGCGGCGTGTGTTTGTGGCCGGCCAGTGCAGCATTTGAATGTGGCATGCAACATCAAGCTGGCCGCAACATGTGCAATGACAAACATAAGCGAGACAAATGGCTGTAGATTATGAAGGCCATATAACTATATAGCTTAAATGGTATTACATATATGTATGTAATACTTTGATAATAGCGAAAATCAATTTTGTATGTGTATAAAATAGCTAAAAATATTTAAATTTGGCTTGAATTTTTGCTACTTATTTCTTGATTCTACATTATTTATATTCATTTATATATTTAAAAATAAAAAAAAATATTTAAATAAAATAAAAATTTAGCTTACAAATAAAATATAAAAATTCTTAAAAATATATTTTAAAATTTATATAAAAAATTTCAAAAAAAAAATAAAAATTTTAAACACAATAAAAATCTTAAAAATATATATAATTTTTTTTTTTAAATTCCAACAAGCATGCCAAAGCTTTAATAAGACTTTCTGACTTTTCTATATAAACTATATTAAGTAGACATTCATTACAGCGAGCTACAAATCATATCCATGAGAGCCTGAAAGAAAAGCCTACAGGGATTCAAATTTGCTTAAATTCTAAGACATAATATCTAGAGGTCACAGACTGGCTACACCAGGATAATAAACCTAATGAATTATATTAACTAGCAAATTGAGACTGATTTCATGATGTATTACAAAAAGAGAAAGGACATAGCACTCAGCACAGCAAACGTCCTTCAATACCTTAACAGAACTTGCCTTCAAGTCAAGTCATCTGTCAAGCCAAGTCCCGCACCACGGCTTATTAGAAGAGCTGCAATGTTAGAGTCAACCTACGCGAAAAGCACAAAAAGACAAACATGAAACCAATATTGAGAGAGGGAGAGAGAGAGAGAGAGTGGGAGAGAGATGGCAAATCAAATAAATTTTTGCAATTAAAAGTTGCACTCGTTCGGAAAAACATTTGTCAACACAAATAAACGTAAATTAAGTTTATTTTGCATTTTCTTTCGCGACAGAGAGAGAGAGAGAGAGAGATAGAGAGACTGAGCTGGCAGCTCTAGCTCTTTGACTGCTTCTTGTTGCTGTTATTTTGCCTGCTTTGGTGTTGTTAGTCCGCTGGTCGCGTTTTCCCCGCTTTTTTGTGTTTGCTAAAGAGGAAGCAGAGGAAACTCGAGTGTGTGAGAGGAGTGGGTCTATTTGTGTGTTCAGGTTAGCTGGGAGTTGCTTCCGCAGCGAGTGTAGCTCGCATTTCATGTTGTTTTAATTACTTTCTGATTTATTTAATGGCAGCAGCAACACACACACACACTCGCAAAGAGAGCTCGCCATGTTCGCTTTTGGTCCATTGAATGTGGGCTACATAATTATTTGCTTTGTCACCTGGCACCAAAACTAACTAACTAATGACCCACATGGTCAAACATGGCCAGGCATAAAATGCAGCTAAATATTTTCGAAGCTAAATCGCTGCCAAACAGTTCACAAATTTATTTACATAATTTAAATGCATTGCCCCAGACCGAGAGCAAAATTGCGACTAACAAACAAGCAACAGCAACAACAACGCAGCCAGAATTAAGCAGCTCTTTTCGCATTCAAAATGTTGCTGTTCAGGTAATTTTAATAGCAACTAAACTATGACCACACACACACACTCACACTATGATTGGGTGTGTGTGTGTGTGTGTGTGTGTAGCATTTGGCTATGTTTATTATTTCGAGCTCGTGCTTGTTAGCTTTGCCATTATAGCTAAAGCTGCCACGCCTTTTTTAGAGGTGGGCTCAAGTGGTCAATGGAATGGCGGTCTCATTATACGTGCTTAGGCAGTGAAGTGGGGTATATTGGTTTCATTGTGCAATGTTCGTGTTGCTTGGTTTCTCGATTCGTTCAACTGTTAGGCATTTGGCTTTCCGTTCGCCTCTACTTCTATTCGTTGATTCGTCGGGATCTTCTCTTTCGTATGTCTATAAGTTGATGTCTTGATATATTAATAGACTTAAAAGTTCTTTGTCAGCTACGTTTTGCACTGTGGGTGAGTATTCTACAGTCAGTTCAGCCCAATTGCAGCATTCTTAGTTGTTTTAATATTTGGTTGGACGAGCGACCAATAAAGGCTTAATTCCAAAAACAAAACACTATTCAAATTATGTATGTGCATATATACACGACTATGTGTATGTGCTCATAGAGAAGCAAAAGCAAATTGCATACTTAAAATTCGACGCATGTTTTCGTTGAAACGCGTTCCACAACAGCAACAGCAACAACAATGGCCAACAAAAAAGGTCACATGAATAATATTCCGTTGCCCATGGCCGAAAATGTTAAACTTCATAATTTATTTGATATGCGCTGCTCTGCAATGTTTTGCTTGCCCGCCTGCAATCAGCCGCTTTGTTTACCAAAAAACAGAATGGAGTTGTTTATTATTTATTTTGACACGCATATAACGGTCATTTGGTGAAATTAAGGATGGTTAAGATATGCATGACTGGCAGATATCCTGTATATGATGAAGGTGTAGGAGAAGTGGTAGTAGGCTGAAGAGCAAAAGAAAATGCTTGCTCTGATATTAAATAAATATAGATAAATAGAATAAAAGTTAAAAAAGATATTGTAGCTGACTTTTGAGTTCTCTTGTTGTATATATAGATTTATATATATATTTAATATATATTTTCACTTACAAAGACCCACCCAAACCACTTTTATCTTTACACTATTTATAAATAGTTATTAAAAATACTCTTCATTAGGGGCATTCCTGACAAACCAAACCAACAACAACAATAGCTACTGAAACACAACACCCACTTCCACACTATACTTAAAATTCATTCTCAATCTAGCTATTCTGTATAATGCTTAGCTGGCTACCTTATAGCCTGCACTTGCACATAATCCCGGCTTCAGTTTGCATTGCACTCATTTAAATTTGCATTTGTTTTAGTCGGAGGCAGTAAGATGCAGTGCGAAAAGTTCTGTTGTGGTTGCCAGGACAATTATAATGCTAATTAAGTGCAGCTGTGCAATTCCCAACTTTATGGCACATAGTTAATTAAAGCAACAAACAAAAAAAAAGGTAAATAAGCAACAACAACATCAACTAACTATAGTTGAGCCTAGCACCCACCCCACCTTCTCACTGAGCTCAAATGCATATTAATAAATCCGAAATATGCATGCTTGAAAAATTAATTGGAATGCAAATATGTTCGCATACAAAGTGCATACAATTTAATTGCATACCTTGCGAGGGGGGCGGGGGGTGCCGCCCGCAAATCAATTAAATATGTGTGCATGTGTGTGTGTGTGTGTGTGTGTCGCTCGTCTGTACAATTACAAAACTAATGCCATTTAATTAAGTTCACACGTGCCACAATTAAATCTTCAACACTAATTGATGAACGTGTGCGAATGCATGTCCAATCGTCGCAATTTTTAAGCGAGGCACACGGAAAATTTGGTTTGAGAAGCGCAAAGAAGAGCCCCAAATTTCTCACGTAGCTCTGGGCAAAGGCAAACAAATAAACGAGTGGCGCAGGTAGAGCAGCGACAACAACCAGAAGTGGAGAGGAGAAAAGTTACTGAAATCGTGTTAGGAAATCATAAACAGTTTTTTCTGCTGCTTCATCTCTCTCTCTCTCTCTCTTTCTCTCTGTTACTTTGTATCCTTTTTGTATTAGGCACACACACAAACACAGTCAAAATGTCTTGACCATATATGTATGTTGATGTGCTTAGCTTGGGTTCCTTTTTTATGCCCATGAAAAAGGCATTTGGGGTATATTTGTTTTTGGAAAATATATGTAACAGGCAGTGGTGGGCATGGCAGATCCCACAAAGTGTATATATAATGAGTCGATCCAGCTATTATTGGCTGTCTGTCTGTATTATCTTACACGTCTCGTAAATGCTGATTGAATGTATTATAAGCTCTTACCTGGAGTTCGGGTATCTCCTAGTCGTGCAGTCTCCGCTCTAACTTGTTTTTGCCCGTGTGTCCTTTAGCCCTTTCCATTTGACGCTCGTTTGGTTTTTGTTGCCTCTTGCATATTTGGCACGTTTACGCCTTGACCGGCCCACTGCCTAAGTAGGCGTGTCGAGCGTGTGTGTTTTTCGCTGCTTCTGTTGAATTATGGCTATTTGCTTAGCCCAGACCTCAGCCTAGCAGAAATTCGAAAATTATTTAGCAAATTAACACGCTGACAAGTCAACTGTATTGAGGCGAACGTGCGGCCATGAGAGAACCCGGCGCTCGCCCTGAGTTATGTGACCAGATTGCCCAAATTTATGTATTCCATGCAGTTTTGCCTCCATCTTAACTAATAAACACAACACGCACAGCATTTACAGCAACGGCAGCAACAGCACTTGGCCACCTGAAGAGCCGGAGCTTAAGTATGCGCAACATGCGAGACCATTAAACTAAATTCTTTCATTGTTTTCTCATACATATACACACTCAGTCTCCCTCTCTCTCTCTCTCTCTCTCTCTCTGTCTGGCTCTGTATTATTTTTTTATACATTTGCTGGAGTAACTCGTGGTCGGACTACCATTTGCACCTGACCACAGGCGCACATACATATTCTAGTTGCAATTTGTTGTGACTAAGCATTTGTTGTTCAACTGCGAACAGAACTTAAGTACTCTTTTTACAGGGTATATGTGGCGGGAGTCGTAGTAGTTAAGGGAGAGGGGCAGAGAGAGAGAGAGAGAGAGAGAGAGAGAGAGTGAATAAATACTTTAATAGTTAACAGCAGAAAGCATATGTTTAAGGCTTACTAATGGCTACACAAAGAGATAGATAAAGAGAGGGACAGTGAGAGCCAGAGACAGAAAGAGAGAGATAGAGATAACTCCCAGAGAGCTATGGAGAAAGACATAATAAGAATAATCATATGTTCTTATATGCCATCCTCTACTTATATTCAGGCAAAGTAAAGGACTTAAAATATAATTAAATTTATTAATTTTCCAAATATTTGCAAATTTAAATGAACTCAAAATAGCCTAAGCTAAATAATAAACATATTTAACGGAGGAAAGTTGAGTCAAGCAGAGCTTTAAAGGTCATCCAAAAGTTAAGCATTGCCATAAAGTTATTTTGCTGAACGTGGCTGGCAGACCGCAGCACAGATGCCACAGCTTGGACTTGGACTATATTGTTAGTTTCAGTTGCTGTTGTTGATGTTGTTGTAGAACTTTATATAGTGTGTGTTTGTGTCAGCTAAGTGTCTTGTTAAGGCCCGGCTTAAATGCAGTTGCTTGGCTCGTGTTGAGTTCAGCATGTAAATTCGTGTCGCAGTCTCGGGTTTGTTTGTTTTGTCTCCCTTTGTCGAATATGAATAAACAGGCTGAGGAATGCAATTGCATTAATTTCAGTAAATAATACGTGGAAAAAGCAAACAAACGGCAAATGGAATAATGAGATTCCTTCTTCTTTTTTTTATTAAGTTAATTAAAATTTTGTGGCCAGGCAGCAGGCAGCGCATGAAGTATGGCATTATTAAGAGCGAATGAGGATGCCTGTGGCAACTTTTGGTTGTGAATGCCACCGAAAGGCTGCCGCTGCTGCTGCGGCTGCTACTGCTACTGCTGCTGTCAGGCCACGCCTCAAGTATGCACTTGGCATAATTTGTGCAGCAGCCAGAAACTTGCCACTGGCTCGTATATCAGACAGCGGGCGACGCTGACTTCGACAAGTGTGCGAAAAAAAAGTATTTATATAAATATATATATACTATATATATCAGATATATGTATGTGTGTGTGTAGGGCTGCCAATGGCAACGAGGTCAACGACAGTGCCAAATGCTGAGCACTCGAAATTGGGGGTTTGCCCGCCGCGCATATCGTGCCCAGCACTTTGTGGATAATAAAACAATTAAACGCCAAAAAAAAAACAAGAAATAAAAAAAAATATAGAAGCGAGCGGCGAACACGCCTGGCATTGCCTGCCAAATGAACTGGAATACGAAATGCCAATGGAAATAGGGAAATGGAAAATGTTAGCAATGCAGCAACTGCTGCTGCTACTGCTGCTACTGCTGCTGCTGCTGGTGGACTAACCACATTTTGCATGCAAGCTAGCTAGCTAGCCGGAGGCGTATACTTAATCAAAACCAAAACAGACGCACACTGGGTGGCCGGCCGGCCCTCAGGCCCGAGTATGCCGCTTACACAGAGAGTTTAATTGGAATTTATGGTTGACATTCGACAGCCGCAGCTTGCAGTTTCCAGTATGCAGCTCAGCCTCGACTCAGCTCAGCTCTCCGTTTCAGTTTTAAGTTTTGGGCAACGTTTTCAATTAGTTATGTAAATTTAATGAGCAACCGACGACGAATGGACCATTTGCGCTTCGACGCCTCTCGACTAAACATTCGCTAGATTCAAACGACGCATTACGTCATTTGTGATGCTCGAATGCGCACTTGAGTGACGTTATCCGTTGAAAGTTTAACACGCGCCAACAAACACACACACACACACATACACAAAGAAGGCTAAGGCTAAGGTTACTTCGCGGCATGCCAAGGCAGCTGGATGCTGTACATATTTCATAATCATTAGAGAACTGCCTTAACCCATGCCATTTCGGTACGTGCCCCTAGGCGCCAGCGCCAGCGCCAACTGCGAAATGCGAAGCAAACTTGCGTATATTAAAAAACTTGACTTGAAATAGAGTATTTTGTTCGACCTCCACGGCGGCGCGAGCATGATGTGTTTGACTATGTGAAGTCCAAGAGAAATTGGCAGCTTTAACTAATCTTTGTTAGGCTATTTTATTGCGGGCTGAAAATATGTTTTAATATTTATTTTAATACATTATATATATTTATATATAAATAAATAATTTAAAATTTATTAAATTGAATTAGTTATAAAAATAAATATTATTTTTTTAATTTATATACAAATAAATATTTATATATAAATTAAATTAAATATTTTTATATATTTATATATAAATTTATATTTAAAATGTATTTAATTGAATTAGTTATGAAAATAAATATTATTTTTTAAATTTATGTACAAATAAATATTGGAAATTAAATTTTTTATTCATGTTTTATTTATTCATGTATAAAAAATAATATTTATACATATATAAATTAAATTAAATATTTTTATACATATTTTATTTATTTATGTTTTTATTTTATTTATGTACAAATAAATATTTATATATAAATGAAACTAAATATTTTTATTCATAACTAATTCAATTTAATAAATTTTAATAGCTGAGTGCAAATATATTTGTATATTTATTTAAATAATTAATTCAACTAAATTTCTATAAAAACAAAACCAAAATATTTAGAGAGAAAAACCCGACAAAACTTGCATATTTTATAGCGCCGCAGCTTTAATACTCATGCAAAAGGAAATGTTTGCACAAACACAATGGCAAAAAAAAGTAAATAAGCTTTTCACAGCTTCAAAACTTATTAGCAGCGAGAGCTGATTGTATATTGTTTCACTTATATGTATATATTTGTATATATACACAAAATGTAGCTTATTTGCAGTCCAATTAGTGAATATCAGAAACAAATATTTACATTTTCAGTTGCTAATCGGCTTAAGTTGTTGCTATTGCTGTTGCTACTTGAGTTCGAAAAATGTTGGCTACTTTGAGGCGCACGCTTAATGCATAAACCCATAGACTGGAATCATGTTGAACAAGATGCCGCATAATTAAGCAATCAGCAAAAGGCTATAAGGATCTGCTTGAAGAGAGGCTTTTTTTATGATGTTCAATGAGTAGCTAGTCGAGCCTAATAAGTTGCTCAAGTGAGCTGAATCACTGAATGAGGCTCGAGGCTCGGGACTTGTCTGTGGTGCTCTGAGGCGTGGCAGCGGCAATCAATTTGTGGGCGTTTGCAATATAATTGCGCAGCTCACGTGCCTCTCTGTCTCTCTCTTTCACTCTGTGAGCAGCAGTCGTAAACTGGCTTTAAATATTTGAAAGCTTATGCGCTTTTACGACTCGCTTGACGCTAACAATAATATGACACAATGGCTGCCAACTAAGCAGCAGCAGGAGTGGAAGCTGTGTAGCAGCTCAACCATAAAATAAAAGATAATCATTATTTTTCTAAGATTGCACATAAATTTCTTGCTTGCGCGCTCGAGCGTTCGCCCAGGAAATGCATCAAAATTCGTTACGGCTGCGCGAGTGTGTGTGTGTGTGAGTGTCTATCTCTCTGCGTGTATGTGTGAGGAAATGCGCCAGCATACAGGAACAGGAATAAAGTATACGTTACGTGGCATACATGCACGCCCGGATGCAGCGCTGCTTGTCCGTACGTAACGCAGTCCAGACTCCACTTTCTTTTTTGGGCCAAAAAGTGCTCGGGCGTTAAGAATGCAACGCTTGCATTTGCCGGAGTCGTCGGAACCCGGACTCCAGCGCTCGACTCCAGCGCCCGGATGCAGCTCATTTCATTTGGGCAAGCGCAAAAACGTAGAGCAGACCTCAGCTTGCAGCGTGCATGATCAGCCCCAGTCCCAGCCCCAGCCCGAGCAACCAGTTGATAAAGATGGATGCTGCAGGCGCTTGATTTAATAAATTTTCACAAAGACGAAAATCTCGATGCACGCAAAGTATTTTTACAGCCAGTCGATTCAATAAACTGGCGTGTCAAAGTGCCGCAAATTAATAAATTTATATATATATACATATATATATATATATATATACATCTATAAGAGCTATAAATTTTACAATATATATAGGTGTGTGTATGTGTGTGCGTGTGTGTGCTGGCTGTGTGTGTGCCGTTAAAAACTTGAAAGTTGAGCGCTTAATTAAATGTCGCGTAAGCGAAATCTTGAACATTTTTCAACAATTTAAAAAAAAAAAACAAAGAGCAAGAAAAATTGAGTTTTGGCAATATGAAAATATTAAATACTCTTTTAAAAAATATTTGTTAGCTGGAAATATTATTATTAAATTATTTTAATTATAAAAAATGAACTTGGAAAGGCATAAAGTTGATATTCATATAAAAAAATTTCAAAACAAATGTTTATAGAATAAAGTTTATAAATACAAATAAAATATTTTAAAAATATATATATGCACATAAAAATAAATATTTTGAGTTGCTTGGGCAGGAAAATTAGCCTTAAGCTTATGCTCATGATTAAAATACCTGCATGGGAATTTTTAGAAATTAGAATATGCTTCTAGATTAATATAAATTTTAATATAATTTAAATTATTTATATTATTTTTATAGTTCATATAATTTTGTATGCCCCCTCTAGATTGATATACATATTTTATAAATATTTTATTCTGCTTCTAATATAATAAATATATATATATATATTTTATATACCAAAAAACATGTAAATATTCCATCACATTATGGCTTATGCTCCTTAGCCCTCATTCTCTATACTCAGTTACATAATTGATCGCTCATTTATTATGCCCTTTGTGAGTGTATTGAAAGTAAAAGTTGATGGCGGCATCAGAGCGTCTGCTTCGGCTGCTCCTGCTGGCAAAGTGATTAAATTGAGCAACCATTAAAATAAATATGGCGACAAATGGCATAAGTGTTCGTCGAAGTCAGCGGAAAAGCTCATTAAGGCGAAAATGTGCCAAGAAAAAAAATATAACAGGAAAAAAATATATATAAAATAAAAAGAAGCAGCAGCAAATTGAGTGACGCGCGGCGGAAAATGTGTCAGCAGCTGGCGGTGCTAGTGCTGTTGCTGCTGCTGCTGCTGCTTGGGCAGACTTTTGAACTTTGATTCTTTTTAATAACGTGCCTAATTGAATTCAAATTAGCTGGCTAATCGACTGGCCCAATGCAAATAATTGGGTCCGGGTCGCAGCCACGTGCTCAGCAGTTATGATAGGCAAAGGGCCGACAAACTGACAGCAACTACTTGAGGAGCAGTCAAGTGTGGCTAGCCTAAGGAATACCCTGCTTTTGAGTGTGTTGAGTGAAACTAGCTTAGAAGACTTCTTAGTTCAATTTACTTTAGAGTATTTATTTTTTATATATTTATATTATATATCTATATTATATAATAGATAATATTTCAAACTATTAACATTAGAAGTTTACTTTCCACAAATATCTATATATAAATGCGTAGCATTTGCCACGTCTTCATCTGACTTTGCTTACCCCATACCCTAGCTGCTATTTAGAGGGTATCAGGGCTGCAGTAGTCACGAGGCTCCACCACAGTGACAGCAGCAGCAGCAGCTACTCGAGCCTCTGCCGCTACCTCAGACATTGTCCACTTGGACGACGAGTGTTTCTTCTCCCTTTTTTTTTTTTTTTGGTGCTTGCCAAACTGTCATTGTGCGAGCGTTTGTGGGTGCTCGTTGTTGCCGGTTGCCCTGGTGGCAATCATGCTAAAAGCCCCACCTGACGCCGCACTAGCTGTGCGCCGTCTGAGTGCCAAGTGCCTTTTGCCTATTTGTTGTTTGTTATTACTCCATATCCGTCCCGCCGTTACCTTTGCCCCTGCCCCTGGCGTTGCCCCAGCCTAGCTACGAGCGCTGCCTCGCTGTGATAACCCAGCTCGAGCTCTAGCCGCTGGGTCCGTTTCAGTTTGAGCATTGGACGACCGTAAATCTTTCCGCACACTTTAGCAATTTATACATAACCGCCGGCATTTATTGTCACATTTAGCTCTGAGTTCACGGCGTCACGTCTGCTATTTACATTTTGCCATCACAACAACAACAACAAGAACAACAACCAGTACCAAAAACAACAAATCTAAAGCGGCTGTCCTGGGCGGGGAGCGGTCCTGCAAAATGTCAGCCATTTCTCTAGCCTGATGCCCGCGCCCGATAGAGTCATCTCATTTGCGGCCCGCGGCCGTCCGCTCAAGTTTTGCGACCGAGTGTCACGTTGCAGACTTATTAGCGTGTCTTCTATATTTTCTTTTGGCCCATTCCAGTTTTTTGCATTTTACCAACTTCCACGTAGATAAAATGAGTGCGCCACAACTCGACGAGCCCCCGACGACCCAACAAAAAAAAAAACCGGGCAAAAAATATGAAGTGAAATGAGATTAAACAAGTTAGAAAGCTACAATGGAGCGCGACTCAACGCCCGAGATACTCAGCTGGGAGTGAACTCCAAGCGCTATAAATTTAATATAATTGGCATTATAAAGTTAGTTCTGGGAGAGAGTTGAAAATTTTTAGTAAGAAATAAAGTTGGTTTTGGTTAGCTGAAGCTGGCGAAGTTTGAGTTGAATTGGCTTAGGAGAAGGTGTTAAGATTTAAGAGTGGAGAAATGTGATTTTGTAAGGTATAAAAGAATATTAAATAAAATTTGAAACACATTATATTGAGTAGGTTTGGTAAAGTTTCGGAAATGCCAAAGCTAAGCTTAATAAAGCTCTTAAAATAAAAAAATATACATATATTGGGATGACATCAAGTTCAGCTTTGTGGAAACTTCAATTAAATTAAATAATTATTTTTAAATATATAAATATACTTTTTTATTATTTTTATTAAATAAATTAATATAATATTATTTTTTATATAAAAATTAAATTTATAAAATATTTATTTTTGTATAGAAAATTTATTTTTCTATTTAATAGATTTATAAAAATATTTATTTATTTATTTGAATAAATTTATAAAATATTTATTATTAAATTTAGTAAATATATTCAAATAAAAAAAAAATCATTCACATTTTCCTATCTACCACACTTTCTCAGTTCATTTATTATAACCAAACATTCGGACACTCAAAACACCCCATTCTATGCCTAGTTACAGGGTATAATTATGTTTTTTTTCTTCTGCCTTGTGAGCGCGCATCTTTGCTGTAGGTAATGTGAGAAATGCTTTCAAATAAATAAGCGAGTATTTTAGCAACTTCCTCGTTTCTGCCTCTGCCCCCTCTCTTTCTCTCTATCTCCCTCATTCTCACAGTATCTCGCTCACAGTTGTCATTTGCATGTCGCATTTAAATTTGCATTTGTCAGCTCAGCCCCGGCCCCAGCCGAGCCCAGTCCAGCCCAGAGCATGCAAAACTGTCGCCTTAGCTGATTATAGTACACGCTAAGTTGGGGCCTTAAAATATTTATCATATTGCGCATACGCACAGCGGGCTGTGACGTCTGCTGCGATGATTTATGCCCATTAAAGCTGAACAAGCAGCGAGAGCACTCTCGCCTGATGAATTGCGGCCATAATGACGCATCATTATGCTCGACTAATTGTGGCCCAGACCGAAATCGTTTGTAAAAGTCAATTATCATTTGGCATTGAATACAGCCAGGCAGCCAGTCAGTCAGATGGCTGGCCAGGAATTGGCAGGATATGCCAGCAAAGCAATCCGATAGCTGAAACAAAAGTCTGACTGAGTGTCATAAATTAAGAGACGCTGATCGCCCAAAGTAGCAACAACAATTGATTATGCCGCACACATCTATATATATAAATATATTATTATATATATATATATATATATATATATATATATATATTATCAAAATCACGCCGAGCTCTGGTCAAAGGCAGATGTCACATTTAATTGGGTTTTCACAGGCGTTTGCACCGTAATAAGCTATTAAATAAGCGCAAAGCCAAAAGCTGAATTCAACGCATTGATATATAATTGAGCTGACGCACAACAACAACAACACACACACACACGTGCACACTCACCCACCCACACACACACACATACTCTCATAGGCCATAAATAACGCGACAACTTCCGTTTGCCATAAAACTGATGCGCGCGACAAAGCGAAATGGCGCCCAGCAATGGCGGGCGCTGTTTCCGCTTATGGAGCGACGACAGTCGACAAGGCGATCAGCAGCATAAGCAACAAAATATATACAACAACAACAACAAGAACATCGTGCAGCCCAAATCGTAAATTTCAATCAACACCGTCGCAAGCTGAAAGAAACCCAATGACAAACAGTCGAATTGCCTCTCATTCACCTCGGCGGCGCGCCCCGTTTGAACTGGGCTACAATATGACAGGCTACAGTCAGCCACGCCCCCAGTTCGGGCAAACATTGGCGGCGACTTAACTCATGTTTTATTGCTGCAAATCCCATTTTTGAGCTTCAATGCTGACAATAAAAGTCATAGAGACTCTCCCAACTCCAAACAATTTCCAATAATGGCATCACGCCCGCCACCTCGCCCCCTCCCTCGACACATTGTTGTCTCTCTGTGTGTGTGTGTCTCTGTGTTGATGGCTTTGCTCACTGACAACTGCAAATTTGTTATTGTGCAGGCTGTAGGGCCTAGTGCCAACTGAATGAGCGATGCGCGCTGGCTAAAAGCTTTTAGCTGAACTTATATATTTTAATCAATATGGCTAAGCGCGCTTAATGCAGGCAACTAACTTAAATTTCATTGGATTCCTAAAGCTTTTAGCTTTTCTTATACAAGCCAGCAGCATTTCAATTTTTTTTTTTAACTTGAATTTGAAGCTCCTTAATAAATATATAATTAATCTTTGATTATGTTTTCACTTGCTTTTAAGCACATTTTTCTAAATTCTATAAGACTAAGCTCGATATTTTCTACATTTTTTTTTAATTTAACTTTATTATATATAGTTTTTGTATATCATATATCACAAAGCTCGATTAATTCATTTTAAATATGCTTTACAGCTTTCAAGCTCCTTTACACATATTTGACAGCCAACTTCATCAAATTAAGTTCATATAAAGTTCATTACATGTGCCAAAAAGCTCATTGGCTCAACCTCTTAGCCATAATGAAGCTTTTTTAATATCGCACTAATTTGCAGTAATGCGAGGATTCGTTAAAAGTCTACAGCCCAGAGGCTGTGTGCTTAATTAAGAGCTGTTAAAGTTGCTTAAAAGACGCAACACTTAATTCTCATGATTTCTTTGCTACAGCTTGGACTACTTTTCAGCTAGATGCCAGGGAAATTGTCCCTTTATTCAACTCCTTAACAGAGAGAGAGAGGGAGAGAGAGAGGGCGGTTGGGCAATATACTCGTAAATCATTAAAAGTTCACTCGTAAAATGCGAACCACAAGTGCGACCAACGAAATTTGAGCTACAAATTTCCGAGCTGGCCAAGTGAGCTCAGCTGTAGTAGAAGTGTTCAAGTGTATGTGTGTGTAAGTGTGTGTGTGTGTGTGTGAGTGTGAGTGGTTGTGTGGCAATGGCATTGTGCTAGCCTCTTGGCAGCCATCTTCATGGCTGTCGTCTGTTAGCCATAATAGTTGTTGTCCTTGTTTGCTGCCACGGCTGAGCAGGTTAATCGAAAAACTTTTGCCAAATAATTTGAAAATGTTCAAATTGCCATTTAAATGGCGAACGCACAAGCCGCACCACAGCCTGGGCCGACCTCAAGAATGGCGCCTCATTTTGGCCACTCGCTCTGTGATTTTTTGTTGTTTTCTTTTCTTTTTTTTTTTTTGACTAATTATTCGTGTTGCGCTGCGAACTTAAAGCTAATCTTATCTTATGGCTTAATAAAGTCAAAAGTTAAATCCCAATCAAATGTTTAAATACACAATATACAGGTGAGGTTAGCCCTCACAAAGAGTCTTTAATGTGATGGGAAAAACCGAAGTTTGATTAGCCAATTTGCTGGCTCATTTGTCCTACGCAAAGGCTATAAATTATATCAACCTAATTAGCGCACATCAATCACACATTACTTAATTACGAATTTATATGTTCGGCCCTCAAATTTGCAAATGATGAAAATGGAAGCCGCAAAATTGAATTGCATCAAATGAAAATTGTGTGTGGGTTTAGCCTTAGCCACAATCATTTGTGCAGGCCATATATATGTGTATATTTTAGTATATATATTAGCCTCTGCGCTGTATTTGAATTCAAATTATTGCCAAAAATAAATGTTTGCTAACCAAATATATAATATATACAAATGTTTATCAATTAGTCAAATTAGATTTCGTTAGTTTCTATTATTTTGGCATTTGCCGCATTTTTATTTCGAAAATTTGAAATTAAAGTCTTTATAACTGAATCATTTTTAAATTGAATTCTCACATAATTTGTATGCTCTTCTGTTAGTTAATTAAATTATTGTAAATTAATACGCCGTTATTTACTTAAACACCATCAACTGAACTGAACTGAGCTGAAAGAACACAAAATGTTTTTTTACCAGCCTCGCTTGTAAAAATTTATTGCACTCGCTGCAGATTTAAACAATTAACCATAATAACCATAATAATTGCGTAAATATTGAAAATAAGCATATAAAAAAATATTTAAGAAATATGTGTCGGCTTGTGTGTTAAAGAGAATTTTATATATCATTTAGCTTGAACAACTTCAAAGATTTTTTTTTTATAAATTATCTTTAAAAAAATAATAATAAGCAGTTTCTCATGTTATAAAATTTCTTTGGTAAATACCTTTGCAAATATATAGTAAATAATATATATTATATTTATATTTATTTTATAATTTATCAATAATATAACTGATTATATTATTTTTAAGATCGCTTTATAAAAAGCAAATAAATATTGTTAAAAGAGCAAAAAAAAATAATAAAAAAAACTATAAAATACTTTTTAAATGTTTATAACAGAACTCAGAATATATATTATATGTATAAAATCTCTATGATATATTTTTTATAAATATATAAAAGAACAATAAATATATGTTAATTAATTTCTTTAAATATAGCCTTCAAAAATGCCCTGAAAAAAGTCAAATTGTTAGCAGTCAATTTTCGCACCGCGTACAGTTGTCAACTCGCGTAAGTGGCTCGCAGTTCTTAGCACACGCACATTTCAAAACAATTTGTGTGTATGTTAAATTTATATTGCACAGTCCATATACACACATGGGCACATGTGCCCAACTCCCCAATATATTTATATGTTCTGGCTTCACTTGACCCTTTTTTATACATTTTTATTGGCAAACAAAAATTTTTAGCTGCCACTAAAATGAGTTAGGGCCGAAAATCCGACTTATTGTTTGTGACAAGCGCGGCAGACAGTCAAAGGTTTTTATATGGAAGCCGACAGAGAGACGCGGCGAGCTGCTGTTGCGAGTGCCTCAGCAAACTGTGGGACAGTTTGACAGTCAAAATGCTAAATATGAAACAGCAGAGCACAGACCGAACAAACTGATACACTAGCTGTGCAGAGAACAGCTTGTTGCAGTACGAAACTGATGGACTCTGTTTACTCTACGAGCGCATATCAACAATTTGCAGCAATGGCAGGTCACAAAATATTTTTACGAATTCCGTTTGTAACCCTTGCAAAACGAGAAGCACATAAAAATGTGCAGAGCACTTCTATTATATTATTTATAAATCAAAATCACGCACCGCAATTTCGTATGCGACGCTTTTGTGAGCTAAGCTATATAATCTCAATGCATACAACAAACACACACACATTCCGTTTTTGGGCTCTTCATTTGCAGATAAATTCATTCATTTTCATTTGAGTCAAATTTCCGTTTACTTAGCCGCACGTGCTATGCCTCATATTTTTCTTCTGATTGATATTATATATATGTGTGTATGTATGTGTATGTGTATATACATATAAATATATTTTATTCTATGTGAGCATTTGGGCGTAAATTTTTTTGCTTTTATTATTTAGCAGCCATTGAAATTTGCCAGCGGCCCCATTGCGTATGCGCAATATTTGCCTTTCATATATATATATGAGCATACATATATTCATGTAGTTTTCGCTCATATATAAATAGTTAACAACTTTATAGTTTGGCAACAGTCGGGCATTTTGTGCTGATTAAGGCTTAAAGCTGTAATTAATTATCACACGATGACAGTGCATTTAGCACGTTAGGCTACAGTGCGGGGCAGGTGTAGAGGAACAACAATTTGAAATGGTTAAAATTTCTGAGCGGAATTAGCTGAAAAAATGCATTAAAATTATTATTTTTTTTAAAGTTAAAAAAATTAATATATATATTAAAACATGCCTGAAGCTTTTATAAATTTTATTATACATATTTTATATTAAATTAAATAATTTTAATACAGTTACTAAAGTTAGCTTATAGACAAATATGAAAATAATATATTTAAAAATATTCAATAATTTTTTTAATTATAATTTTTTGAAATATTAAAAATCTTAAGCATATTTGAACTATTTTATATATATTTAATTATTTTTATTAAGCTTAATTTTTTTTTTGTAAATACATAAAAATTTAATTTAAAACATTTCAAAAAATATAACAAATACATTAATAAAAATTTAAATAATAATACAAAAATATTAAACTAAAATCGATAAAAAATGGTATAATAGTGTGACTATTTAAAGATGCCGTAGTGTATGGCCTATAAGCTAGTTAACAACAAACCAGATCTTCACAGACAGCTGCAAAAACCCTCCGTCAGTCAAGTGCACTTTACAGGATAGCTTTTGGTCTGGCAACAACTGTTGCTTGGACCAAATTCTGAACGAGCATTAAACATTTTTTTTGTCACAGTCAACAATTACAGAAGTGAATAAAATTTATTTACATATATATGTGTATGTGTGGATATATGAATATATATCCTGCTGCGCGTATGTAAATCAAAATAAATTGCAAAATCACAAAACTAATTTAAATGTCATGCAGCTTCCAAGTGCTGACAGGCATTGTTGGCTGTCTAAAGGGTGCCCAAAGGACGCGCTCAGCACGTGTGCGTGTGCTAATGAAATTACGCATTTATGGAGCGCCCTAGATACGATATATATATATAGGTATATATATATATATCTGTAGGTGTTCGTCTGTTGACATTTAATGTATTTATCCTGCAAGGCTGTTGCATTTCTTTTAACGACCATGGCTGAGCGCATTTACTTATGGACATGATTATGCCATGTATCGGCTGCTTGTATCGGCTCCGGCAGTTGTTGTCGCTTTCGCTTCCGCCGTATACGTTTTTGGCCATTTTTCATTTGGGCACTGAGCACGCGCCATTCTCGCAGCCATTGGCTAAAAGGGAAATCGAAATTAAACTGTCCAAAGGCTGCAGCTGAAATTTACGACCACTTCGTGCTAAGCGACCAGACATGTACCCTTCCCGCTCACTCCATATCTCTATCTGTCTCTCTCTCTCTCTCTCTCTTTGTCTGTCTCTGTCTCTGCTGGCCGCAAACATCCGACCCAGTGAAATGACTTTGTGGCTAGTCTTTGCATAACGTGCTGTCCGAAAGAAATCGCACGGATAACATCGAACGATTCACTGTGGTCCGTCAGTCCCGCCGTCTCTCCGTCCGTTGGTCCTTGGTCTCGCAGCATTTGCGTTTAATGCTTTGCCCGGTATTTGCATTGCTGCATTGGTTTGCCCTCTTGATTTTTGGCCACTCATCGTTGCGGCCGCATGAATGTTAAATGCGCATTTGTTTTCCGGCTCACACAGACACACACACACACAGACACAGAGACAGAGAGAAAGCCATGATTATTTTATTGAGCAGCTGCTCAGCCACGTTACGGCTATCTATTTCTAAAAATGTTCTCCAAATCGGATATTCTATGTATTTTATGTTTATTTTTGTTTTTATTTAACCACATTTCCATTATTCGACGAGCTGCTATTGACATATATATCTGTCTGTCTATATATACATACACATTTATTTATATATATTTGGCGCAAACATTGCGCAACTGTTTCGCCAAAAGTTTTCGCGACCAAAATAATAATCCCCCGCCCACAGCCAAGTTGGGCAGCTGGCGAAAATATTTTCTTTTCGAATGCGGGCGAAAATCTCAACTGGCTGCAGTTATCTGGCGTTCTATGCCGATATTTTTTATACGAATTTAAATGTATTTTCGACTAAAGGTGAAGCCAGGTGTGCGAGGTGTGCTAGAGAAGTTTGTGATTAATTTATGATATATTTATATAGAACTATAACAAGAAACTAAACTACTATAAGATGTATTTTTATGGATAACTCTATCTGAAGTAGTATTTAGTTTATATATTACGAATAAGTTATGTAAAGTGAATTTGAACTATTTTTCTTGATATATATGCCTCGTTTGTATGTTTCAATTATTTCAAATACTTTTCCTGATATCTGGCTTGTGTGAACTGATAATTTAAGCTGAGTTTATACAGTTAGGATATCTAGAAAATTATTTAACTATATTTGCTATATATGTTATAATACTAAAATTAATTTAGAACTATATTTTTAATGTATTTTTGAAACTTAAAGAAAAGAAAATAAATAAAATATGTATAGTCTTTGGCAAAACAACAGAGGACTTCCACAGAGCAAAGCAGAGCCAGAAGCACAGCAGAGTCAAAGTAAAGAGTCAAAGTAAAGAGTCAAAGTAGAACCAGAGATCAGCCATGAGCGGAGCCAAAGCAGAGCGAGAGGTGAGCCAGAACTCAGCCAGAGGCGCAGCCATCGGCAGAGCCACAGCGCAGCCGCAGTTGAGTCAAATCAGGAGCAGAGGCAAAACAGATGAGTCAGAGCAGAGTCAGGGGCAGCGCCAGCAGCTGAGCAGAGCCAAATTAAAGTCAGAGTCGAACCCAAGATCAGCCAGAGGCGCAAGCGTTGGCAAAGCCAGAGGGCAGCAGCAGTTGAGTTGAGGAGCAGAGCTAAAAGAGTTGAGGTAGAGCAGAGCCATAGGGAGAGAGCCATAGGGAGAGCCATAGGGAGAGCCATAGGCAGAGCCATAGGGAGAGCCATAGGGAGAGCCATAGGGAGAGCCATAGGGAGAGCGAGAGGGCAGCAGCAGTTGAGTCAGAGTGGCAGCGCCACAAGCAGCGCCACTGGCAGAGGCAGAGCAGAGCCAAACTTTACATACACCCCTCGCAAATTGCATGCCTGTAACTTGCGTAGACAGTTATCCATACATATATATGTACATATATATTTCTTTATTTTCTCTATATATATGCTTAAAAAAATAGCTCTCTATACCCACTTTATAAGCTGCGCGCTGTGTCTCTCGAGTGTTTTGCTGGCAAATGTTCGCTTCGTTGCACGCACAAATTGCCACTCGAACGGCCGAGTTACCGTTATCCACACACGGACAGGCACACCCACACGCTCAGACGCCCACACTCCCACTTGCAGACATCGGTATCTGTGCAATCTGTTTCGGCATTGCATGTAAATAACACTAAGCACAATGCTATATTATAGCTACTTGGACCACTTGGAAGTCATGCATAATGCCAAAGTAAACCAAATTTGAATTGTGAAAAGCGCTTTCTTTTCTTCTCTTTCCTGCCTTCTGTTGTGTTATTTCCCAAGAATCCTCGCATACAATGGACTTTTCACTATTTGCTTGTTTGTTGACCACAGTCAAAGCAAACAGAATCAACTTCAACTGGTTCATATAACAACTCGAGAGCTGCTCAAATTGGCACAGCTTGAGAAGCAAAATATAATCCAAGTTGCAATCAATTTATGAGAGCCACAGATATCGGACTATATAATATGATACCACTTGGCAGTTGGCATTCAGAATCTCACTAAAAAAAAACTAATTTCGGGCAGAGTTTCATTAAAGGCTGCAAACGGCGTCTTTGTTGTGCAGGAAATTAGCAGAGCTCGATGCATTTGTGCACCAATTGGCATCTGGTTGATGATGAGTTGCATGCTATTAGAGAGCGTCTTTGCCAGCCACAAACTGTGTGCAACATTTTATGCTGCAACAAAACTAGAAAACCATGCCAAGGATGCACACGTGTCACGAGGCATACAAAAACTTTGCACTAAGTGAAAATCGGGAAAAAAATAAATATGTTGCTGACCAAACAAGAGTGAAAATATTTGCTCTAATGTTAGTTCGATAGTTGTTGAAGCTGTTGGTTATAGATAAATGTTGAAATAGTTGATAGGTTTTGCCTATTTTTACTATTTTAAAAATATATCTGCTCATATTTATGATTAAAGATTTTCCTTACGAAATAGCTTGAGTCCAAGTGCTTAGTTGGTTTGTTGGTTAGTTGAATAGTTGATAGAATCTTCTTCTATTTATTATAATTATTTTATGTTTTATACATTTTTACAACTATTTTTTCTTCATGATTTTTTTAAATGTTTTTTTTTTTTAATTTTTTTTTTATTTTTTTATATATATTTTAAATATTATATATATTTTTTTTAAATATATTGTATTTATTATTGATTTTTATTATAATATTTGTATATATATATTTATATATTACACTGTCTTATTATTTTTATTTGAATTTTTTTGTATATATCCCATTTCATTCATATAGTTTTATGCATGAAAATCTAAACTGCCTTAGTTCTGATCTATTAAGCAATGTGCTTTCAGCATGATCAAAATATCTCTATTCTTTTTAAAACTTCGACAATAACTGGTTTCATTTGGGCAATTCAATAAGCTATGAGATAATCACGCATCCATCGCTAAGATAATAACACTCGACAAGCACAACAACTGCTAGAACAACGATGAGACAAAGAATTTCAATTGCTATTTGAGTTGCCCCACACATATGTATGTACACACTGCCATACACACACTCTCATACTCGTAGAGGCTGTGCCATTAAGAGCTCGAAGTTGTGGCATGGCCATAAATGGGACTAACCGGAAGTGAGATGCACACAATATTTATTACTGTCAACGCCTGCAATAAAACTTTGCGACAATCAAAGGCGAAGATGCAGACGTAACTAAAATATTTGAGCAGAGCAGAGAAGAACAAGAAGAGGACGAGGTGGAGAGAAAAAAAATAGATTATGGCCTGAAAATAATGTCAACAATTGTAAATCTCTCGTTTTGGGCCAAACTCAAAATTGAGCAAACTGCAAAAGTGTAATTGCAAAAATGTTTGTCACAGTGCGACAGCTGCTGTGCAGCAAAGTTCCGGAAACTCTCATCCAAATTGTGGCCCATTTCCTCTACTCGACTGATTGAAATGCTCACACACACACACACATATGGCCATCTGCTTGTACTTTGTAAATTCACAAAAGAAATAAGTGACAAATTGTTGTAAATACCAAACAAGAGTTGCATAATGCGCCCAAGGCAAGGCGACAGCTTTATGAACACAACTCTCACACACAAATGCACTGAGAAAAAAGTAGCTGTGGGCTTGTAAAATATATGAACTAATAAAGTGGGAGCTTGGGCCAATAAATACAGAAAAGAAAGAATTTAAATTGTAAATAAAAGGAGATATTCTTCTAGCCTGAATTTCTGAAAATTTTTTTAAAATTCCTTGCCAGCCCTAGATTAGATGAATAAAGAGATATTATCAGTAAATTGTAGAACTGCTGAAATATAGTTATGGAAAATAGTATCAACTATGTTGGGTCGGCTAGAGCTAGAAACTCTATATATAATTTTATTTCTTGGCCTAAATGAAGCTTGATTTGTACTTGAGAAGTATATGAAAGCTTTGACTAAGCATAAAATATAATAATTTAAAGAATTTACTAAAAAATATTTATAAATTGCCAAAATATTAATAATAAATGTCAAACTAAGTAGGGAAATTATTTGGAGACTTAACTATTATTATTACATCATAAGAATATACTGAAGCACCTGCAAAACTAATATGTGGAATAGAGTAAGCTATTAGCTATTGAGCCTGATATTCTGAATGTATTTTTAAATTATAATAATCAACCATATTTAAGCCTTTCAATAGTTAAAAAAAGATTTTATTTATGTCTAAAATCTATAAAAAGTAAAAATTTAGTTAAATTTAATTTAAATAATATTCTTTTTCTTAACAATTTTCTTTAAAAAGCAGATAAACTTAAGAATGAAAATATTTCTATAATTAAGTAGTGAAAATTGGGTCTTGATACCTGAAAGTCCCTGCTGTATCCGGAACTCATCTTACCTCTCGCTGCAAAGCTGCCTTGCGCAACTGGAGCAGCCTCCACCTGACTTATTTACATTTGCCATATTTGATTTATGTGCTTATTCCATTTTTTTTATAAATACGCCCTCAATTGACGCTTGACAAACTGTCGGAAACTTAACTTAATCAATGCGAGATTACACTGCTGCATTCAGGCAGTGTCAAAGCAGCAATTTGTCATCGAGCCCAGTCTGGTTGGCCCGTTGGGTTGAGGATGCTCAAAAGCAATCACAGTGCCAAAAGCAATAAGAAATACAATAACAACAACAACGACAGCAACACCGACAGCAACTCAATTGTATTGTGTACACAACAAATTATGAGAGCAAAAAAAAAAACAAGCCCCAAAAGCAAACAATCAGAGCCACTACTCGGGCTACCAAGGAAATAACAGGCAAAAGGCAACGTTGAGCGAGCGAGACTTTTGTCATATTTTGACATATTTTAATGCGAATTTATAATGCTGTCTTGACACCCACGACCACACTCCGCCCTAGGCCGCCCGCCCACTCGTCAGCAGTTGAGTGGTTGCCTGAAGGCCATTCACAGTTGGTCAACTTTAATTTGGTATGTGAGCGAAATGTGTTAGCCCTTTTACTTAGCGGCCTTTAACTGAATTTATACGGACGACGTTTCCCCAGCGACCGACCAACCAGGCGACCTGAAAGCGGCAGTAAATTTAATAAATAAGCAAAAGATTCCAGACTTATTTCCCACAGTGGTTGTTGTTGTTGTCGCTCTTGTTGTTGTTGTCGCTCTTGTTGTTGTTGTCGCTCTTGTTGTTGTGGTATACCTCAATCAAAACATGTCGCATACAATGGCAAGGCAGCCAGCCCCAATGCGTCGTCCATCAACAGTGTCTTCAATAATTTTTCACCCAAACCCAACACACTCGCACACACACACATATATAGAGATATACAGGCAGTCGTAACTGTACTGTCACACTGTCATGTTGTATTCCCGTTAGGCACAAAGGACCAAAATTGCAAATAAGAAAGAAATACACGCATATCACAAATAATATAAAAAATAACTGCTCTGCGTAAATAAAGTGGATAAATGCAAATGTTGTGTGAGCACGAATAGCGGAATACACTAACGGAAAAGGGTGTATAATGAAAAGATTTCATATAGAGTATACGCAATTGTTGCTCTAGTAAATAAGCAGAGACTGAGTGGTCTGAGTGGTCCTAATTAATTTATATTAATATTTAAAGTGAATATTTTATTTGCAATGAAATTTTAAAATATTTAAATTTCATTATTATAATTTTTAAATATTTGATTTGAAAATATATATATATCAAATAAAACCTGCAAATTCTAGATAATAAAGTCCTTAAACAATTGCTCAATAAATCAACAAATTTTCTTCTATAATTTATTTAGCCACAGCCGCAAAAATCCTCTTATAAATGCCTAAAATTTTCATGAAAATTCACAGTAAATAGTTAAACTCTTGCCAAACTCAACGTTAGCCAGAGTAGTTGAAGGCAATACCCTAACGTCTACTGTGCAAGCAACTTAGAACAGATCATGGATAGTCCCTGAGGGAGAGTGTATGGCCCAAGAATGGCTTCAAGTGTCATTTGTCGACGTAACCTTAAAAACTTTCGCCCAAGCGTCGCTCAACAAAAGTGTTATGCGTGGGTAACACACACATGAGTGTGGGAGAGTGTGCGCGTGTGGGTGTGTGTGAGTGGTTGCTTCAGCCAAAGGCAAAATAATGCATATAAAATGGAAAATCAGCAAAAGATTCTAACCTTAACTGGCGCGCGCATAGCTAGCGCCTCTTAACTTATTCAATTTTTATACATGTGTGTGTGTGTGTGTGAGTGTCCTTGGCACAAACACTAGACTACATTGAAATTGAAATTGATTTGACAAATATTTTGCCTGGCGTTTATTACATTTTTTTGTTATCAGCTCGCGTTGCTGGCGCCTTGGCCTTTTCGTGTTTGTGAACTCCGAACGCGCTGGCAAGGATTACGTCTGCTATGGCAACAATTTCAATATGCTGAAGTCATACACAGAGAGAGCGAGTGGGAGAGAATGGGAGAGAGGGGAGAGACTCACACACGGATGCAAATGCATGGCAATAAGCTTACTTGAATGGCAAGAGCGCCAAGTGAAATTCTGTGCAGTTATCTGCGAACTAGGTGCATGCCTGCAGCCAACTGTTCGATAAATTTATGTATATTGAGTTGCATTTAACACATTGGCACTTGTTGCATGCCACACACACACACACACACATACACACTCGCCAAATGCCATTATGCGCATTAAATAAATCAATATGGAAATCAAGGCAAACAAGCGTGAAGCTTGTGGCTGCAACTTTTGCTCTCTGTGTGGGTGGGTAAACATAAAAAACTTTTTAGCTGATTAGAGCAGCGGCAATTATACACTATAATAGAGTGTTAGCCAGGGCAGACAACTGAGGAAAAGAATTTAAGAGCTAAACATGGCTGCAGGCTGAACTGAGTAGCTCTCTTTAGTCTCTATACCAAGCCGAGTTAGGGCATTAAAAAAGCCGGCTCATAAAACTCTTTATAGCAAAGCGCATTTTCATTAAAAACTCAACTTTTTGCTTTTATAATTTGCTGCACTCAGCGCTTAATGCAGGCGAACAAGGCAGCGACAACAACAATGCGAGCGATAAAGGCATAAGCCAAAGCTATTTTTATTGACAATTGCATTAAGTGGTTGTCCATGTGTGTGCATTAGCAGATTGCAAAATACAATTGATAAATAGCTTTTCAATGAAGTGGTTTAATCAATGCAAAATCCTGCGCAAGGACAAAAGTTAATATGGCTAGATAAATACATACATATATATAAAGAGGGTGGGAGGGAGAGAGTGTGTGCTTAAATCCCGATCATAAAAAGCGCAGCCCCAGGACTAACAACAAAAGCCAATGTGAGCCACTAATTGTTGCATTTAAGCTGCGAGCAACAACAAGCTCAAAGTCTTAGCTTGAAAAAACATTGCACAAGCAGCTGTAGGTGTGCGTGTGTGTGACTAAGGGTATGTATGTATATGCTCTGCCACAAAGGTAATGCACGTGCGGCTGCGGCCAGGTGATTAAGCTTTGCCAAAGCAGCAGCAGCGGCGGCAAGTGGACATGGCAAATAAACGCACCGAGTGTCATCTATGGCTCGCACGTGACGTATGCGCAACATTAAGTAGAAAACCTCAAAGACCAAAGCAAAAATTAACAGCGTTTCAGCAGGAGGCGGAGGCGCCGCCATCACAGCTTGAGCTTTGCTTAATGAACTGTGCCAGACATTGGGGATATGTTGTAGCCAGGATTTAATATTGTATGAAGATGTTGATTTAAGTTCAATGAGTTTGATGTTGTGGAGCGAGGAAGGGGATGGGGAGGAAAAAATGACGATACGGAAAGAGAGAAAGAGCAGGAGAGAGAGAGAGAGAGAGAGAGAGATAGAGAGAGAGAGAGAGAGAGAGAAGGGAAGAGAAAGATATGTGCACTTAAACGTAGCATGAGAGGAAAGTAAATTTGATATATATTTTAGGAGTAAGAGACTGAATAGAAATTTAGTTTTATAGATTTTATTTATTTATTTTTGAGCTGGCTTAAATGATGAAGTCTTCAAGACAAATTATAAAATTAAAATAAAAAATAATAAAATTAAACATTATTATATATAATTTGATATTATATTTATAAATTGGGCTATACTTTTTTGTATTTTTCATTCTAACTTTTTTTTTATTTTTCAACTTTATTTTTCCTATTTATTTTATATATATTTATATATATTATGCATAGTAAATTTATTGGATTTTTTTATGCGAGAAAACGTTAATATAAATCGAATTATTTTATGTAAAAAACTCTCGACTTTATATTTTTTCTATCATATTTATTTTATTATATTTTTTAAACATTAAAAAATAAATGTGTATATATATATATATATATATATATTTATTTTTTTTTTTTATTTTTTTTTTTTTTTTTTTTTTTTTTTGTTTAATATGCAATAGAATAGAATCTAAAAGTCCAACATCCATACAGTCAAGATATTCTTTATAAGCTTTATGATATAATAATAATTTTTATAAATTAATAAAAAAAATTATATTGCAATGAAAAACGTGATTTAAAAACCAAGTCCAACATATTTTTACCCAAGTCTCTAATTAAAGCCTTAACTAATAGCTATAGATATCCTTAAGCCCTTGCTGACCCAAAGCTCTCACAAAACCCTTAAGACACATATCCAAACAGCTCAAGCCAAATCTGTCTTCAGCCAAGTCTCGATTCAGTTCCTTAAATATGATTATAAAAATTGCCAAATTGACCTATGAACACTCGAACTTGTGTACATGTACAGCAAAATGGGGAAATAAATAAATAAATGAAAGGGCAACTTGTAGTCAAGTTTTGAAATTGGCAAACTTTGAAATTAATTAAAATCGCCATCAATGCTGCGCCCTGATGAAACCATAACAAAAACTAATTTTTGACAATTGCCAATAATCGGCAGAGCAGCCCAGCCGCATGGATTGCCAAAACACAAGCAACAGCAGCAACAGTAACAGCAACAGCAACAACAACAACAACAACAACAACAGCAAAGTATTGCTGAACAAACAAGAGCAACAACAACAGCGAGGCGAGCGCAACAATTAAAACAAATCGAAAAAAGCAATGTAAAATTTTCATGTTCTAAAAAATGTTTTTGTTCTTGCTCTCTTTTGCTGCTGTTTTATGTTTTGAGTGAAAACGTTGCCACGCCTCCCCCTTTGGCTGCCCTCGCTCAATGCATGCAAATTGCGGCAGAGTGTGCCCCTACGTGCCACAACAAGGGTGTGTGTGTGTGTGTGTGTTTTTGTTGCTTGTTTTTGCACTTTTTGGGTGTAAGGACAAAGTTTTGTTCGAACAATTGCTGCCGTGCACAAAATTGAATTGAAAACTCAAAGGTCACAAATTTATGCAATATATATATATATGTATATACATATTGGCACTTTACATATGTTTGTGGCACATGTGTGGGCGAGTGTGAACAGTTGAACATGGAGGAGCGTTGGATTGTTGTTTGATTGAAAATGTAATTGAATGACAGCAGCAGCAAAATAATACTAAAAAGGATTATAAAATAGAAAACTGAAAGAACAGCAAAAGGCCTTACACAGAAACCAAAATGCGTTGGCGAAACTTGGTTATCAATTTAATATTGGAAAAGAATATACAAAAATAAACAAATCAAATATGAAAACATTTTCTGGACAAAAATATGGGCATTAGATGGACAAATACAGCTGCAATATGAATGAAAATAGGTTTTATTATGGATTGAGAAATGAATTGCAGGAGAATAGATGTATGTGTATGACATGCAGTAAATAAAATAAATGGTTTAGATTTTTAGGAATTAAAAATGTATTTTTTTGTCTTAAGGAGAAAAATGTTTATAAATTTCAAACGGATTTTTATACTTGATAAAAACAAATAGAAATACTTGAAACTTCAATTTAAAAACATTATAAATAAATTTAAATAAGTATATATAAAATACATGCAAATATGTCTAAAATGAATATATATAGATATATTTCTGATCAAGACACTAAGTTGACTCACTCGAGACATATTCAACTGTTTGTTTGTCAGTGTGTTCATACTTTCGTCTCACTCTCCAGTTGCTCAATAACAACGTTCCCCTATGAGAGTGAGAATGCAAGTGAAACCCCAAATGAGTAGAAGTAAACGAGCTAGCTGCAGCAGATGACCGAACGACGATTTATGCTCTGAGCAAGAAATAAGTGAAATGAGACCAAAAATCAGAGAGCAGCATGGGTGTGTGTACTTTGAAGAGGGAAAGAATGCCTTGTGGCAAGAGCGCGATCTGCAGCAGCAGCAGATCGAGAGCCACTATATGCATGCGTATGTGTGTAGGCGAGACTGCCTGCTGCTTGAGTGCTTGAGGCGAGAATGCTAGCAGCAGCGGCAGCAGATCGAGTGCTAACGTATGCATGTACACGAGAATGCCTGCTGCTTAAGAGCTTGAGGCGAGTGAGGCGAGCGCCAATCAGCGTTCAGCGTCCTCAGTCGATCGGAGCAAAGCTCTGAGCAAGAGTTGTGCTGAGTTTTGAGTGAGCAGCTGGCCTATATAAGGCCGACCCTGCAGCGGTGGTCAGTCAGTCTTTTGCTTTGTTTGGTGGGATGCAGTCGATGTGTTAAATGTGCATTGCTGTGGAATTTGGTAAATATTTAAATTAAATACTATTAGTTGAAGTTGGAATATTTGTTTAAAATCATTGCTAAAAATAATTGTTAAAAATAATTGTTAAAAATAATTGTTAAAATAATATGTTAAATCGAATGTTAAAATAATGTGTGCCAATATTAACATATTATTTTAACATATGAATTTAACATATTATTTTAGCATATTATTTTAAAATATTATTCTAAAATATTATATATAATAATATTTTTGTTTTAATATTTAAATAATATGTTAATAATACTTATTATTAATATTAGTTATATTTATAATAATTATATATATTTTAATTAATTCGAAAGAACAGCATTTTAGTTTAAATTTTGTAAATATTTTAAAGCTTTTATGAACTAAAGAAGTCATAACCATAGCCATTTACGATATGCATATTAAATCAAATTAGGAGTTAAACACAGACACAAGGGTATTCCCTAGTCGAGCATTGTCGGTAACAGAACTCTGATTCATTTTGACTTGAAGAGAAAAACACAAACATTTTCTATGCGAATGCAAATAAGTTAAACTTTTTTTTTTGTTAAATCACAGAGGTATTACGATAAACCAAAACAGTTATTAAAAAAAAAATGTATTAAAAAATACAGTTATTCATATTGTAAATGTACGCTAATAAATAATGAAATTATAATTTCAATTGTGCTCGACACGTGCGTATCCATATTTATTTGAGCAATTATTTATTTAATTAATGTTCATTAAAAGCGGCATAAAAAATGCTCAAACAACTTCTGTGTGGATTAAAACGCATGATAAATGCTTTTTGCAGCTTGTTTTAACAGTGAATTATATAAAAATTATATAAGCAAATATTTAAATTGAATTGCGAGCGAAAGCAAAGCAAATGGAAGACGGCTTTAAGCATACTTGAAATGAGCGTGTGACAGGGATTTGCAGCTGGGATTATGCGACCCTTTTTCCGGAATTCCAGCTTGACCCAGCATCCAGTTGGGAGAAGGCGGCGGCTTATGCTGACAAGTTTAAATCGAGCGAAGATGCCTTAAACTGAGACAAAGCCACCTGTAAGACCAACAGGCAGTCAATGGACTCAGTCAACACGCAACTGTCACCTGCCGGCGCGCATCTTCGGAGCAGCCTCAGCCTCAGTCCCGGCACTAAGTATTCAATTCCATAAACACTTGTACACGCAGATCACGCGGCCATCGTAAGCCAGCAAGCGTCTTGGGCGAAACTTCATCAACAGAAATTGTGAATTCCATACAAATAGTTTGACAAACTTGCCCCAAAAACTTGGCTCCAATTGGTTGGGGGCCGCGGACGAGGAAATGGCAACTTGGGGGCTGCCAGGGCAAAAAGCGCAAATGAAAGAAGTTTTGCGGCAGGCGCTGAGCCAGCGCCGAGCGTCGACGATAGGCAGGAAATGCCACACAGCAGCAGACATAAAAGAAATCTTATAAAGCCACAGCAACAAGAAACTTATATTTCTATATAGCCACCACACACACATACACCATTTATATATGAGTGTGTGTGTGTGTGTTGTCTTCATGTAAAACTAGATGGAGATAAAAGAACTTGTAGTCCAAAATGAAAGATTTATGCCATTTACTGCGGTTTATACTACCTTTATTTTAAGTTTAAAGTTTGGGAATCCTTTTCTTTTTTTAAATTTCTAATTTAAATAAACAAAATTTTATAAATTTTTTTGTATATATATAAATGCTTGCATTGAAATTAAAGTGAAAAATAATTAAAGATGCCATAATTATCAATTATCTGTTTATATATATTTAATAAATATGCACACATTTTCATATCATATTGGCATGCTTTATGAATATTTTTTCAAAGACAAGACTCAAGTAAAAATATTTTATATAATTTTTAATATATTTTTTATATTTATTTAAATACAAAAAAAAACAATGTATATATATCTTTTTTTTATAAATAATAAATTTTTCCTCTATTTTTCACATTTTTTATTTTTATATATAAAATCAATTATGTAATTTTTTATACATTTATTTTCTTGTATAAAAATAATTTAATATATTTTAAAATTTACATGTATTTTCTACATTTTGTTACATTTTTCTAAATTAAAAAAATATTATAAGTATTTATCATATCTATTTTATAAATAATAAATATTTATTTTATGTATTTTTCATTTTTGTTTATTTATAAAAAATATTTAATATACCTATAATATTTTTCTATATATACAAAAAAAAAAATGATACAAAAATGTAAATTTTCTTTTCTTTTTTTTTTTAATTATTTTTAAAATATTCCATATGTTTTTCATACAGTTTTGTACAGTGTTTATTTGATATATTTTCATATATATTATAATACTTATATATTTTGTTATATAGTTATACGTCTTGCTCTCACCTTCTACTTTTACAGGGTATTCATTATTCAATCTGTCGTAGATTACCCATGCTCCGCTAGGAATTGCATAGTTTTCTGGTTTTCTTCTCTCTTTTTTTTTGAGCATTTCCTTTTTAGGCGCCAACTATTTGGTCACGTATCGTGTGCTTATTACGAATGTGCTGATATATAGGGCTACATACCTATAAAGTACATAATATACATATGCTCCACATATATGTATGGCGGAGGCAACGCGTGCGGCATATTATCGCATGGCTCGCACGGCAGGCCAAGAGCCCCACCAGCCAGGACCATTATCGGGCATCCGAAGCACACAGCGCACAAATGCGATGACGCGTCGCGACGGCTCGATGTGGCCTGAGGCCAGGCACTTGCCCAGATAGAGGCAGTGGAAAGGGGCAGAGGGTAACAGAGAGAATCAGACCACATAATCAAAGTCAGCCAAGGCGAGGCAGACGAGGAGGGAAGCATGTCCAAGTGCTGCTCTTCGAAAGTTTTTCATGTCCAAAACAGTCTGAAATAGGCGCGTGCAAAGGCCTTGGACAAGGCTCCAAAGTTTTAGACAACTTGTTTGGGTTCGGTTTTGGTTTTTGGGTTTTACTAGGTCTGCTGAGCTGTGGGCTAGAACTGGAACTGGAGCTGGGGTAGGGGCTGTGACATTATGCCGACGCATTGATTGTCAACATCCAAAAAGGGAATTGAACTTTGCGGCAGGAAGTTTGCGTGTGTGTGTCTGGCCCTGGCTCAGGCTCTGTCGCTGGCTCTGGCTTTGTCTCACTCGAGCTTATCAATCAACGGCAAATGCCGGAGAGACCTTCGCATGGCGTTAGTGGCCAGATTTAAGCCACTAATGTTGCTTGGTGCACATATTAAATGCGATTCAACTAGTTTTAAGCAAGAGCAAAAACATTTTATAGCTATCTATTCTATTTTGTATTTTGTATTTTCTTTGTGCCATTTACAGCTGCTGCTGCTGGCCATTGTTGCTGCACGATTTGGTGGCTCAGCGCGGCGCCCGACACTCGCATTGGCCTTTGAGGAGACCAGGCAGCAGGGCCCAAACAATAGATACAACAGTTATTACAGCAGCAACGAGAACGATTATGGCAACATTGATGACAATGGCAATGGCTACAAATGGCAGCAAAAACTATATGCAAATTCCCAGGAGCAGCAACAATTTGTTGATGATCCCGAGGCAGCTCGCAATGACTTCCTTTCGCAGTTGTCTGACTTAAATGCGGCTGTGCAAGGTGTAGGCATGTTTGCTGCCCAGCACAGACCCACTAACAGCAACAACAACCCCAACAACAACAACAACAACAACAACAACAACAACAACAACAATAGCGACAACGACAATGACAACAATGTGTGGCAAGCCGCAGCTGAATTCGAAAGAGAACAAACGCACTTGCCACAGGAGCAACGTAACAGTCGGAGCAGCAGCTATATGAACAGGTAGGTTGTAGTTGCACCTTCGACAACAAGCGAAAATTAGCAGCAGACATTACTTTTTCTCTATTGCTGTCACGTTGCAGCTGCAGCTGCAGCTGTAGCTGCAGCTACTGACATTCCTCAATGTGCCCCAAATATGATAGCAGTAATCCCGCCCGCCCAGAGTCAGCTGCTGGATTTGGCTGCAGCTTTGCTCTGCATATCAACTGAAAGCCAGACCTTCATGCCTTTAAGCTGATTCCTGCCTGCGTCTCCCATTCTTCTGCTTCTTCTTCATCTCTTTTTTTGTGTGTGCATTGGGTAGATCAGGCTTAGCAGGATCAAGCGATTGCGTTGCGCCATGCCAAAGATTACGTAATTCGGCGTCAAGCTGAAATCAACCAACAAAAGATTGACGAAGACAAAAGACTGTGAAATGCACACAAAAAATGTGGGCAAATTGTGGGTGCAAGTCGGCTGTTGAATGCGCTGCGAAAATGGGGAAGTTAGAGATGATTGATATTAATTTGATATGTTGAAATATAAGAAAAATATATTTTTAAATATATTTTAAAATATATAAAAATGAGGTAAAAATGTATTTAAATATTTTTAAAAATATATAAAATATTTTAAAAATTATATACAATATATGTATATAATAAAAAATATATTTTAGAAATATATTAAACAAATAAAATATCTAAAGTGATTTTTCAATTTAATTTTCAAAAAATATTTAAATCAAAATTCAATAAAATACATTTTAAAAATATATTTTAATTAAAATTCATAAAAATACATTTTAAATATAATTTCAAATTAAAATGCATTAAAATACATTAAAAATATATTTTTATTTGTTAAAAAAATATATATTTTTAGTTAAAAAAATATTGTTAATATTTAAAAAATATTTGTTTATTTTAAAAAAAAATATTTTTAGTATATTAATAACACATATATTTTTACAAATATCAACATTTGTACATACATATATGTATATTTTAAATTTAGCCTTAGCTGCTTATAGCTTTGACTAAAAAAAAAAAATACTTGAAAAATCTTCTTTGAAAAAAGAAATTTTTAATAATGAAATTTGCTGAAAGTAACTTAAAGTTCAACTAGAAACAACATTTCTTTACTTGTTACACTGCAACAAATTTCATGTTGATTTTCTCTACCTTTCTCTCTCCTTTTTTGTTTTGGTTTTGTTAGCAATCCGACTAGTTTTCATTTAAGTCAACGGCCAAGGCAAGGCAACAATTTGAAAACACAGCCATTTTCATTTCTAAACATTTTCGCAAAGTTAGCGACAAAACTATCAAAGCCGTTGTGTTTGCCCTGAAGTGCGCTTCAAAAATACGCGCCCCACCCGGGCCCAGACCCGGGCCGAAGCGCGGTGAGTGGTTGCAGTTGCAGTTGAGTGGGTGGCTGGGTTGAGTGGTGCTTGGTGGTGTCGCTGTTGGGTTTTGCCGCTCAGCGCAAAGCATTGACAACGAAAAAGAGGAAATCCGCTGGCAGCCAACGACAGTCGCGTTACTATGGGAGCTTTGTGTATGCCACGCCCCCCATCTCGCCGCGCATTCTTTCCCCCTCCTCGCTAGATATAAACGCGGATGGCGAACGCCGCAAAATGAAAGCTAAAAAATTCATTGGCATTTGCTGCAGTTGAATGCAAAATGATGCGCTTTTGTTGCCCAGCTGCAAAAAAAGAAAAAAAAAGAACAGAAAAAAGAGGAAGAAAAAAAAACAGAAAAAAGGAACCTAAAAACTATCTAACGCCATGCAAATAGCAAACGTCAAAAGCGAATTTATTATTTTTTTTTCTGTTTGTTTTTACTCTTTTATTTTCCTCCTTTTTTTTTGAGCGCATTTTACGGACGGCCGCAGCCGTTTCCGGCAGCTGCAAGTGAGCGAGCATCGCCCGCTAATTCCTTGCCAAAGCTTAAATTTTTCTATGCATATGCAATTTGTAGGTATGCAGCAGGAGCAGGAGCAGGAGCTGGAAGAGCAGCAGTCGGTCAACCGGAGCGCTATGAAATGCCCGGCGAGACGTCAGAGGCCGTTGAGGACGGCGTGGACATTGAGGGCGAGGAGGACTACGCCGTGGGCACCAAGGATGCAGATGAGCTTAGCGACCAGCTGCCCTATGGCATACAGAATGTGCGCAAGCGGCGCGTGCGCAGCGTCATGCCACCCCCACTGGCAGCACAGCAGCAGCCGCAGAGCGGCAGCGAGGGCGTAAGTGGTCATGCACCAAATGTTAACTGACATTCATAGTTTTTTTTGCTCAACTCCCAATAGGTCATCTATCAGTCGCTGTGCCCCACGAAGCGCGTGACTGTGAAGCTGGACAATGGCGAGTATCGGCCCAATCACTACGTCGAGGTGACCTGTGCCAACAACTATGCCCCTCTACCTGCTCGACTGCTCAACTACGACAACTACAACTATCGCAACAACGAGTTGCCCCTGCTGCGTGCGTTGCTCAACGAGCGAGCGGGCGAGAAGCGCGAGGTGCGTATACTTGATATTTGGTAGGAGGTGGAGGAAGGGCAAAGGCAGGAAGAATTGTGCCTAGAAGTGCATAACTGGGGCGTTAGCCGAAGGAGTAGAATATATAAATATTTATTTATAAATGCAGAAGGAATAGAATATATATAGCTATATCTATATACCATTTAATATATATTAAAATTGCCTTACCCTTTGCAGATCTGCTCTGCGACCGGCTTTGCGTGCATCCAGCTCAACCGCACCATACACCTGATACGGCTGAACGAGGGCAGCGGCTGCTGGGAGTCGGAGACGCGCACGGTGCCCTCGGGCTGCGAGTGCATGTGGCCGAAGCACAGCTACGGCGACATTGCCTCCTACCACCAGGCGCAGAAGCGTTTCAGAACCAGTCTCAACAATCTGCAGGCACGCATCGCAGCTGGCAACATTGACTACACACCCGGCACGGGCTATCGCCAGCTGACGCTGCGCACCCGCACGCCCAAGGCTAGAGCAGGAGCAGCATCAGCAGCAGCAGCAGGTGCCGCTGGACGCAGTCGACGCTCTGATATCTTGGACTACGAGAACTACGAATTGAACTGAACAACTTGGCGTCATTCATGTCGGGACCAAGTGCCAAGCACAATGGAAATTTTCGGATCATTTAGCAACTAAGTGGAATTTTGTTCTTGCTGTGGTTTTAGCCGTAATACACACTCTTTGTTCGTATCGTAATTGTAAACGAAACAAAACAAAACCAAACCAAAAAAAAAAATATGCTACACTTAAGTAAGATAATGAATTAAACAATGGAGCACGAGCAGCGATAAATCAATGGACTTAAACACCTTTGGCAAATCCATATTGATGTCTTTATAATTGAACCAATTCCAATTCATAATCCCATCGGAATTTTATACTATTTACAGAATGCATTTATCACAATGCGCCATTCGAAATTTAAATATAAGTCTCTTGCTTAAAGCGTAAATCAATGGAAATCCTTTGCATCGATTATTATGTGAGCTTTTCCAGCGGTTGCTCTGCCACCTGCAGCAGCAGTTTTTCAGCTATTGTTGAGATTTGGGAATGCAGCTCCTGCTCCGATTTGAAGGCGTCGAACTGGTGCCAGTAGCTGGATTCCTTTTCGTTGAAATTGTCAAATAGCTCGCTGACTTTACGCTGCAGCTCCAGTTTCTCATAGCTGCCAGCAGAGAAGAGATTTCATTATATATATATTTCTCTGTATATATATTATATTTTGTACAAACCGTTCCGTGCCGAAATCGCCTCGCGTTGCCAGCTGCTCGGGATTTGCCTTTAGGTAGATTACAGCATCGGGTTTGATCAAGCCCAGATCTGGTGCCCAGCACCAGTTCAAGTCGAGTCCTTTGGCCACCGAGTAAACCACGCCGGAGTAGGCATAGCGATCACAGATTATTGTCGTGCCAGCGAGCAGCTCCTCCCGTATGCTGTTCATGCATTCCCAGCGATTCGCCGAGAAGAGCAGGTGAATGACCTCATTGGACAGCTCCTGGGTGTTCTTTAGGAAGCGATTGATGACGTCGCCAATGATTGTGCTGCGATCCGGGAAGTGGATTTTCTTTACGGCTACTCCTTTGTCCTTGAGCAGTTGAACTGTGATTAGACGGATTGAAATTCTGATCATTAAGCTTAGTTTTATGTGCAAATCTTATGAATAGGCGTGGATCCCTAATTGATCCTTATGCAGCAGACCCTTTACAGCAAAATCTAAGCAAAGAAGCTGCTAATGAAATGAGAGCAGGGATAAGCAGCTGTTTGCAGGCTTATACACAAGCTATTGATATAGTTATTGATAAGATAGATAGTTAAAACTCTACGATTATGTTATTAACAAGATCATTTCAAAGTCAAATTAAGGCGATTTCAGAGTCTAAGTAATTCTAATTCCACTATGGACAAGGTCTATGAGAAATTAATAAAGTTATTCGATTTTCCTAGGCGTAAGGTAAACACAATTTACAGATAAGATATGACTGAACTGAAACGGTTAAGTATTTTAGCGGGAAAGTTCACAATAGACAACCATAACTGCAGTGCAGCGACGAAGTTTTTTAGCGGGAAAAATTAGCCACGTGAAACCATTAAATTACAAAGGTAGTCTGAATTTATTAAGTTTATCAAAGAACCACAGCATTAAATAACAACACATAAAGCATCTTAAATCCATTTATCACACAAATTAAATGCCAAATATTTCGCAAATGCAAACTGAGTTTTTGATTTGCGCACTTTGTTTACATACACAATTGGTTGCCTTGAGTTGATTTGCCAACACGATCGCATCCTTCAAATACTATGAATGCACCACGTTTATTTGATTTCATGTTGAAATGGCGCTGTTTTGTTTATTTTTTAGTTTAATTTAACTGAACGAATTGATAAGCCGGCGGATTGATTTGCATTTGTGAACTGCTGCACGCCAGGGCTGTAGAATTGTTCAAATACGCGGCTGCGTGACAAAAGCTGGCTGCTTTGCCCGCGAAATGTTGCGGCATGCGGACCATCGCTAGCTGAATAATAAAACAATTTAATTTTAATACGATTTTGGTACATATCTTTCTACAATTAAATATTTATAGCATCACTTGTTTCATTTTATATCGTTGATTTGTGGGTCGTGGGTGAGCTCGCAATGTTGCACTTGATGATGAACCAGTACAGTGGCTCCTCAACTCCGCTAATGAACCATGAACTAACACACACACACACACATTGACACACACATAACACAGAAGCAGAAGCACACGTAAATTACATTTTGTTTTAAACAAATTCGAAATACGCATAAAATCGCATCAAATTACCACGGCATTTGTCAATAATATGTGATAATTAGATTAAAGAAACGTTACAATGTGCTAGCAATAAAGTGCGGGTGTTTGTGCTATTTGGCAAGGCTTGGTTTTGGCCTGCCTTTTCGGCCCAAAACAAGTAATTCGCAAAAACAGTCACAACGAAGCTGCAATGCGCTGCACTTGAGTGAGTGAGAAGGCAAGATTGAGGTATTGTGCAAACACAGTGCTTATCATCAGCAAACCTCCCCAACTAATACTCACCTATGCCCAGCCAGTCACATACTTCTCTAACCACATTCAATAACCAAAACAAACGGCAAATGCGATTGCAACAAAATGTCCATAGGCAACAACCCAACATTCATTGATACAAAGACCGCGTGTTTTTCGCGTAGCGCCCAGCGGCCGTAGCAGCCGCAGCAGCAGCAGCAGCAGTAGCGCATACCAGGGACAGGCATGCACAACAACGCTGTCGACGGCTGTCGATAACTTATCGACTGTCTGCGATTATCGCGCAAGGACCGCTCGCAGAAAACTTTTGCAAGTGGGTGGATGCGGTCGTGTGGTTGGTGTGAAAAAAGTGTGTGTGAAATTTGTTTATACTCGAATTAACTATCAGCTGCAATAATTAGATAACTGCCTACAATATCGAAAACGCTCGCATATACTCCCAGCCAGCGTAAACAAATGAGCGACAGGAC
The DNA here is from genome assembly GCA_018903745.1 of Drosophila repleta. Classification (NCBI taxonomy): domain Eukaryota; kingdom Metazoa; phylum Arthropoda; class Insecta; order Diptera; family Drosophilidae; genus Drosophila; species Drosophila repleta. The sequence continues at coordinate 8,316,929 of JAEIGN010000497.1, forward strand.
CTAGCAGCGTATGCCGTATGGCCCTCTATAGACAGTGTCAGGTGCTCGTGTTAACCAAACCAATTAAATGTGTTTCGTTGTAGCAATAGCAGCCGCAAGTGTTGTGAGTGAGTCCTGTGCCTAGTTTTAGCCACTTCCATTTCCATATACGTCCTGTCGGCCGCCCCTTGATTGTCTCTCTCTCTAGATGAGTTTTATGCATCGACTGTTCAGTTAGGTATATATGTGTAGATATATATACATAGCCAATCATGTCCAACAACAATCATCCGCACGGACATTTGAGTCAGGCGGCACAGAACCCCTCATGGAATCCCCTTCAAGTAAGTATCTAGCAGACACACACACATAGACACACACACAGAGACAGACATACAGAATGCTGAAGATGCTGATGCCATCATCTCTGCAGATACCCTCGTATATACCGCGACAGCCCCAGCTGGCGCACATGTCCAACGAAAGATCGCTGGTTCGCTCGCCGCTGGCCTGGCACGCGTCGTCCGCCCAGCCGCCGCCACCGCCGCCGCCCGATGCCATTTACAATTTTATGTCGGCCAATCATAAAAACGTAATTAGCGTAGTTTTTCGTTCGATTCGATTCAACTAATAAAACTCCAATTCCAACTCCGCAATGCCACCCGTAGCTCTAAATCCCGAACTTCCTTCCACATTTCTCTCTCTCTCTGTCGTTTGCATTTGTAGTTGCTTCTTGTCCAATCGTTTGTTTGTCGTTGCTTTGTTTGCGCCTTTGTTTGCCTTTTCATATCTAATCGCATTCGATCGCTTTTGCAGCTGGATCATCATCATCAAATGAATCCGCTGCTGGCGCCGCCTTATACTGGAACTTTGCCCTTTGACTCCATGGATTTGTCGCTGCAATCGAGTCGCAGCGCTGCGCCAACGCTGACCAAAACTGGCCAACAGCAGCAACAACAACAGCAGCAGCAGCAACAATCGCATTTACATGCACCGCCTAATTATCCAACGATGTAAGGCAGACACATATTAATTATATAGGATATATTATTATATATATTTATATTTTATACTTCAGTCACAATTTGACCACTGGCACGCCCGCAGGACATCTGCCGGGCATGCCTGCCTCGTCTTCGCCTGCCAGCTCAGCCAGCAAATATCTCAATGCGAATGGCGCGGGCGCAGGCGATTGCGAGTCGCTGTTGCCGCCGCCGCCCAGTACCCCGCCCAGCAATAACAATCACAGCAGCAGCGGCAATGGCAATGGCAGCAACTCGAACAACAACAACAGCAGCGGCAGCAGCAGCAGCAATAACAACAACAATGTGCCGCCGCCGCATTATATGCAAAATCGTGATGAGAACTTCAAGCTGACGCAGCTAAAGAGCATGCAAAAAGGCAGCGAGCTGAGCGGCAAAGAGTGCGGCTACACAGGCAAGCTGGCAACGCACAACATGCAACAGCAGCAGCAGCAGCAGCAGCACGCCAAAAAGCGTAAGTAAATGCCTTATAAACACAGATTGTTGCTTACACTCTACACGTGCCTTACAGCCTCGCCACTGCGCAACTATCATCAGCAACAGCAGCAGCAGCAGCAGTCCCCTTATAACATGACGCCGCCAAAGTATAATGGACCGCAAACGCCGCCTGCGCCGCAGTCGCCGCTGGACTATAATCAGCTGCATTTGCATCATCAGCTGCACGCAGGCATTGGCAGCTATGCGTCACAGCAGCAGCAACAACAGCAGCAGCAGCAACAAATGCCGCAGGAACAACAGCAACATTTACATTATGCGCCGCCAGCGACGCATCATAACCAGCATCTAGCACCGCCACCACCACCGCCGCTTTCGCATATGGCCAATGCACAATTTCAGCAGCGACAGCAGCCGCCGTTGCAGCAGCAACAGCAGCAGCAGCCAGCGGCGCCGCAGCAAACGTCACAAATGCATTCCCGCAATACGCAATTAACGAATCTCGATATGCTGTCCAAGCAAAAGCCAGAGGATCAACAACAACAACAGCAGCAGCAGCAGGAGGACTCACAGCCAATCATTACGGACCTCTCCACAACTGCCTCGTATCGCAGCAATAATCAGCAAATTGCCGAGGACAAACAGTTGGTGGAGGCGCCCGAATCACCCTACATGACCACATCCAATGAGGAGTCGCTTGAGTCGAATAGCAACAGCAGCAATAGTCGCAAGCGTCGCAAGCGCAAGGCCAGCCAAGTCATGCGCCTGACGCCCAGCGAAAATGTGAAAAGACAGCGCACGCCGAGCCCGCACAGCAATAGCTGCAGTCCCAAGCACTCGCCTAAGAATGGCGCCGATGTGCACGAGTTTCAGCCGTTCGGCCTTAAGGATAAGCAACAGCAGCAGCACGAGCTGCCGCAGGAGAATGGACGCGCATCGTCGCCGCCAAATGCTGCTGTCGCTGACAACAGCAGCAACAGCTCCACGATCTACAACGACACAGATAATCCCAAGACTAAGAAGCAGCGACAAGCGCTGCTCCAACGCAATCTCACGGAGCAGCATCGTCGCCATGTTGAGGATGAGGAACACCACGAGCAGCTGGAGCAGCAGCCACTGTCTCCCGCGCCAAAGTCCGCCAATGAATCGCAAATGCCGCCGCCCAGTCCGCAGAGCAATAGCAGCAGCAGCAGCTCGAGCAGCTCCAGTGCTGGCTCACACAGCAGCCACAGCAGTCGAGCCAGCGAGTCGGCCACAGGCAAGGAGCAGCTCGAGCAGCAGCAGCAACAGCTGGACAACAGCAAAGCCATCATCACAGACACGCCCGCATCGCCAGCTCTGGTGGAGCAAGGCGACATCGATGCCAGGCCTGCGGTGAGCGTGCACGACGACGAGGATGAGGTCGCATCGCCAGCTGGCAAGCAATCGCCTGCAGCAGCAGCAACACCCACAGCAGCAGCAACAACAGAAAATGTCTCAGCAGCTGGCGCCACTGAGCCATGCCACTTCAACGAGGTGGAGGATAAGCTGGAGAAAATGTTTGCAGGCATTGAGGATGAGCCTGCCGAGCAGCAAACAGATGAGCCGGCAAGAGCAGATCTGAGTGCACAACTAGCATTAGACAAGGACAAGCCAGCAGCCAGCACTCCACCAGCAGCGAGCACACCAACACCAGCAGCCACACCCACACCTACACCCACTCCCACACCCACACCCGAGCTGCGGCCCATGGCGACAAAGGCGGCCATGAAGTCCACAATGCCCAGTCCCATACACAGTCCCGCGCCGCTAGCCGAGCCGCCAGCCAAGGAGCACGCGGCACAGTCGCCCGCGCCAGCAGCGGCTGCCACACCGCCCAGCGCCAAAATGCCGTCGCGAACGCCACCGACGCGCTGCTTGCCACAGCGACGACTCTCAATGGGCATGGATCCGTCACTTTTGCGCTTCACCATCGAAGAGCCAAAGAAGACGCGCAAGCGGGCGGCACCGCCTCCAGCCGAAGCGGATATTCTGCAGCTGGACAGCGACGATGATAAGCCGAGCACCTCGGCGGCGGCAGCAGCTGCTCTGGCAGCACGCAAGCTCAGCGAGGCAGCTGCGGCCAAGGCTCTCGCGCCCAAGGCCAACAATGGTAACGCCAACAAGAAGAAGAAGAAGAATGCGCCCAAGGGCAAGAAACCGACGGCCAAGAATGGGGCCAAGGCAAACGCTGGCAAGAAGGGAAGCGCGCGTAAGAACTTCAGCACCGACGAGGACAGCACTCCGGCGCCCAATCGTGAGAGCAACAACAACAGCAGCAATGGTGCAGCTCCAGATCTCAGGTTCAAGTCCCCATTCATACTGATCAAGCCCGATGGCAGCATTAGCATTAAGAACACGCACAGCGCCGAGGACGTCAACGAGAAGCAGACGAAGAAGAAGCACACGAAGGCGCCGCACGAGCGCAAGAATCTGCGTGGGATGCACAGCTCGACGTTGAGCAATCGCTACGATGCCGACACCACGGACTCCAGTTGGATTTGCGTCTTCTGCAAGTGTGGCCCTCACAAGCTGGGGCTGGGCGATCTCTTCGGTCCCTATCTGGTGTCCATAGACTGTGAGGAGTACCGCCAGGCGGTGCAGGTGCCCGCAGGTGTGCACGACATCGACGGCTTGTTCGTGAGCAGGCGCAAGCGCTCGGACATGGTCAAGCTGCAGGAGCGCAATCTGCCCGTGGTGCCCGCAACACTGGCGAACATTATGCAGGCGCCCAAGATCACAATGGTAAGTGATGAGGACGATGAACTGTATTTTCCTTTTGCTAACTGGTTCCCTTTTGCAGCACAAACGCAAGCGTAAGCAAACCCACGACAGCATCTACTCGTGCAGCGATGCTGACCCAAATGAATCGCAGTGCTCCTCGCAGGATCCGCTCGACTATGGGCACGAGGCCAAGTTCGTTGAAACGTTTCGCGGCATGTCGAAGACCTCGGAGCACGGCTACGAGATCTGGCTGCACGAGGACTGCGCCATCTGGGCCAATGACATCCAGCTGATTGGCGCCCATGTCAATGGCCTCGATGCCGCCGTCTGGGACAGCACGCGATATCAGTGCGTGCACTGCGCCCAGCCGGGCGCCAATGTCTGTTGCTTTGAGCGCACCTGCAAGTCAGCGGCGCATGTGCCGTGCGCTCGCGTTGCCGGCTGGCATCTATGCGAGGAGGAGCGCAAGGTCTATTGCCAGCTGCATGTGCCGGAGGGCGTGACGAGGGAGAAACTACCAACGATATTTCTGGGGCCCAGCTTGAGCCTGGGAGAGCAGACGGCAGCACCGCCGCCCACACTGAACGTCAGTTCGCTTCCCTGAGTGCGCGTGCGTGTGCAGAAATGTCGTCTGGACGTCAAGCATTGAGCGCACGTTAAGAGCTCGGATATGGGACCTAGGTTGAGACCTTACGGACAGCTGCCTGTTTTGTATATAATCTATGGCTTAAAGCGCGAGACTGGGTGCAGGTAGCAACAGCTGCTGCTACAACTGCAACTGCTGTTGCTGTTTCGGGAATCGAGCAATCGCTGCTGTTAATCCTTTTCGCTGTTTTTATGTGTTCGATCATCCTTTGGAAACTTAAAACTTGTGTAAAAAGATCGCTGTACATTTTACGTAGCCGACAGTTTTTAACGCTAGTTTATAGTTCATATACATATATATATATACTATGATATATTTAGTTGTTTATACATATATTATTTAAATTATTATTAATTCGATTATATATATATATATATATATATATATATATCAAATCACATATATATATATATAGTACTTAGTATTTGTACCTATTTAGTTGTAATTATATACTATCTACAATGCAAATACTTTACATTGCCTCTTTTTACGTTTTACTACGAAGATCCTTGTGCTGAGATCGAGCTCACATCACAAACTGTTTATTGTATATGTTTCCATCCGTCATTATTCGTTCAGACTTCAAATATTATCTACTTTATGCATATGCCAATTGATAATTTAGTTCAATTTCTGTATGTATAAAACGAATACTCCATGCCATACCGTTTAATTATACTTATAACGATAATTACTATACTTATGATAACGATAATGATGATGATCAAGATGATTTGATGATATATGCATTGTGCACAGCATTAATTAAGGGTAAGCATATAACCGCAAATAGAAAATGTTTGACACCAATTAAAGAAAAGGATAAAGAGAAAAACTGAAGCGCAACAAAACAACATTCGAAAACTATTCAAAATGGAATATTGTACAACAATATATATAAATAATTAATAATAATATTAGCTACATGTAAAACAAAACAAGAACAACAACAACAAAACATTGTATTGTATTTGTATTCATTAAAACATAAGCAACCAATTCTAAACACTTTAAACAATAAAACTTAATCTCACCAATTGCATATAAAAGGAAAATCAACCAAAGAAACGTTTTCAACAAATTTCGTCGTTTTATTTATCAAATAAATATTGCAAATTGAATATAATAGAATAGAATAGAATATATATATAGATAATTTACAATTGCATTAACTTTAGCCTAGACTTAAAATATAAATAATAACTTAAACGCTTGTAGTAGTAACTCCGTCTCGTTCTTCGGCTGCTGCTGTGCCCAACTCAATAGCTTCGCTGGCGCAGTCGTCGCAAATGCGTTATATCGTTGGGCAGGCGGCCCACGCTGCTCTGCGGCACCTGGTAGGACGTGCGACCCGCATAGAAGGCCACTTCTTGACCCTGACCACCTGTCTTGCCCTTGCCGTTGCTGTCCGTCAGCTGCAGCTGCCCGATCTTGACATCGTTTCTCTTCTGTGCTACCTGCAATGTGGGCGACGGTATCAAGCCATTGGCCAGGGCTGGCAAGGCCACATTCAAATGATCCAGCTGCTGGCCACGTTCATTCCCTTTGGCTAAGATTGCTGCATTGGCTGCGATGCCTGTGACTGTGGCTGGTGCTGCTGCGCCTGCGGCGAGTGGTGGAAATAGCGGCAACAGTTGCTGCTGCTGCTGGTAGGGCACGAAAATGTTGGGCGTCAGGTAGGGCTGCTGTATGGACTGTATGGAGGGACGTGCGGACTGTTGCTGGTAGTGCTGCAACTGTTGCTGATAGGGCTGCTGCTGGAATTGTGTGTGATACGTGATTTGCTGAGGATGTTGCTGTTGCTGTTGATGGTGTTGCTGTTGATGTTGATGTTGCAGTTGATGTTGGTGTTGCTGTTGATGGTGTTGGCGCTGCTGCTCATGATGTTGCTGCTGCTGATGATGGTGATGTTGCTGCTGGTGATGGGGCTGATATTGCTGCTGTTGTTGATGATGTTGCTGGTGCTGATGATGTTGCTGATGTGTGTTCAGCTGTGTGTGCAGCTGTGGCTGTTGCTTCTGTGGCTGTTGATAGCGCTGTGTGATGTAGCTCAGCTGCTGCTGTTGTTGTTGCTGCTTTGCTGGCTGATGTTGCTGCTGCACAATTTGCTGCTGCTGCTGGATAATTGCTTGTTGCTGCTGTTCAATGGGCTGCAGTTGCTGCTGCTGTTGCAATGTAGTAGGATTTGCTGCACTTACGCTGCCCGCATTGCTGCTGCTGGCGCCAAATTTATTGCTAAGAAAATCGTTAAGCGCCACATAGGAGTTGGCTGAGCTGCTCTTGACTTGGGGCTGGTTGACCAGGGAGGAGATGATGCTGTTAGCAGAGCTGGGAGCAATGCGTTGGCCCTCGGCACGAGCAATAACAATGCCCGGCTGAGTGGGCAGCACCAAAGGAGGCAACTGAGGCAGCTGGGGCAACTGCGGCAACTGTTGCTGTTGTGGACGTGGCGGTATGCTTAAGCTGGCTAAAGCTGCAATGGGAGTTATATAGATATATATAGTATATATAGTATAATATATAGTTATAATATCAGATATTGCTGCTGCGCTTACCTGGAGCTGCTGCTGCAGCTGGCTTGACATATTGATAGCTGTTGCTGGTTGCCGGCTTCGTTACACGTTGCTGTTGCTGCTGTTGCTGCTGTGGTTGCTGCTTGTTGCTGTTGCCTCTGTGCGCGCTGTTGCTCTTAAAGTTCTGTAAAATGGAGTCATCAACAATGGCACGCGTTAGCTTATCAAAGGGCAGAAAAGCAGAGGAAGGAATAAGACTTGAGCTGATGTGTTGCTGCTGTGTTTGTGATTGCTGTTGTGTGTTGCTCACAATTGTGAGAGGCTGAGCGGTTGTGGGTGCGATTATGTGTTCATGTGTAGTTGGAAATTGTGTGAGTGGTGGTGTGTAGCTGTAGCCGGCGGCTAAGGCAGAAATTTGTTGAGTTAATGTGGACAGAGCGGCGGCAGCAGCGGTGGTGCGCTGTGTGGTTGTGGTGCTGCGTGGCGTGGTGGTGCCGCGAGTGCGTAGCTGTGGCGGTTGTGTTCTGTATGTGGAGTGACGATTGCGGCCACGTTGAGCGTTGGCTGTGGGCGAAGGTCGCTGGGTGGTGTAGCTGGAGGTGCTGGGGTTGCTGCTGCTGCTGCTGCTGGCACGTGTTGCTGGCGTGTAGACACGATTGCCGCGCGACACCTGAAAACGCTGCAAGTTGCTTTGAACGCTCTCCCAGCTCGCACGCTGGTGCTGACCCGTTTCCTTCTCGATGTCCCGCACAGAGATCTTTTTATTGGGGCCCTGCTCAGCGCGCACAAAGTCCAAAAGCGACTCAGTGGTGGTGCTAGCTGTGGTTGTAGCTCTGCTGTTGGCGCTGCTACTGGTGGGTGTTGCTGTTGTGGTTTGGGGCTTGCCGGCTAGCGATAGCCGCGACAAACGCAGGCGACTTGCCGCCAAGCGTTCTGAGTAGCTGCGTGTGGGCGTGGTGGAGCGAGCTGTGCTTGGACTCTTGGTGGTGCTTGCTGTGGTGATGCGATTCACTGGCACTTGGCGCCGCAGTGCTCCGCCCACGCGCTTCTGCGCAAAGCGCCGATAGCTGCGTATGCGCTCCTGCGTGCTGCTGATCTCCGTCACAGTCTCCGTCGAGGTGCTCATAGCCGGCGTGGTGGTTGACCTCACTGTGGTGGTGCGTGGGGGGCGTGTCGAGGTTCTACCCAGCGTCAGCTTGTTACTGCGCAACGCTGACTCCTCGTCGTGTGAGGTGAGCTTAACGCCCGCCAGCAGCAGCTTCTCTGCCTGCAGATCCACATCCGTTTTATCCGCCTCCGCTGCGCTCTGTGGTGCAGGCTCCACCTGCTCCAAGTCCAAGTCGTCATTCAACGTCAGGCTAGCCGTGAGTGCCGCAGCTTGGCCAATCGACTCGATAATCGGCAGCTCGCTGCTATTGTCCACAGCTGGCTCAATGGAGCTGACAAATGAGTTCACTGTGGTGCTGTCTTCCTCTGCCAACGCTGGCGGCAATGTGGGTGCAATTAACAGAGCTTCAAAAGGCGCTTCAGTGGTTGTGGTTGTTGTGGAAGTGGTTGTAGTTGTGGTGCTGGTGCTGGGGCTGGTGCTTGTGGCTTTGTCATTATTGAAATTAAGCTTATGGTCAATGTCTTTGTGAGCTTCAATGGGTATCTCATTGGGCTTTAGTGGTGTTTGGTGGTTGGTTTTTGTGTGTGGTTGATGTGGTTGTAAGTGACAAAGTTGTAGGCGGATAGTTGCATAAAGTGGCAATAGAGTTTGCCAATAGATAGATAGAGAGAGATAAAAAGAGAGAGAGAGAGAGAGATATGGAGAGAGATCAAGAGAGAGTCGAAAGAGTTTAAGCATATATAGAGATAGATCAGATATGTTTAGATATAAATATTGATATTTTAATAGAACTATTGATATTTTATTTTATATTTTTTTAAATTAAATTTTTATTTAATTTTTAATATTTTTTTTATGTTTTATTTTTATTTTATTTTAAATTTATTTTTTTTTTTAATTTTAAATTTATTTTTATAATTTATTTATTTTTTATAATTTTTTTTTTATTTTGTATTTATTTTATTTTACATATTTATTTTTTTATTTTTATTGTTTTTTTTTATTTTTAATTTTTTAAAATTTATTTATTTATTTTTTTTTTTATTTATAGTTACTGTGCCGCATCACTTACCGTAAATCTGACCGTGCCCGGCGTCTGCTTGGGTCTGTTGTACACGTAGGAGGAGCTGCCCTTGCCGCTTTCCTTTTCGTTCGTTTGCATGGAGAATCCGCGGCTCAGGAATCTGAATGGCTGCTTCACCTTCTGGGGGCTCATTGACTGATAGCCGGAGACGCTGGGATCCAAGTCGGTGGAGACCTCCTCCAGCAAGTTATTGATATTGGCCACCAGATCCAGCTGCGTCGCCTCCTCCTTGGTGTTGCGTATTTGCTTGATGTACTCGGGCGCCATCTGCTCATTGGATCCGGCCGAGTTGTCCTCAAGCACCTCCAAGCCCGCATTGACGCGCGCCGCAAAGTTCTTCTGCTTCTGGTAGTGATACTCACGTGGATACTCGGCGATGATGTGCGCATTCGTGTGGTCGAACTGAATGCCCGGATCGGAGGAGAGCTCACCCAGGCTATTCACATAGATGTCGTCGCCATCCTCGGGAGTGCTCCCTTCAGCAGTGACAATTGGCGCCGGCAGCGCTTCGCTCTTGATCTCTTCGCCACGCAGAACAGGTTTCTCATTGTCAACAGCAGCGGGCTGGGTCAGGACTCCACTGACATTGCTCAAGTCCTTGCTTAGAGTTTGGTGTTTGTTCGGCTGTTGCTTGTGCTGGTTCAGCTCCTGCTGCTGCAGCACTTTCGAAATGGTCTTGGTGGGATACTCCATCATCTGACGCACGCGCTCCATCATTTCTTGGGTACTTCCCACGCTGCTCTCGCTGTTCATGTCGTAGAAGAGCTCCGACTGGTCGCAGTCCACGTTGCGATACCAGTCGCAGACGAATTTCTGCTGGTTGAAGATCGTGCCGTTCGGGCAGAGAAAGCCAAAGCCCTGGGCGGAGCGTGCGGTGTGGGCGCAGATGCGAAACGCCTGACAGCGACTCTCCACGTCAGCGTAATAACCTGCGAGGCAAATTCAATTAGCACGGCTCAAGTTTGAATTTGGCATCTGCCACTATATGTATGTAGACGACCCACCTTCGTGACGTCCCTTGCAGACGAAACTCGTCTTGGGCACCTCGCTCAGTATGGGATAGTCGAGGCCCGGCTCGCCGGGTATCGTGTGACGCAAATCGAACTGCTGGTCCGTGTAATCGTTCGCCTTGTCCGCATCCTCAAAGTTGCCCTGGGCGCTGGCATCGCCGTCCAGCAGCAGCAGCAGCCCCACCAAAAGTGGGGCAACTGTCGCTGGCAATCGTAACCGGGGCATGCTGTAAGCAGAGGTTTAAATCATATGTAAATTGCACGCTTACAAAACATTATGCATTAGGCTGATTGATAAATTATGAATCGATAAACATTCATTGATTAAAACGAACATGCTGTTGAAAACATTTGAATACAAAGCGACGTAAGAGCCGATCCAAATTAGCATAAACCGAACGAGCGAGCGAGCGAGCGAGGCGTGCCCCGCGTGAAGACGATACGTAACCATATTTGGCATTTAGCATAGCGTTTATAGCCCAGATATACAATATATATACATTATATATTTAATCAAAACAGACGCCATATAACAGTGGTGCATAAACTATTTAACGGCACTGTGCACGACATTAACGGCCAGTGCGTGGGATCCCAATCGATTCATCAATTGGCCATATATATGGCCGACTCATGCCCGGCAAGTGTATCGATGGCTTATCGCCAACTGGAACCGCAATAAAAGGAAATTGATGTCCATTTAGGTATTGACATTTGACCTTCAAGTCACATTCACAATTTCCGTTTGAACTACATTTTTGAGCAAGTATTTTTATGGCCGAGCATAAATTGTGATCTTCCGATATTGACAGGCGTCGTGTCACGTGTTGAAACCCGAACCAAAGCCACGCAGAGGCTAAGCAATTTGTTTATTTATTGTTTAATCTTTCATTAATCAAAAGCCTATTTGTTTACTTTGAGCTATCAAACACCAATTCAGAATGCGTCTAATTGATGATTATTCGAATGGACTTTCAAGCTGTGACTGAGGTCAAATCACTGACAGCTCGTTGTATATTGTGGAAATGTATGTTTGTAGATATATATATTTATATTGTTTTTTTTTTCGATTGTTATATGAGTACACTTGGCAGGCTGTGTATTGCATATCATTAATGTCATTTCAGTTATTTTTTTTTTAATTTTTTACAGCATTTTTTATATTTTTTCCCCATTTTAGTTGAGTGAAAACAAAAGACTTAGGCAACGAACTTGCCAACTGCACACTTGAAATGCTTAGCTCTTTGTGCAGTTTCTCTAGTGTTTGTTGCCCTGAAATTGCCTGCAATTGTGCTTGATGATTGTATAAGGTAGCCCAAGTCAATTGAATGTCAAAAAAGTCGACTTAGAAAAGACTGATTGACTATGAGATACCCTATACTATACGCTGAGCACTTGAGCTAGGCATGAATGAGAAAATAAATTAAATTATAAAAATATATGAATATTTTCTATATTTAAATACTATGTATTTCTCATCTGAGCAGGTGAAGAGGTGGACAGATGGACAGACATTCATATAGATATAAGAGCATAGCTAAATCAGCTCTATTGCTCATCGTAATCAAAAATATTTGAGCTAATACTTAGTCCAGTTACGCTTATTGCTGCCTCTTACATAAACTCGGGTGTAGCTACCCTTAATAAATATGACCAATTATTACTGGGTATTCAAAAATAAGCCCAACAGGCATGGGTGCACTCGTGTGTGCTCACCGTACAGTGGTCCATTGTGAAGATCATGTCATATGAAGTGCGCGAAATGAAATTGAAGAACTGAATTGAATAAATCAAGCGTAGCTAGCTGACTTAATGAATAGATATATATATCTATATGTGTGTATGATAGATATGCAACAGTAGTTGTACACAATTTGCCAAGCTAAAGAGCGCTAAATTGTTGTCTTTGTTTGCTTAACAAAACAGCCATAGAAATAAATCACAAGAAAATAGGAAGAAGAAGAAAAAGGCTGAAACTGAAAATGAAAATAAAATATAATAAAAAATCAGCATTTAATTATTTTCCAATTTTAACTGTCCATTTGAGATAACTTAATCGATTATATAACCTGCCTTGATTTCAGGCGATGATGTAAAAATTATTCAATAAAATATGTATGAGAGAGCTATGCAAAACTAATTTGTTGACAATTAAGCGTTTAGATGTTTGTTGAAGGCGTGCCCCAATGAGATGACATACATGAGATAAAAATGTATATATAATATAATATAATATACAGATATAGTGAGTCAATAACCTGCACTTCGATGTCAATAAACTGTAAGCCATATAATTTCTATAATGACTATCTAGACAACGACTAATTGTATTTTAATGACTGCTCGAAGAATGTGTATTCTGAGGATGCTCAAAGAGACCTTTCGAAGACAAAAATGTCTTAACCTCCATTACAATTCCATTATGCAAATGCAACCGAACGAACAATTACTGAAAAACGAAATCCAAGAGCAAAGTGTAACAATTTATGTGTACATTCGACAGATTCAGGGTCATTATCAAGAGCAGCCAGCCACAGCGCCCGCTGACAATGAGGAAGCATTCCCTCTCTTCATAGACAAGCAATTTAGCCGCATCATCTTCAATCATATTTCACATCATATTTACGAGCTGAAAAACTGTTTTACTTCACATTGTTTTCAATGATCCATCAAATATGCCGAGACAAGCTGCCGAAGTAGAAGAAGATGCGTAGCTAGAAAGCGAAATATATACAATATATATATACATATATAAATATATGTATTATTTTCAAATAGATAACAGCCAGGCGGCCTCAAAAGTGAATGGCTGTGGCCATTAAATCGCTTTATTTGAATCATTTCTTGAGCTTCAGCTCAGAGGCTGACAAATTAAAAATGTTTTTTATTTTATTTCATTTTGACTCAATTTGAATTCGATTTAGGAACAGCTGTAAATGCATTGATTCCGCATTGTGTAAACTCTAATTATTTCCTCAAATTGTAAAGTGTTAATCATTTTTTCTGATTTTTCCATTTTCTACAACCGATTTCTTGTCTCGGCTGGCAATAAATTAGCAGCACGTTTTGGCGCATCGAAGCCATAAATCTTAAACACATTAAACTCCATGCGCCCGCAGCCTCTGTCTGGCAGCAACTGGTTTCGCATTACTTTAGAACTTAATTATAGCAATCTAATTTTGATATGGCGTGAGAGCCTCAGAGTCAGCCTAATGGAATTTCGCAGACTTAAGCGGGCTGTTTAAGGATCTTCGCTTATGTTTATTCGTTTTATACTAATTATATTTTTTTCCTTTGCAGATTTTCCCATTACGTCTTGTCTCGTTTTGCCAACTGGATGCCATGCAACCCTAGTGGGAACCAACTTTTTAAGTCAGCCGAATGAAATTTGGTGGTATCAGCAAGGATCTGCTGTCGAATATGTATTTTCGCATAAATTAATTATATATTTTTTTTATATGTAGTTATATATGTTTAAATATTTTTATAGTATTTTTTAAAAAAAATTAGTATTTTTTTAATATATTTTTTTTATCTTTTATATTTTTTAAAATATTTTTTTATATATTCATATATATTTTTATGTATATATTTTTTATATATTTTAAAAAATATTAATAATTTAAAAAATACTTTTTATATATTTAACAATTTTTATAAATTTTCACCTTTTCTTATTTCTTTTCTTTGCAAAAGATTTTGCCTAACTTATTTTCTCGAGCATGAGCTAAGCTCTCTCTCAAATATATATATATATATATATATATATATATATATATATATATATATATATATATATATATATATCATTTAATTACGCAAACTACTGAAATAAGCTTTATGCTATATATACACACACTTGTACAAATATATATTTTATATTTATCTATATTTCATAGCAAATTCTCTCTCGCATTATTTGCTTAGCAATTGATATTCACTTTACTCTGAAATTGCTATAATTAGCAATTTTTAACGTCATGAAAGTCACGGAATTCCTCAAAGCGAGCTTAAGGATATGCCCAAAATATCTACTTCAGCGATATCAAGCGTCAAGTGCACACCATTATAGCCAAATATATAAATAAATATATTTAGCTGTTTATATACATAAATACAATGGGGATTTTCTCACAGATGCCGGTCTGCTGGTCTCTGCTGGCCCGCAGCCGAAGTGGCTGTCATTACGGAGCCGACTGACGTTAATTGAGTGCGTAACACAAGCTGAAAATGTGCCCCACTTCAAATAGTGCTGATCGCATTGTGTCTAACCATCATCGGTTCTATATCCGCATTGCTTTCAATTGTTGAGTAATGCCAGCTTAATTTGTAAGAATTTAGCGAATTTACAAAACAGTTAGGTGTGGACAGGTTAAGTAAGGTGTGTTAACTAATTATTGATCAACTTTCAAGCTTCGGCTTTTTATTTGGCTTTTATTTGATAAATATCTTGGCCATTTATACATTTATTCTGCCTTTCAGTCTTTTGTCAATCTTTTTTTTACCTGCTTGACAAATGCTTTGACTTTATATGAACTCGCATTATTTTCTCTGCGATGATTCACAATTCGTTAGTTATCTTCATTAATAAAAACAACATTTCGCATCGCCAGCATAGTAATAATTGGTGTGGGCTGATATTGAAATGTATGGAAAGGGGTTAAAAGTTGCGACACTTTTATGGCTTTGCTTATGTGCTTTTTATAGTCTTTTATATATGACGTTGATAAATCTTTATAATATTTTCAGTTGCTTGTTAAACAAAGCATCCACCTGCTGAAGGGTAGTATATATTCTTCGGAGTGAACTGCCTTAAGGATCTGCAGCTCTAAGTCATTTATAATATATATATTTATATCCTATATGCATTTTGTTGTTGTTAAAAATACATATTTATTTTATGTGCATTTCAAAATATTTTTTTTAAATACAAAAAACAATACCTATATTTTTCTAAATATGCACAAGCTAATGTATTTAATCTTGATTTATTTAAAATAAAAAGCATGAAAATTTAATCAAATTGGTAAGTTCAAGCTGATTAACAAAACGAGCTTTAAACATCTCAAACCTGAGCAGCTCTCAGGACAGCTTTTTCAAGCATCTCCTTTTATGGAGTCATTGTATAGGGTTCAAACACTGCAACACGCATGATTTAGGTCAAAAAACTAATGAAGTCGATAATATAAAATAAAATTCCTAGCAGCTTGTCACACGCTCTCCCTCAAATACTCTAAAGTCTTTTTTTTTAATAAATGTATTGAACAAAAATGTTTTATTAAATTTTTAAAATAAATAAATTCAATTTTTGGAAATTAATTCAATAAAAATATATATATAAAAATACTAATAATGTACAAAAAAAAAATTGTACAAAATTATTAGATATTTTTAATTATAAAAAAAACTATTTAAAAAATTTTAGCAAATTTTTAAATAATAAAACAATGTTTTTCTCTTAATTTACGCCAATTTATTTAGCATATTCAGAGTAAATCCATATCCAAATTGAATGCTTTAATATTTAATTTTTATCCTAATAATATTTTATAAGTTCAAAAACTATTTGTAATTTCTCAATGTCCTCTAAGGATTTCTTTTCACTCATCTCCAACACATTTCACATAAAGTTTTACTTTTTGATATATTGTAATATATATTTAATAAATTTTTGTATTTAGTTGTTTATTCCATGCACATTTACCTTAAATAATTATTTTAATGGCTCACGGGTTTAATTTTATATTTTTAATAAATTCTTTTTTTTCGTTTTTGTTTCCAAGCACTTTCTTATAGACAACTTCACAAATTAACGAAGCAGCACAAAAGCATATCCTTTTCGTATCCTGCAGTTTTAGTTTTTTTTTCGGTTTAATTTTGTTGGCCGGTTGACGCGTTAACTCGAAACTTAACCGCTCGAGACGCGAACTTGAACTGAACTGAACTGGAAAGCCAAAGATATCCAAATATTTGGCAGCAGCAGCAACTGTCTTATAATATGCGTAAAAGAAGAAGACACACAAAAAGGCAAGCCAAAAAAAAACAAAAACAAAGCAACAATCGATTGCGTATTATGTGAGCTGATGATGAAGCTGTTGTTGCTGCTGCTGTTGTTGTTGTAGTTGTAGTTGTAGATGCTGTTGTTATAGATGCTGTTGCTGCTGCTGCTGCTGTTGCTCCGGTTGTAAACCGGTGACAACCTGCTGCTGCTGCTGCAACATATTTAACAAAAATGCATTTCTTGTGCCCTTTTTTTTGGCTTATGGGAAGTTGACTTTCATTTTCATTGGCCAAGCATCTTTCTCACGACCTGGCCAAGAGCAGCAGCATATTAAAATTGAACAAGAATGCGACACATAAACGCCAGGCACTGCAAATTTTTATTATAAGTATGAGTATGATTTTTTTTCTCTAAATAATTTATTAAGCGCTCTTTGGCTTTCAAGGCCTTCGGTTAGAGGAGGGTCGATCTTTTTAGTAGGGTTTTGATACTAGTTGGTGGGGACCCGATAGTTTCCGCATTTGAAATGCGTTTGAGTATCGTGTGACCCAAATGTAAAGTCATTTTATAATTAAACAAAAGCTCGTGCGATCAATTAAAGCCACTTGGCTTAGGTAATTAACTGACTGCACTTGGCTTTTTGGCCAGCATGATTAATGGCCGTAGGTGGCACTGCCTCTGGCTCACGCTGTGGCGTTGGCGTCATCTCATCTCATGTCTCAGACGTGTGGTTCTTCCTCCACTAAGCAAGCATAAAATGTTTCTATTTAAGCATCGTTTAAGCATCGCCCCTGATCTGCTTAGCATTATTTGCCAATTGGCCAACTGTGACAACAGCTCGCCGAATGGGCACACGCAGTTGCGCTATAAAAGCCGCAGCTGCAACTAAGCTGCAATTAGAATTTGTTAAGCATGTGGCAGTTACATAGACATTGGCTACTGGTGGCACTGGCAGCGGTGCTGCTGTGCTGCTCTGCTGTGGCAGCTGAATACGAGGAGGAACTGGAGGATAAGCCCTACGTCAACTATAATACTCTATTCCGCGCCTATATAGCCATGGGCGATGCGCTCTTTGGCAACTGGGCGCCCGCTGACTACGCACAGGAGCTGCAGCGTCTCAGAGCGGCACAGGAATAGATCACATCAGATGGCAACAACAACAACAACAAGAGCAACAACTATTTATACATTTATCCACTACAAAATAAATCCTTATTTATAATCGCATTCTTTGGGCATCATTAATAAAGAAAAACCGTGAGCGCAATTTAATTATGCACGCTTCAGTTCCCATTACCATGATTATTGCCATTAAGACCAATTCAAGCCATTGTGTTTGTTTATTTATTTTATTTTATTTTATTTTATTTTGTTTGATTTTATATATTTTTTTTTACTTTACTTTATTTGTGTGTGTGTGTTTTGTGTTTGGTTTTTTGTTCAGCTCTTTTGTATGCCTTATCTTGAACATGACACTTCATATGTTTTCTTTTATTGGCAAATTTGTCATTATTCTTCTTCTTCTTCGTTATTGACAAATCCGTTGGACAGAAAAAATGCTGAAAATAAACATATCTATTAGAAGAGCCAAACAAAATTTGCAAGCTTGGCTTGGTTCGAGCGTGCGTGCATAGCATAGTTGCCCTGTATATTTTCTTTTCATAAAGATTTTCGCTTACATATAGAGAAGCGTGGCAGAGTCTCTGAAGTATACAAATTATGGATCATGGTGATGGGCTGAGTCTACATAGCTATGTCCGCTTGTCTATTAGTTTGTTTGGCTAGCTATCAGTCTATCTATCAATCTCTTTGTCCTTCTATGCCTCTGTCTAGCTATTTAGCCAACTATCTATCTATCTATCTATCTATCTATCTATCTATCTATCTATCTATCTATCTATCTATCTATCTATCTATCTATCTATCTATCTATACCATACGCAGAACCAATATCATTCTTCGGCTTTTCACAAAGCTTTTCAGTTCGATCACAATTGACCCAGTTTGCAGATAGCCCTACAAAACTATGGCATGGCGAATTCATAAAGAGTTTTAAATCAATTTAAATTATTGTTAGACCATGAATGAGTATTATGCTGTCCGTTACGCCCAACTGCTACGTCTCTAATTGACTTAAATATATTTTTAAAAATTATATTAATAATTTTGAAATATATTTTCAAACCACGACAGACCGGCATACTGCCCTAGCCCACCCTCCCCATTTCAGCACATTTCCAAGGTATTTTTTGCATGCATTCACGTGCTGCTTTAATATAAATGAGCTTTTTATTATTATTTATTTTGGCTGGCATCCGTCAATCGAAGACATAACTATAGATAGATCCACAGATCGATCGATCGATCGGTCGGTCGGTCGCTAGACATTCGTTTTTATGCAAAATACCTGTGCGTGAGGGATATATATAAATAGTTGTTATGCAAGCACTTGTACCCTAACTTATTTCTCTATTTTCAGTTCAATATCGAAATTAATGATACCGTTGATTGTTTGCCTACAATTGTTTGGCTGGACCGCCTACCGAGTGAGCTAAGACTCTGTTGCTTCGTTCTCGGCTCAAGTGCTTCACTCTACTTGAATACAAAAGTAATCCAATTGTTGGCACTTCACAAGTATTTTAGGCATAATTTAAATATGTGTACATATATATTTTGATATTATTAATTATGCGAATGTGGGCGCTTAATTTATATTATTTTATTTCTTTTTATTTACTTAAAGTTTCTATTTTTTTTTTTTTTTTGCTGCTCATTGCTCTTCGCTTCCTGCACGTGTTTCATAATTATAGTGTTTATTATATATTTAAGCGCACTAATTATTCAAATTTACCAAGAAGAAGAAGCAGATGATGGGGTTAATGTATAGGCAATTTATAAAATAAACATAGTTAAGCCGTGGCTACACTAACTTAATCAAAGATTATTCACTTCATTTTTTTTTTTTTGAGTATTTTTATTTTGGATTTTTTTCGCTTCTTAGTTGACCTTTAGGAAAAAAAAAACTTATTTTTGCTGTTAATTAAATTAAAATTTCAAAGTTAACATGGAAGTGGTGAAGATGAAGCATTTTAGAATTTAGAAAACATGTAAAGTGCTATGAAACGAGGGTCGCTTGATACATTTAACACGAGACAAAAGAAAACACAGCCTCAGCACACCAGAAACAACTGAGCAATCGAGTCAATCATCTGGCATCTGGCAAAACAGCATCCAAATTACGTACAGAAATGCAAATGCGAACACATTAAACAAACTGCTACTGGCCACAGACAAATTCAATCAAATTTAGATAAATAATTCATATTCTGGCCAAGCACACGCACAGCATTCATCACGGAGAGAGAGAGAAAATGGGAGGGATGTGGTAAGGTATGATGAAGTTGAGATACTCTAGAAAGATATTGTGTATTAATAATAATAAATATATTTTTATATTCTTCTAGCTCTAAATGGAAGGCATATCTAAATCCCGCCCAGAGAACGAAGAACAAAGAGCAGGCAAATCCTACAGGTTAAAGACATATCACCTCTACACACAACACCCTATATGTCGACCCACCCAATCTCACAAACCTCCTATACGACCCCAACTAGCCTCAGCTAGCTGCTCATTAAACATAATTAAAAGAAATTTAAACGCAGGCGGCTCAACAAAATGATGATTATTCAGGTCACGCCGGGCGCATTAAAATTCAAAATCCAATGCAGCAGCACGCAGCTGAGCGGGGATATCAAACACTTATTATCGAGCCATGACGATTCCCACAGCCTGACACAGACGGATGAGCATTCGCTTCTAAATGCTTGTCAAAGCCCAAATTATCGATAGATAAATAACTTTAAGCCCGGCGCGCAGATAAATCAAAATCCAAAGCCAAAGCCAGAGCCAAAGCCAAATCCAAATTAGCCAAAGCGTGCATCAACAAAAATGTTATAATCGAAAAAGAAATGTTTAAATATTCCAGTTTGTGGTAGAAAAAGTTTCACTTTCGTTTGGCTAACGCCTTTAAATTTGATGCTAGGAAAACAACACTAAAACTCCCAATTTTATATAACAAAATAGATATATTTATATATCAAAAAAGTTGGCTTAAATGCATAGTTAGCATTTGGTTTTTAATTACAACAAGTTCAACTTCCATTTCCGCACAAGAAAAAATTCCAAAAACCCAAAAACCCGAACCGAAACCGAAACCGAAACCCAATTCCCGCGCATGCTAACAAATTCAAATGCCCATTACATCATATATAGAGTTATATATACATATACATATGTGTGACTGTGTGTGGGTATGCGATTACTAATGTCTTTGCCGGCGCTGACAAACACATGTTAATTTCTCGTCTCTTTCACGTCTTTCTCATCTTTCACTCCTCCGCCGTATTATTGATTTCTTTTGGCGAAAAAAAAAAACATACAAATTTCATAATCACTCGCTGTAGCTTGGCGTTGCCGGCTCCGGATTATTATCAGCGCCATAAATTAATCAATACACATACACATACTCACACACACACACACACACACACACAGACAGACATACAGAGAGAGCATTTAGCCGGCTGCGACTGCATATGCAAATGCGCGGGCAACGCTTTGATTTTTTAGCCGGGTCTGAAATCTGTTGGAAGCTGGAGCAGTGCTGCTGCGTGGCTGGCCGTGGCTCATGTGCATGGCCCAAGATAAAGGCATTTATTTAATTTTATGTTTTTATTATGCATTTGGCCACTAAGCAACAATTTCTTGTATTTTAATCGCTAGCCAAAACACACCAAATGCCAGCGGAGAAAGCGAAACAAGCAGCGAGCGCTGCATGGGGCGCGCCTACTTCCACATTTAGTTGCAATCGATCAGGTGGAGCGCCGTAACCGTGCGGCCAAGCCCAGCCACGCAATGGGCATTACTGGAAATCTGTGCTATAGTTTGAAGCAATGTGTATATATAATATTACTGCATCTGAATGCGTTTTGATGCTACAAGCGATATCATCATAGAGATAAGTATCTCAATGGATGCTGGTCATGGGAATGATATCGTAGAGATGAGTAACTTGATCGTATCTAAAGTTGAATCATTTGTATTGCAATATTAATAAACCAAATTTTTATATATTTAATTTTGGTTTGTTTGATATTATATTACATATATATATCTAAGCTCCCAGATTTTAAAAATTAAAAAAAATCTTGTATAGAAAATTCATATGATATCAATAAGCTACAATACATTCTAATTTTAATCGTGCTCTCTATGCCTCACTCTCTCTCTCTCTCTCTCTCTCTCTCTCTCTGTCTCTGTATCTCTAATTCCTCCCTATCTCCCTATCTTTCTTTCTCTTGCCTACCTCTCGTCCTCACCCTTCGCCCGGCAATTAAAATATTTCCGATATTAGTCATGGCAATCGGATAATCTTTATAATCTATATCGCAGCCAATAAGCATATTAATTATGGAAAACGTTTCAGCGCTTCAAAGTTTAAAAGTTGTGAAATGTTTGTCGAATTAAGATGCATTAATTGTGCGCCCCCTTTCACCTCTCTCCCTCTCTCTCCCTCTCTCTGTCCAGCTTTGTGCGTGTTTGAGCTGTCATCAACTTTTATTGTGAATTTAGAAATAATTTTCACTAATTTTTATTATCAATTATATAACTGCTCTTTTTTATAGCTCAAATTAAGAGGCGCCATAAATTCAAGACTTTGCAGTTTATAAATCAACCGATTTTTATGGATGTTTCTCCAAAATTCGAAGAGGGGTATATATATACAAATTTTATGGAGTTTTAGGTTGCATAAAAAACAAAAACAATTAAAACAAAAAAAAAACTATTTATTTATTGAAGCTGATTTTTTTCAAATATTTCAAAAATTCTTATATTTATTATAGCTGCGCTTTGTACTGAATATATTTTTAAATAAAAATATATACATATTCCTCATGCGCTAAATATGAACTCTAGATTCATCATAGATATGACTAGAGAAATAGGTATAAGACCTAACTTGGAATACTAAATAGGTATAAGACCAATCCGTGTAGATTATTTATATAACTGAAAAAAAAACAATAAAGAAAATCTGTAAAAAGATGTTTTGAATATTAAAGAAAGAAAAAGAAAAGCCAGCTCTATTAAAATCAAAGACAGTTTTCAACTTTATTTCAATGTTTATTACAAGTATTACATTTTACATATAATCGTATATAGTTTTTTAGGTATTTCTTTTCGCACGAAAGACAAGACTTTTTTTCCTTTTAACACTAACACTTCTTGTTGCTCCTCTTCATCATCAACATCATCATCGTCTTCTTCTCCTATTTATTATTGTTTTTCTTGTTGCTTAAAAGTTAATAAATGTAAATTAGCTGTACTCACAACTTCTTGATTTTCGTTTTCTTTTTGTATTTGGTCTTAATGAACAGATTAGTTGGTTTCCTTCTTTATAAATATAGTTATACAATATTATATCATATCATATCATATATATATATTAGTTAATTTTTTGTGAAGATTTTGCAAGAATCTTATAGTTTATCAATTTATAATTTTTACGCCTTTTAATTTTGCAAAATCTTCTAACAAAATTTTTGAGGGCAGTTGAGGAAGAGGGGGGCACGACAATGGGCATGCAGACAATGTGCATGATTTAATTTTGTATTATTATTTATTATTATATATTTCATTATTATTTATTTGTGTCTCTCTATGTGTTTTGATGATGTTTTTTTTTTAATACTGGGTGTGTTATTAACCGCTTAGACTTAAGATATTCTTGTTATTTATTTTTTGCAATATATCATTTTTAGTTTTTTTTTTAGTTAGTTATTCCGTTTAGTTTTTAGTTAAAGCATGCACATTGTTGCGACGAGAATCGTTCTTCACAAAATACAATTTGACATAATGCAACTTAACGCTTAATCTGTGCTGTTTACTGGGCGAATAAATTATTCCATTAAAAACTATTGTACAAAGAATTTCAATTCATAACATGCAAATATATAAACTGTGTGTCTGTGTGTGTGATAAGTAGAGAATTGTTGTGTAATAAAAACATAAGTTAAACAATAACCGAACTGGGTGAACATTTAAACAACACGCTATTCATAAAGATGCTCAGTTTTTGGTAAGCCAAATGCCAAAACGAACAAAAACTGAGCATTTACAAAATGGTTTTTAAACATTTAATTATAATAATTAACGATTATGTAAATTGTATTTTCTCCATTGGCAACCACCAGCCAACAATTGTCCGCAACTGGCCACAATTCGGATGTTGCCACAAATTGTGGCTCAGTTGGGCTGCAACAAATTCCAAGCTTTCAGTTTGCAATTCACAAAATGCCAAAAAGAGAATCGAAATTTGTGAATTGAGAAGTTAGCGAGAAATTTGTTTAGCCGCACAATTTGTTGCTTGATCGTTGCAATTGTTAAGGCTTACACATATATATTTTGCTTGCTCTTTATAAATATATATGTATATATATATATATATATATTTATGTAGTATTATTAATAATAGTATTATATAGATTCATTATTCGACGAGTTCCATCATACATTTTTACCACAAGCAGCAGCAGTTCTTATGCTCCGTTTACTGGCTTTGAAAAAATAAATTAAAAATTTTCACAAGCGTGTGCAGTTTACAAATTTCGTTTTCCGTTTATCGTTTTTGTTTTCTAGTGTGTTTTAAATATGTGGCAAACAAATTTTTGTATTTATTTTTTGAAAGCTTTGCATAAGCCTCTCAACAGCCGCATGCAGTTAATAAATATTTGTTTGTATCAATACAATTTGTTCATCAATTCAATTCAAGTGCCCAATGAGCGTTCATCTTAAATATATATTTAACATATGTGTGGTTGCGTGTGTTTGTGTGCTGCAATATTATACATTTTGTTTGACAATTTATTTAATTTAGTTTAGTTTAGTTGTGGATTTCATTCTGATTTCAGTTTCTGCTTCGATCATTCATTTTTAAACAACATATACATTAAATATAATAACAGAAGTTAACGCAGTCTGCGCATTGTATTTTTATAAAACAAATACTCAAATTAACAATGCACATCGCGCACACTTGCACATAAATAAATAAATAGGTATTAACTAATAATTTGCTATTTCAAAAATTACTGTTGCTTGCTCCTACTTTCTTTCTCTTGACTTTTGCATACATACATTAATCTCTCCTGTTCGTTTTTTTTTTTGTTGCACACAACTTTTGCTTTTTTCTGTTACTACTTCATTTCTTGCTTTTTACTTAGTTTTTCTCTTTTTTTTAGGTTTGATTTGTGGACGGGTGTTTTTTGTTTTTTTTGCATTTTTCTCTTTGCTTTGGCTGCGCACTGGCGCAGAGTTAGCAATAAAAATAAAAAGAATACATAAATTGCAGTTAATTGGTTTGGCTTATTTCTTGGCATTGTTCAGGCCCAGTTCGCTTAATATTTTGAGTGCGTTGCGTGCGGCTGCATTCTGAGACTCCTCACAGCTCTTGCCCACGCCGTGGCAGATCTG
The DNA here is from genome assembly GCA_018903745.1 of Drosophila repleta. Taxonomy (NCBI): domain Eukaryota; kingdom Metazoa; phylum Arthropoda; class Insecta; order Diptera; family Drosophilidae; genus Drosophila; species Drosophila repleta. The sequence continues at coordinate 8,342,023 of JAEIGN010000497.1, forward strand.
CGGCGGCGTCGTCGAGAGCGTGACTATTGTTAAAAACTCATTATGATTACCCTTGGGATAGTCCGAAAAGTTGACCTGAAATAGAGAAAACGAATTAGTTTAGTTTTAGATATATATATATCTAGTGCTAGCCACTCACCTCGAAATCCAATAGTTTACTTAGATATATGAGCTGATCCTTCATATGCACACCACCGCTGCTGCCACTGCCTCCGCTACCACCAGCACCACCGCCACCACCATTGTTGTTGCCATCGCCAGCACCGCCGCTGGCATTGCCGCTGGGTCCAGGCGCATTGCTGCTGTTGCTGCTGACGCCGCTTGTATTGCTGCCTGTCGAGGTGTTCAGGCTGCTCTCATTGGCCGCCTCATGGGCATGCGACTCATTGCTGCCACCGCCGCTGCTGCTGCTGCTGCTGCTACTATTGTTGTTGATGTTTGTGTGGCTGTTGCTGTTGTGGACACTCTTCTCCCCTGTTGCTGTTTTTGTAGCTTCTGTCTTGACTTCCTTGTCCTTAGCTGCCTCCATATTGGCTTTCATCACGACCACCGCATCTTTCTTTTTCGCTGCTAAGCGGAAGTCAAGTTATAGTATTAGTTTTATTAGTTAGTTATGTATTGACTTACGTTTCTTGTTCTGCCGTAGTATAAGGATGCCGGGCACCGGGCCCACAGGTGTTGAGACCATGGGTACATCGAGGCCGACAGTTGGCTCTAGAGTTAGCGCAGCTGCCGACACAACTGCCGCTTCAACTGTTGGCACATTGTGTTCTAAGGCATGCTCCACTTGCCCTACGCAATGCTCCGGACTCTCCAGCAGTTCCAGCAGGGCTATAAGAGAGGCAGCATTAGCATCATTGGGCATCATATTCACAATCAACTCTAACTTACCTTGGGCTGAGCTACGCTTGGCCTGCTTCTTGCTGTTGCCTGTGCCGCGCGCCGTGCGTCCGCTGGCTGAGACCTCCATGACGAATTCACGACGCCTGCACGACTCATTGCCGTTCTTGGCAATCAGCTCGAAGATGGGCTCCTTTTCCTTGCGCGTCTGCTGCAGTTGTATGAGCTTCGTTATTGGATTCTCGGCATCGTCCAGGTCCACCGCAGACTTCTCCTTTTGATGTGCACTCAAACGCTTGCGTCGCTCCGGCTTGGCAAGTGGTGTGATGGCGACAGCTGCCATGCCAGCGGCAGTTGCCGACGCTGCACCACCAACCTTGCCGGGCGTCTTCACCTTAATGCGCTTCATGGGCGTCTGTTTGGTGGGCGTGAGCGGTGGCAATTTCTGCAACTCGGTCAGCATATTCTCTGCGGCGCGTTTCTTCGATATCTTCTTGCCGTTTCCCTCGCCCTCGCTCACAATGGAGCCCACAATGCAGGCCGTGATGAAGTTCTTCATGTGTGCCGGGCCCTCCTCGCGCAGCACCTTGAAGTGCACCGTCATGTTGCGTCTGATGCCGATCTCGTGCACCTGAGATATGGGCGACTTCTTGTCGCCCTCATCCATGGAGTCGTCGAGCGCCTCGCCTGTTGCGCTGCTCGCCTGCGTCTTGAGCACTTGCAGCGCTCTCGCCGCCGCATCGTGCTTCGCCTGCTGCAGCGTCCGACCAACTCCGACGAACTTCTGCTTGCCCACGAACAGAGTTATCTTGCTGGGGGTCACGGGCAGGGCGGGCGCATACGGTCCATGCGGCCCGGCCAGCATATGCGGCCCTAGTGCCGGAGCTAAAGTAAACCGGGATTGATATTTAGGCGTATACGGACGCTGATGACCGTAGATGGCGCGTTGCGTCTGGATCACATGGTGCGGATGCATGGGCGGTGCAGGCAACACATAGCTGCCATTGGCATTGCGACGCAATGCGAACGGCGGCGGCGGCGGAGGCGGCAAGCCGGGCGCCGGCGTAGGCAATAAGGGTGTGGCATATTCGGGAGGCAGCATTTGCTCTGCAGGCGGCATTTGAGTCGGGTCCAGCAGATAGTAGGTGCGCTGGCCGAGCTTCATGGCCAGCGCGTTCAGCTCAACTGTGGGCGTGATGTGAGTGCGCGTCGAGCTGCTCTCGTCGTTGCGGCGTATCTTTGGCGGCGGATGCTTGTATTTGGTCTCCTCGATGGCCTTCGAGGCGGCCAAATGTTGAGCCTTCTTGATCTTGAAACCATCGGCAGAGTACTCCTCCTCGCCCAGCTTTAAGGTGACTGTGAAGGTTTTGCAATGGGCTGGACCGCGCTCGCCCGTCAAGCGATACTGATGTGTGATCTGTAAGGCACATGATGAAGATATTAATAAAGATTTATAAATATATTTAGTTTCAGCTGCTTACCTTGTTGTACCTGGCCAGCTCATTGACCAGGCACATGGGCGTCTTGTCCTTGCCGTTGCGTCCCGCACTGCTGTCCTCGTTGGACAGCGTGCCAGCTGCATCCAGATGTTCTGCGCTGCTGCAGCAGTCGTCTGCCTGTGTGGCTGACGTCGGCGATGGCTCACAGCAATCAGGCGTCTCGTCCGGCGCCAGTTCACAGATCTCCTCATGGTTTTCGCTGTTGCTGCCTCTGCCCACAATGCGCAGCGAAAGCTCGGAGGTTGCTGCTGCTGCTGTTGGCGCCGCTGCAACTGTTGCTACTGGGTCTGTGGCTGCAGCGTTCACCTGGCCATTGATCTTGGCCGGGCGATAGGCATTCTGCAGAATGGTTTTCGAGGAGTGTACGTAGGTACTGCTGCTGCTATTGCTGCTGTTGCCACTGTTGTTGTACTTGGAGGGCTTGGCACTGCTCACATAGAAATGCGGCTGTTTGCCGCTCTGCAGCGCTGGCGGCGGCTGTGACGCATAGCTGCCCAAGTGTGCCATGTGATGGGGCAACTGGCCGTAGCCAAGCGCTGTCGGATGATTGAAGCCCTGTGGCGCTGCTGGCGGCGGTGCTTGATTGCATTTTGCTAAATGGCCGTTGCTGAGATGTTGATGTTGTTGTCGTATCTTTTGCATTTGATTGCTATTGTTGTTGTTGTTCTTATTATTACTGTTGTTGTTGTTACTGTGATATGCGGCATTCAATTGGGGCTGCTGCGCTACGATTGCGTGATGGTGATGCTGCTGCTGCTGCTGTGGTTGCTGATGATGATGATGATTCAGGCTGTAAGCGTGTATAAAAAATAACGGTCTTTGATAAAAAGAAACATCAGCATTTGCTAAATAGTCTTCACGATTCGCACCAATCTTAAACCATAATTTTGATATTGAAAATTTTGCTCTAGCAACTTTCTTTGGCTGCTATTTGGGTATATACCATATTTATTTGCACCCTATCTGTACCCTAATCTGTGAATATTCAACGAATAACTGTTCGACTGAAGAGACCCTTTTCAAAATTTAGCAACACCTTCAACTTCAAAGCTACGCTAAAACTCATTCAGGTGGATACAAAAATTGTGAAATTCTGATGAAAAAACGTCTGTACAAATGTATAAAACTATAAATAATGAAAAGCCTATCTGATAAATGCTACGCAAAGTTAACTCAAATACGCTTAGTCAAGAAAAGGTATACTAACTAAATTATAAAAAACTAGTAAAAACAAAATAAAAATAAATATTTAAAAGAAATTAAAAAAATAATACAATAAGTAAATCAATAAATAATTATATTTAACAAAATTAAGTGGGACATTTTAATTACTAGAAATAAATAGAAATATTGTAAAATATAACAAAAATTATAAATGAGAATAAAAATAACAACAACAAAAATAAATATAAAACAATAGAGAACATAAAATATTAATAAACATAAAAAATAGTAAAAAAATAATTATAATAAAAATGAAAAATAATTCTACAGACTTTATATCATAATAAATAAACAAAATGTTAGCATATTTTTCTATGAATTCTAATAAAAAAAAACAAAGAAAAATCTATTAAATTTAGTTTCCACAATTAAGAAATATTTTAATTTACATCAAAAGTGTTAGGATGCATTATAGAACTCATCCGATGCAGATATTATAAATTTTATTAACATTCTAAAACATTTTCTAGAACTTTTGCTTTTTTTTTTAACTGATAAACTTGAACTGCTCGAGCGCACACAAAGTGCTGGGGCTAAGCACAAAAAATGCCATATTGAGTGGCCATCGAAAACAAAAATAACAAAACAAAAAGAAAACACACGGCCGGTCAAAGGCAACGCAGCGGTTCACCCTTTGCGCCATGGCCCTTGTTGCTGTTGTTGTTGCAGATACAGACAACAGCGGTAAGGCCTGAACAATGGCAGAAATCCCTAACAAAGCACAAAAGCCGCATTCTTTTACGCATCGTGTCATTTTTCGCCAACTGTCAGCTTCAATTGAGACGCACCTACCCAAAAGCTAGATAGAGTTAAGGAGAGAGTGAGCGAGAAAGAGAGGGAGAGCGCGAATGGGTTTACACATGGAAATCCTGCAAATCTGCGGATGACCACTTCTTGGCCAATAAACCTCTATATATTAGGCACTCGTCGTAGAGTTAATTTGCAATTGTTAAATCTATTAAGAAATTAAGATTAAACAAAGCTGTTTAAATGAACTGAAGTGAAGAGCAGTGCAGTGCTCAACTCAAGCCGCTGCAATTTGCATAAGTCTACGAAATGAGAAAAAGGAAACGGGAACTGAATGCATTCCATAATTGGATTTAAGAATATTGTGAAATTAGCAAGGATTTCAGCTGGAAATATTATAAAATATTTATATATAGCTATTATTTTGACTTTATTATAAAGGAATATATTTTATATAATAAATTCATATATTATATTCATTTATAATAAAAAATATAAATACAAATAATAAAAAAATATATATATATATAAATATTTTATAAATTTTAAAACAGTTGCTCGGAAACTGACTGATTGAGCAAAAAGTAAATATCTACTTAAATTTGATCTAAAAAATATATATCTATAATATAACATATATAAAATAAATATAGATTTATCTATACTTATCAAATTTAAGATATTTCTTATGGATCTGTCATTTTCTAAATATTTTCTAGCAATTTCTTTCTTTGAATCTAGACGGCTCCCCTACTTTTCAGCAAGGAATAGATACATCTTGCATATTATTGAATATATACTGCAGATAGCTCTATATATATAGCATTTCTTTTATCTTACTTGTGTACTTGTGTAGCTTTACTTTAAAAGAAATATTTTAAGCTTTTCTGCTTTATGGAATTGTTTCTTGTTTATAGAAGTTGAATTCTCTCTAAAAAGGGAAGAGGTTTGAACACTACACGTATACACATTTATCTTAAAACTTCCGATACAATATCAAGACAGATTTCAACACATTTCTCGCACTTTCTTATACATTTTTAAAAGAATTTGCTTTGTCTTATTGAACAATATTATGAAATACAATACGAATTCTTCTCTTCACTGGGTAGAACTTGAAGATCTTAAAGTAGATCTCTAAAACTTAGAGAACCGCAATTATATTATCAGACAATATTTAAATAAATGATTAATGATGATTAAAGTCTCCATAAACTTGTTAGTCATTTCGTCATACAGATTATGTGCCACAACACACTTTCACAACTATTTTTATCCTTTCTCTCTCTTTCTTTTGCTTTATATAGATTTTCCGGCTAATTGCTCACTTTGTAATGCAGTTTTATCAAGCATTTAGTTATTAGAAGTGCTCGCATCATCACCTGACACAAGTCTTTTACATGCTTTAGCATAGAATACAAAACGTTAACTTCGAAACGTTCGCAGCGGATGCGAGACGAGCAGCGACTGCAGAGCAACTGGCGGGTCGGCTAAGGTTGAACTCTGAGCGAAACATCTGATCGTACAAAAGGCGACAAACTGAGCAAAAAAAAATACGCAGATATATATATATAGGTATATATATGTATGTAAAATAAGAGAAACTGGCGAATCCTAACGAACGTCAAGGATAATTGTAGCCTGCCGATGTTGTTGTTGTTGTTGCTGTTGTCGCTTGAAACCCGTTATCGAGCGGAAGTCATGCTGAGCGCTAAAGAACAAAGAGCTACTGAAATTATAATTTATGAGTTGAGAAAATGGGATGATGAGTCTCACAGGCGATTGTCAGTGACAGGAATTAACATAATTGCCGCAACGCACGAAGAAAGACGACCAAGAAAGAGCCTAGACAAGACGGCGTCTTTACCCAAATAAGCCAAGACCATTGCCTCCATTGCTTACCGTCCATGTTCCCGTTGCGGTGGCGGCTGTTGTTGCTGCTGCTGCTGCTGCGGTTGCGGCGGCTGCTGCGGCTGTTGTTGCTGTGGCGGAGCAGCAGTTGCTGTGATCGCGCTCAAATGCTGCTCCATGCCGGGAAATGGCAACGCCAAGTGGCTGTGGTGCCGCAGATGTGGAGCTGGCCTAGCTGCGTGCACATGATGCTGCATGATCCTGCTGTGATCCTCCTCGAATTGGTGCTGCCGCTGCACAGCTGCAATGGCATGGGGTAAAGAGAGCGCGTTAACAATGCAAATATTTTTATTGGCAGCACAATGCAAACAAATGGTGTCTCTTTGTCTTGCAATTGTGCGTGGAGTTTTTAGCAACATGTAAACTGCAATTTCGAATGCAATGCAGCGCACGAAACTGAAGTTGAAGTCTGACAGGGACAGGGAGCGGGAGAGGGAGAGCGAGACAAGGAGACGTGCCTAAATCAAATTGTGACAGGCTGTAGGCAGAAGGGGCGCATTGCAGCAACCACCGAAAAGGAGTTAGGCATTGCGCTGCATGCACCCTGCCAATTCTTGTTGCACTTTTCTAGTTTCTTATATATTGTGGTTGTTTTTACTGTTGAAATTCGATAAAATGCAGCTGCAATTTGATCAAATCAGGTTCTCGCTCGTTGCTCGCTCGCTCGCTGCTCGTCGTCCATTGCCCCCGTTGGACTACGCCACTGTCGCGTATGGCATAACAGTTTCAGTCTTCTTTCTGTTATTCGTTTTGTATTGACGCCGCACACTCACCTTTAAAGTCGTCGCAATGTATTTTTGTACTTTAGTTCGCATGCAGCAGGCCAATTGCAGCTATAGGGTATGCACATTAGCTGTACATGTGAAGCTTATTTAACAGCAGCGGCCGTGGCGCATGTGACGCTGACAAATAACAACAAATAGAACAACAACGACGACGACGACCTCTTTTTCAGCTGCGTGCCTTGAGACGTTTTTTTCCTCTTTCTTTTTATTTATTTTATGCTTTTTGTTTTGTATTGGTATTTGCTTTTTCTTTTTTTCTTTTTTGGCGATTAAACGACACTTTAGAACTACTTTAACACTTAAATTAAATTGATGAACGTTTAAAGCTATGTTTTAGCTTTAAGTTTGTATTATTATTGTTAAATATTATAATTTATTAACGTGCGGCAGTAATTTGCACTGTGGCTGTGGATGAAACTCGAAAAATAATAATGGCATTTAGGCAAAGCGGGAAGCGGGGTGCATGTGTGTGTTGCGCATTTCAGTGCTGGAAAGCGCGCAAGTTTAGTGTTGCATGGCGGCTGTTAAGCAACAGTGCCAATTTGAGTAAACCATTAACAGTGGTTCAACTGCAACGGAATGGCTGAAAAACAATGTATCGAACCAAACTCAGTTGATTCTGAATTTTTGACTATTTTAAAATGTTTTTGTATATTAATCATATTTAAGAATTTTCAAATAGGTTACACTTCGAGTGCACAGAGCTATGAATAACACCTTCTATACTTAGAAATAAAATCAAAAATAAAGAAACAGCTGTCGAAATCAATAAAAATAAACGTAGATCGTCATAAAAATTACTCTAATATAAAAATAAATAGATTTAATGCTGTAATACTCATGTGCCTTTTATTGCATATATAAATAGTAGAAGTTAAATAAAATATAATATAAAATTTTAAATTGGCAATAACCGTGAAACAGGTGTGAATAGTTGGCTTAATAACTGTCCTGAGTCAGACTGTTAATCAG